>JAWZYU010000005.1:87237500-87862500 GCA_038380435.1 Ryuthela nishihirai | reverse complement strand
CAACTTCAGTAGTAAGCATACCATGACTGTCATAATGACTAAGTAACCTATCATGGTAAGCTTTGGCTATAACTGGATCTTTCAGAGCTTCAGTATTAAAAGTAAATTTTTTAACCCTAGCACAACACTTTTTAAGTTTAAGTTGCAAGACACTTTTAACAAGGTAATGGTCAGATCCAATTTCAGCTCCCCTATATGACCTGGTATTCCTATCAGAACTAGCCCATTTGTTGTTAATTAATATATAATCAATCATATTCTTATGCAGCCCATCAGGTGAAACCCATGTGTATTTATGTATGTCGCGGTGTTTGTAATATGTGTTAGTTATTCTGAAACCGCTTCCATACCGCACAAGTAACAATAACAAGGTTGAATTGGTATCGTGGAGAATGCTTCGAACACCCTGCTTATAATTCTGGCATACCTCCTATTAGTCTTTCTCATTTCTGTATCTCTAAAAACAGAAAAAAAAAGGGGGGGGGGGTTAAGAGGCTCTAAGAGGAGGAAATTGCGGTCAAATAAAGCATTGTTACAGACTTCTCATGCAATACCAAAGTCGTCTGGGAAAGAGGGCATTATGTTATTAATTTCTTGTTTGAACAAATGTCTCAATAGGTACGACGAATTGGGGCAGATGAATAAATGATTTATGCTTTCCCACTTTTCGTTTGAACGACCCTTACTTATACATTCAGTTCATGACGAATTTAATCCTTTTATTTCTCAATAATTCGAAATTTTCCCAGAATTTTTCAACGGGGGGGGGGGGGGGGGTAATGTCTGAAAATACGCAATTCAGCAAAAACAAATTCAGTCTCCGAGTCTAAACACTTATCCTTAAGGGATGTGTGCGGGGGGGGGGGAGGGGTGTATTTAAGAAATCATTTCCAATGGGGGGATAATTTAAAAAATTTATTATGAAAGCGGTATGCTGATTAAATTGTTTAATATTAAAATGGTCCTGTGAAAAGAGTGTATCCCCCAAGATTATAGCAAGGTATGAAAAGTATTCAATTGTTAATTACTTCGTGTCAGGTTTCAAGTGTAGGTATGATCTTCACGTGGAATTACAGCTTAGTTTCTCATTTCAGCGACAATTGCTTTTGCAAACCCCTCAATTTCATCTTTCCCACCGAAAAGTTTCGTTTTTGTCTCCGAACGTCACTGGTTGATTGGTACATTCAGTGTTAGTGTTGCTAGAAGTAATACTCAGGTTATACACGACATCTATTGGGGCCATAAATTTCGGGAACGTTGTTCGGTCTCATTTTTGCATGATTACCAACTTCTTGGCCGTCCAGTGGCAGAGTGGTTAGCGTGCTTGGCTACTGATCTAAGGGACCTGGGTTCGAGCCCTGGGTAAAGCATGGGTGTATGTGTCGTTTTTCTGCTGAGTCCTCACAGTCCTTCTACTATAGCGTATAAAGTGACAGACTCCTTGTCAGACCTCTGTGACAAGCAGCTGCTTGAAGGGGTTTATTATTTATTATTCCAACTTTTACAAATAAACATACGCGCTGAGGAAATCATGCGCTATTTTAAGATTTGAAGGAATATTTAACTGAATGAGTTTGAGAGGCTGTGAATTTTCAGCAGTGTGAATCGGTGCTATGATTTCAGAGACGCACGAGGTGTAGAAAAACAGAAAAAAAACTGCGTATAGCTTACATCGGCGTTTCGCAAACTGTGGGTTGTTGGGTTGTTTTACCTCTGAGCTGCACTTTTTTGCACCCAATGAGCTAAATGGCCAGGTCACAAGGACCCCGAAGGCTCAGAGAAAGTTGGGGGAGGGGACCTACTGGAACAGCTGTTAGGAGACAGATGGTAGCCTCCTGTCAAGGCCATCCAATGTGTTCTTTAACGTGCACAGTGTATGGCTCTCCCGCACACGGGGTAACGGTTTAACGTCCCATCCGACGGACGGCGGCCTTTCCAAGCCCATCGATGTGCCCTACAGATCGTGGGCAGGGCGGGAAGTTTTGCGGAGATAAATCTTAATAATGACCCAGATGGGACTAGAACCTGGGAACTGAAGATTAAGAACCTGGCGCGCTACCGACTGACCTCTCCCCCCCGCCCCCCAAACTGTGGGTCGCGAGGATCTTAGTGGGGGAGGATCGCAGCTGAATACGGTTGATTGTGCAATGCATAAGAAAACTACTTCTCTCATTGTAAAAATGAGAGTTAAAACTCAATATGTTATAAACACTTGCTTTAGTAACCAAATCAGAAGACCTTTGCCCGCTCTCTCTTCGGTTGTGTTACGGCTCTCCAACGAGAGAGTGCGGCAGTAACACCTCCTACACTACATGACAGGAAAAGAAAATAACCTGAAGCCCTACTCCACTCCCCTTACCCTTCAGTGTTCACAGCTAACTCTAATACATAATTTCTTAACACTCTTCCTCAATCGGTCGCTCCAGGCGCCTTAGTTTGGCTTTATTGGTTGTAGAATGCTCCAGACAATAGTCTCGAGTTCAGCACCAGAACTTTCTGATGCTGAACCTTATATTGTTGCCTGGAGAATTCTGCTGTGAGAATATTCTTACCTTAATTCAAGCTACTTTCGTCAATGGTAAAGGAATATATGAGACAAATCCCGTCAATGGTAAGGGTGTGTGTGACAAATTCCGTCAATAGCAGAAGGGGGTCGCCGAAGAATAATATCAATGATAAGAGGGTCGAGATTGGAAAAGTTTGTGAAACCCTGGCTTACGTAATACTCTTTCACCAATTAAACGGGTTATTTTCACTATTTAAGCTGGTTTTTCCGGTTCTAACAACAGCTCGAATGTTGGAGTCGAAAAAATAGTGTCTGCGTTTCGCCCATTTGTGTAAGACGTGTTTTATCGCCCTTGACGGTAAATATAAGGGAAATTAAAGTATGGGAGCTTAAACTCCTTCCGATTCAGCATTTTTAGTGAAGTAATTTTTGGCTCAAAACCGAATCATAACGATGAAACACACATTCTACGAAGGGAACCCGTTTTGACGACGCGAAGCACACGAAGTGTTGTGTGGAAGAACACCTATAAGGCATTCCCAAAGAGAACTTCAAAAAACGTTTCAAGGCATGAAAGACGAGAACGGAGAAGTGGGTATTATGGTCAACGGGGAATACTCTGACAGTGACAAACTCTGATTTCTATAAATTTCAAGTAATAAAACTTGTATTGACGAAATCTCGTTTCTTTTTTGTTGCACCTTGTACGTATGCAAAATTGTGGGGATTCTTAGCTCCACTTGAAGAACAATATTTGCTTTAAAACATAATTAAAAGTACATACTCCATTTATTTTAAGGTAAACGTAATTGGTACACTATTTAAATAAAATATAATTGGTACACTATTTAAATAAAATATAATTGGTACACTATTTAAATAAAATATAATTGGTACACTATTTAAATAATATCCAGTGACATAACAATAGGGTGGCAAAAAGCCACGGGCCTAAGATTTATGGGGAGCCCCACTCAAAATCCAAATCATACCACACTAAATTCAGAAAGATGGAAATTATCATGAATGTGATAATTTCCATCTTTTTGATTTCATAGATTACGGCGAACTGGAATGAAATCATTGATCACTTTGCAGAAGTGAAATCAAGAAAGAATGTATATCTCATATCAAATTCCTTTTATGTTTAGTAATACCAATTCTGTATGCATATTTTAATAAATTATTATTCTTCATCTATAGCTATTTTTTTTTCTTTTCAAGAAAAAAATTCAATTAGATAAAAAAAAGGCCCATATGCTTTGCCACGGGCACTTCCGTTCCTAGTTAGGCCTGTGAATAAAATCTCACGGACGAACCCGGGTGGGGGACCCTTATGAGCAACTGACTCCTTCTGAGAGAGAGAGCGAATCGTCGATATGCGAGAGCTCGGATTGAGCTTTCGAGCGATTGCTGCATGCATGGAGCACAATGTGAGCACAGTGCAACGTTGCATCATGGAGCACCAAAAGATATGAAGGGCAGGCAAATCGACTAAATGCGATAATTAGATTCTTGAAATGTTAGTGAAGCCACAAGATAGTGTTGTTATTAGGAAGATGGGAAAAGCAGAGGTAATCCCTGCGTTCAATGTAAAACATGGCTTACGTAGTAACTGCTTACACTTACAGTCATCTGGCACCATCTGCAGTGGAGACCGGTGATTCCGTTGTACGACTTGATGGGTTTCTTGCATTTGCTGCACTTCCCAGTGCAATTGCCTTCCGTCCAATGATGACTCATTGTCTGATACAGAAAGGAATAAAAGAATCATCAATAAGAATAAAATAGCAAAAATGTGCATCATCATTATTAATGATGTAAGTAGATTCTCACAGACTCACCGGATCTTTACGACAGCTACTTTAATAGATACTTTAAATCCAGTACGAAGGGAGGATTCTGTCAAGATGGAAACTACGAATCTTCCTCTTCTTCGAATAGTGTCACAACTATCGTTAACGTAGACAGCATCAAAATAGATTTCTTTTCTTCAGCATAATATATTAAAAAGAAATCATTTCATTTTCTACAGTTTGCTTCGAAATGACTTCAGTTTGTAAATTACTTACCGTAAAAATTTATTCATCGCGTGAAATAATTTTCTTTCGTTTGACATTCAGGTAATATTTCTTTCAAGTTGATGATTGTGTTCGTTTTTTTTGAACGACGTATTTTCAATGCCTAATGCTAAAAGTAAGATTTTTGATTTCTCAACAATCTTAAATTCTCGAGAATCGGGAATTAGATATCTGATAAGTATTCCCGAAAAAAAAAAAAACTAATTATATACAAATATTTTTTATAGATTGTTTTTCACAATTTTTTTAAAATAGCTAAAATTGTAATGAGTAACAAAACAACGAAACTCTATTTATAAAACGAACACTTACATGGATTGTGTTGTTTTATCTCTGAGCGGCACTTTTTGTACACAATGGGCTAAATGGTCATGCCACAAGAACCCCGAGGGCTCAGAGAAGGTTGGGGAAGAAAACCCACTGGACAGCTGTTAGGATAGTAGCCTCCCTTCAAGGCCACCCAGCGTGTTATTTAACGTGCAGAGCTCTCCCACACAAGAGGCCACGGATGGCGGTTTTTCCAAGCCCATTGGTGTCTCCTACTGACAGAGAGCAGAGCGGGGAGTTTTGCAGATTACGATCCATGACGAGATACCGATTAAGCCACCCCTATCCCAAAACTTGTATGTTTGTATAATATTTATTATACATATTTATTATATTTAAGACAAGAAAGAATTTGTGCTATTACACAAAACTGTTTTATGTTTTGTTTTTAATACAACAATTTTATTTCAAACAACTGCTTACGTCAGTCATAAAGTATCACAGGAAATTTAAAATGATATTTAAAAAAAAGATATCGATCACTTCATCTGATAATCTTGTCCTTTGTTTTGTAACAAAAATTTACTGAAGTTGAAAAATTTCTTTCGTTTTGCACTGCTCAAAGTGGAAATCGCAACACCAAGAAGGAATGGAAGTAGAGATATGTATATCGCAGGAGGAATTGGCCATCTGAGATATGCAAATGATCAACGTTCCGCAGCGAATGAACGTGACACCTAGCCGAGCCGTGAATAAATACTGGGCGCCCATGAGCTCGTATCATAGCACGACCGACAGTGATGTTGGAGTGCATGCTGCGAAAATGTTTGGAACATGCTTTGGAGACACCGGCAGGACTCTTATGTGCAATTGACTCCTTCTGAAAGAGAGAATCGTCGATATGTGAGAGCTGGGATTGAGCTTTCGATCGATCGCTGCACGCAAGGGGCACAACGTGAGCACAGTGCAATGATGCGTCTTACGCACGTCATGGAGCACTAAATGGCGTGAAGGAGAGGTACAGGACTAGCATGCCACACCACAGGTCATGAAAATCGCGACTGTGCTGCAGAGTGATCTGCAGACTGCTACAGGCATGGTCTCCATGCAAACTATTAGGCAACATTTGCATGATGCAGGAATGAGGGCGAGACATCCAGTCTGGCATCTGCCATTGCAGTAATCTCACTGGTTACGCCATCTCTACTGGTATCAAGCGAGGCAACATTGGACTATGGAATGGTGGAGAATGTTGTTTTTCAGATGAGTCCTGCTTCTGTTTCGGCATGCAAGAAGGCAGTTTGTCCACATGGCATTGGCCACATCAACGACGTGAGGAAACCTATTCCATTAGCAGCCATATGGCTCCCCACCATTGTACGATTATATGGGGTAGCATCAAATATGGTGGCTGGACACTTCTGCTCCATGTTTCTGGTGTGCTAAAGGCGAGATGTTATATTGATGATACGTTAATCCTGTGGCACGACCCTTCCTTATCATCGAGCCTGGACTGATTCTGCAGCAGGACAACGCCATCCCACACACTGCACGTGCAATAATGGACAGTCTCCAAGATGTGGACATTCTCTCATGGCCGCCATACTACCTGAACTTGTCGCCCATTCAGCATGTGTGGGGCTTTATGGGTCGCTGCCTTCGCCATCAAACCTGGCAGTTGTGTGCCCAATTGGATGCTGTTTGGAATGTCATACTGCAGGACACCATTAACGATCTGATTTATGGAATGCTGAGATGTCTTACAGGCTTGTATAACCGCCTGAGGTGGGCCTACTATATACTGATGACTCTGCAATAAACGCATGTACCTTACGTTCTCACGGTTCGTTTTCTGATTATTTGCAAGTCTACCACACTTCATAACAGTACCGCGACCCTTTCTCCACAGCGACTGTGCTACGAAGTTATTTGCAGACAGCTACGGGTATTATGGTCTCCACGCAAACTATTAAACAACATTTGCATGAAGCGGAATGAGGACGAGACATTCAATCTAGCATCTGCCATTGCAGTGAGCGACTATGAACCAAGTATTTAACTAAGGATATATATGCTTTGATACATGAAAATTTAAAATAGTTTTTAATTGTAGTAAAATAATTACAGCACGTTTCTCGAGAGAGAAAAATAACTTCTCGAGAAACGAGCATTTTGGAAATTGTATATTTCTTTTGAAGGAATTCTCGAGGAGAACTTTAGCTAAAAGCGTCAGGCTACCTCTGTTGTCGTGGCTTTTTGAAATCCTTATCTCATTTTTAAAAAAATAAGTGAATGATGAAAGAAGTGATCAATGGAAATAAAGAGCTGTTCAGACTTGGCTGAACTTTTGACTTCGTAAAATATTTGTTAGTACTTATCTTTTCGAATATAAGTAAGCCTCTCTTTTGTTTTTCTTTCTTAAGGTAGTATTAAAACTTCTCCTATAAGGTTGTGTTGTTTACCTCTGAGTGGTACTTTCGTGTCCAATGGTCTAAATGTCCAGTTCATATGGAACCTAAGGGTTCAGAGAACGATGGAGAATGGGATCAACTAGACAGTTGTTAGAAAAGAGAGGGAAGACTCCCATGCACAGGTGAGGCTTTCGTATACAAGGAGTCACGGCTAAACATCCCATACGAAGGACGGCGTCCTTTCTAAGTTCATCGGGCCCCTTTTCTGACCGATAGAGTGGGGGTTAGCAGAGATGAATTTCAAAGCTACCACAGTTGGGAATCGATAAGGGAAACTGTAGATTAGGAGCATGGCGCGTTATCGACTAAGTCAACCAGCAGGTTGAGAAATGAATATTACAATGTAAATAACGAACCTTACTCAGCGAAATACAAACTATCAAAAATATGTTAAAATGGTTTATAGTCTTCGATACTATTCTTGGCCCTTGTAGATAAAAAAAACTCTGGATATACGACACCATCTACCTCGAAGAAAATGATCCAGGGAGCGAAATAGGTGGTATTCAGAGGCGATAAAGTCCGAATTATACGCTCTTGATACCGCTACGAAAAAGAAAGAAGCTTAAATATTTGTTCTCGAAGTTTTTCCTTTATTCCGAAGTGTGGCGTTTCTTTTCTGTGTTGTCTTTCTGCTGGGGTCCCGTCTTCCTCAAAGATCTCCTCTATGGTGTATTGTATTGGCAGGTTCCTGTCATACTTCTGTGGATGGGCAGCCCGAGAGGTTTTATTTTCATGTGAGAATCACTCATGTGAGATTCACTATTTATGCATAGTTTCATAGTCTCGACTGAGAGTTTCCCTTGACATTTAAGAATGTTCGTAGCTCTAAAGTGCTTAACATGATTATTCAACGTACTAAAAAAAAATCCGAGCTTTGTTGTACAACAGGGATATTCAAATGAGGACCAGGAAAACACATTCAGCTGGTAAAGGAAATTTTGCTTCTCGTGCGAATATGTGGAAGTACAATAACAAAAAGAGTTTGTTTTCCTCAACCAAAATGTGACAAACTACCAAAAAGTGAAAAATATTATACATACTATATAAATGTAATTGATATCGTTTATTTTACTTTCAATCCTAACCTGCAAAGGGACCCTAAATTCGAAAGTTAAAAAATGATGTACAGTTGCTCAAAAAAGTATCCGAACACTATGGTTGACTTCAGAATTCAGAAAAAATATCTGGCCACGATTTTTTTAGAAATTAGTGATCTGGCAACGTGACATGAAGGTTGCCAGATCACTAATATCTAAAAAAATCGTGGCCAGATATTTTTTCTGAAGTCTGTAATCAACCGTAGTGTTCGGATACTTTTTTGAGCGACTGTACATGAAAGCGAAAAGTGAGCAGTTGTTGCGCAGTTTATTTTTACTCAAACCTGTAAGAAAAACGTATTGTAATAATATTAAATTTTATGAATGAAGTTGATTTAACTTACCTGGGAGGTCTTTTTCGATTTCACATAAGTGCTAATACACGACGCAGGCGCCCTCTGGACACATCTCTCGTGAACAGTGTACTTGCAAACTATAAAAAGATCAAATTAATTATATTCAAATAGACTGTCATGGTAGAAATCCACAAAAATTATAAATAAAATTACCTCTTGTGAAATTGACGTTTCCGTGTTTTTTAATGATAATAAAATCAGGAATTTGCGTGCTGGAAGTAAACTTAACGCTCTCAAAACTTTAAGAGTTTACTCCACGAAGAGAACATATTTCTCAAAATGATGCAAAACTGATAAGATGTCAGTTTATTAGTAGGGGCGGGGGTGGCTCAGTCGGTAGCGCGCCAGGCTCGTAATCTGCAGTTCGCAGGTTCGAGTCCCAACTGGGTCAGCGTTGAGATTTATCTCCGCAAAATTCCCCGCCCTGCCCACGGTCAGTAGGGGACACCGATGGGCTTGGAAAGGCCGCCGTCCGTCGGATGGGACGTTAAGCCGTGGCCCCGTGTGCGAGAGAGCCATACCCTGTGCACGTTAAAGAACACGCTGGATGGCCTTGACGGGAGACTACCATCTGTCTCCCAACAGCTGTTCCAGTGGGTCCCCTCCCCCAACCTTCTCTGAGCCTTCGGGGTCCTTGTGACCTGGCCATTTAGCCCATGGTGTGCAAAAAAGTGCCGCTCAGATAAAACAACCCAACCCAACCCAGTTTATTAGTACACCACCCCTCGTCAAATAAATGGTTCATTCCAACACGTAATCTGTCACGTGACCGCGGTGCGCGGTATAAATTAAGCAAATCAGCCCTTTGAGCATCAGTTATAGTTCAATTGAGCGTCAGAATGGGCAAAACGAGCGATTATAACATCTCCTAACATCATATTCTAACATCTCCCAAATGGCCATCCTCCTGGGCTTTCACTCATAACCGTTTCAAGGATTTACCGAGAATGGTAAAAAAAACTATCAGTGATCGGTAATCCTGTGAAAGAAAACAGCTTGTGGATCAGAGGGGTCAAAGGAGACTGACCAGAATAGTGCAAGCGAACAGACGGGCCACAAACAGGAAATTCACAGCAGAATTAAACACTGGTGTGCAGAAGGTCATCTTTGAAGGCACCATATATTGAAAATATATTATAAATATATAACAACTACCATATATTACAACTGCCGCCAACCATGTCGAGTGCCGATGTTGTCAGCGAAGAACACGAAATCCCGTATCTAGTGGGAACAGGAGTATCGACACTGGATCGTTGAGGACCTGATAAAGGTAGCCTGGTCAGATAAATTAAGGTTCCTTTTGCATCATGCTGATGGGAGGATTAGAATTTGGCGCAAGCAATATGAGGCAGCCGTCCCATGGCCGAGTGGTTAGCACGCTTGGCTACTGATCTAAGGGACCTGGGTTCGAGCCCCGGGTAAGGCATGGTTGTGTGTGTTGTTTTTCTGCTGAGGTCCTGCCATCCTCACAGACCTTCTACTATGGCATATAAACTGACAGGCTCCTGTCAGACCTTTGTGGCAAGCAGCTGCTTGAGGGGGTATTTATTTTTATTTTTTATTTTTAATATGAGGCAATAAAGCTAACTTGTCTGGTGTAAAGAGTACAGGCCGTTGGTGGAGGTGTGATGGTGTGGAGAATGCTTTCCTGGCACATATTAGACCCCCTGATATACGTCTAAAAGACATCCGAATGCCATGGTGCATTTGAACATCTTTGCTGATCAAGTTCATCCCTTCATAGCTACAGTTTATCCTCACTCGGATGGATACATTCACCATGATAATACACCTGCTCACAAGGCACTGTAAATAAATTAACCATGGAACCATTCGTCACAGAATGGCTCCAGGAACATGCCGAGGAGTTTCCCTTGCTTAATTGGTCTGCAGAGTCCCCAGATCTAAATCCTATCGAGCATCTTTGGAATGAGGTGGTAAGGGCTATTCGAAGTGAGACCGGCGCCGTCGAATTTGCGGAAACTGCGCGACACAATCATTTGCGCATGATACAGAATTCCTGCACAACCCATCCATCATTTTGTAAGTTCCATAACCCTACGAATTCGGGCTATTCTAAGGCTAAAGGAGGCGCAACACGCTACTAGTAGGTGTACCTAATCTCTATATAAACTATACTCTTATGCTAACCTTAAACTTGTCTACCTGCTTTGAAATCCAAAATTGTATAATTTTATTTTAGCTCCATATCATATGCCCCATACTAAAAATAAATTCAAAAAGAAACTATTTTGTTCCATATGGAATATCGGGCTGGGTTGTTTTACCTCTGAGCGGCACTTTTTTGCACACCATGGGCTAAATGGCCAGGCCACAAGGACCCCGAAGGCTCAGAGAAGGTTGGGGGAGGGGACCCACTGGAACAGCTTTTGGGAGACAGATGGTAGCCTCCTGTCAAGGCAATCCAGCGTGTTCTTTAACGTGCACAGGGTAAAGCTCTCCCGCACACGGAGTCACGGCTTAACGTCCCGTCCGACGGACGGCGGCCTTTCCAAGCCCATCGGTGTCCCCTACTGACCGTGGGCAGGGCGGAGAAATTTTGCGGAGATAAATCTCAACGCTAACCCAGCTGGGACTCGAACCTGGGAACTACAGATTACGAGCCTGACGCGCTACCGACTGAGCCACCCCCGCCCCCCATATGGAACATCATTTTAACTTTTCCTGTCAGGTGGTAATATTTTAGCAATTGGGAAACCCTACCCAAGTCTTATTCTCAGATCTCTTCCCAACCCACCTTCCGAAACTAAATTCTCGGACTAAGTTACGTGCTTCGAGAGGACCCATGTAAAACGGAACAGGTGTATGCTACTAATTACATAGGTTTAAAAGCATAAAAATTCAAAACCGAAGTTAAAAAACGAGCAGTCTGATAAAAGACGCCAGAGTGTAAGAGGTCTCAGAGGGCAAATAAAGACAGCTAAAATAAAGACACCTAAAATACATTCGACTCTCAGAATTAAAAGTTGAACATTCGATTTAAACATATTTTATAGTTTAAATGGTGTAGCAAAACTCTCAAATAGGTTTGTCGGCTTAGAAAAGGTTGGAGGAGACTCACCGGAACAGCTGTTGGGAGACAGATGGCAGCCTCCCGTCAAAGCCATCCAGCGTATTCTTTAAAGTGCACAGGGTATGGCTCTCCCGCACATGGGGTCACGACTTAACGTCCCATCCGCACGAAGAATAATGAGTTAAAATATCAGAAGATGAAATTTTTACTTCTGAATATCAAGACCTTTGATGCTGACTTCCAGCGTGTAAATTATCTCTTTCATTGAATCTTTAAGTAAAGAGTAATGAAAATCTTCATAAGTATTTTGGGAAAAGAGAATATGTGTTACTGTCGTAATGAGTAACATTAGACAGACGTGAAGGATTAGGGCGGGGAATTTTGCGGAGATAAATCTCAACGCTGACCCAGCTGGGACTCGAACCTGGGAACTACAGATTACGAGCCTGGCGCGCTACCAACTGAGCCACCTCCGCTCCTTCTAAGTATCACATCTAGCTTCAGGTGAAATGACATGCATGTGCCTATGAAAGTTCCCAATCAAATGAAGTCTCTGAAGATGATTACAATATTATATGTTGAGGACTCTTTACTTCAGTCAAATTGCACAGTACTTGAAGCAGCCTGAGCACAGCTCAAGTTGTCTGTACTTATCGTGAAATTACACTATTTACTATGCATATTAAGTTTTATCGGTAAGCCATAAGTTTAAGCTGTCAGCAAATTGGTTGTTGGGTTGTGTTACCTCTGTGCGGCACTTTTTTGCACACCATGGGCTAAATGGCCAGGTCACATGGACCCCGAAGGCTCAGAGAAGGTTGGGGGAGGGGACCCACTGGAACAGCTGTTGGGAGACAGATGGTAGCCTCCCGTCAAGGCCATCCAGCGTGTTCTTTAACGTGCACAGGGTATGGCTCTCCCGCGCACGGGGCCACGGCTTAACGTCCCATACGACGGACGGCGGCCTTTCCAAGCCCATCGGTGTCCCCTACTGACCGTGGGCAGGGCGGGGAATTTTGGGGAGATAAATCTCAACGCTGACCCAGCTGGGACTCGAACCTGGGAACTACAGATTACGAGCCTGGCGCGCTACCGACTGAGCCACCCCCGCCCCAGCAAATTGGTAGATAAGCATTTAAATAATTTTAATATGGGTTGGGTTGTTTTCCCTCTGAGCGGCACCTTTTTGCACACAATGGGCTAAATGGCCAGGTGACAAGAACCGCGAAGGCTCAGAGAAGATTGGGGGGAGGGGACCCACTGAAACAGCTGTTGGGAGACAGATGGTAGCTTCCCGTCAAGTTTATCCAGCATATTCTCTAACGTGCACAAGGCACCACGGCTTAATGCCCCATCCGACAGACGGCAGTCTTTCCAAACCCATCTGTGTCCCCTACTGACCGTGGGCAGGACGGGGAGTTTTGCGGAGATAAATCTCAATGCTGACCCAGCTGGAACTCGAACCTGGGAACTACAGATTACGAGTCTGGCGCGTTACCCGACTGAGCCACCCCTGCCAAAATTTTATAACATGTAAAATCGCATACAAAACACTGTAAGCAATGAAGTTTACGGTGTTTACAGCTCTCGGTCGTGTCGGAGGGTGCCGCGAAAGTGCTGTTACATAAAGGGGTGATTTATGAATAGAGAGCTTTCAAAATATATCGTTAGAGCGAATGGTGGATAAACCAAAGTTTACTGTCACAATAACAAATTCCTGTTTAAACCAATACATCAGAAATGAAATATACTTACATATACAGCAAAGGCCTTTCTTTCCTAGTCCCACCAGCATATTGAGGCACAGATTGCAATAGGCTGGCCTGTTGAAGTGCTTTAGCCTCCACACGTGATTGCCATCATCTTTCACATTCTGTAAAATAACGAATGAAAATAATGTAAATATTATTCCTAGTTGTTTTATCACATTGCTCTATTACTAATATTGTTATTGATTGGATGAACTACAATGAGTAGAGATTTAAGAAACGGCTGAGCAACAGGTCCAGATCTCGGGGGTGGGATGTGTGTCGGGGGGGGGGGGGGAGACACTGAATTAAACCGGAACAGACCAGAACACCGTTCCAGATGTATATATATATTTGTATGGAAAACTGATAATTTGTTAGGAAGGAAAATTATCAAGAATATTAATCAGTAAAGAAAGCCAAATAATAATAAAAGAATACATTTTGTCACAGGAGATAGGGTTGGGTTACCTCTGAGCGGCACTTTTTTGCACACCATGGGCTAAATGGCCAGGTCACATGGACCCCGAAGGCTCAGAGAAGGTTGGGGGAGGGGACCCACTGGAACAGCTGTTGGGAGACAGATGGTAGCCTCCCGTCAAGGCCATCCAGCGTGTTCTTTAACGTGCACAGGGTATGGCTCTCCCACACACGGGGCCACGGCTTAACGTCCCATCCGACGGACGGCGGCCTTTCCAAGCCCATCGGTGTCCCCAGGAGATAGGGACTGAAGCATGATTTGGGAGCTTAAAAATATGCTTTTCATTAACATATTTAAAAAAAAATTTCAAATGGGGTTAAATGAATTATTTGGTTTCCGAACACCAATGTTTCTAAGGTTTCACTACCGAATGTAGGCCTTTCTTCTAATAGGAAGATGTTATGGACGTGGACTGGACGACTGAAGAAAACTCTTCCTATGTACTTTGTAGAGGACGATTAACTGTGCGATTAATTATTCTTCACTTAATATTCTAGGTGAAACCACAGATTCACGGGTTTTTACACCCGTACTTGACTGTGCTTCAGACATGCTGTTCCAAATGTCATGTAGAGGGAAATGAAATAAACGAAAGCACCATAGGAAACGACGACACTGTTTATATATTTACATTCACAAATATATGTAGGTATGGAAATGTACTCGATTCTGTTGGCCTTAACTGCGCTCAATGGCTTTATAGATGGCTTTCTCAATGTCTTTATAGATGTTCTTGAAGGCTTTCTCTAATCAGCTTAATTTAATCTGAATGTTGCTTTACCATTTAAGGCATTCATTTGATGAGATAGAAATCTGTGATTTGCAGAAATCTATTCACCGACCTCAAAACCAGGCGAAAGCATATCTTTAATCCCTGCCTACATCTCCTCTTGTGGGGCGGGGGTGGCTCAGTCGGTAGCGCGCCAGGCTCGTAATCTGTAGTTCCCAGGTTCGAGTCCCAGCTGGGTCAGCGTTGAGATTTATCTCCGCAAAATTCCCCGCCTTGCCCACGGTCAGTAGGGGACACCGATGGGCTTGGAAAGGCCGCCGTCCGTCGGATGGGACGTTAAGCCGTGGCCCCGTGTGCGGGAGAGCCATACCCTGTGCACGTTAAAGAACACGCTGGATGGCCTTGACGGGAGGCTACCATCTGTCTCGCAACAACTGTTCCAGTGGGTCCCCTCCCCCAACCTTCTCTGAGCCTTCGGGGTCCATGTGACCTGGCCATTTAGCCCATGGTGTGCAAAAAAGTGCCGCTCAGAGGTAAAACAACCCAACCCTCCTCTTGTCAGTAACACTCATTCTGATGTTTATTTCCTTCGCATCTCCCATCCTTCTCTTGCTGATTCGCACTCTAGCTCTCTGGCAAGGGCGGAAGTGAAGCCTTTTGTTGGCGTTCGGTTCCTGAGCATATGGAGAACTGCCCAGCTTGGTCCCGAATGAAATTAAGGAGCCACATTCCCATTTCTGAAAATACGCTTATAACATAGATATGCACACACACACCAGCCACTGAATTAATGTAGAAACCTTTATGCAGATATACGTAAACGTCACTTGCATAGCGTATATGCAAAATACATGGTCACGGGCATCATCATGTAATCTAGGGAATTATTTAAGACTGCTGCTTGTTAGTAATCGTCAGTAGTGTTGATCACAATGGGAAAAACAAAGGATCTTTCGGGTTCTGTAAAGGGTTTATTGTGGGTTTTAAAAACAGCAGAGCTGACCGGTTTCTCAAAAGATGAGATATCTCGGGTGTATCAGTGGAAAAATAATCCACATTGCTTGTCGAAGAGGCATAAGTGTGGCGCGATGACAATCTATCAGGAACGCTGATCGCCGTCATCTGAGACGGCTTGTACGGAGAAATAGGGCTTCCTGGGTGCAGTAATTGACCGAAGCATTCAATGAAGGTTGTTCCCGATCCATATTTCATTAATTTATGCGCAGGGAATTGAAGAGGATCGGTATTAGCCTTCATGGAAACCACTGATTTCTGTGAAGAACCGGAAAGTTCGTCTACAGTGGTGTCAGGAACACCGTGATTGGACACTGGAAAAAAGTCATGTGATACGACGAGTCGCGGTACACCTTGTTCTATACCGACGGTAGGCAGAGAGTTTGGCGTGAGCCCCATGAAGCAATGGCCCCAGCTTGCCTTTTAAACACAACTCAAGGTTCTGCAGACGTGTCATGGGTGTGGGGCATGTTCTGTTGGTACGGAACAGGTCCACTGATATTGCTGGAAGGTCGAGTGTCCTCCAAGGATTATCTGAACATTGTTGCCAATCAAGTCCATCCTGCAATGTTAACTTTTTATCCAGCAGATGACGGCTGCTTCAAGGACGACAATGCTACTGTCCATCGCGTAAGATGTGTTCAGCAGTGGTTCAGCGAGCATGACAGCGACTTCCACCATCTTCCCTGGCCACACAAAGCCCGAATCTGAACTCCATTGAGAATGTATGGGACATGTTAGAAAAACAAATCCAGGAGCAAAGTCCTCTTCCGTCAAATCTGAGTCAGTTAAAGGACTGTCGGGTGAACGCCTGGTATGCTGGAGATGCAAAGGCACTCCAACACCTTGTGGAATCTATGCCAAACTGCATACGTGCTGTAATTCAGGTTAAAGGAGGTCCAACTCGGTATTAAATAAATGTTTATTTTTATTTTTTTTATTTTTTTGTATGTAGAACAACAATAAATACAATAATATAATAAATTAGAGGGACGCGACAGAATGCTGTAATGCTTTTTAATACATGGTGATTCAAAAAATGTAACATTGGGGTTTCGTTATTATTTCATTTGTAAATAATAGTGGGAAGTTACGGAGAAACGAAACAGTAGAGACTGCTACATATCCATCTATGGCGTAAAACAGTGACTTCCAACATTTTTGTCTCCATGGACTCCCCTTGAAGGCTTTTTTGCGGACTCCCTATAAAACGTAACTCTTCCTGAAGCCTCCATTACGAGTTACTTCTGTGTATAATGATATTAGAAAAAGCTTACCTATGTCCATATAGTTCATTTATGTTAACTTAGTTGAGGTTAACTGGTTCAAGGTGGGGCGGGGTGGCTCAGTCGGTAGCGCGCCAGGCTCGTAATCTGTAGTTCCCAGGTTCGAGTCCCAGCTGGGTCAGCGTTGAGATTTATCTCCGCAAAATTCCCCGCCCTGCCCACGGTCAGTAGGGGACACCGATGGGCTTGGAAAGGCCGCCGTCCGTCGGATGGGACGTTAAGCTGTGGTCCCGTGTGCGGGAGAGCCATACCCTGTGCACGTTAAAGAACACGCTGGATGGCCTTGACGGGAGGCTACCATCTGTCTCCCAACAGCTGTTCCAGTGGGTCCCCTCCCCCAACCTTCTCTGAGCCTTCGGGGTCCATGTGACCTGGCCATTTAGCCCATGGTGTGCAAAAAAGTGCCGCTCAGAGGTAAAACAACCCAACCCAACTGGTTCAAGGTCATTGGAATCCTGGCAATGATTCTGAAATATTCCAATATCGTTTTGGATTTTTCTGCGAAAATGCGTTTTAAAAATTGGCGGAAAAATCTACTCCGAGTAAATTATGCTTCAGGAATTCATTTTCAGTATGAAATTAAGTCTCCTAGCGCACTTCAATGTCGAAATCACAAAATTTCCCTAGCGGCTATTCTCAAAAGCGTAGAAATATATCTCTAACTTTAATGCAAAAAAAGTTAAAATTTGTGAAGATGAAAGAGAATATTATCTTTCAAAGCTAAAATAATGCTATCAATACGAAAACAAATTTTAAACTTCATGAAAGCTGACAGTAAACAACTCATTACGACCTGGGACGGGGGTCGTTCAGCCGGTAGCGTGCCAAGCTCGTAATCTGCAGTTCCCATGTTCGAGTCCCACCTGAGATAGCGTTTATATTTATCTCCCCAAAACTGCCCACCTTGCCCTAGGTGAGAAAGAGGGCACCGATGGACTTGGAAAAGCCGCCTTCAATCGGATGGGACGTTAAGCCGGGGCTCCGTGTGGCAGAGAGCCATACCTGTGCACATTACACAGAACACGCTGGAAGGCATTGACGGGTGGTTACCATCTGTCTCCTAACAGCTCTCCAGTGAGGATCCTTCCCCTAACCTTTTATGAGTTCTCGGGATCCTTGTGACCTGGCCATTTAGCCCATTGTGTGCAAAAACGTGCCGCTCAGAGGTAAAACAACCCAGTCCATACAACTCACTCCAATAGGGGCTTCTCTGCAAAGCCAAAAGTAATCTTTCAATACGAAAGATCATAATTGTTTTTCTCTTATTATTTCACGAGTCAACCATCGATAGCATACAGCGTTCGACAGAGAACTCATTATTCTTACTGCATAATATGTTGGAACTAAGATTACAATGACTGGTGAGTACATGGATTCGCTGATGCCTGCAATAACTCCGCAGTCCACAGGTTGGGAACCACTGCCGCAAAATATAAATTTTATTTCCACAGAGCCCTACCAATTTATTAGAGGAGTTTCTTGCTACGTCACCAATTTCAAAGCTCCAACTTTCTGTTATGATCAAAGTGGGGAACTATGGCTTAGTATTTTGGAGACTGAGACGACCTCACGCCAGTAAGGAGAATATAATATGGTCGCATTCATCCGAAGATGAAGCCATTACAAAGCATATGTAGGTTATGTTTTGATGTTAAAAATATGTAACATTTAAATAATAAAAGAACAATTAAAGTAATTATATTTGCTTATTATTGTTTAAAATAAAATGTGGTCTGCCATTGATTGCTTAAAATAAAATGTGGTTCGCATTGATTATTTGAAATAAAATGTGGTCCGCCATTAACTGTTTAAAGTAAAACGTGGTTCGCCATTGATTATTTGAAATAAAATGTGGTCTGCCAGTGATTGCTTAAAATAAAACGTGGTCCGCCATTGACCGCTTAAAGTAAAACGTGGTTCGCCATTGATTATTTGAAATAAAACTTGGTCCGCCATTGACTGCTTAAAGTAGGTTGGGTTGTTTTACCTCTGAGCGGCACTTTTTTGCACACCATGGGCTAAATGGCCAGGTCACATGGGCCCCGAAGGCTCAGAGAAGGTTGGGGGAGGGACCCACTGGAACAGCTGTTGGGAGACAGATGGTAGCCTCCCGTCAAGGCCATCCAGCGTGTTCTTTAACGTGCACAGGGTATGTTTCTCCCGCACACGGGGCCACGGCTTAACGTCCCATCCGACGGACGGCGGCCTTTCCAAGCCCATCGGTGTCCCCTACTGACCGTGGGCAGGGCGGGGAATTTTGCTGAGATAAATCTCAACGCTGACCCAGCTGGGACTCGAACCTGGGAACTACAGATTACGAGCCTGGCGCGCTACCGACTGAGCCACCCCCGCCCCACTGTTTAAAGTAAAACGTGGTTCGCCATTGATTATTTGAAATAAAATGTGGTCCGCCAGTGATTGCTTAAAATAAAATGCTGCTAGCTATGCATTGAGAACTGACTGATTTGGTTCCTATAAGATTATGAGTTTGAGACCTCTGCTCTTTAACTCTTGAATTACGTTTTTTGTGGAAAAATCTGAAGATAATTGAAGGTCTCAATCAAATCTATTTAAATACTGATACAATATTTTTTTTGTATTTACAGAGTTATGTATCCTAGAAATCTGATGTAAATTCTTAAAGGCGGCATCGCCTTTGTTAAACATTTCCATCGTCCATAACTCTTTAAATAGTGGAAGAATATTGCTGAAAATCGATATTTAACTATATTTGATCATGATCTTTAGTTTAATCACATTTTTCTTACAAAGCGTAATTCAAAAGTTAGAGAGCTTCGAATTTACACTGTAATACGAAATTATTAAGTGGCCTCATGTTAGCTAAAGTACACGCTGGATGGTTGTTTCGCCTCATGTTAGCTAAAGAATACGTCAGCATGTTAATTAAGTGGCCTCATGCTCGGAATAATATAGGTACGTAATAAACGTTGCATATAAATACTTAAATCAACATTTCACACAAACCAGTTTACATTCCATACTTCAAACTCTAAAACTTCTCTCACATTAATTTATTAAATACTACGCGTATGGTGATACTTCATCATACGCATAGGAGTCCTTTAACGGTTAATGTATAGTCATTACAATTAGTTGATTGAGGCATATAATCATCTCTTCTTAAGGTAAGTATATGCACAAAAGCGCTTTGTTATATTCTACACGTGGTCCCCTGTTAACCTATCCCATTGACTCTTCCAGTCACACACATGGAGACGAGAATCTCTTATTCTAATTGGAATGGATTTCATTACATTACCATAATGAATTAGGTGTACGTATATGTGTGATAATTATTGCTACGTTTCATTACTAACCGAAACCTAGCTGAAGTAAGCAAACAATTACAAGGGTTATTATGTTGTTGTACTTCTGGGCGGCACTTTTGGGCACATAATGGGTTAGATGGTGAGCTCACAAGGAAACATAGGCGTGCGTAATGGGTGTGATGGGCCACATCTTAATTAAAAAAAATCACTTTGGGTTAGCTCCTTATCTAGTTAAAGATAGAAGATCATGAAACTGACGTACCTTTGTATATGCCTGGTTATCACCGCAGCAAAAATATGATATTTGGTGTCTCATTTCTCAAGTTTAGTTGTTAATTTTAAAAAATTGCGCTTAGTTACGTTTTAATTTCCTTTGTTTGCTGAATAAAAATAATATCTTCTATGATTAAGATTCGATAAATGTTCGCCTTTTAAAAAAAACAAAATTCGCTTTGTGCACACCTAATGAAATGCGCTGTCCAATGAAATGAAAATGAAATGCATCTGTCTATGTGGTAACCTACTTGATAGCTGCTAAGAAGACAGATGGAAGACTCCTGTCAAGACCATCCAGCGTGTTCTTTAGCGCGCACAAGGTATGGCTCTCCTGCACACAGAGGCCACGTCTTTACGTCCCATCCGACGAACGGCAGTTTTTCCTAGGCACAGAATAACGAAGAATATCTCGCTAGCATGAAGTGACTTGTCTACCTTGCATCCAATGACGACCACCGAGGAAACTCTTCGAGAGTTGGCACATCATGGGTATTACCGGGTCCACGGGGAAGGTGGACATTTTCCCTCCCGGACTTGTAAAAATCCTCTTCGTCATAAAAGTCATCTATGACCCCCAAATCGAAAATAATGCCTAATTCTAAACGGAATTTGGCCCTCCTTTCCAAGCCCATCCGTGTTCGCTTTCTGACCAGAGCTGTGGGGATTAAGCGGCGATAAATCTCAACGCTGGCACAGGTGGGATGCGAACCTAGGAACTATACATTACGAGCCTAGAGCCAACCACCGCTACCATGGAAGAGCAGTTACAAGTACTAGCATTCCAGTATTACGATGTGAAGATCACATGTGAAGATTCCAGTAATTACGATGTGATTTTACTTCTGATTATGTTAGCAGAGAGATTTATTTATTTCTTCTAAAGTGCATAGCCTTCAGTGAGAAATGAGGCATTCTTGTGTTTGGAAAGGGCATCTTCTGTCTAATGGGATGTCGCATCATGGAAACCTGGGTAGAAGAGCATATCCTACATGTGCATTAAAGAAGATGCTGAAGATTCTTGACAAAAACTGGAAAGAAGCGCTGAACGTTCTTGACTGGATGCTCCCACCTGTTTTAGCAATTGTCCAGTAGATTCTA
The DNA here is from genome assembly GCA_038380435.1 of Ryuthela nishihirai. Classification (NCBI taxonomy): domain Eukaryota; kingdom Metazoa; phylum Arthropoda; class Arachnida; order Araneae; family Heptathelidae; genus Ryuthela; species Ryuthela nishihirai. The sequence goes on along the minus strand of JAWZYU010000005.1, from coordinate 87,840,759 downwards.
TTAATCCGTTTCTTGAGTTCACGGTTCAGCGAATTTGGACATGATTTAATACATTGTATTGCGAAAAAATGCCCATGGAAAGAAAATATTAATGAAATATTTTATATCAAAATGCATGACATTTCTTAAAGGTGAAAATGTTTCCAATAAGGTTTTAAGCTTGCTTTGTAATTTATTCTGTTCATGTGAAACAAAAGGAGATACATGTCAACTTGTAAATTTTCTTAGATTTCATTCATTAGATAGGAAATAGCTTCATAAGTGATGATTTTAAATTATGATCTTCGTATGAGGACAAATTTAACATAGAGCTTGATTGCGAAAGTTGGGTTGGGTTGTTTTACCTCTGAGCGGCACTTTTTTGCATACCATGGGCTAAATGGCCAGGTGACAAGGACCCCGAAGGCTCAGAGAAGGTTGGGGGAGGGGACCCACTGGAACAGCTGTTGGGAAACAGATGGTAACCTCTCGTCAAGGCCATCCAGCGTGTTCTTTAACGTGCACAGGGTACGGCTCTCCCGCACACGGGACCACGGCTTAACGTCCCATCCGACGGGCGGCGGCCTTTCCAAGCCCATCGGTATCCCCTACTGACCGTGGGCACGGCAGGGAATTTTGCAGAGATAAACCTCAGCGCTGACCCAGCTGGTACTCGCGCCTGGTAACTACAGATTACGAGCCTGGCACGCTACCGACTGAGCCACCCCCGTCCCCATTTTGAAAGTGAATCGAGTTCTAGGTTTCCATTTAAATATGTCACTAGCCAATACTTTCACGAATAAACTACTCAAATCATGCAATGAATAAAAATAACAAAACTATATCTGATTAACTTTAATGATGCATCATTTTCAATAATTTTTTACAAAGATCTGGAATATATCACAAATTTAGTTGATGTTTTTAAACAGAAATGCACCGAAGCAACAATACTAAAAAATCTGTTTACAAAATTTTGAATTCTATCTAAACAAAAAAAACAACACACCCCCACGATACATTTTAAATGTAGTATTGATTATTTTGAATTTGTTTTGAAAGAAGTGGTAGGATCCGAAGTATAACAATCACTCGTCTTAGCTTAATAATCTGTATTTAATAACGTAAAATAAAAGCTGCCTAGTGCTCTCTGCAGAATTCCTGCTACCCTACTTCAGCTGATTGCTTGTTATAGTTTCTATGACGTTCAATTGCAGGAAGATTTCAGAGCAAATTGTTTACTTTGATACTTCCAGTTGTTCCTATTCTCCGTTATAAATGGCTGTGCGCTTTGGAATCTGATTTGATCTCTGTTTAGATTTACATTGAAAACTCCGCATCGAATTGCAGAGTTATCAAGTTTCCTACTTTCAGCAAATTAGGATTTTCTTTCTCGAAAGAAGTACTGCGTTGCGACAATAAAACGCTAATACAAAATGGAAAATTAACTCTACGTTGCTGTATGATAAACGCTGAAGATAAGTTACAAGAAAACACGATGTCATTCATTATACAGAAGTCCCTAAAAATATAGATACACACTTTGGATATTCGCAAAACATGCAAAGTATACAGATAGAGAAATGATATAATGAAGGAGATAGGAAGAACATTATCCGAATAATGTGGGAAAGTTTATCAGTGCTCATTAAACTAGGGTTGGGTTGTTTACCTCTGAGATGCAATTTGTTTGCACACAATGGGCTAAATGGCTAGGTCACAAGGACACCTAGGGTTCAGAGAAGGTTGGGTTGGGTTGTTTTACATCTGAGCGGCACTTTTTTGCACACCATGGGCTAAATGGCCAGGTCACATGGATTCCAAAGGCTCAAAGAAGGTTGGGGGAGGGGACCCACTGGAACAGCTGTTGGGAGACAGATGGTAGCCTCCCGTCAAGGCCATCCAGCGTGTTCTTTAACGTGCACAGGGTATGGCTCTCCCGCACACGGGGCCACGGCTTAACGTCCCATCCGACGGACGGCGGCTTTTCTAATTAAAGCCCATCGGTGTCCGACCGTCGACAAGCCTATCGGTGTCCCCTACTGACCGTGGGCAGGGCAGGGAATTTTGCGGAGATAAATCTCAACGCTGACGCAGCTGGAACTCGAACCTGGGAACTACAGATTACGAGCCAGGCGCGCTACCGACCGAGCCACCCCCGTCCCTAGAGAGAAGGTTGGAAAGGGAAACCAATGGACAGCTATTAGAAGACAGTGTCCTCTGTCTGGGACTCGAACCTGGAAACTGCAGATCCTCTCGTCGAGGCGATCCAGCATGTTCTTTAATATGCACATCATATGGCTCTGCTGCAACACGGAGCCACGGCTTTGCGTTCCATCCGACGGACAGGAGCTCTCTAAACCCATCGATGTCCCCTTTCTCACTGAGGACAGAGTGCGGGTTTAGCGGAGATAAATTTACAATTGGGACTAGAACCTAGAAACTGCAGATTACGAACCTGGCGCAATACCGACTGAGCCAACCCCCGCCCCCTTGAAGGGTAACCATCCTGCTCTCCAAACACCACTACATTTCTAATTACATGGTGCTTTGAAGAACTCTGGAGCCAAAAACTCTGGAGGAGCTGAAGACTGGGATAAGATTTGCCTTACTGCTATCCCACTAACAATATGCTGCAATCTGTGTCAATCTGTTATTAATGGCGAAATTTGTGTTTTCAGTTGGAAAATGGAATTCTTTCTCTTGTGCCTTCGGATCATAAGGCCGTCGCTACGACCCAGGACGATTCGACACTTGGTAGAACAGACTCATAAGTGATATTATTAATTAATAAGTGATATCATAAGTGATATTATTAATTATTATTATGTTTTGATGATGCATTGTGGTTGATGGTGTTCATTTTTAACATTTCTTACTGTAAGTAAATAAATACCCAATATCTGTATATTTTGCAGGCTCAGAAATAGAAGAATAAAGTGTGTGTAAATTTTATAGGCCCAATCTATATTAATACTAAAAAATAATTTATGCTTGAAATACGGGATATATAAAAAATAAACAATAGGAAAAGTTTGGCAATCATGTTAAGTTTCAGTATTCACAGAGAATTACTTTTATTTATAAAAAAAACGTGTTCTTTACTAATCTTTTTCTTAGTTACTAGCAGATCTCCTGAATCTGAAATAAATTTGAAAAGGTCATTAAATTTTACAGTTATTCATAAAGTAGTTTGTTGTATTCGTCTAACAAATTGTTATTTTCTCTAAACAGAAAATCAAAATCTGTTCGATTTCAAAGCAAAGTTCTATAAGATTTCTTCGAGTACGAATTCAGAATTTAAATTTCATACATGGGAAGACATTTGCTATTTACCACATTAATTCTAGGAAGAAAATGGGGTATAAAACAATAAATATAATTTTTCCTTTATGATAATATTCACCAATAAAAAAAAAGATTTGGATTTGGAAAAAAAAAAATGATTGGCAGGGGGCAAGTAACTGGAATTCAATCGGAACAAATTAGAATGACTTTCCAGTGTTTAATAGTTTAGATTTTTTAACGGGAATGAACTCATATATATTTGTTTTTGGCAAATGGATATATATATCTTTCCCTATAATCAATATATTTGGTTTCAAGATACAGTGGACCTTCGTTATAGCGCTTCTCGCTATACCGCGCACTCGGTTATAGCGCGGGCGATGTTCGCGATAAGTTCAAACATGTTTATACAGGTCCGTGAGGCGTTAGTGAGTATCGCATTTTATTGTTGCTGCGTATTGAGTAATTGTGTATGTATTGAGTTCCTGCGTGTATTTTGAATAGTGTTTAATTATTGTATGCATGATGAGTAAAAGAAAAGCTTACAGTGTGAAATTTATTGTGTCGCCACCGCGCCGCTCGGTATAACGCGGTTCACCATATAACGCGGGTGTTGTTTCCCGCCCGACATGCGCGTTATATCGGGGGTCCACTGTATATTCTTTCCAAAAATGGACGAGAGATAGGTTCAGCCGGTAGTGTGGCTTCGTAATCCGATACTAAAGCTTTCTAATCTGATTTCAATTCAGATAATAATTCAAACTATGTCTGAAATGAGAATTTTCTTCGCTAATCACTGTTCTTCCCTCTGTGAGAAAGCGGGTACTGACAACACCATCTAGTACTGATGGGTTGGATTACCTCTGAGCGGCACCTTTTTGCCTACAATGGGCTAAATGGGTAGGTCACAATAATCCCGAGGCTCAGAGAAGGTTGTGACCCATTTGGCAGCTGTTAGGAGACAGATGGTAGTCTCTCGTTAAGGCAATCCAGAGTGTTCTTTAACGTGCACAGAGTATGACTCTTTCGCACGTGTCCCATCGGACGGACGACGGCCTTTCTAAGCCCATCGGTGTCCCCTACTGACCGAGGAAAGGCGGGGAGTTTTATAGAGATAAATCTCAACTTTGGCCCAGGCGGACTCGAACCTGGGAACTGCAGATATTAGCGTGTTACTGATTGCCAGCCTGAGGCAACGATGGACTTGGAAAAGTCGCCGTCTATCCGATGAGACGTTAAACTGTGGACCCATGTGCAAAAAGAGCCATTCATGGACACGTTAAAGAATAAGTAGGATGGCCTTGACAGGAAGCTTCCATGTCTCTTAACAGCTATCTAAGTCCAAGAGAACGTTCTCTGAGTCCTTACAGTCCTTGTCACCTCGCCATTTTGCATATTGCTTTTTTAATTTAATTTTAAATTTAAAGAAGAGGCAGAAGGTACTCCTGTACATAAAAAAAAACACGCAGATAACCTCTATTGAGCTTCTCCTGGTTTCTCATACAATATACAAACACATACACAGGGATAGCCGCTGATCTTAGTAGTCAGGTATAGTAACAACCAGATCAAGTATGGGTTAAAAAAAAACGCTGCTCAGAGGTAAAACAATTGAACTCTACGCCGCGAAAAAGTACTGTACGCGAAACACTAAATTAAACGAAACATTTTGGCTGATCAATGAATCATGTAACAACAGTAAAGAGACTTACCGCATCAAGACCTAAAAGAACCAGAAGTGGAATGGTCGTCAGTCCTCCCCTCTTCCATTCTTCAAGAGAGACAGTCCCATCAGCATCGTAGTCAATCTCCACCATCATGTCTTGCAGAATCTGAAGATGCAAGAGAAAGAAAGCCTTTCAGACACAGGTAAATAATAGGTGATTTAAAGCAAAATTTCTCAAATGAAGTTCTATTTTAACATAGTAAAACTAATACGAGAACCGATTAAAAACACAAGAAAGACTTATGTGGCATGTTTGCTTTGAGAAAGGTAGGTTCTAGAAATAAAATCTAGGGTGAGGCTTGGTGGGAAATGGCTGAGTTGAACCGGAACAGATCAGAATTCCATTCTTTTTCTTTAGAAATTAATATCCCAAAATAGTGTATTAATACTATGTTTCATAGACAGGCCGTCCCATGGCCGAGTGGTTAGCACGCTTGGCTACTGATCTAAGGGACCTGCGTTCGAGCCGCGGGTAAGGCATGGATATATGTGTCGTTTTTCTGCTAAGGTTCTGCCATCCTCTCAGATCTTCTACTTTGGCATATAAACTGACAGGCTCCTGTCAGACCTCTGTGGCAAGCAGCTGCTTGAGGGGGTATTTATTTTATTCATAGACAGAATCATTGATAAATACAATATAGTGTATTAATACTACGCCATTGATAAATACAAAATAGTGTATTAATACTACGTTTCATAGATAGAATCATTGCAAATATATATTTTCCGCTCAGTTTTAGTCTAAGGAAATATATGTGCAAAAGGTATAGAACATCTAGGTTTATTACTTTTCCTTCCCTTCATTCCATTGAATCGAGTTTTTTTTTTACCTATAATCAGCACTTTTGTTTAGGTTTAAATGGAGGTGGGGAAGAGAAGAGGACTAACTATTAAGAGACTGAAATATGTCTTCCATCAGCTTACAGCTGTCGCACACCAGTGGTGGTCCCAGAAACCATATTTAGGGGTGGGCAGGGTGATCCCAGTGGGAGGTAATGAGCAACTCACAAAAACGGAATTCAATGGAACGCCGCAATAATTCTATCTTATCTTTTAAGGTGGTGTACCTCCCCAAACCTAATGATCGTCACTGTTGCATACTTTGGTGTGTGCGGAGCTACAGCTTCGTCGGGTTGGGTTGTTTTACCTCTGAGCGGCACTTTTTTGCACACCATGGGCTAAATGGCCAGGTCACATGGACCCCGAAGGCTCAGAGAAGGTTGGGAGAGGGGATCCATGGAATAGCTGTTGGGAGACAGATGGAAGCCTCCCGTCAAGGCCATCCAGCGTGTTCCTTAACGAGCACAGGGTATGGCCCTCCCGCACACGGGGCCACGGCTTAACGTCCCATCCGAAGGACGGAGGCCTTTCTAAGCTAATCGGTGTCCCCTACTGACCGTGGGCAGGGCAGTGAATTTTGGACCTTCGTCGTCAAAGCAAACCAGACAAAACTGCAGTATAATTTACCATTTTGTTAGTTGCTTTTCACTCTTCGCTGGGGCGGAGGTGGCTCAGTCGGTAGCGTGCCAGGCTCGTAATCTGTAGTTCCCAGGTTCGAGTCCCAGCTGGGTCAGCGTTGAGATTTATATCCGCAAAATTCCCCGCCCTGCCCACGGTCTGTAGGGGACACCGATGGGCTTGGAAAGGCCGCCGTCCGTCGGATGGGACGTTAAGCCATGGACCCCGTGTGTGGGAGAGCCATACCCTGTGCACGTTAAAGAACACGCTGGATGGCCTTGACGGGAGGCTACCATCTGTCTCCCAACAGCTGTTCCAGTGGGTCCCCTCCTCCAACCTTCTCTGAGCCTTCGGGGTCCATGTGACCTGGCCATTTAGCCCATGGTGTGCAAAAAAGTGCCGCTCAGAGGTAAAACAACCCAACCCAACTCTTCGCTATTTATTTCTTCCTCAACAATAATTCTCAACACTACATTAACGATCACCAGGCGAAAAAACTTTCTTTTTTAAACTGGAAACGATTTCTTTCGAAGGGGGAAAAAGAACTATCTCACAATCCTCAATAAACAAAACGGTATTAAGTTCATAAAGAAAATAAAATCCCATCGAAACGATTTCTTTAGATACCAAGTGCGAAAACTTCACAGCAACTTTAAAAGTATGCAATATAACAAGAGATAATAAAATGTCTGTGTTAGAAGCACACTGCAGTTTCAGAAAGCGATCGTTGAATATGCAAGTCGTCAAAAATATCAACAATGTGATTTGAGGAAAGAAACCAACCAGACAAAGCATGAAATATGAACCGGAATAATGGCACGAGTTGAAGCAACATCCACATCTGTAGCGTAAGTGATGAAACGGAAGATTCCTTCACAAATGTAATCTCGCAGTCTTCTGCGACGTTATGAGCTTCTGTTATGACCTTATGCAACCGTAGTAAAAGTGCACCTTTCACTTCCGTCTTTAAGTAGCGTTTTATTTTCCGAGTTGGCGAAATTTGTGTTTTCAGTTGGAAAATGGAATTCTTTCTCTTGTGCCTTCGGATCATAAGTTGGGTTGTTTTACCTCTGAGCGGCACTTTTTTGCACACCATGGGCTAAATGGCCAGGTCACATGGACCCCGAAGGCTCAGAGAAGGTTGGGGGAGTTTCCCACTGGAACAGCTGTTGGGAGACAGATGGTAGCCTCCCGTCAAGGCCATCCAGCGTGTTCTTTAACGTGCACAGGGTATGGCTCTCCCGCACACGGGACCACAGCTTAACGTCCCATCCGACGGACGGCGACCTTTCCAAGCCCATCGGTGTCCCCTACTGACCGTGGGCAGGGCGGGGAATTTTGCGGAGATAAATCTCAACGGTGACCTGGGACTCGAACCTGGGAACTACAGATTACGAGCCTGGCGCGCTACCGACTGAGCCACCCCCGTCCCCTTCGGATCATAAGGCCGTCGCTACGACCCAGGGCGATTCGGCACTTGGTAGACCAGACTCATAAGTGATATCAGCATGTGCAATGAAATACACCGATCTGGTGCGCCATTCGTATTTAAAAGAAATCTAATCAAGACCATGCACACAACTGCTGATGAGAGGAATTTGAACTTTTATCGTTTTCCTTTACGATGTCGAAAGATCGCAAAGTTTGAAGCAAACGAAACTTACGATTTCAAAATTAAAACATTTGAGCTTTTGTGTTCATGCATGATGTGAGATCGAAATAAATGAAACAATTTAATACACAGCTTATTCAGTTGGGATTGGAAAGCTTACATTACATAGGAAGCATGGAATGTTTTGCACAGAATGGACTAAATGTCCAAGTCACAAGGATCCCAAGGGTCAGAGAAAATTGGGAGAAGCGAATCCATTGGACAACTGTTAAGTTGGGTCATTTTACCTCTGTGCGACACTTTTTTATACACCATGGGCTAAATGGCCAGGTCACATGTACCCCGAAGGCTCAGAGAGGGTTGGAGGGAGGGGCCCCACTGGAACAGCTGTTAGGAGACAGATGGTAGCCTCCAGTCAAGGCCAACCAGTGTGTTCTTTAACGTGCACAGAATATGGCTCTCCCGCACACGGGGCCAAGGCTTAACGTCCCATCCGACGGACGGCGGCCTTTTCCAAGCCGTGTCCCCTACTGACCGTGGGCAAGGCAGGGAGTTTTGCGGCGATAAGTCTCAACGCTGACCCAGCTGGGACTCGAACCTGGGAACTACAGATTACGAGCCTGGCGCGCTACCGATTGAGCCACCCGCACCACACAACTGTTAGGAGATCGATAAAAGCCTACCGTCAAGATAACCCAGCAACTTCTTTAACGCTTACAGGTACAGATCTCATGCACACAGACCATGGCTAAAGGTGTCATCCGACGAATGGCTGCTTTTCCAAGCCCATTGGTGCTCCATATATAACCTAGAGCAGGGTGGAGGCTTAGCAAAGATAAATCTGAACGCTGGGCCAGGTGAGACCCGAACCTGGGAATTACAGATTACGAACCTATTACATACTTATCGATCGAGCCTTTTTTATTTGCTCTATTTTTGAAGGCATAAGGAGAAACAATTTCAAGTTGTTCAAACTTCAGTGTTTAAATGTTTATTTATTTATTCAACACTGCTATACTATCGTCATATTCCCACATAATCGGAATATCCTTTAAAACACACAAAAAGACGTAAGATTTAAACAGTGGAAAGCAAATTACAACTGCGAATATTTATCTGCGAATTTAAATTCAACTGCGAATTATGTTATTTGAGAACACTTTAAATACAGCCTAAATCAGATGAAAGAAAAAAAAAATGGTCGCTTTGTTTTCCTCTTCAAAAGTTATCCGCCAATAACAACCTGTAGAACGATAAATTGCTCGTTGATTGTCGTGAATGCGTCCTGCAGACATTAATCCACGTGTCTTCGCTCTTTCCGCAGCTCGAGAACGTGCAGGAAAAGTCGAGATTAATCACTTGCCAAGGTGGTGTGAAAGGATCAGCGTTCCTCTTTGGCCAGTTCCGAAATTGATTCTAACACGCCGTTGCTGTCACGTTTAATGCCTTCACTTTGAAGCCGCCTCAAGTGAGCGTGAAAATTCGCGATCTTTCCGAGACACACGAGATTAAGGGACGAGAAGCGGGAGAGCTAAAAATAGATAGCCAAGTTCCATTTGAATCATCTATCAGTGCATTAATCTTTTATTCCCTAAATCTATTTAGTGTCGTTTAACAAGAATTAAATGCGCGATAGAAATAAACGAAGAGCTCCTTTGAAAGGATGTAAGACTTAAGAGATTAAGATTACGTACAACATTATTAGGCATATATTTTGCATACAAGAACTTGAGGGTTTGACTGATCAGAGAACACTGAATCATTTTCAAATTAAACTTCTGCTTTGAACAAAAATGAGTTTTCCATTTTTTTTCATGATTTTTTTTCTAGGGTTGAATTATAGTGTTAGGTTGATGATATAACATAAATATTCATTAAATTATTATTTAATCGAATGTTTATTTGATTTTCGATATTGCAAATATCGTCTTTATTTTTTCATAAGCATAAATACAAACCCTAGCAATGCAAAATTTAAAAAAAAATGAGGCGGAGAAGGGAAAGTCGGTAGCTCGCCAGGCTCGTAATCTATAGTTCGAGTCCCAGTTGTGCCAGCGTTGATAATTATCTCAGCTAACCATTACCCTGTCCTCGATAGGAAAGAGGACACCGACAAGCTTGGAAAGGCCGCTGTTCATCGCATGGGAAGTAAAACAGTAGCCCCCTTGTGCGCAGGGCCATACCCTGTGCACATTAAAGAACACGCTGAATGGCCTTAACAAGAGGCTACCACATGCTCCCTAACAGCTGTAATTTGGTTTGTTTTACCTCTGAGCGGTACTTTTTACACACAATGGGCTAAATGGCCAGGTCATAAGGACCCCGAAGGCTCAGAGAAGGTTGGAGGAGGGGACCCACTGGAACAGCTGTTGGGAGACAGATGGTAGTCTCCCGTCAAGGCCATGCAGCATGTTCTTTAACGTGCACAGGGTATGGCTCTCCCGCACACGGGGCCACGTCTTAACGGCCTTTCCAAGCCCATCAGTGTCCCCTACTGACCGTGGGCAGGGCGGGAAATTTTGCGGAGGTAAATCTCAACGCTGACCCAGCTGGGACTCGAACCTGGGAACTACAGATTACGAGCCTGGCGCGCTACCGACTGAGCCCCCCCCCCGCCCCCCCTAACAGCTGTAAAGTGTGTCCACTTGCTCTAACAGTCTCAGAGCTCTTGCAGTCTTTGTGCCTGGCTATTTAACCTATTGTGTGCAAAAAAAGTACCGCTCAGAGGAAAAACAACCTATCCTCAGGAAGGAGTTTAAGCCCCGGGTAAAGCATGGATGTGTGTGTTGTTTTTCTGCTGAGGTCCTGCCATCCTCACAGACCTTCTACTATGGCATATAAACTGACAGGCTCCTGTCAGACCTCTGTGGCAAGCAGCTGCATGAGGGAGTATTTATATTTTTATTTAAGGAGTTACTATCCTCAGAAAGTTTTTGATCCTCAATAAGGAGTTAATATCACCATATTTTTAGGGGCTGGTGTGGCTCAGTCGGATAGCGCGCCAAGCTCATAATCTGTAGTTCCCAGGATCGAGTCCTAGTTGGGCCAGCGTTAAGATTTATCTCTGCAAAACTTCCACCCTTCCCTTGGACAGTGGGAGACATTGATGGGCTTGGAAAGACCCAGTTCGTCGGATGGGGCTCTAAGCCGTGGCCCCGTGTGCGGAGAGTCTCTTTGCCTTGTGCACACAAGCTGAATGGTCTTGGCGGGATGCTACCGTGTCTCCTAACAGCTGCCCAGTGGGCCCCTGGCATATGGTCAGGTCACAAGTACCCCGAGGTGGTCGTAAATGATCATTATGGCCATTTAGCCCGTAGTGTTGTTTTACCTCTGAGCGGCACTTTTTTGCACACCATGGGCTAAATGGCCAGGTCACATGGACCCCGAAGGCTCAGAGAAGGTTGGGGGAGGGGACCCACTGGAACAGCCGTTGGGAGACAGATGGTAGCCTCACGTCAAAGCCATCCAGCGTGTTCTTTAACGTGCATGGGGTATGGCTCTCCCGCACACGGGACCACGGCTTAACGTCCCATCCGACGGACGGCGGCCTTTCCATGCCCATCGGTGTCCCCTACTGACCGTGGGCAGGGCGGGAAATTTTGCGGAGATAAATCTCAACGCTGACCCAGCTGGGACTCGAACCTGGGAACTACAGATTACGAGCCTGGCGCGCTACCGACTGAGCCACCCCCGCCCCCTTTTGTGATAACATAGTGCAGAGGGAAATGAATGATAAACTCTTTTGAGGATGTTTATTTCCCAATTAAAGTTCTGACAGGCTCTGTTTACCATGAAACATGTACGGCAGACATTTCATGTAAAATATTTACCTTACAACACAAGCTAAACCCAATATTGCTTCGAGTTGATGAGACGAAAGAGATCTCTTCAAGCGTGTAGAAATAGCGACTGGGAATAATAACAGCTGCCTTTATATGGGAAATTAGTTGTATGATGTTAACCAACCAAGAAGTGCCCCTTATTTAATGTGGTTAATTAAAGCCGTTTTTGATAAAGAATAATAACACAAAAGTTAAAGCAATTAGGGAAGTCGAGCATGATATATTGTATTATTTCGTGTTATCAGTTTCTTTCGTTCTTGGTACAGTCGCTCAAAAAAGTATCCGAACACTATGGTTGATTACAGAATTCAGAAAAAATATCTGGCAACGATTTTTTTAGAAATTAGTGATCTGGCAACCTTCGTGTCACGTGATTACACAATTCAGGAAAAATATCTGGAGCGTGTACAGCAACTGTACACGCTCCAGTTACCGTTCACAGCAAACTGGAGCGTGTGCAGTTACTGCACACGCTCCAGTTTGCTGTGAACGGTAACTGCACACGCTCAATATTTCTGTGAGTGGGCCCACACGATCTAGTATCAAAATAATGTGACACCTACAGTCGCTCAAAAAAGTATCCGAACACTATAGTTGATTACAGAATTCAGAAAAAATATCTGGCAACGATTTCTAAAAAAAAAAATCGTTGCCAGATATTTTTTCTGAATTCTGTAATCAACCATAGTGTTCGGATACTTTTTTGAGCGACTGTACCTTGATTCCTCTGTCTTTATTAAATCAGTGTGAAGAAATAAATATCACGAAGGAAAATTTTTCTGAAAACAGTCCCTGAACACGACCTAGCTATTGAAATTATTTGCTTACATTTTGCAATTAATGTTTCTCAGATTTTAATTCTTACCCAATGTGTTATATTTCTTTCCTTTTCTGTACAAGGCGTGTGTGATAAATCTTTTAAGCGTTTTCTTTCGAAACCTATTAGTCACTTTCTCAACTTATAAGAGTCTTTCAGTTGAGAAGTGGAGAATTTATTTATTGCCTAGAGATAAAAGCGATTACACCTCTTAGGTAGCTGCTTGCCACAGAGGTATGACATTGGCCTATCACTATAATACGTGGGGGCGGGGGTGGCTCAGTCGGTAGCGCGCCAGGCTCGTAATCTGTAGTTCCCAGGTTCGAGTCCCAGCTGGGTCAGCGTTGAGATTTATCTCCGCAAAATTCTCCGCCCTGCCCACGGTCAGTAGGGGACACCGATGGGGTTGGAAAGGCCGTCGTCCGTCGGATGGGACGTTAAGCCGTGGCCCCGTGTGCGGGAAAGCCATACCCTGTGCACGTTAAAGAACACGCTGGATGGCCTTGACGGGAGGCTACCATCTGTCTCCCAACAGCTGTTCCAGTGGGTCCCCTCCCCCAACCTTCTCTGAGCCTTCGGGGTCATTGTGACCTGGCCATTTAGCCCATGGTGTGCAAAAAAGTGCCGCTCAGAGGTAAAACAACAACCTATAATGCGTCACAGAGAAGGTCTGTGAGGTAGGTGAGATCTCAGTGGAAAGATAACACAAGAAACATCATTGCCTTATGTTATTCGCTTTCCTGACCAGTGCTTAAAATAGAGCTAATGCAATATACGGAGTATCACGGTCGCTGGAACAGTAGCTAGTTCTCTATTATGACAGTTACGGTGATCCCTCAGGTCATCAACGGTCGTTTTTAAGAATAAGATCGTTGGGTTGTTTAATCTGATTTGCCCTCTTCTACATTATAATGGGCTAAATGGTGGTTCGCAAGGGCATCAAGATATTAAAAGACAGAGAAACGACTTCGAACAAGGCTATTCAGCGTGTTCTTTAACGTGGGCAATGAATGGCTCTTTTGGATACGGTGCCACGTTTTAAGTTCTCATTCGATGGAAACATCAAGTTACGAGTCACATACGATGAGTCATTGCCTACCCCCATCAAAATCAGAATTCATCTTCTGGTATCTAATTTTTTTTTTTCATAAACTGACACTTCTAATTAGGACGATGAAGCATCCAAACACTGAATTTCTCAGTAGATGGCAGCACCATACAGGAAACAAAGCTATTTCATTGGAATTTATCAGATAATATGCATTATACCATTTTATACTTTTTTGGTCTTTTTATTCCCTAAGTACTTTTACAAAAATTAACTTCAAAAATATGTTTTTTTTCTCGTGCGCTAAAGGCTCACAAAATGACTAAAAGATGAAAAAAAAATGTAGCTTAAAGGTTGGGCCATAAGAAGTATCTTGAACTCCAAGATAATGAAACGATGAAAATAAATTATGTGAAAGGTTAAATATTACCTATTGCTAGCCTATTACTCTCGAACATAATTTTTTGAGGTCCTAGAGGTAAAATGTCGTAGTGGTTAGTGTATTAACGTTCAAGGACCGATTTCTTCTTTTTATTCTACATAGAAACACAAACTATTTCCACCTGAAAAACACTAGTTAATTAATTCAATGGCGGTAAAATTTCGTTTACGTAAAACAACACTTAAAAAATGAGCAAAACATCAAAAGAATATTTTGAGATTCCATTTTCGGCAAATAAGATTAAATTTTAAAATCTGGAAATCGCTCTGTTTAACTTCGTATTGATTTACTTTAAACTATCCTAACCATAGTAACGGGGCAGGGGTGGCTCAGTCGGTAGCGCGCCAGGCTCGTAATCTGTAGTTCCCAGGTTCGAGTCCCAGAGCTGGGTCAGCGTTGAGATTTATCTCCGCAAAATTCCCCGCCCTGCCCACTGTCAGTAGGGGACACCGGTGGGCATGGAAAGGCCGCCGTCCGTCGGATGGGACGTTAAGCCGTGGCCCTGTGTGCGGGAGAGACATACCCTGTGCACGTTAAAGAACACGCTGGATGGCCTTGACGTGAGGCTACCATCTGTCTCCCAACGGCTGTTCCAGTGGATCCCCTCCACTGTTCCCAGGGCGATGGATTGGTCGAGGTGGTCCCATAGCTTGGCCACCAAGATCGCCGGATCTCTCGTGTTTGGACTTTTTCCTGTGGGGCCATATGAAAAGCCTAATCTACGAGTGCCCCATTGAAACCGATATGGATCTAGTCTCCAGGATCGCCGTTGTTGCCGGCGATATTCGGGAAATGCCTGCTGTCTTCGGCTGTTCCAGTGGATCCCCTCCAACCTTCTCTGAGCCTTTGGGGTCCATGTGACCTGGCCATTTAGCCCATGTGGTCGTTCACATCTTTCTTTACTTAACGTCCCATCCGACGGACGGCGGCCTTTCCAAACCCATCGGTGTCCCCTACTGACCGTGGGTAAGCGGGAAATTTTGCGGAGATAAATCTCAACGCTGGCCCAGCTGGGACTCGAACCTGGGAACTACAGATTACGAGCCTGGCGCGCTACCAACTGAGCCACCCCCACCCCAGGTTATGAATGCTTTTCTGTAACCGGCCTATTAGCAATACCCATTCAAATTTAGTAAATTGATCATTCTGTATTCAAACACGTTTATGTTGTCTTTTCAATCAAAATCTAAACTTTTTTGTCCCACAGAAGAATAACTGCCACACATCTTATGTAAATGCCTTGACCCTTTATTATTCAGACTCCTGCCAATTGTACATATTGTCATGGTGAATAAGCAAATGAATCCATCCATTTTCCTAGATAATGAAGTTTTAGTGAAGCCTTAAGAAACAGATTAACTTCAAATTTTGATTTAACTTCAATTCTTTAGGTTCTTACTCTGAGATTGTCTCAGAATCTGCAGATTTTCAGAATATACTTTGATTAAAAGATACCTTCAATGAGAAATATATTCAGAGGTAGTTTGCAAAGAAGTAAATTTTCGAAAAATTTTATGGAGTTAATAATTTTAACTACCGACAAGTGCATGTTTTGACTCGTAAAATATTCTCCAGCAATATTTATTTAACATTTATCAAGTAGAAGTTATCAGTTAGTCATATTATTTTTCCAACGAGAAAATCATATATTTTGAAGCTCCAACTCCTCTGTGTTGTAAAAAATCGTTCTCTGTTGCTGAATTTGTTATTTTACAACTTAGGAAAATTCTTCTTAGATGCTTATTTGGGTTGGGTTGTTTTACCTCTGAGCGGCACTTTTTTGCACACCATGGGCTAAATGGCCAGGTCACATGGACCCCGAAGGCTCAGAGAAGGTTGGGGGAGGGGACCCACTGGAACAGCTGTTGGGATACAGATGGTAGCCTCCCGTCAAGGCCATCCAGCGTGTTCTTTAACGTGCACAGGGTATGGCTCTCCCGCACACGGGGCCACGGCTTAACGTCCCATCCGACGGACGGCGGCCTTTCCAAGCCCATCGGTGTCCCCTACTGACCGTGGGCAGGGCGGGGAATTTTGCGGAGATAATTTGCGGAGATCTCAACGCTGACCCAGCTGGGACTCGAACGTGGGAACTACAGATTACGAGCCTGGCGCGCTACCGACTGAGCCACCCCCGCCCCAGATGCTTATTTGGAAGTCAATGAGAGAGAGAGGTTGCTATTGCTCTGATGCATACTGAAGAGATAAAAAAAAACCTTTTTGCCAAGTCTACGAATTTATATATTTATGTCACGAAGGGAAAAAAAGAAAAACTTCGAAACAACACATAATGATCGCAAAGCAGGTGTTCAAACTCGCAAGTGTCGAGATCAATGGCAGTCCTCGTGCAATATAACAAGACCATTTCTTAATGTTTTCCCTTTACCTCGGAAAAATGTTTGCCACGAAAGCAAAAAAAAAAAATGCAGTTATTCAAAAAACCAACGGATATTGATTGCAACTTTCATCTTCAATTGGTAGCTGCATTTCTGAATTTGTTTTGCATGCATCATCATCTCGAAAAACCAATATTTGCTCTTCGGTCACAAACACGAACTGGAAGCAATTGAAGACAGGCCCATAGTCCAGCTGTTCTGCAAGGGAGAGAGGTTTATTGAAGCGAAAGGAATGCTTTACAGCTTCTATCAAAGAATTTTTACTTTTAGAAATGCTCCACTTGTGTAAGAAGGAAATTTATCTTAAAATGTTTTGGTATTATAAGCGCAATTTCAAGATGCTTTTTTTTTTCATTCTTTTGGATTTCTCTGCCTCGATGATGTCTCGAAATTACAAAAGATACTGACTTCTATTTGCTTAGTAAACAAACGTCTGCAGTCGAATGATTGAGTATCTTTGATAAATCGGACTATGGCAATCTTCGATAGCATAAAAGAAAAAATGGTTTACTTAGTGTTTGGAAAATGTAAAACAATTATTTTATCTATTTGTTTTTAATCAGTTGTAGAATTTTTAATACACATCAGGGCCGGATTTATGAGGGGGAAGAGGGCCATGCCCCCTCCCTTGAATATATCAATAAGGGAGCGAAGAAAAAAAAGGGCATTTAAAATCATTTTTGAAAAATATGTAAAGTCCACTGGGTTGGGTTGTTTTACCTCTGAGCGGCACTTTTTTGCCCACCATGGGCTAAATGGCCAGGCCACATGAACCCCGAAGGCTCAGAGAAGGATTGGGGGAGGGGACCCACTGGAACAGCTGTTGGGAGACAGATGGTACCTCCCGTCAAGGCCATCCAGTGTGTTCTTTAACGTGCACAGGGTATGGCTCTCCCGCACACGGGGCCTCGGCTTAACGTCCCATTCGACGGACGGCGGCCTTTCCAAGCCCATCGGTGTCCCCTACTGACAGTGGGTAGGGCGGGGAATTTTACGGATATAAATCTCAACGCTGACCCAGCTGGGACTCGAACCTGGGAACTAGAGATTACGAGCCTGGCGCGCTACCGACTGAGCCACCCCCGCCCCATTTAAAGTCCACTGAAACGGAGTGAAGATGTTATACTGGAAAGCTACTCATGTTTGATCTAGCCCACCATATATTCTTCCATTTTTTTCTAGATTCGAACCTGTTAGATACCAAGTCGAGCACGGAACTGAAAAATATTTAAAAAAGAAGGAACTGAATTAATTAAACTGTAGCATACAGCAACACCGTTCCAGTATATTTATCTCAGAAATTATTCTCCTGATACAACGCTTGCTATTTTCTTTTCATTATAATGAGTCTTTTCAGAAACATTCTTGCAAAGTATGTTTTATGACATGAAGCTGATTATCATCTTTGCTCTATTCTAGTTATTAAAATTATCCGAGGTATATGTGAGGAGTTGAGGGCATGGCTCCCTTTATACGTCGGTCTCCTAGAACAGTCTTTGTATCAGTTTTCTTAATGCAGTATTAACATTTCTTTAACATAAAATTAAGTGAACAAATCGTACTTAGAAGCACTATCCGTTTATCACTTATATCAGACAGTAATCGCATTTTCAAACCAGAGTTCTCACACGCAAAACAATATTGACTTTCTCACATTTGCGGAAGTGTAAATTTTCAGGTTGAGTTGTTTTACCTCTGAGTGGCACTTTTTTGCACACCATGGGCTAAATGGTCAGGTCACATGGACCCCAAAGACTCAGAGAAGTTGGGGGAGGAGACCCACTGGAACAGTTGTTGGGAGACAGTTGGTAGCCTCCCGTCAAGGCCATCCAGCGTGTTCTTTAACGTTCACAGGGTATGGCTCTAACGCACACGGGGCCATGGCTTAACGTCCAATCCGACGGACGGTAGTATTTCCAAGCCCATCGGTGTCCCCTACTGACCGCGGGCAGGGCGGGGAGTTTTGCGGAGATAAGTCTCAACGCTGACCCAGCTGGGACTCGAACCTGGGAACTGCAGATTACGAGCCTGGCGCGCTACCGACTGAGCCACCCCTGCCACACCCATCTGGGACTCGGACTTGGGAACTTCAGATTACGAGTCTGACACGCTACTGACAGCCACCCCCGCCCCTGTTCACATCATGGATTTGGTTCTTAGTATATACCTATTTATTTCATTGTTTTATATGAGTTGTTAAAATTGATCAGCAGAACCAAGATCAAGTATGTCATCTACATGCCACAGAAATGACTGATAAATAGGAGATATCAGGTAGATTATGCTTCATAAAGAGAACATAACTTTTTTTCTATAACAAAGAGTAAAATATCTCACTAAACCCAAATTCTATTCATTTAAGAGTGGTGATAGACTCACGAGACGTTCGTTTGAGAATAGTTGGTCTAAAGCGGTCCTCAGCGGGGTAGCTAGAGCCCCTTATGGGTCGTTTTAAAAATTTATGGTGGCCTTTCCTCGACTTTTTGTGTCGAAATATATGAAACAGAATATCGAATACTTCTTAGATTGATATAGTTATGCAAGTTTTATTTCAGCAGGTCTTCGAAATTATTGGATCAAAATACTCGTCAATTTGTATACAGGGTAAATAGTTTTTCGATTAGTTTTATATCAGTAGGGGACACTGATGGGCTTGAAAATGCTGCCGTTCGTCGGATGGGATGTTAAGCCGTAGATCCGTGTGCGGGAGAGCCATATCCCGTGCACGCGAAAGTACACGCTTAATGGCCTTAACTGGAGGCTTCCATCAATCTCCTCACTGTACTCTCCTCATTGCAGAAACCTGTGGATTCCCTTCCCCTAACTTTCTCTGAGCCTTCGGGATCCTTGCGACCTGGTCATTTAGCCCATTGCGTGCATAAAGTGCCGCTCCGAGGCACACAACCTAATTTATATCTCATTTTTCCTTCCGAAAGGACAGAATTGTTTTTTCTTATTATACACAAGTTGGGTTAGATTGATTTGCCTCTGAGCGGCACTTCTGCGCGCACAATGGGCTGAATGGCCAGGTTAAAAGGACCCTGAAGGATTAAAAGAGGTTCGAGAGGGAACCCACTGGAACAGCTGTTGGTATGGTAGGCTCCAGTCAGGATCGTCTAGCGTGCTTTTTAACGTGCACATGGTATGGCTCTCCCGCATAGTGGGAACCCATAGTGGCCACTGCTTATAGTGACCCATAGTGGGCCACTGCTTATAATGCCCCATCCGGCGAATGGTGGCCTTTCCAAGCCTATCGGTGTCCCCTACTGACCGTGGGCAGGGCGAGGATATTCGCGGTTCATCGTGAGATATGGAATACCGAAATTAAAATAATGGCTCTCTGCAACATTCCCGAATCGTAAATGAGAATTAGTAAAGCTTGGAAGTGGACACTGATAATTTACGAGGATTCACTCTACTTGCAAAGCATTTTTGCCGATTTGCGATTAGACTCTTAAAAATGGTAGCTTAGTTGTACAGGTTCTGACAAGTGCCATCAACCTGTGACTCCGCATCATTACCGATAACAAACACGCTAACACTGCGTCACTGAAGAGGCTTCCAATCCCACTAGTCACCAAGAGAACGAAAAAAAAATGAATGAATTCCATACGCTGTTGCAGAATGCTGGACTTGAATTTAACGAATCCTTGGCATGCTATTGGACGTGCCGACTCACATCCCACGACCAAACAACAATTGTCAACAAATGGTTACATCATCATCCATTACGCAAGAAGAGAAAAACATTCTTTTCAAAATAATCACCAGATTTAAAAAAAAACAACAACAAGAATGATTGCTTACTAAAAACAAGCGAATATCCAAAATGGAAAATTTTCTAAGGTTAGAAAAAGAAAGTGGAACAGCATCGATTCTCAACACAATATCTTTTTTTATCTCCATCTGCATTTGTCGTGTATTGCTTTGCGCGCTCCCCGTTGAGGCTCCAGGTCACATCTCCTCGCTGAGCTCCTGTAAACACGAGCCACGTATGCTACACTCGTTCCTAATCTTCTTAATGCCTGCAGAAAACGCCAGCTCATCCACCCAGTGCGAAGTGCGCAACGGCAGCTTCCAAGTAAGGAGCTACTAGGTCGTCGTGGAGCGATGAGGAAACTTCGGATGGCAATAATTTCTGGAATTTCCTTTTTTTCTTCATCTTCTCTTTTATCCACCGCTTCTGTCTATGATGTAGATGGTCACGTGTAGCGGCTCCAAGCCGTCCTTCGCTGTTTTAGTTTTGTTATGTTCCACCATCACCAACATCGTCGTTCTTTATCATTAAACAACGAAATAATGACTATGCGAAGTTGAACGGGATGAGAAATGATGACTATAACAGTGAGATGAAAATGAGAAAATCATGTATGCTTTGCAAAGCCTATCTAAAATTTCTGTCGCCTTGCACTAATGCCTTTCTCAATTTTTTTTTAATTTTAACATCTCTTCTGCTTTGAACTCATATATATTTAATTCATTTGCACTTATTTTACGATTTAATTTTGGAACATTCTTGGTCACGCTAGATGGCCTACCGCCAAGGCTTGTGGGTTGGGTTGTTTTACCTCTGAGCGGCACTTTTTTGCACACCATGGGCTAAATGGCCAGGTCACATGGACCCCGAAGGCTCAAAGAAGGTTGGGAGAGGGGACCCACTGGAACAGCTGTTGGGAGACAGATGGTAGCCTCCCGTCAAGGCCATCCGGCGTGTTCTTTAACGTGCACAGGGTATGGCTCTCCTGCACACGGGGCCACGGCTTAACGTCCCATCCGACGGACGGCGGCCTTTCCAAACCCATCGGTGTCCCCTACTGACCGTGGGCAGGGCGGGGAATTTTGCGGAGATAAATCTCAACGCTGACCCAGCTGGGACTCGAACCTGGGAACTACAGATTACGAGCCTGGCGCGCTACCGACTGAGCCCCCCCCCCCCCCAAGGCCATCTAGAATGTTCTTTAATGTGCACAGGGTATGGCTCTCACGCACACATACCCACGGTTTAAGGTCCATTTCAAAGGACGGCAGCATTTTACAAGCCTATCGGTGTCCCCTACTGACCGAGGGCAGGGCGGGTAATTTTGCGGAGATAAATCTCAACGCTAGTCAAGGCGGGATTCGAACCTGGGAACTGCAGATTACATGCCAGGCGCAAAAAGGAAAAGTAGGAAATCAAGAGACTGAATTTGCATTGCAATATAACATTTTCCCTTCAGTATCAGATCTTTATAAATTTCTTGAAAAATGCGTGACACATGTACATGTTTAATAATATTTGCTACCATATTTCTTATTAGCGTTTTCAAAGGGACTTCCCCTATCTCCCTCCAAAATCCGGCCCTACCAACGAATATCGTTAAAAATCTAGATTTTGATTGGTTGTTTGGAGTTTTATGACGAATCAGAAACTCGGGTTATAATGAGCAAAAAAAAAACCCCAAAAAAACTCGATATTTAAATAGATTTGATTGAGACCTTTAAATTATTTTCGGTCACGTTTTTTCATAAAATGTTTATTTAAGAAGCTACTGAGTTTTGATGCGAGTTACTATTGACATAAGAAGGAACTCTACTTAATGAAGGGCGGGGGTGGTTCAGTCGGTAGCGCGCCAGGCTCGTAATCTGTAGTTCCCAGGTTCGAGTCCCAGCTGGGTCAGCGTTGAGATTTATCTCCGCAAAATTTCTCGCCCTGCTTGCGGTCAGTAGGGGACACCGATGGGCTTGGGAAGGCCGCCGTCCGTCGGATGCGACGTTAAGTGTGTGGGAGAGCCATACCCGGTGCACGCTAAAGAACATGCTGGATGGCCTTGACGGGAAGCTACCATCTGTCTCCCAACAGCTGTTCCAGTTTGTTCCCTCCCCCAACCTTCTCTGAGCCTTCGGGATTCATGTGACCTGGCCATTTAGCCCATGGTGTGCAAAAAAGTGCCGCTCAGAGGTAAAACAACCCAACAACCTACCAGTAGAACACAATTTTAAGTTATATCCCCGGAAACCTTACTTCTTTAAGGTCTCTAAAACTATCAGTTTGATAATAAGTACAGTCGCTCAAAAAAACTATCCGAACACTATAGTTGATTACAGAATTCAGAAAAAATATCTGGCAACGATTTTTTAGAAATTAGTGATCTGGCAACCTTCGTGTACGTACACGTTGCCATAGCGTTCGGATACTTTTTTTGAGCGACTGTACTTGGTACAATCACAGACATAATTAATAAGTTTCATCTGAATGTCTTGTATTTGACTCCTTGCAGTTTCAGAGGCTAATTTTCTCAAGTTTTCGCTGCATTCTATTACCTGCTTACGGTGGTAGATAATTAGGAAACTTGATAGTAATTACAACTTGATCCTGAACACTTATTTCAGTTATTAGACAACAATGGCAGAAAGTATCTGGGGAAAGTGATATATAAATTTCATCATTTGCCGAATGAGGACTCCTTAACCAAGCGAAGGAACTTTATAAGCTGCCAATATACTTTATATTGCTCTTAAAATATAATCACTCCTTTAGTGCATGTTCACTAATGGGCACTAATATCAGATACTTGTATTCAAAGATTGTATTCTAATTCTGAATTCAACACCACTGCCACGATTGCATTATCACTTAATGCTATCGATAACACTTCCCCAAATAGTACGAATCCAATATAAATTCGCCACTTAGTTAATGCATATATCTTTCGTTATTCTACCGGCTTGGAGGTATTTTAATTCCATTGCATTTACAGTAACACCTCTGAAGACACAGAGGAATATCTTACGATTACCGATGTGTCAGTTACTCGCGAATTTGATTATTCGCGGATTACACTACGTTTTTGGACATCCCTTTAGATTCTCTCACCAAGCAACTGAATCAGCATAATTTAGACTTCATCTAAATGCTCACAAGAGGAGGAAGCAGTTAAAGCGAGCATGTTGTTTAAGGATTTAATGGCTGCGGCAGTTAAGCCCTGAAGCATGGTTAATCTCTTTGGGAGATCCTCCCTAACAACACACATGTGTACACCCATTTCCATCGGAGAAAATGGCCCTGTGATTACATTAATATATTCACGTTCAAGGAGCTCGCATCTGCTTGAATAAAGTACCTGCTCTAGAAACGTGGGTCAACCGGTGTTATTGCAGGCCATTTTGCATATGGAAACCCTTTATTTCCAGCAGTAAAACACTCTAAAGGTTAAGAAGGGAAATTTAACCACTTCCTGAATGTAAAATGCACACTTCCTGCTTATTTTAGAGGAGGTAATTAAGGGAAGAAATTCTCAGACACGTGCGAAAAATAATAATCCATTAAAGTACATTTGATACATATGCAGTCCATGATATAAAGGATTGGGTTGGGTTGTTTTACCTCTGAGCGGCACTTTTGAGCACACCATGGGCTAAATGGCCAGGTCACATGGACCCCGAAGGCTCAGAGAAGGTTGGGAGAGAGGACCCACTGGAACAGCTGTTGGGAGACAGATAGTAGCCTCCCGTCAAGGCCATGGAGCGTGTTCTTTAACGTGCACCAGGGTATGGCTATCCCGTACAAGGCGCCACGGCTTAACGTCCCATTCGACGGACTTTCCAAGCCCATCGGTGTCCCCTACTGACCGTGGGCAGGGCGGGGAATTTTTGCGGAGATAAATCTCAACGCTGACCCAGCTGGGACTCGAACCTGGGAACTTCAGATTACGAGTCTGGCGCGCTACCGACTGAGCCACCCCCGCCCCCATGATATAAAGGTGAGGATGGATTAAGCAGAGCATATGATGAGGACCGGATTAAGAAAGAAAAAGGAGAGGTTGGGTGGGGTTGTTTTACCTCTGAGCGGCACGTTTTGCACACCATGGGCTAAATGGCCAGGTCACATGAAGACCGAAGGCTCAAAGAAGGTTGGGGAAGGGGACCCACTGGAACAGTTGTTGGTAGACAGATGGTAGCCTCCCGTTAAGGCCATCCAGTGTGTTCTTCAACGTGCACACGGTATGGCTCTCCCGTACAAGGCACCACGGCTTAACGTCCCATCCCATTCGACGGACGGCGGCTTTTTCAAGCCCTTTGGTGTCCCTTACTGACCGTGGGCAGGGCAGGGAGTTTTGAGGAGATAAGTCTCAACGTTGACTCAGCTGGGACTCGAACCTGGGAACTACAGATTACGAGCCTGGCGCGCTACCGACTGAGCCATCCTCCGCCCCAAATAAAGGAGAGGGGGAAGGATCAAGTGATAAAGAAACTGTTGTACATGAAAATAATATTAAGAACTAGCAGATTTACCCTGACGTTGCTCGGGCATGAAACTCTCTGAAGTATATAGTTGCTGGCATTCACCATATCGTAAGCTTTCATTGGCATAAAACTCATTATGATCTACTCGACGCCCCCCTCTCCGGGGAAAAACCTTTCTCCCCCACTTTTGAGGTAGAACTGAAACTCTCTAAAGCAGTGGTTCTCAACAAACTTTTCAAGTCAGCGGACTCCCTAACAACACACTGCCCATTCAAAAACCCCTTACCAATCCTCATTTAAATTATCTGCATATTAACTTAAAACGAACCAAATAAAATATTTAACATATTTCAATGCTTGCGCCCTGTTTACAAAACGTTCGTACCTGCTACAGTGAAATTTTTAGCTCAGTCGTTTAATGACAATTTTTTTCTAACATACTCATCATCCTCATGCAGCCTTGGGCTACGGAGGATCAATCAGAGCGTGCAATTTAGCTCTCTAAGCAAGTCTGTCCTGAGCTACATCTGCTGCATCTGGCCACTGCAAACCAATTGTAATAAGGTCCTGTTTGGCATTGTCTGCCCACCATATCCTAGGTCTCTCCCTCTTTCTGAGGCCTTTAGGCACACTGTTCATAACCCTATTCGCCAATCTATAATTATCCATGCGGGCAACATGGACAAAACAACGGAGTCTCTCTCTGTAAAATATGCTGCTTAAAGGAGGTTGCCGACTCCTTTGCCTAACCTCATCATTAGTTACAAAGTTGAACCACCTAATGCCCAAGATACTGCGTAAGCATCTAGAATCAAAAGCATCTAGTTTCCTGTTATCTTGTTTACAAAGTGTCCAAGCTTCACTACCATAACTATCCCTAGAAAGAACCAAACTATTATACAGTCTAATTTTAGTCTTTATGTGCATACGTCTATTTCTCCACAATCTCCATAGATTCTTAAAAGTCCCGGCAGCAATCCCTATTCGTCTGTTAATCTCATGCCGCACATCACCATTATCTGTTACATAGCTCCCAAGATAATTAAACTGTGACACCTGCTCAAGACTGCAACCATTCAGATTAACTGAATCACAGCCTGCCTGACCAATTTTCATCACTTTAGTTTTCTCTCTGTTTATAACCAAACCTACTCTACTACCAGTCTCATCAACAGCTTGAATGAAAGAGTTCATCTCATCAACATCATTTGCCAAAAGGGCTAAATCATCAGCATAATCTAAATCAGAAATTTTCATATCTCCAGCCCATTTAAGGCCAAAATCTTTCCCTTGAAGTGAATTTCGCATAACATTAATCAATAACCAAGCTAAAGAGAAAAGGAGACAAAATGCACCCTTGCCGAACATCAGAAGTAATGCTAAACCAATTGCTATATGCCTTACCAACTCTCACACACGACTCAGTGTTATCATAGAGAACTTTCATTATGTTAACTAACTTGTCTGATATACCATATGATCTCACAATGAACCACAAATTTTGACGATCAACAGAGTTGAAAGCCTTTTTGAAATCAACAAAGATAGCAACCAAAGGTTTCTGAAATTCTAAACATTTCTCAAGAATCTGCTTAAGTGAAAATATCTGATCTACACATCCCCTACCACTTCTGAATCCACATTGCTCATCACGCAATTGACTGTCAACCAGATTCTTAATTCTATTAAGAACAATCATGGAAAGAACTTTCCCTGGAGCAGAGAGTAGGCTGATACCCCTATAGTTATCACAAGAACTGCGATCACCTTTTTTGAAAATAATAATAATAGTTCTGGTAAAATCTTTAGGAACCATGCCTTTATCATAAAAGATATTCAAAATTTCAGTCATCCAATCGGTAACCGAAACATGACCAGCTCTAAGCATTTCTGTAGTAATTTCATCTACCCCTGGGGATTTATGAAGTTTAAGTTTAGAAACAGCCAAAATAACTTCAGATTGTGTTATAGGGCCAACATTAAAGCCGCCAATGCATCTATCATCATTACAAACAATGGGAGTAGAACTAACCACATTGTTTAGAACATCACTGAAATACTCAGCCCACCTAGCCATGACAGAATCCTCACCTTCTACAAACTTACCTTGTTTCCTTCAATCCTTGTATGCCTGTCTGTTTCTACCACATAAAACATTAACTATCTGGTACAACTCTCTGCTGTTGTGCTGTCTAACTGCTTCCTCTGCTTTGTCAGCCAAGCCATCAAGCCAATGATTCTTATTAGAAGCTAACTTATCCTTTACACGTTTATTAAGCTCTCTGTAATCCTTTCTGTTAAGACTAGTAGGGTACTGATTAAGGACATTCCTGCAGTTCTTTCTTTCTTAAATAAGCTCAAGTGCCTTATCACTCAAATAATTCTGCCTCCTGTGCTCCTTTTTTCCTAAAAGAGTACTGTTAATTTCCGAAAAAGCATGTTTAAAATGGTCCCATTCTTCCTCAACGTCAGTGGTAAGCATACCATGACTGTCATAATGACTAAGTAACCTATCATGGTAAGCTTTAGCTATAACTGGATCTTTCAGAGCTTCAGTATTAAAGGTAAATTTATAAACCGTAGCAAAACAGTTTTTAAGTTTAAGTTGCAAGACACTTTTAAGAAGGTAATGGTCAGATCCAATTTCAGCTCCCCTATATGACCTGGTTGCCGTCCCGTGGCCGAGTGGTTAGCACACTTGGCTACTGATCTACGGGACCTGGGTTCGAGCCCTGGGTAAGGCATGGATGTGTGTGCTGTTTTTCTGCTGAGGTCCCGCCATCCTCACAGACCTTCTACTATGGCGTATTAAACTGACAGGCTCCTGTCAGACCTCTGTGGCAAGCAGCTGCCTACTAGACTGGACTTGTTTATGGATTTGAGCTTGATTATGGATCCTGGACTTGCTGCACTGGTGGGCCTCTGCTGAGGGAGAGTCTGCCGCTGTGTTTTCTGTTTGCTTCTGGGTTGCCAGCTCTAAGTGAACAGAGGCATGGGATACCTTATATCAGCTGGTGGATAATCCTAATCAGAGGCCATCGCAGGTACCTGAACCTTACTTAGCTAGTTGGGCATCGTCAAGCCTAAACTGGAGTAATGTGTCTCAGGCAGGCCATATGGCTCTTGAAAAAGTCCACTTGAAAAGGTGGTGCCTGAAGTTCCTACCAGCATCGGTGACTTCAGCCTTTAGCGGAGGAGGAACAGGTCTTTGCCCCATGCCTGCGATCAGGGGGCTGTTTGATATTGTTGGCCCTACCAATCTCAATAAACCTAATTTCTTTAAAAATCCTACTAATCATTTTCTCTCTGCAGGAACGTGGAACGTGAGGACATTACATAGAGATTATTCTCTTGATGTCCTCATGCAGGAATTCCAGCGCTATAACCTAGATATTCTAGGCTTGCAAGAGACCAGATGGACAGGTAAAGGAGAGATACTTAAAAATAACTTTAAATTTCTCTTTACAGGGAGGGAGGATGGAAAGCATCACCAAGGCGTGGGTCTGCTGCTCAGCAGACATGCTAGTGATGCTCTTCTAGGATATGAGTGCATTAATGAAAGGTTTCTTACAGCAAAATTTCAGACAAGCATTAAAGACTTGAATGTTATCTGCTGTTATGCCCCCACTGAGGATTCTGATGAGGATGAGAAGGATAGGTTTTACAGACAACTTCAGGATATTTTGAATTCTGTCAAGAAAGGAGATATTACCCTTGTTCTTGGTGACTTCAATGCCAAAGTTGGTACCGACTCTGACCTTTGGGGAGGAGTAATAGGCCCTTTTGGTATTGGTAGCTGCAATGGCAATGGGCAACGTCTCCTACAGGTAAGTAAACTAAATGGTTTCAGAATAACTAACACATATTACAAACACCGCGACATACATAAACACACATGGGTTTCACCTGATGGGCTGCATAAGAATATGATTGATTATATATTAATTAACAGCAAATGGGCTAGTTCTGTTAGAAATACCAGGGCATATAGGGGAGCTGAAATTGGATCTGACCATTACCTTGTTAAAAGTGTCTTGCAACTTAAACTTAAAAAGTGTTGTGCTAGGGTTAAAAAATTTACCTTTAATACTGAAGCTCTGAAAGACCCAGTCATAGCTAAAGCTTACCATGATAGGTTACTTAGTCATTATGACAGTCATGGTTTGCTTAATACTGAAGTTGAGGAAGAATGGGGTCATTTTAAACAGGCTTTTTTGGAAACTAACAGTACTCTTTTAGGGAAAAAGGAGCAGAGGAGCAGAATTATTTAAGTGATAAGGCACTTGAGCTTATTTCAGAAAGAAGGAACTGCAGGGATGTCCTTAATCAGTACCCTACTAGTCCTAATAGAAAGCATTACAAAGAACTTAATAAATGTGTAAAGGGTCAGTTAGCTACTGATAAGAATCTTTGGCTTGATGGCCTTGCTGACAAAGCTGAGGAAGCAGTTAGACAGCACAACAGCAGAGAGCTGTACCAGATAGTTAATGTTTTGTGTGGTAGAAAACGAACAGGTATACAGGGATTGAAGGATAAACAAGGCAAGGTTATAGAAGGTGAGGATTCTGTCATGGCTAGGTGTGCTGAGCATTTCAGTGATGTTCTAAACAATGTGGTTAGTTCTACTCCCATTGTTTGCAATGATGATAGATGCATTGTTGGCTTTAATGTTGGCCCTATAACACAATCTGAAGTTAGTTTGGCTATTTCTAAACTTAAACTTCATAAATCCCCAGGGGTGGATGAAATTACTACGGAAATGCTTAGAGCTGGGAATGTTTCAGTTACCATTTGGATGACTGAAATTTTGAATAACTTTTATGATAACGGCATGGTTCCTAAAGATTTTACCAGAGCTATTATTATCCCTATTTTCAAAAAAGGTGATCGCAGTTCTTGTGATAACTATAGGGGTATCAGCCTACTCTCCGTTCCAGGTAAAGTTCTTTTCATGATTGTGCTTAATAGAATTAAGAATCTGGTTGACAGGCAATTGCGTGATGAGCAATGTGGATTCAGAAGTGGTAGGGGATGTGTAGATCAGATATTTTCACTTAGGCAGATTCTTGAGAAATGTTTAGAGTTTCAGAAACCTTTGGTTGCTAGCTTTGTTGATTTTAAAAAGGCTTTCGACTCTGTTGATCGTCATAATTTGTGGTTGATTGTGAAATCATATGGTATACCTGACAAGTTAGTTAACATAATGAAAGCTCTCTATAATAACACTGAGTCATATGTGAGGGTTGGTAAGTCTTGTAGCAATTGGTTTAGCATTACTTCTGGTGTTCGGCAAGGGTGCATTTTGTCTCCTTTTCTCTTTAGTTTGGTTGTTGATTATGTTATGCGAAATTCACTTCAAGGGAAAGCTTTTGGCCTTAAATGGGCTGGAGATACGAAAATTTCTGATTTAGATTATGCTGATGATTTAGCCCTTTTGGCAAATGATGTTGATGAGATGAACTCTTTCATTCGAACTGTTAATGAGACTGGTAGTACAGTAGGTTTGGTTATAAACAGAGAGAAAACTAAAGTGATGAAAATTGGTCAGGCAGGTTGTGATTAAGTTCATCTGAATGGTTGCAGTCTTAGCAGATGTCACAGTTTAATTACCTTGGGAGCTGCGTAACTGATACTGGTGATGTGCGGCATGAGATTAACAGACGAATAGGTATTGCTGCCGGGACTTTTAAGAATCTATGGAGATTGCGGAGAAATAGGCGTATACACCTAAAGACTAAAATTAGACTGTATAATAGTTTGATTCTTTCTAGGGTTAGTTATGGTAGTGAAACTTGGACGCTGTGTAAGCAAAATAACAGGAAACTAGATGCTTTTGATTCTAGATGCTTACGCAGTATCTTGGGTATTAGGTGGTTTAACTTTGTAACTAATGATGAGGTTAGGCAAAGGAGTCTGCAACCTCCTTTAAGCAGCATATTGTGCAGAGAGAGACTCCGCTGGTTTGGCCATGTTGCCCGTATGGATAATTATAGATTGGCGAATAGGGTTATGAACAGTGTGCCTAGAGGCCTCAGAAGGAGGGGGCGACCTAGGATGCGGTGGGCAGACAATGTCAAACAGGACCTTGTTAGAATTGGTGTACAGTGGCCGGATGCAGCAGATGTAGCTGAGGACAGATATGCTTGGAGAATTAAACTGCGCGGTCTGGTTGGACCTCCGTAGCCCATGGCTGCTTGAGGATGATGATGATGATGATGATGAGTATTCCTATCAGAACTAGCCCATTTGCTGTTAATTAATATATAATCAATCATATTCTTATGCAGCCCATCAGGTGAAACCCATGTATACTTATGTATGTCACAGTGTTTGTAATATGTGTTAGTTATTCTGAAATCATTGAGTTTACTTACATGTAGGAATCTTTGCCATTGCAGCTACCAATACCAAAAGGGCTCCTCCCCAAAGGTTAGAGTCAGTACCAACTTTGGCATTGAAGTCACCAAGAACAAGGGTAATATCTCCTTTCTTGACAGAATTCAAAATATCCTGAAGTTGTTCATAAAACCTATCCTTCTCATCCTCATCGGCATCGTCAGTGGGGGCATAACAGCATATAACATTCAAGTCTTTAACGCTTGTCTGAAATTTTGCTGTAAGAAATCTTTCATTAATGCACTCATAGCTTAGAAGAGTATCACTAGCGTGTCTGCTGAGAAGCAGACCCACGCCTTGGTGATGCTTATTGTCGTCCCTCCCTAAAAAGAGAAATTTAAGATTATTTTTAAGAATCTGACCTTGATCTGTCCATTTGGTCTTTTGCAAGCCGAGAATATCTAAATTATAATGGTGGAATTCTTGTGTGAGGACATCAAGAGAGAAAGCTCTGGGCAGAGTCCTCACACATTCCAACTACCTATGGAGAGAAAATGGTTAGTGGGTGTTTATTGAGAGAGGGAATGCCGACAATATCAAACAGCCCCCTAATCGCAGACATGGGGCAAAGACCCGTTCCCCCACCACTAAAGGCTGAAACCATGTATACTGGAAGACTTCCTCCTGTGTAGAATTTGACGATGCCAATAGAAGCAAAGGGTTCAGGTGCCTGCGATGACCTTTGCTCAGGATTATCCACCAGCTGATAAACATATCCTGTGAATCTATTCACTTGGGGTTGTCAACCCACAAACAGAAAACACAGCGGAAGATTTTCCCTCCACAGAAGCCCACCAGTGCAGAAAAATCAGGATCCATAATCAAGCTCAGAGCCATATAGCTGTCCAGTCCAGTGGGTTTATATGGTCAGCACCAGGACCCTGTGTGGTTGACCACTCCTCAGCAGGGTAGAAAAAAAAAGAAAAGTAGCCATAGTTGTCCAGATCAGTAAGCCACACTAATCTGGCAGCCCTCCCCTTCCGTTCACTTCCACAAGAGAGTATCTCTTTTGAAAGGTACTAACGGTCTGCACCACGAGAAGGCGAGGTCGGACATTAGGTGCTAGTCCTGGCCGGTTCTATGCATCATCACAGGGGATTGGTGCATAGCTCTCCTTCCAGTGACTACCTATCTGTCATTTACTGACCCTAACATACTAGGAAGACAAAAATAATCTCGTGTTCCCCCTGGAGCGCCTCGAGGACCCTTACGGGTCCACGGACCACGCTTTGAGAATCACTGCTGTAAAATATATAGTAATGGCACTCTCGAAATTGCCACTTTCATTTGCCAAATACTTCATTACGATCGTTTCGTTCCTCCAGTTACCCCTATGGTAAAAAATTATCCTCCTCTTCTAGGAAATGTCTGAAACTTTCTGAAGTGCAGAGTAGAAGGCACTCCCCACGAGTTTTGATAACTGGTAATGTCCACGAGAAACCCTGGTTTTAAACCGCTAAACTATCTATGGAGATTCCGAAAAATCCAAATACTCTCATCCCAGCTTTGGTTAATTCAATTCAGATTTATTTCACAGTTTTGTTACATTACAAACATGAAATTTAAAACTTATATAACACAGAGCAATAAATGTTTTTCTTTTCCAAAGTAAGTACACAATTTTGAAAGTGTAAAATACAAAACTCTGCATGGGCCAAAGCTCGTTTATGGAGATATTAGATAAAGAAAACAAAAATATTGTAAAGCAACAGTATCAACTTATTTATCACTGACATATAAGAAACCCGTTAACATTATGACTCAAATGTATCAATAATCAATAACTAAAACACATTACATCATTTAAACACTATAATCATAAAAGGCATAATCACTAACAAAATTCTATATTTTGTTCGAGTATCTATTTCAATTAATTTTTTTTAAAAGATAATGATTTCTTTCATTCTTTATGTTATTAGATAAATTATTGAATATCTGCGAACCCCAGCGGGTTCGCAGATAGCCTATAATCTTTTCCTGCGTGAAGGGAACTTTCATGCAAAGTTTGAGGTTTCTATTTCTTCTGGGGGTTGAGTGAACAATGACACACAAACTTTCTTTTTTATATATTTGATACATATACAGTATATTATAATATGCAGTTAACAGACTTTTAAAAGAGCAAATAAAATATGGATTTAATGTTGTAACAAGTACGAGAAAGGTGTGGCAAAATTCAATTCACTTACAGGTTTTAGTTCTGTGACATCCCATCCTAAATACTCAGCTACTGTCATCATTTGATTCACGATGCAATCCATTTCCTGAAAGAGATAGAACGTTTTAATATACACAAAACCTACAATACGAATTAATATTGTGATCACATCTGCATATTTTAAAGTTATATATTTATAGTTATTTCACAGTAAAACGCAGTATTAAAAGCCTTATGTCAGATCCACGCATATGATAAACGTGCCCAAGTCAGAACTGTATATCTCAGATGAAAACGAAAAATATTGAACTGTACAGTTCAGGTGAAGATGGGGAAGATTGAGCTGTAAAGCTCAGATGAATATGGGAGAGACTGAACTGTAAATCTCAGATGAAGATGGAAAAGACAGAACTGTAAAGCTCAGATTAAGATTGGATTGAACTGTAAAGCTCAGATTAAGATTGGATTGAACTGTAACGCTCAGAAAGAATATGATTCGAAATTCAAAAGACCGAGAAAAAAGTTTTGAATACGGATAATCTATTTCAGTGGTTCTCAACCTTTTATGCTTCACGTACCCCCTGGAAATGTGTATGTAACTGGCGTACCCCTTGTATAGATAGATAAAACTATAGTTGTAGTATAGCAATGGGAATAAAATAAAACATATATATATGTTACCGCTAAAGTGCAATCTAGATTATTCTAAGATAATTACTAGCTACAGATTATCTAGGTATTGTGCAGATTAACTAGGGCAGGCATGGCCAACATACGGCCCGCGTAATGAATTTATGTGGCCCGCGAACAATTTTTCAATATTAGCATTTAGCTTCTAGTAATTAATCGAATGAATTCTCGATACTTCTATATTTTTTAAAAAAGATTCCATTATAAAGAAAATCTTATTATTATCAAAAATTATTATCAAGATTGAATGATTTACATTTGGAGGCTGTGTTAAGAATAGCTCTACAAGTATAGAACCAGATATTAAAAAAATAATAAGCGATGCAAACCGCCTCAACATGTCGCATTAGTTATTATGTTAATTTGTTGTATTGATTTACTTACAATTATTCATAAACAAATTTCATAATAAAATTTTGTTTACTTAAAGAAATAAGTGTTTTGCTTAACATTTTTAATATTTCGTCCGGCCCGTGAAAATATTTTTTTTTTCCAATCCGGCCCGGGGGCAAAAACAGTTGGCCATGCCTGAACTAGGGTGATCCGTTAACGTGCGGAAAATTGTTTCATTTCTCAAATTACCTAGGTAATCTGAAAATTACCTGGATAATCTGCACATTATCTACTAGGCACTCGTTAAAGTGAAAATAAGATCTTTGCTGGAACAACAGGAACGTTTCTGTACGCTTAAATTAACATAATGTTATTTATCTAGTGTCCGAGAGTAGAGTTGAAACCAGGGTCATCCCTCTGTCAACATGAATCAGTCGTCCGAATTATAAAAAACGCCCCCAAAATGAGCAAGCCAAGTGAGAACGAATCATTTTAGTGGTTCGTTATCAAGAATGAATCACTTTACCGATTCGTTCTCACTTGGCCTCCGCTCATCCGGGGCGTTTTTTATAATGCGGACGAGTGAATCACGTGACACGAAGATTCATATTCAAGAGATTCACCACTATGAGAGAAACAAACTTTTGAACTTTAACGATACGGTAGCCGTTAATGTGCACATTACCTAGGTAAAATGCGGAAAACTCTTGATTCCGCACGTTAACGGAGCAAATCAGTTAATCTGTAGATTAGCTAGGTAATGTGCACATTAACGGCTTTCGAGCTTTAGCGGTAACATATACATTGAATTTTGTATTCATAAATTACATATATCGATAAACACAAAAAATGACAAACAATTTAACAAATCTTATAATATTATAAATATTTTATGGGTAATCAATGAAATGGACTTGTTTACTAGATCTAGCAACTTTTGAGCTCTCACGGCCTACGCCAAAAAATTTTACAGCGTACCCCTTGAGGTTACGCGTACTCCACGTTGAGAACCCCTAATCTAGTTAATTCGAAATTCACGAAAAAATAAATCTATTAAATAAGAACCCCAAATATAAAATACAAAAAAAAAATGCATAAAGCTTATTTTATAATGTGATATGAAATTCAATTCAAAAAGATTTATTTTCAAACTGAATGGAAAATTTTATTTAACTAATAGACAATAGAGATGTTAACGTTATCACTGTTACTGGCTATGTTCATATATATATTATATAAAAAATATATATAATATTCATATATATGTTATTATACAGTATAAAATAGTTACAAAAATCATCAAATGCTATCTATAAAAATAAAATTCATTTAAAATGATCACGACTTTTTCTCTGTTTCATTTTATGAAGATTCCGTAATGCGATGTGTTGTTTTTGGTTGTTTGTTCCAGAGTTTTGGTTTGTTTCTGAGCGGAACTTTTTTGCACACCATTGGCTAAATGGCCAGGTCACATGGACCCCGAAGGCTCAGAGAAGGTTGGGGGAGGAGACCCACTGGAACAGCTGTTCGGAGACAGATGGTAGCCTCCCATCAAGGCCATCCAGTGTGTTCTTTAACGTGCACAGGGTATGGCTCTCCCATACACGGGGTCACGACTTAACGTCCCATCCGACGGGCGGCGGTCTTTCCAAGCCCATCTTTTAAAGCCAATTTCCATTCCAAGCGAAACTTAAACCTGCCAATCTGACCGTGGGCAGGGCGGGGAGTTTTGCGGAGATAAATCTCAATGCTGACCCAGCTGGGACTCGAACCTGGGAACTGCAGATTACGAGCCTGGCTGTCCATGATAAGTACCACTGGGGTGTGTCCAAAGCTGAAATACATCTTTCTTAGATAGTAGTAGTTTAATCATTGCGCAATTATCATCTTCTCTTTCGTTATCCTGTTTGATTAATAGTTATGTTTGCGAACGCTATTTTCATATTTGTTTTTTTTAACTATTCAGGAACAAATATATTGATGTTATGAGCACTGGACTTTTTTTTAATTACGACTAAACAAGAGTTTCGAATTATCCTGGTACTTTGGTACGAAATTTACTTATTAGGTCTTAGAACTTTGAAAGAAAAATTCGAATCAATCAGGATTTTACTCAATTACTTTTTGGGTTGTTTGAAGATATTCTTTATTCCATTATTTCCATCCTAACGACAAATATATATCGGTTAAATCTATTTTATTTTCGTTCGTCTGAGTTCGAGTTTTTGACTCGTTCTCAATCAATACGGTCCATCATCATTAATATTTGCACGGAGAGTAAATAAAACATTTTCCTTAGAGAGCAATTGTCGCACGAAGTTAACATGATTAAAACAGATGAAAAAATGCTATTAACTACAAAGTTGGGAAAAAAAATGCCATAACTGCAAAGTTGGGAAAAAAAATGCCATAACTACAAAGTTGGAAAAAAAAAATGCCATAACTGCAAAGTTGGGGTTGGGTTGTTTTACCTCTGAGCGGGACTTTTTTGCACACCATGGGCTAAATGGCCAGGTCACATGGACCCCGAAGGCTCAGAGAAGGTTGGGGGAGGGGACCCACTGGAACAGCTGTTGGAAGACAGATGGTAGCCTCCCGTCAAGGCCATCCAGCGTGTTCTTTAATGTGTACAGGGCATGGCTCTCCCGCACACGGGGCTACGGCTTAACGTCCCATCCAACGGACGGCGGTCTTTCCAAGCCCATCGGTGTCCCCTACTGACCGTGGGCAGGGCGGGGAATTTTTGCGGAGATAAATCTCAACGCTGACCCAGCTGGGACTCGAACCTGGGAACTACAGATTACGAGCCTGGCGCGCTACCGACTGAGCCACCCCGCCCCACAAAGTTGGGGAAAAATGCCATTAACTACAAAGTTGAAGAAAAAAAAAACGCTTTCCCCTATGTTGTTCTTTAGAACGCTAGAAAATGCACAAATATACTCCATTGCAAGTGTGTGAAAAGCAGCACGATAATACAAATAAGAGCAACGATGATTCAAACGCTAAAAACGCGTTTGCGGTGGGAAAAAAAAATGACAAACCGAATAATAGTAAAGTAAAAAAAAAATCGTCCATCAACAGCACATAATACGACAAGTAAATTTCTTTCAGGAAATGCTCTTTGAGTGGGAAGAATCGCAAAGCCAGAGTTGAAGGAAAAGCCGGTCCGTTTGGACGTTGCCTTCCCTATTGTGTTTCACTCTCTAACACGACCGGATATGATTTCGACTGCTGCTCCCTATAGAACTTGTCATCTTTTTTTTTTTCCGTTCTGAGGCGAGGTCTCCACTCTGTATTTGATGGCAGGTCCAATTTGTCTCCCACCATCGAAAGATCGATATTCCGTAGACTTTGTTATCTCTTCGAATGTTCGTGGTGAAACGAAGTGACAAGAGCAATGCCGCTATTCACTGCTTACAGCAATTGCAAACTGCTACCTCTGCTTTGGTGTTCCGATCTGCTGAATGCTGGTTCGAAGGAGGATAGAAAAGGTTTTTACGGATGCATTTGTACTGAGGGGTTTAGTATTTCTAGAGAGTTAATTACACGTGAGGTCCTTAGAGAAAAATGGGGCGGGGGTGGCTGAGTCGATAACGTGCCAGACTCGTAATCTGCAGTTCCCAGGTTCGAGTCCCAGCTGGGTCAGCGATGTGATTTATTTCCGCAAAACTCGCCGCCCTGCCCACGGTCAGTAGGGGACACCGATTGGCCATGAAAGGCCGCCATCCGTCGGATGGGGCGTTATGCCGTGGTCTGGGTGAGGGAGAGCCATAACATGTGCACGTTAAAAAACACGCTGGATGGCCTGGACGGGAGGCTACCATCTGTCTCCCAACAGCAGTTCCAGTGGGTCCCCTACCCCAACCTTCTCTGAGCCTTCGGGGTCCTTGTGACTTGGCCATTCAGCGCATTGTGTGCAAAAAAGTGCCGCTCAGAGGTAAAACATCTACCAACCTTATAGAAAAAAATCAATCATTAAGCTCCGACCGCAATTGATTTATTCTATTAAAAAGGTACGAAGTATGATAATAAAGTAACTAGACTGATTCTGTAAAAAAACATTTTGTCACTAGCGTTAAGTGGATGTGGTCATCTTTAAGTACATTTCTTTGATTTTATAGACACATTCAACGTCTCTACCACGGCTGTAGACATATTACTGAAAGTACTTTCGGAAAATAATTTCAAGCAATGCTGTCATTGTCAAAGCGTTCATAGACGCGAGTGGTCATGTGCGTGGGTGAGACATATGCACAATTTTCTGAATAACTCAGATATGCAGCATTCCTATTCACACCCTTTATTCTATACACACTGACGGAAATTGAAAAAAGAACATTAATAATTGAAGCGTAAGCTATGAGATTTATTTAGTAAAAACAACTTGTTGAGAAAGGGCAGTGATCACACGTGTGAAGTGATTCAATGTTTATTTTATTTTTTAATGAGTATTATATTTTACAGAAGGCACATTTTAATAAGGTGTTGAACCTCCTCGAGCAGCAATATAAGCTTCCAATCTGGCATGCAGTCGGTCATACAAATGCTGGATATCACGCTGGGGGATACCATTCCATGTGCTTTCAACTTGGATGCGTAATTCAGCGATGGTCGTTGCCTGCCGCGGTCCGCGGAAGAGTCTTTGTTCGATCCAGTCCTTGACATGCACGATTGGAGACAAGTTCGGAGACGTGCTGGTCAAGGGAGTTGGTGCACTGCCTAAAGAACATGTTGAGTTGCCCGGGTGGAGTGTGGACGGGTGTTATCTTGCTGGAATATCGCATTTTGGATTACACTCAAATATGGCAGGACGACCGGCTGTACGATGTCGACCGGCTGTACGATACGTATTGCCATTCAGTGTACCCTGTACAAACACCAGACACGTACGACAGTTATAGCTAATCGCTCCCCACACCATGATGCCCGGCGTGGGACCTGTGTGTCGCTGGCAGATGCATAATGGAAGAAGCCACTCACCTTGTCGCCTTTGGACGCGTAAATGACCATCAGACACTCCTAAGCAGAATCAGCTTTCACCATTGAAGACCACAGACTGCCATTCTCCCCTCCAATGACACTACTTCAAACGTTCTTGACACCACTGCAAACGTACTCGACAGTGATGAGATGACAGTGGTAACCATACCTATAGTCCTGCTTCCAAAACACGATTCCTTATCGTTCTTCTAGACACCCTTAGTACGACAGAGGATCGAATTTGTGACACCATAACTGTATGCTCTGCTGCCACTACCACCCTCCTGATATGCCGATCCTCTCGTGCGTCTGTAACTCTGTGTTGCCTGGAACCATGTCTGTGAGTGTCTGAATGCTCTTCTGATCATCGACGCCACCATCGTTCCACTGCCCAATACCTCTCGTCCAACACGGTCTGCAATTTCATGAAATGACCAACCTGCTTCTAAATGACCCACAATATAACCTCGCTCAAACTCCACTAACTGAACAAATGTTGTGCGCCTGCAACGTCCAGGCATGGTAGGTTATTCAAAGAGCACTGAATAACACGACACAAGACGAATAACTTCTTTCTTCACGCCATAGTCCTTAAATACGTGAGGCGTACATTTGCATGTTGTCGTACTCAGTGAAGTCATTATTTCATCCAATGACTTTCAATCTTGGATCACGGTTTCTGCTGCTCTTAACTATTAACATATTATAATATGATGTTCCTCAAGGAATTCCTTCTGGGTGTTCTTTTTTCAATTTCCGCCAGTGTACATCTTTGTACATTTATTGCTTTGACATAATTCACTCTCAGGGACACAATACCCTTGGCTCACCAATTACAAACTGCTCCAAACCATATTAGCTGGCCTAATCTCATGGCCCCAGCTAGGACGCAGTTCTCGTTCAACAGGCT
The DNA here is from genome assembly GCA_038380435.1 of Ryuthela nishihirai. Lineage (NCBI taxonomy): Eukaryota > Metazoa > Arthropoda > Arachnida > Araneae > Heptathelidae > Ryuthela > Ryuthela nishihirai. The sequence continues at coordinate 87,800,458 of JAWZYU010000005.1, read as the reverse complement.
CTCTCTCGAGCCTCGCCATAAGCGTCCCATCCTCAAGACGTTCACAGAGGGACACTCTTCTTCCCGCTCTTCCCATATCGTCCGGCGAAACATCACATATAGGGTTCAGCTCTCACCCCTTGTCACAATGATTCTACATGTGGCTCAATAGCTCACGCTGACACTAACGACCTTCGTTAGGAGTATAGCATCCGGAAACACAAGAAGCTGACCACCGTTCACATTATCGGACCATCATAAAACAGTCAGCTCCCCCACTTGTGAACGGAGCTGCACGTGCATGCTGTTGCAGCTGGGATGGCAACAAGTTAGTGGTCTATCAGCTGAGAAAGGGGGGTAGTGGTGGCTCACGTCGGAAACTTTCGACTATGACACCTCTCTTTTCAAGTACTTGTATGCCGAAACGGCCTCAAGAACCCAACACTCGAATGGCCGAAGGAAACTATCCTTCACTAATTGGCACAACCCGTTCCTCAGTAAATAGGGTACCATACCCTTCTTGGTTCTAAGCACACTCCGACAATTCATGGGGCGGGGGTGGCTTAGTCGGTAGCGCGCCAGGCTCGTAATCTGTAGTTCCCAGGTTCGAGTCCCAGCTGGGTCAGCGTTGAGTTTTATCTCCGCAAAATTCCCCGCCCTGCCCACGGTCAGTAGGGGACACCGATGGGCTTGGAAAGGCCGCCGTCCGTCGGATGGGACGTTAAGCCGTGGCCCCGTGTGCGGGAGAGTCATACCCTGTGCACGTTAAAGAACACGCTGGATGGCCTTGACGGGGGGGGGGGGCTACCATCTGTCTCCCAACAGCTGTTTCAGTGGACCCCCAACCTTCTCTGAGCCTTCGGGGTCCATGTGACCTGGCCATTTAGCCCATGGTGTGCAAAAAAGTGCCGCTCAGAGGTAAAACTACCCGACCCAACACAGCAGCCTTAATCCACAAGATGGCTCCTCTTCGGGGGGGGGGGTAGAGACACAATCGGAACCACGTAAACGCTCACTATTTTTGCATGATAATTCTTTTAGAAGCGAGTCTTCTGTAGCCAGCTGCTTTATCCAGCTTGCCTGCTTCTAGCGCCTTCCTCGCACATGAGCTCTGAAAAGAACTGCTTTTTTCGCCTCTCATGCTTTCTGCCACGCGCTCTGCTCTCGTCGTTTCGCCTGTTTCTCGTGCTCAGCTTGTTTCGTACCAACACCTATCAGTTTGCTATCTACTTTTTCTGCGCTCTCAATAAAATTCCAGTTTCCTATATTTCTCATCTGTTCATAGGTGTTATTGGTAATCAATGCTTCCGCCACTAATTCCTTCGTCATTTCGCAAGTGACCAATACCTCAGGATAGATAAGGCCACCTTCCTTCCCTTCTATTTGCACAGATAAGGCCACCTTCCTTCCCTTCTGTTTGCATCTTCATCGGGATTTTAATTAACGGGACTAAACGATTATCCCCGAAAGTAGATCGGAGCTGTATCCTTCCGCAAGGCCTTTTCCATTAACAGGGCACGCAATCGGACCTAATTAAATTAACTTCTGTTCTACTATCCAGGATACATTCCAAAGTTTCAGTCTACATAATACATTGAAGTGCCATTGAATTAGGGATAGGAGACGTTATGCAAATTCAGTACCCAACTCCCGCATTTGTGGACATGCTTGGCTGAAACTCTGGACATATATAGCTGTCAGCTTTGGTTCCCCAAGCATTCGTCATGAGGAGCATAATGGGAAAGGCGCGGGATTTAGATGCATTTAACAGAGGGCAGATCGTAAGTGCCCGACGGATGGGACAATTGATCTTCGAAATTATCAACGAACTTGGATTTTCTCGTAACACTATTTCAAGAGTGTTCCGGTAATATGAAAATTCCGGCAAAAAAATAAAGCACCCAGACAAACTGCAAAGGACAACCAGCCTTTAATGATCATGGGCTTCGTCGTCTGACCCGCATTCTACAGACAGATAGGGGTCAGATATTATCTGAAATCACCTCCCATCTGAATTTGGATTCCAGCCGGGAAGTCAGTGCACAGACCGTGCAACACTCTTCATTATCTCGGCTTCGGAAGCTGCTGACGTATGAGAGTCCCACTTCTAAGTGTACGACACCGGGCTCCAATGCCTTGTCTGTGCTAAAGAACATCGAAACTGCACCATCGAAAATTGGCAGCGGATAGCCTGGAGTGAAGAGTCCCGATTAAAACTTCATCACGCTGATGGGAGATTGAGGGTATGACGCCAATCCCATGAAGCCATGGATCCTGCATGTCAGGTCAGAACAGTACAAGCTGGTGGTGGATCCTTAAAATAAATGGCAACGTCTTAGCACGGCTCATTGATGGCCTTGTGTTATTCAGTTGAACGTCTGTGGGACCTTTGATACTTGTATTAACGACTCTCAATCCATCCCGGTACATAGAACTCATGGTTGACCATTTACACCCATTTATGGCCATTATGCATCCCAATGGAGATGGTGTCTATCATCAAGAAAACTGTTCTTCTCACAGGTCCAGTTGGCTACTGCATGGCTGCAGGAGCATTCTGCTGACTTTGAAATAATGAATTGGCCACCTAGAAGCCCAGGCTTAAATCCCATAGAAATAAATCTGGGATACCATTGAGCAGAGTTTTTGGGCCCATGTCCCATCAGCGACGACATTGAGAGAATTGTGGACAGCTCTGGAGGTCGCCATACCTGTGGAACATTTACGCAAGCTTGTGGAGTCGTTGCCTCGTCGTGCGGTGGCCGTTATCAGGGCCAGAGGTGGTCCACCACGTTGGTAGTTTGCTATCCCTAATTCAATGGCACTTCAGTGTATAGGAACCTTTATTACTTTAGCAGGCTACATGCTGATTTCCCTACCTTGCGCTTTAAAATTATCGGCCGTTACTGTAGTGCATACTGCTGTTTCTCCGAACAGTAACTGAAGCCCTTCGCCCTCGGATTCCTTAGCCTCTATTGGCGAACCTGTGCGGACTTATTGTCCCTTCCTGCCCTCAGCTGAGGACAATTTCTCCGAACAGTAACTGAAGCCCTTCGCCCTCGGATTCCTTAGCCTCTACATGGCGAACCTGTGCGGACTTATTGCCCCTTCCTGCCCTCAGCTGAGGACAATTTCTCCAAACATTAACTGAAGCCCTTCGCCCTCGGATTCCTTAGCCTCTACATGGCGAACCTGTGCGGACTTATTGTCCCTTCCTGCCCTCAGCTGAGGACAATTTCTCCGAACAGTAACTGAAGCCCTTCGCCCTCGGATTCCTTAGCCTCTACATGGCGAACCTGTGCGGACTTATTGCCCCTTCCTGCCCTCAGCTGAGGACAATTTCTCCAAACATTAACTGAAGCCCTTCGCCCTCGGATTCCTTAGCCTCTACATGGCGAACCTGTGCGGACTTATTGTCCCTTCCTGCCCTCAGCTGAGGACAATTTCTCCGAACAGTAACTGAAGCCCTTCGCCCTCGGATTCCTTAGCCTCTACATGGCGAACCTGTGCGGACTTATTGCCCCTTCCTGCCCTCAGCTGAGGACAATTTCTCCAAACATTAACTGAAGCCCTTCGCCCTCGGATTCCTTAGCCTCTACATGGCGAACCTCTGCGGACTTATTGCCCCTTCCTGCCCTCAGCTGAGGACAATTTCTCCAAACATTAACTGAAGCCCTTCGCCCTCGGATTCCTTAGCCTCTACATGGCGAACCTCTGCGGACTTATTGCCCCTTCCTGCCCTCAGCTGAGGACAATTTCTCCGAACAGTAACTGAAGCCCTTCGCCCTCGGATTCCTTAGCCTCTACATGGCGAACCTGTGCGGACTTATTGCCCCTTCCTGCCCTCAGCTGAGGACAATTTCTCCAAACATTAACTGAAGCCCTTCGCCCTCGGATTCCTTAGCCTCTACATGGCGAACCTGTGCGGACTTATTGTCCCTTCCTGCCCTCAGCTGAGGACAATTTCTCCGAACAGTAACTGAAGCCCTTCGCCCTCGGATTCCTTAGCCTCTACATGGCGAACCTGTGCGGACTTATTGCCCCTTCCTGCCCTCAGCTGAGGACAATTTCTCCAAACATTAACTGAAGCCCTTCGCCCTCGGATTCCTTAGCCTCTACATGGCGAACCTGTGCGGACTTATTGTCCCTTCCTGCCCTCAGCTGAGGACAATTTCTCCGAACAGTAACTGAAGCCCTTCGCCCTCGGATTCCTTAGCCTCTACATGGCGAACCTGTGCGGACTTATTGCCCCTTCCTGCCCTCAGCTGAGGACAATTTCTCCAAACATTAACTGAAGCCCTCGGATTCCTTAGCCTCTACATGGCGAACCTGTGCGGACTTATTGTCCCTTCCTGCCCTCAGCTGAGGACAATTTCTCCGAACAGTAACTGAAGCCCTTCGCCCTCGGATTCCTTAGCCTCTACATGGCGAACCTGTGCGGACTTATTGCCCCTTCCTGCCCTCAGCTGAGGACAATTTCTCCAAACATTAACTGAAGCCCTTCGCCCTCGGATTCCTTAGCCTCTACATGGCGAACCTCTGCGGACTTATTGCCCCTTCCTGCCCTCAGCTGAGGACCATTTCTCCGAACAGTAACTGAAGCCCTTCGCCCTCGGATTCCTTAGCCTCTACATGGCGAACCTGTGCGGACTTATTGCCCCTTCCTGCCCTCAGCTGAGGACAATTTCTCCAAACATTAACTGAAGCCCTTCGCCCTCGGATTCCTTAGCCTCTACATGGCGAACCTGTGCGGACTTATTGCCCCTTCCTGCCCTCAGCTGAGGACAATTTCTCCGAACATTAACTGAAGCCCTTCGCCCTCGGATTCCTTAGCCTCTACATGGCGAACCTGTGCGGACTTATTGCCCCTTCCTGCCCTCAGCTGAGGACAATTTCTCCAAACATTAACTGAAGCCCTTCGCCCTCGGATTCCTTAGCCTCTACATGGGGAACCTGTGCGGACTTATTGCCCCTTCCTGCCCTCAGCTGAGGACAATTTCTCCAAACATTAACTGAAGCCCTTCGCCCTCGGATTCCTTAGCCTCTACATGGGGAACCTGTGCGGACTTATTGCCCCTTCCTGCCCTCAGCTGAGGACAATTTCTCCAAACATTAACTGAAGCCCTTCGCCCTCGGATTCCTTAGCCTCTACATGGCGAACCTGTGCGGACTTATTGCCCCTTCCTGCCCTCAGCTGAGGACAATTTCTCCAAACATTAACTGAAGCCCTTCGCCCTCGGATTCCTTAGCCTCTACATGGCGAACCTGTGCGGACTTATTGCCCCTTCCTGCCCTCAGCAGAGGACAATTTCTCCGAACATTAACTGAAGCCCTTCGCCCTCGGATTCCTTAGCCTCTACATGGCGAACCTGTGCGGACTTATTGTCCCTTCCTGCCCTCAGCTGAGGACAATTTCTCCGAACAGTAACTGAAGCCCTTCGCCCTCGGATTCCTTAGCCTCTACATGGCGAACCTGTGCGGACTTATTGCCCCTTCCTGCCCTCAGCTGAGGACAATTTCTCCAAACATTAACTGAAGCCCTTCGCCTTCGGATTCCTTAGCCTCTACATGGCGAACCTGTGCGGACTTATTGTCCCTTCCTGCCCTCAGCTGAGGACAATTTCTCCGAACAGTAACTGAAGCCCTTCGCCCTCGGATTCCTTAGCCTCTACATGGCGAACCTGTGCGGACTTATTGCCCCTTCCTGCCCTCAGCTGAGGACAATTTCTCCAAATATTAACTGAAGCCCTTCGCCCTCGGATTCCTTAGCCTCTACATGGCGAACCTGTGCGGACTTATTGTCCCTTCCTGCCCTCAGCTGAGGACAATTTCTCCGAACAGTAACTGAAGCCCTTCGCCCTCGGATTCCTTAGCCTCTACATGGCGAACCTGTGCGGACTTATTGCCCCTTCCTGCCCTCAGCTGAGGACAATTTCTCCAAACATTAACTGAAGCCCTTCGCCCTCGGATTCCTTAGCCTCTACATGGCGAACCTGTGCGGACTTATTGCCCCTTCCTGCCCTCAGCAGAGGACAATTTCTCCGAACATTAACTGAAGCCCTTCGCCCTCGGATTCCTTAGCCTCTACATGGCGAACCTGTGCGGACTTATTGTCCCTTCCTGCCCTCAGCTGAGGACAATTTCTCCGAACAGTAACTGAAGCCCTTCGCCCTCGGATTCCTTAGCCTCTACATGGCGAACCTGTGCGGACTTATTGCCCCTTCCTGCCCTCAGCTGAGGACAATTTCTCCAAACATTAACTGAAGCCCTTCGCCTTCGGATTCCTTAGCCTCTACATGGCGAACCTGTGCGGACTTATTGTCCCTTCCTGCCCTCAGCTGAGGACAATTTCTCCGAACAGTAACTGAAGCCCTTCGCCCTCGGATTCCTTAGCCTCTACATGGCGAACCTGTGCGGACTTATTGCCCCTTCCTGCCCTCAGCTGAGGACAATTTCTCCAAACATTAACTGAAGCCCTTCGCCCTCGGATTCCTTAGCCTCTACATGGCGAACCTGTGCGGACTTATTGTCCCTTCCTGCCCTCAGCTGAGGACAATTTCTCCAAACATTAACTGAAGCCCTTCGCCCTCGGATTCCTTAGCCTCTACATGGCGAACTTGTGCGGACTTATTGTCCCTTCCTGCCCTCAGCTGAGGACAATTTCTCCGAACAGTAACTGAAGCCCTTCGCCCTCGGATTCCTTAGCCTCTACATGGCGAACCTGTGCGGACTTATTGCCCCTTCCTGCCCTCAGCTGAGGACAATTTCTCCAAACATTAACTGAAGCCCTTCGCCCTCGGATTCCTTAGCCTCTACATGGCGAACCTGTGCGGACTTATTGTCCCTTCCTGCCCTCAGCTGAGGACAATTTCTCCGAACAGTAACTGAAGCCCTTCGCCCTCGGATTCCTTAGCCTCTACATGGCGAACCTGTGCGGACTTATTGCCCCTTCCTGCCCTCAGCTGAGGACAATTTCTCCAAACAGTAACTGAAGCCCTTCGCCCTCGGATTCCTTAGCCTCTACATGGCGAACCTGTGCGGACTTATTGCCCCTTCCTGCCCTCAGCTGAGGACAATTTCTCCGAACATTAACTGAAGCCCTTCGCCCTCGGATTCCTTAGCCTCTACATGGCAAACCTGTGCGGACTTATTGCCCCTTCCTGCCCTCAGCTGAGGACAATTTCTCCAAACATTAACTGAAGCCCTTCGCCCTCGGATTCCTTAGCCTCTACATGGCGAACCTGTGCGGACTTATTGCCCCTTCCTGCCCTCAGCTGAGGACAATTTCTCCAAACATTAACTGAAGCCCTTCGCCCTCGGATTCCTTAGCCTCTACATGGCGAACCTGTGCGGACTTATTGCCCCTTCCTGCCCTCAGCTGAGGACAATTTCTCCGAACAGTAACTGAAGCCCTTCGCCCTCGGATTCCTTAGCCTCTACATGGCGAACCTGTGCGGACTTATTGCCCCTTCCTGCCCTCAGCTGAGGACAATTTCTCCAAACATTAACTGAAGCCCTTCGCCCTCGGATTCTTAGCCTCTACATGGCGAACCTGTGCGGACTTATTGTCCCTTCCTGCCCTCAGCTGAGGACAATTTCTCCGAACAGTAACTGAAGCCCTTCGCCCTCGGATTCCGAATATGGGAGTCGGACCCGCATTTAAAACAACGAGACTTGTATGTATTTCATGAGAGCGGGATTTCTCTCATCACACTTCTTACATTTCTCAGCGCTCTTTGTTCATTGCGCTTAGGTGAGGGAATATTTTTATTCGATTCCCCCCCCCCCTTTTGGCAGGTCTCATTTGCATTGCGGCAACTCAGATGATGATCATTGCAATCAAATAATTCAATAGATTTGAGCCACTCCTTATCCTCTCTCTCTCCAGATAATTCCATAGGTTTGATCCACTCCTTATCCTCTCTCTCTCCAGATAATTCCATAGGTTTGAGCCACTCCTTATCCTCTCTCTCTCCAGATAATTCCATAGGTTTGAGCCACTCCTTATCCTCTCTCTCTCCAGATAATTCCATAGGTTTGAGCCACTCCTTATCCTCTCTCTCTCCATATAATTCCATAGGTTTGAGCCACTCCTTATCCTCTTTCTCTCCAGATAATTCCATAGGTTTGAGCCACTCCTTATCCTCTCTCTCTCCAGATAATTCCATAGGTTTGAGCCACTCCTTATCCTCTCTCTCTCTCCAGATAATTCCATAGATTTGAGCCACTCCTTATCCTTTCTCTCTCTCCAGATAATTCCATAGGTTTGAGCCACTCCTTATCCTCTCTCTCCAGATAATTCCATAGGTTTGAGCCACTCCTTATCCTCTCTCTCTCCAGAAAATTCCATAGGTTTGAGCCACTCCTTATCCTCTCTCTCTCCAGATAATTCCATAGGTTTGAGCCACTCCTTATCCTCTCTCTCTCCAGATAATTCCATAGGTTTGAGCCACTCCTTATCCTCTCTCTCTCCAGATAATTCCATAGGTTTGAGCCACTCCTTATCCTCTCTCTCTCCAGATAATTCCATAGGTTTGAGCCACTCCTTATCCTCTCTCTCCAGATAATTCCATAGGTTTGAGCCACTCCTTATCCTCTCTCTCTCCAGATAATTCCATAGGTTTGAGCCACTCCTTATCCTCTCTCTCTCTCCAGATAATTCCATAGATTTGAGCCACTCCTTATCCTTTCTCTCTCTCCAGAAAATTCCATAGGTTTGAGCCACTCCTTATCCTCTCTCTCTCCAGATAATTCCATAGGTTTGAGCCACTCCTTATCCTCTCTCTCTCCAGATAATTCCATAGGTTTGATCCACTTCTTATCCTCTCTCTCTCCAGATAATTCCATAGGTTTGATCCACTCCTTATCCTCTCTCTCTCCAGATAATTCCATAGGTTTGAGCCACTCCTTATCCTCTCTCTCTCCAGATAATTCCATAGGTTTGAGCCACTCCTTATCCTCTCTCTCTCCAGATAATTCCATAGGTTTGATCCACTTCTTATCCTCTCTCTCTCCAGATAATTCCATAGGTTTGAGCCACTCCTTATCCTCTCTCTCTCTCCAGATAATTCCATAGGTTTGAGCCACTCCTTATCCTCTCTCTCTCTAGATAATTCCATAGGTTTGAGTTACTCCTTATCCTCTCTCTCTCTCCAGATAATTCCATAGATTTGAGCCACTCCTTATCCTTTCTCTCTCTCTCCAGATAATTCCATAGGTTTGAGCCACCCCTTATCCTCTCTCTCTCTCCAGATAATTCCATAGGTTTGAGCCACTCCTTATCCTCTCTCTCTCTCCAGATAATTCCATAGGTTTGAGCCACTCCTTATCCTCTTTCTCTCACTGATGAAATTCAAAGTTTCGGGAAACAATTCCCGTTTTATTCTGTCAGCCACAATTAATTCTTGCAATTCCTTTGAAGTTTTAACCCCTCTGCTGTCCTGATAATGACTCCACAGCGATCTGATTCGCTCTGCAAAATGATGAAATTTTTCATTTGCTTTCCTCTTCGCTGCATCGAACCTACGCCGACACTCCACCGAGGATAAATGGCAACGCCTTCACACAGCAGCAGGGGGCGGGGGTGACTCAGTTGGTGGCGAACCAGGCTCGTAATCTGTAGTTCCCTGGTTCGAGTCCCAGCTGGCTCAGCTTTCAGATTTATCTCTGCAAAATTCCCCGCCCTGCCCCCGATCAGTAGGGGACACCGATGGTCTTGGAAAGGCAGTTATCCATCGGATGGGACGTTAAGCCATGGCCCCGTGTGCGGGAGAGCCATACCCTGTGCACGTTACAAAATGCTGGATGGCCTTGACGAGAGGCTACCATCTGTCTCCCAACAGCTGTTCCAGTGAGTCACCTCCCCCAACCTTCTCTGAGCTTTCGGGGTCCATGTGACCTGGTCATTTAGCCCATGGTGTGCAAAAAAGTGCCGCTCAGAGGTAAAACTACCCGACCCAACACAGCAGCCTTAATCTGCTCATAATTCGGCGCATCAGCCTCTGCCATCCCTCCAATCACGTGCCTCAAGGGCTCTGCCAGCACTTACATCAAGTGTCGATCCCAGTATCACGATGGAACATTATTCGCTGTAAATACTGCCTCCACTTCTTCGAAGAAAAGAGGCATCTCACTAGCATCATCATGAGGTCTACTAATAATCGGACGCAGGAATTGTGCACAGCGATGGACGGCATCCATCTCTTTGACCTTTGGGTCAAAGAGATGATTCTTCGAATGGGGTGTGTTCTGGAGAGTCGTCTCCATTTCCGTGAAATCCCATATTCATCCCCCAACTGAGCCATTTCTATTTCATGCGCTCTCTGTTCGTGCTGTGCTTCTGTTTCATACGCTCTCTGTTCGCGCTGCACTATTGTTTCTTATGCTCTCTGTTCGCGCTCTGATTTTATTTGCATCGCTAAACATTTCTCTTCTGATTCTAATTGTTTTGACTCTGCAGCTAACCTTTCGCACTGCTCTAAGGCTAATTTTTTTAGCTCAGTCTGCACGCGCAAATTAGCTTGCAACGCATCCTCGCCTGTAGTGCTCCTAGGTTCAGAAACCTCACAACCTACTTCAAACTGACCCTTCCATTACACTACCTCTCTCATTTGGGGGTGTTATATCTAATGTTATGTCTTCCCCCCTGTCCTCCTTGTAACGTGTCTCATGTTAAGACAATAAACAGCGCAAGAAAATGCACAACGGGATGCTTAATTAAAGCTCACCACCCTGTCTGGCTGTAGTCTGCACTGGATCCGGTGTCTTCAGAGCTGTAGATTGTACTGAATCACTGCATCATCCAAACTATAGACTCTGACTAGATGTCGATGTTGACTGGGCTGTATACTGCATTGGATCACGGCGTCCATCTAATCTCTGGCAAACAGTTCCTCCTGAAGTCTGGTACTGCGTAACTTCCTTCGCCGGCACACTCACAATTGCAATCCAATAGGGTCAGTACAAATTCCTTGTGCCTGTCTCTTCGGTTTGCTTCTTCCAAACTTTCACCCCACCTCTGACACCAGTATGTCAAAGTGTTCATCGGCGCGAGTGGTCATTTGCGTGGGTGAGACATATGCACAGTTTTCTGAATAACTCAGATATCATTTCATCCTTTATTCTGTATACATCCATGTACATTTACTGCTCTGACGTAATTCCCTCTCAGGGAACAATACTCCCTTTACGAACTGCTCCAAACCATATTAGCTGGCCTAATCTCATGGCCCAGCTAGGACGCAGTTCTCGTTCAACAGGCTCTCTCTCGAGCCTCGCCATAAACGTCCATCCTAAAGACGTTCACAGTTTCACTCTTCTTCCCGTTCTTCCCATATCGTCCGGCGAAACATCACATAGAGGGTTCAGCTCTCACCCCTTGTCACAATGATTCTAGATGTGGCTCAATAGCTCACGCTGACACTAACGAGCTTCGTTAGGAGTGTAGCATCCGGGAACACGAGAACTGGCCACCGTCCACACTATCGGACAGTCATAAAACAGTCAGCTCCCCCACTTGTGAACGGAGCTGTACGTGCATGCTGTTGCAGCTGGGATGACAACAAGTAGTGGTCTATCAGCTGAGAAAGTGGGGGGGGGTGGAGCTCAAGTCGGAAAACGTTCGACTATGACAGTAATATTGCTGTAAAAGTCTTTGATATTCTTCTGTTCCATTATGAAGTTCTTTCTAGAATCTAGTCTAGTATAGACTTTTCTAGAATATATTAGACTAATCTACTTCCTGCAGATAAGCTATTAGCTTTAAGGACCAAATGTATAAAATCTCTCTCTATATCTGTGTTTTGTGAGATGACGATGATGAAGAATAAATATGTATACTATAAAAACAAATTTCAATTTTGGGAACATAAAAAAAATCACATGCACAGTCGGATTTCTCATAAATCACTTTCCTAGAGACACTAAAGTAATATTGGTGATTACAGTGTTCGATTTTGTTTATGTAACTAAAAGTTCTTTCCAATTCTCAGAAGGGTTGGGTTGTTTTACCTCTTAACGCGCACTTTTGAGCATAGAATGGGTTAAATAGTCAGGTCACAAAGACCCCAAGGGTTCAGAGAAGGTTGTTGGCAGGTTATCCACTGAAAAGCTGTTAGGAGACAGAGTAGCCTCCGGTCATCCAAGCACATTCTTTAATGTTTTTTCTTGAATTTAAAAAAGCAGTTAAAGGCGTCATCGTTTTAATCTTTAAATAATCTGAGAACTTCTAAGACAATTAAAAAATATTTTCACAAAAGATAACTGTGATCTAGAAATGGTAAGATTTCAGTTAGATGCAATTCGCAGAGCTGGGAACGTTTTGAAAATGGCACAGCTTGAGTTTTTACTTCTGAGCATCACGTTTTCCACATAATGATATAAATATCTATGTAATAAAGACCTCAAGAGTCAGAGAAGGCTATGAAAGGAAGTCCATTGGGCATCTATTAGGAAACAGATGAAAGCCATCCGTCAAAACCATCCAGCATCTTTAATGTGCCCAAGTTAAGACTTTTCTGTAAACAACGGCTTAACGTCCCATCCCACATAATGATCTAAATATCTATGTAATAAAGACCTCAAGAGTCAGAGAAGGGTATGAAAGGAAGTCCATTGGGCATCTATTAGGAAACAGACGAAAGCCATCCGTCAAAACCATCCAGCATCTTTAATGTGCCCAAGTTATGACTTTTCTGTAAACAACGGCTTAACGTCCCATCCCACATAAGGCGGCCTTTCCAAGTCCAGTGGTGTTCTATTTTTCGAGTGCAGAACGGGTGTTAGCGGAGAAAATTCTCAATGAAGACTAAGTTGGGATTCGAATCAGAGAGCTTCAGATTTCGAGCCTGGAGCACTACCGGCTCAGACAACCTCCGACACGAGGCAGCCTGAAATTTAGAATTGATTTGCAACGAGATAACCCAAATCTTTATTCATTCAAGATGTAATATTCTAGTAAACAGTTTTACTTTTTAAAATGCGTGGCAAGTTGAAATGAACTATTTGACTACTGAAGGTTATTATGTTTTATAGTGGACTAAATATTTTAAGTCATAATAATCCCCAAGACACAGGATAAGGTTTGGTAAGGAGTACAGCAAGGTTGGGTTGGGTTGTTTTACCTCTGAGCGGCACTTTTTTGCACACCATGGGCTAAATGGCCAGGTCACATGGACCCGAAGGCTTAGAGAAGGTTGGGGGAGGGGACCCACTGGAACAGTTGTTGGGAGACAGATGGTAGCCTCCCGTCAAGGCCATCCAGCGTGTTCTTTAACATGCACAGGGTATGGCTCTCCCGCACACGGGGCCACGGCTTAACGTCCCATCCGACGGACAGCGGCCTTTCCAAGCCCATCGGTGTCCCCTACTGACCGTGGGGCAGGGCGGGGAATTTTGCGGAGATAGATCTCAACGCTGACCCAGCTGGGACTCGAACCTGGGAACTACAGATTACGAGCTTGGCGCGCTACCGACTGAGCCACCCCCGCCCCAGTACAGCAAGGACTCTCTCTTCAAGGCTATACTTTTCTAGGCATAAATAAGTAATCACTCTATCGCACATGAGGTATGACGATATCATCCCATCAAGTGCATCCTACCCAAGTTTCAAACCCATCGTTCTGTACTCGCTTCCAGAAGAGTTTGCATAACAGAGAAGAAAAATTTAAAGAGTCTATTCACGTCATGCATATTCATAATGTAGACTCAGAAACTGAATAAATTGAATTAATAATTTATTGAAATTTGAATTGAGAAAGTGTCAGGCTAGAGTAGCTTTGCGAGAGCCCTTTTGTAAATATTTTTTGTTTTGAATATTGTTTTGCCAAACAGGCATATGCAAATGTAGGATGCCTTTCGTTCATGCAATGCCTGCTAGTGAAGCACTTGCTCGAATGTTAATCGATGCAGCAGGTCGGTGTGAGGGAGGCCCACCCAACTTATGGTGTCTTCTGACAGTTGACCCTGGCCGGAGGTCAGCGACTGCCACATGTCCGAGAATTCGGAAAAGGGAGAGAGAGTTGGCAACGACCAACAGAACAAGAGGAGAGCCCCGGATGAAGCACGAGGGATAAGACGTAATAGTTTTGGCTCGTAAATGTCGACTGAAGTATTGGGCTCTGAAGGAATATAGGCAAACCATGTCTTTCGAAAATTAAATGCAGAAGATTTTATAAATTGTAAAAAAGTTAAAGATGACATATTAATAGAGTTTAAGCTTACTCTCTCTGCATAAAAGAGGAAATTTAAAAGAATCACCAAAGAACCGAATGAATCCAATAATCAGTTAACCTCGAGGTTCAGGAATAGCTGGGATTACTACGTCCGCAGTAGGAAAGCAAAAAAAAATTGAGGAGCTTATGGATCTGATGGTGTCGGAGAGATTACGTGATAGCCTTCTTCAAGACACTCATGCTTACGTAGTACAGAAAGGGTCAGAGTAATGGGCGAAAGCAGATGAAATAGCAACGTGGACAGAAATCCATTTAGCCAGTATAAACGAAAGGGAAGGTGTAGTGAATTTCAACAGTTTAAGGCAACGGTATTCAGGGTGTGATGTTTCTCCCCAGCAGAGGACACACTCGGAAAGAAATTTATTCGAGCAGAAGGTATCATTCGGCTGAATATAGAAATGACCCAAAGGTAAAGAGATGCCATAAATATAGATCCAATGAACATTTGAATGAGAGATTGCCCACTGAGAACTGGGGACTTAGGTAAATCAAGTTAGCACCTTAGATCAGAATTCTAAAGAGTTGGGTTGTTTTACCTCTGAGCGGCACTTTTTTGCACACCATGGGCTAAATGGCCAGGTCACATGGACCCCGAAGGCTCAGAGAAGGTTGGGGGAGGGGACCCACTGGAACAGTTGTTGGGAGACAGATGGTAGCCTCCCGTCAAGGCCATCCAGCGTGTTCTTTAACGTGCACAGGGTATGGCTCTCCCGCTTACGGGGCCACGGCTTAACGTCCCATCCGACGGATGGCGGCCTTTCCAAGCCCATCGGTGTCCCCTACTAACCGTGGGCAGGGCGGGGAATTTTGCGGAGATAAATCTCAACGCTGACCCAGCTGGGAGAATTTTAAAGACGTTGTTTGTGAGGCAGAAATAGGTAGAGTTACCACACATTTAAATTCAATTGCAAGCAGGCGAGTAACGGAACAGGAGTATCCCAGTAGAGTATACGTATCCCAGTAGAGTATACGTATCCCAGTAGAGTATAAAGAGGTTCGAATCAGATGTGGAGACAAGACAGCTAGAACAGTCTTGGATTCGGGAGCAGACCTAACAGTTGTAAGAAAGGATATGCTAAACGAAGAAAAGTACCCGGTAAAAGACCATCTCTTGTTACATGGGCCGTTTGGTGATGGCCTACCCTCGCCCCCTCCCCCCTCCCTCCGAAACTATTCTGGGTACATGTCTGTATCTATAATCTTTCACATGGAGAATCGAGGGCAAGTCTTCATTAATTTTGTTTAATCGTGGCTTTTAGCGCTTAACCACGATAGCCAATGAAAAGCAAGATTCTACCCCTGAAAATGTATCAGTCCTCGTCTTGATGCGAAAAGTGTTTTATATCTATAATAATTAGATATGGGTGTTGTCACCAAAAGCTTCAGATAAAATAGCTAAGGAACTTACAATTTTTCCAGGAGATTAAGAGTAGCATGGTAATGTACGGTATAAAATATAAACTCGATAGGTTGAAATAGGTGGTTAGTAATCCGTATTTTGGATAAAACGTCTTTCTACTCCGTTCTCCATTCGTAGGTTTCTTCTGATTAACAAATTCGAAATCGAGAAAGACTCCAATGGTTGACAGATTCCTCACATTTCGAAAGTTATTGATATGAATGAAACGGATGGAAACTGAGCGTGAGTTAAAAAAAATAGTATTTAACAATTATAATTCTAAAATAATGTAATTTATTACAAAAGTATGAATGAAAACATTTATATAAACTCAACTAACATAAATCTATATCAGTATGAAAATAAATCTTCAAAAAAACTTAACACCTTGTTACTAATTCTTACTATCTACACAGAGAGCATAACACTTTTCATCATAATAACCATATGACAATTTAATAAGTGGCACAATCATATTTGTGAACAAACCTGCAATCTATCGAGAATAACCTTACCAATTCCTAGACAACTAAATATAACTATGCATCAGAAAAATTGAGATCAGTTCTGTTCTACTAACATATGACCTCCTCAGTCACATTTTTAAATACCCTAAGCATCCTTCTTTTTCATTCAGTTCGCTAACAGGATCAACACTAATAAACTTATTTAATCTTCCGCGAACACATAAAAAAAAGGTTTCTTCTTTTAACTATACCATACAGACTAAATCAAACTATGCTTTTCTTCACACTCTAATTCCTCTTAAATATAACTCTCTATTCTTTATTTTTTTAAGTTCGTTCGAAGTAGTTGGTGACGTAATTCTCACGCTGTAGTTCCCGCGAGCATCAAGACGTAACATCACGGTTCATTGTAGCACGTTTTTCGGTTGGGTTGTTTTACCTCTGAGCGGCACTTTTTTGCACACAATGGGTTGGGTTGTTTTACCTCTGAGCAGCACTTTTTTGCACACCATGGGCTAAATGGCCAGGTCACATGGACCCCGAAGGCTCAGAGAAGGTTGGGGGAGGGGACCCACTGGAACAGCTGTTGGGAGACAGATGGTAGCCTCCAGTCAAGGCCATCCAGCGTGTTCTTTAACGTGCACAGGGTATGGCTCTCCCGCACATGGGGCCACGGCTTAACGTCCATCTGACGGACGGCGGTCTTTCCAAGCCCATCGGTGTCCCCTACTGACCATGGGCAGGGCGGGGAATTTTGCGGAGATAAATCTCAACGCTGACCCAGCTGGGACTCGAACCTGGGAAGTACAGATTACGAGCCTGGCGCGCCACCGACTGAGCCACCCCCGCCCCGCACACAATGGGTAAAATGGCCAGGTCCCATGGACCCCGAAGGCTCAGAGAAGGTTGGGAGATGGGACCCACTGGAACAGCTGTTGGGAGACAGATGGTAGCCTCCCGTCAAGGCCATCCAGCGTGTTCTTTAACGTGCACAGGTATGGCTCTCCCGCATACTGGGCCACGTCTTAACGGCCTTTCCAAGCTCATCAGTGTCTTCTACTGACCGTGGGCAGGGCGGGAAATTTTGCGGAGATAAATCTCAACGCTGACCCAGCTGGGACTCGAACCTGGGAACTACAGATTACAAGCCTGACGCGCTACCGACTGAGCCCCCCCGCCCCCCTACTGTTGGTAGGAACCGGATTTTTTCACCCAACATGGGGTCACAAAGGCTATAGCGTCCTCTGTCCAAAGCACAATAGGGCAGCCATTGCTCCTTCCCATAGAGTCCCCTGTACAAAGAACAATAGGGCAGCCATTGCTCCATCCCATAGTGTCCCCTGTCCAAAGAACAATAGGGCAGCCATTGCTCCATCCCATAGCGTCCCCTGTCCAAAGAACAATAGGGTAGCCATTGCTCCAACCAGCGTATGAAATTTAGAACCATTCGATCAAGTATCTCGGGAATTAAAGGTAGGCACATATTACAGGTACTACCCTGGATTTAGTTTCGGAGGAAGGGGGGGGGGATGAGAATAAAATTTGAGCAGGGTTTCCCAATTACTAAAATATTCCACCGAACAGGATAATATTACAATGTAATGAAATTTTACTTTTTTAAATCAATTTTTCAGTGTTGGACCTAAAATATGAGACTAAAATAAAATTATACAAAGACAACTGTTTTAGATTTCAAAACAGACAGACAAGTTTACGATTTCTTATAAGACAATATTTTCTGGGGAGTGTCTCCCCCTCCCACTTCCCTGGGAACGTCCCTGATTAGAGTACCAAAATCTGTCGAAACATCACTTTCGATAATTTGCGAAAGAGACCAAACTACGGGCAATGAGAGCACGTCCCGGTGTAAACCGGAATATTCTTCTAATCACTAATATAACAGTGTAAAAGAAAATAGGCTCCATTTTGTACTTTTGTAATATTCTAAAATTAAAAACAGCATTTTTAATTGCTCACTTTCGTGAACTATACATATTAATAATGTATGAATACGAAAATTAGAAAAAGCACTTATTTCTCGTATAAAGTGTGGAACTATTTGCTGTGGCGGAATAACATCTGTGAGTTGTTCTCGCAATAACTAATGTAGGCGTGGGCTCTTTTCATTGGTTGACTGCTTCCTTTTATCTTCAGATTTACGGCTCCATTCTTTATCTGGAACGGAGTATAAATCTCGATTTGCACCCTAATTTTGTTCAATATTCGAGTTATAAAAGCTGGAATGTTTAATAAATTAAAACAATTGACCTCAAAAGTTGATTCAAATATGCTAAAATCAAGAACTAACTGTTATATTAAAGTTCACTAAAATGTAAATCTGTATATTTAGCTGTTTCCGGAATGACTAGGGGCGGGAGTGGCTCAGTCGGTAGCGCGCCAGGCTCGTAATCTGTAGTTCTCAGGTTCGAGTCCCAGCTGGGTCAGCGTTGAGGTTTATCTCCGCAAAATCCCCCGCCCTGCCCACGGTCAGTAGGGGACACCGTGGCCCGTGTGTGGGAGAGCCATACCCTGTACACGTTAAAGAACACGCTGGATGGTCTTGACGGGAAGCTACCATCTGCCTCCCAACAGCTGTTCCAGTGGGTTCCCTCCCCCAACCTTCTCTGAGCCTTCGGGGTTCTTGTGACCTGGCCATTTAACCCATGGTGTGCAAAAAAAGTTCCGCTCAGAGGTAAAACAACTCAACCTGGAATGACTTCCAGTTTTGAAAATTTTTATCCAATTTTGACTGATTTTTGCAGAAAGAGCTAAGTTATTACGTATTTCAGTTTCTGCAACTCTAAGAAATATTATTGAAAAACGAGATTTAACTACATCGTTTCTTCAGTTATATTTTTCTGTAAATGATTAATTTACGTAGTTACTGAACAATGACTGACTCCCAGTTGGCATAATGTGATTATTTTTATTCCATCACTTGCAATGTATCCATCTACAGAACTAACTGTAGTTGAAAAAACCACTGCTTTGGCACTCAACGTGTGTTCTAGATGTTGCATATAACAAATGTTATATTGCATTTTAAAGATAACATTTCCGACGACATTCCAAACATTTTAAAAGAATTGAATAACAAGTGAAATCAATATATTGATCACTACTTATTTGCTAGGTTTCAAAATCAGAATAAAACTGCTTAACAACCGTCATTAGTTTGCAATCTAACGTTTACTGAAACTCGATTTGCTAAAATAAAAGCATCTGAACCCATCACGACTATCAATTTATCTTCGACGTAAAACAAAGAGATTCTTCCGATCTGTGAAGAGGTTTTCTGTAGCAAACAGGAATTGAACTAGGCTAGCCTTGACCCAATCAGAGAGAGTCGACGTGCAAAATCCAATCCAACGCAATTACGAAGAATGATAAGAGAAGCCTTCTCAAGGGCCTTTCCTCCGGCAAGGCAGTCTTGCAGGTACTTGAGCTTTGTTATTACGAGAACAGGGAGAGGTCCATTCTCAGCTGAAGCGGAAAAGAGTCGAAAGCAACGAGAGAGGACAAGACAGAAAGATTACCGCTCCCCGGAAAGGAGAGAAGTTGCACTGTGTACCCACTGCCATAAGAATCGAGAGGTAATGGAATTAGCTTTATTGCAGGCAAGAGCCCAACAAGACTCTCCAGCGGAAAAGGTCACACATACGTACGTTATGAGCATGCGTCAACAAGCTGCCGTTTCTGTCTCCCGTTTTAGCTGTCATTTGTTCTGAAGATTATGAACATAAGCGCCGCCTAAGCCTATTTGCTGTTATTCTACAATGACATCTCTTTAAACTGACCTCCTGGCACGTTCCTGGAACAGTTCTCTTCATTACGAATTGTGTGCAGTATTGGGTTTTTCATTTTTGCATGTTTGGACTGTTTTCCGTTTTCCCGAATAATTAAATTCATTTGAAATGACACGGTGACTGCAAACACATGCACAGAGAAGAGAATTAATTGTACGTTACGAAGTGGGCATTTCAAAATAGTTCTTAATCACACGCTAGATTTTTTTTAGATCTGAGGGATCTGGGTTCGAGCTCCGCGTAAGGCATGGAAGTTTGTGAAGTTTTTCTGCTGAGGTCCCGCCATCCGCACAGACCTACTGTGGCGTATAAACTGACAGGCTCCTGTCAGACCTCTGTGGCAAGCAGCTGTTTGAGAGGGTATTTATTTTTTTATTATATTAAAAGTGGTATAAGAACGGTGCTTTAATTTATTTACTCATTTATTTATATTTCATTTCTGATAACATGAAAAACTTTTAAGTGCTTCTGGCCCCAGAGTAGCTTAATCGGACTCGGATTGTGTTATCAGCTGACATTAAGTAAGCTTATCAAATCTATTCAAAAATTGTTTCTAAATACCTTTACTACTAGACTGAAAAAGTAAAGGGTTTTAGAAGTAAATAATTTTATAGGCAAAATAAAAATCGAATGATTAACTCCTTTAGGATAGGAATCCTAGAATCACAATGAGCATATCTGGCGCATTATAGCCTTAGATGCTAATGTGCCATAAAACCTTGAACCACCAAACGCAATCACCATAAGCTGTCGTAATTACTTGTACAGGAAATAAGGCATTAGTGGGATCACATTAACGAGCATGCTTTTGTCATCATCAATGCGAGCGTTATTAGCACAAGAAATGAAACCCAAGATCATCTGTGCGCTCAGTACAAGCAAACGGTTCAGATTTCTTGGATGAATATTCAAAGTAACTTTAATCATCGGCTGGTTTGGTTTTTTGGCACTTTTTGCACACAATGGGCTAAATGATCAGGTCACAAGGACATATAGGCCTAAGGTTTGGGGGGAGGAGCCCACTGTATAGCAACTGTTAGGAAACAGATGGTAGCCTCCTGTCAAGGCCATCCATCGTGTTCTTTAACGTGCACAGCGTATAGCTTTCCCAAACACGGGTACGACTTTAGGTCCCATCCGATGGACGGCGGCCTTTCCAAGCCCATCAGGATTGTGTGTGGGAGTTTATGCAGAAGGATGTGTACCCGGAGGACACAGGGGTTCCAAAACTTAACGTTCCATCCGATGGACAACTGCCTTTCCAAGCTCATCGGTGTCCTCTTTGTGACAGAGCAAGGTAGAGGGTTAGAGGAGGTGAATCTCAACTCTGGCACAGTTGGGCTGCATCGCGAAGACAAATGTAAAAGACCTTTAAAATCAAATGCACTTGTGTCGAATATAATTTTTGCGAAGGCTGATTTAAACATACTAAATATTCTCACCCGTTATGTACTTCAGACTTAGTGTAAAACTTGGTAACTCGTTATCTCAATGAACACCCATGTATTCAGATTCTTAATCCACCCCGGGTCAATTTGTGAGCTTGGTCTTGCAATTCATGATCCTGCTAATTGAAAAACATAATTACAGCTCACACAACAATTTTCTGTGATAAGAAACTCTTAACTGGGATCGAAGTATTCTCTTCTTTACCTCTGAACTCGAACTCTTAATTATAGTTCGAAAATCCACTACCTTAAGCGTTAGACCACTGGATTACCTGTCAAAAAATAAAGCTTCCGATTAATTAATCATTCTCTAAAGTTTTCTGAAAAAGAAAATTATCATTCATTTCAGAAGTATACCGGAAAAAATACAGGGAGTAGTGTAAGACTCTTTACTCAAAAAGCGTTTATCGATAGCAACGCTGCCTAATGGACAATCAATACCCTTTGCTCTTCCCTTTCTTTTAAGATATGGACACACAGAAAACGGCTTAGCGTTATGAACGAATGAAGCTTCTAAGCTTTTTCCCTGAGTCTTGAAACAAAAACCAACAGTGCAGGTGATCCTCATAGAAAGCTAGAGCATTTGCAGTAACTACAACGGTCGGTAGTTTTCTATGAGGATCACCTGTGCTGTTGGTTTTTGCTTCAAGACGCAAAAAAGCTTGGGAACGTTCATAACGCTAAGCAGCTTTTTGTGTGGCAGTATCTTTAAGCCTTTTTAGCGCCTCTCTTTCGCTGCAGCTGTTTAAAGCATATCACGTGTCCAGGAGTAGCGGTCACTCTCTTGGATAAGTACGAAGTGCTGAAGACACACCAAAGGACGATTTATGCAGCTGCCGAGGGAGATGAGGGATACTTACCACCTTCACCATTTTTTCTTCATTAGGCGGCTGTGGCTTTTGTTGGTAGACAAATAACCGCCAAAGAAGAGATAAAGGGGATAATGCTACGAGTTGTCACTTGGATTCCTTAGCCCGATTCCTCGGAAAAAGAAATGGCCTCAATAACATTTTTGCTTTATTTAACACTGAAAGTTTCGGTTTTTTGCTTCTGCATGAGGTGTTATAATTTTACTACAGTTTCCTTTTTCACTATTTTGATTTATGCTATTCTTGCTGTCACCACGACAGTTTTCAGTAAGATTCGAATTTTTGTTCGTTTGTGATGCATTGCGACCACTGAGAACTGCAGAAACAAAATCTTCATTTTACGGGCCTTTATTCTACCTCACTACTTCAAGTATAAACTCTAGGTGATAAGTTAGATTATTACCTGAGATCTGAAAATTACACTAGTGCTGAGGGGTCGACAAAATCGGTAGCATGCCAGACTTGTCATCTGCAGTTTCTAGGTTCGAGTCCGAACTATGCACCAGCGTTGCAATTTATCTCCGCTAACCCCAACGTGACCTCGGTAAAAAAAGGGGCACCGATGGGCTTTGAAAGGCAGTCTGCCATCGGATGGGATGTCAAGTCGTGGTACCTTGTGCAAGAAAACCCTATCCTGTGCACGTAGAAGAAAATGTTGGGTGGTCCTTACGGGAGGCTGCCATATGTCTCCTAACTGTTGCCTATTGGATCCTCTTCCACAAACATCTTTTATGCATTGGGGATATGGGTGACCTGGCCATTTAGCCCATTGTGAAAAAAAGTGCCTGTAGACAGCTCGTTCCGCCAACCTGTTGTTGTCGGTTTTTTTTCCAACAGACTATGTGAGTTGTTCTATTGTCTTACCTCTGAGCGGCACTTTTTTTTTTTGCACACAATGGTCCACAATGGCACACAAGAACCCCCAGGGCTCAGAGAAGGTTGGGGTAGGGGACCCACTGGACAGCTCTTAGGAGACAGATCGTAGCCTCCCGTCAAGCCATCCAGCGTGTTCTTTAATGTGTACTGAATATGGCTCTCCCGCATACAGGCTACAGCTTTATGTCTCATCCGACGGACTTTCCAAGTCCATTGTGACTGTGTATGGGAGTGTATGCAGAACGGTTTTTCGTCTATATCTCGTCAGGATGTCAATATCCAAGTGGCCGATAAAACACAACGTCAGTTGTACTTTTCACATGCGAGCATTTTATTTATTTACAATGATACTTGTATGGCATGATTAATTACAGTTAATATATACGATAAAAAGCCAACTCGGTACAATCACTCGCTCATATGCAAAACAGGCTGCAAGGATCCTATCCATAGATACAAGAAAATGGCTAGAGAGAGTTTCAGACATCCGCCTGACATATGGAAGAGGTCTAGCTATCATCACGCAAATGAAACTGACTTTTAGTTCAAAATGTTCTAAAGTTCGGAAGACTCACCGGATGTGGTCACGTGCTATTTCTTCGGGAAAGTGGGGCGGGGGTGACTCAGTCGGTAGCGCGCCAGGCTCGTAATCTGTAGTTCTCAGGTTCTAGTCCCAGCTGGGTCAGCGTTGAGATTTATCTCCGCAAAATTCCCCGCCCTGCCCACGGTCAGTAGGGGACACCGATGGGCTTGGAAAGGCCGCCGTCCGTCGGATGGGATGTTAAGCCGTGGCCCCGTGTACGGGAGAGCCATACCCTATGCACGTTAAAGAACACGCTGGATGACCTTGACGGGAGGCTACCATCTGTCTCCCAACAGCTGTTCCAGTGGGTCCCCTCCCCCAACCTTCTCTGAGCCTTCGGGGTCCTTGTGACCTGGTCATTTAGCCCATGGTGTGCAAAAAAGTGCCGCTCAGAGGTAAAACAACCCAACCCAACTTCGGGAAAGTTAGGGTATCTCGGCCAATGGGACGCAGGCATGATGCCTTCTGCCACGTCAACTTTCTTGTTTCCTGTTAGGAGAGCCAGTGTTTAAACCAAACACACGCGACATTTTTTCACCCACCATCCTGGATCTGCTGCTCTTTTTCTAGGATAAAAGGGCCCTACTGCCAAAATGGCAATTCTGACTCTCTCCCTTTTGACCTATAGTTGGTCGAGTCCGAATAAAGCCGCTCAGATGTAAAATAACAACAAAAACAACTACACTTGAAAAGCTACAAAACAACTTTCACGTAGCAACTATTCTACCTTTCAAAAGTAAAGATGTCTTGCAAAATATCTTAACAAACAGGTGAAGAACATATATCAGATTTGTTATTAATGGTGAATTCGACTCGTTTTAATCAAATATTTGGCCCCGAAGTCCAGTCTTAAATTTCTGTGTCTCAAAATTCAAAGTCAGTATAGTAATCAAGCCGTCCCGTGGCCGAGTGGTTAGAACGCTTGGCTACTGATCTGAGGGACCTGGGTTCGAGCCCCGGATTAGGCATGGATGTGTGTGTCGTTTTTCTGTTGAGGTCCTGCCATCCTCTCAGATCTCCTACTGTGGCATATAAACTGGAGATTGAGTTGTTTTATTTCTAACAGGATTTTTGTGCACACTGCTGGTTAAAATGGTCAAATTACAAAGACCCCCAAATTCTCAGATCTGATTGACAAAGGGACTCTACTGGACAGTTGTAAGGCGGTAAATGGAAAACTCCCATCAGGGTCATCCTGTGCAGGGGCGGAACAAGTAGGCTACGGGCCCTAGAGCTGGATACTTTTCGCCCCCCCAATTTTTCCAATAGCAACAATTTTATATGCAGATAAGTTATCAATCACATTATAATTCTTACTTCAATAATATTCTTAAAATATCATTGATCTGAACTTAATGTTGTGATTTAATTATAGGTGACAAAATCTCTTTAATCTAGATGCAGTTGTTGAAGACTGAAGTAAAATATTATACTGAGAATATGATGTGAATTAGAAATTTGGTATCATAAAAATATAATTTTACAGATTTAGTGGAGGAAAATATATTTCGTTTTATAAGGTTAAGTGAATGTCAAAAGCCCGAAATAACATTCTCGTGTTATTTTTCTGTTAATTTCCTTTGAATGACCCAAAACTTGAAAATACTTTCGTACAATCGAAACATATGCATATAAACAATGAAAAAAAAAATAACAAAGACGTTGTCCATTATATAAATGTATAAAACGAAAGAATACTTATTGCATCGAAGTAAAGTTTGTTTTCAGTTAAAGAGGGGCGGGGTGGCTCAGTCGGTAGCGAGCCAGGCTCGTAATCTGTAGTTCCCAGGTTCGAGTCCCAGCTGGGTCAGCGTTGAGATTTATCTCCGCAAAATTCCCCGCCCTGCCCACGGTCAGTAGGGGACACCGATGGGCTTGGAAAGGCCGCCGTCCTCGGATGGGACGTTAAGCCGTGGCCCCGTGTGCGGGAGAGCCATACCCTGTGCACGTTAAAGAACACGCTGGATGGCCTTGACGGGAGGCTAACATCTGTCTCCCAACAGCTGTTCCAGTGGGTCCCCTCCCCCAACCTTCTCTGAGCCTTCGGGGTCCATGTGACCTGGCCATTTAGCCCATGGTGTGCAAAAAAGTGCCGTTCAGAGGTAAAACAACCCAACAATTTTCAGTTAAAAAAAAAAACTCTTCTGTTTTGCTCAATTAGCTGCAGAATCACTCCTTCAATTCATTCGACAAAAAAAGCGGTAATTTATTTCTTAATTAAAATATGTAATATTTGTATTATATATATATATTTTATTATCATAATAGTATGAAACTCAAATTTATTTTCTCATTTTACTTAATACTAACTTTTCCAGCTTTCTTTTTTGCAAAAACATGAATTAGCCTTTCACTTGTTCTTAACTGATATTAAAGTCAGTCCATTTTAATCGCTCTTGTGCTAGGAACAATTTCAAGTAATGTAAAAAATAATTTGGCAGCAAATCAGGGGAATTCTGCGACAATGCGTTTGGGTTGTTTTACCTCTGAGCGGCACTTTTTTGCACACCATGGGCTAAATGGCCAGGTCACATGGACCCCGAAGGCTCAGAGAAAGTTGGGGGAGGGGACCCACTGGAACAGCTGTTGGGAGACAGATGGTAGCCTCCCGTCAAGGCCATCCAGTGTGTTCTTTAACGTGCACAGGGTATGGCTCTCCCGCACACGGGGACACGGCTTAACGTCCCATCCGACGGACGGCGGCCTTTCCAAGCCCATCGGTGTCCCCTACTGACCGTGGGAAGGGCGGGGAATTTTGCGGAGATAAATCTCAACGCTGACCCAGCTGGGACTCGAACCTGGGAACTACAGATTACGAGCCTGGCGCGCTACTGACTGAGCCACCCCCGCCCCCTGCGACAATGCGATATTATTCTGCATCAATAGGGACTTTGATGCAGTATTGTTGAGAAGATTTCCTATTTCGTTTTTGTAACAAGTATGGGAAAAATCTAATTGTCCCGGACACTCCGAAGAAATGTTTCTTTTGTACTTATTTGCCGGACTGTTTGCTTTCCTATACCGTTCTTCGTCCGTAGAAAACCGGTTCTCTGGGTACAGAGTGGTAAAATAATCGGACATGTTTTGCAGACTCTAAAATCCTTGTTCTGATTCCCCATTTTAGGCTATTTCAGTTACTGCCTTTTCAACATTATCGAAATTGTTTCTTACAGATATTAGACGTTCGATTGAGTTCTGAAGAAATTTGACTGCTTTCTCTAATACAACATTTTTTAATATTGTAAACATTTTGAAATAATTTCCAAATTTATTACGTCAAATAATATCATTATTAGAAATTTAAATTTTTCAAATTGATATTTCAATGTTAGTGTTTCTGCACAATCTCATGTGTATTAGAAACAAATGTAACTTTTTTCGGTCTTTCCAAAATATCTACATATTTTAAGGAATAGCAACCAGTCTTATCTAGATGGCCATCAAGTCGCGCATATCATTTTTTTCAATGTTACTGCTTTGAGTAAACCATACACTGCAAGCCTTCCTCCGTGGATCAGGAGAAGCAGATGTAGAATATGCAAGCCTCCTTTCGTGGACCAGGAGAAGAAGATAAGAGAATGTGCAAGTCTTCTTTCGTGGACCAGAAGAAGCAGATAAGAGAATGTGCAAGCCTTCTTTCGTGGACCAGGAGAAGCAGATAAGAGAATGTGCAAGCCTTCTTTCGTGGACCAGGAGAAGCAGATAAGAGAATGTGCAAGCCTTCTTTCGTGGACCAGGAGAAGCAGATAAGAGAATGTGCAAGCCTTCTTTCGTGGACCAGGAGAAGCAGATAAGAGAATGTGCAAGCCTTCTTTCGTGGACCAGGAGAAGCAGATGTAGAATGTGCAAGCTTTTTTCGTGGACCAGGAGAAGCAGAAAAGAGAATGTGCAAGCCTTCTTTCGTGGACCAGGAGAAGCAGATGAAGAATGTGCAAGCTTCTTTCGTGGACCAGGAGAAGCAGATAAGAGAATGTGCAAGCCTTCTTTCGTGGACCAGGAGAAGCAGACAAGAGAATGTGCAAGTCTTCTTTCGTGGACCAAGAGAAGCAGATAAGAGAATGTGCAAGTCTTCTTTCGTGGACCAGGAGAAGCAGATAAGAGAATGTGCAAGTCTTCTTTCGTGGACCAAGAGAAGCAGAAAAGAGAATGTGCAAGCCTTCTTTCGTGGACCAGGAGAAGCAGATAAGAGAATGTGCAAGCCTTCTTTTGTGGACCAGGAGAAGCAGATAAGAGAATGTGCAAGTCTTCTTTCGTGGACCAAGAGAAGCAGAAAAGAGAAT
Organism: Ryuthela nishihirai; assembly: GCA_038380435.1. Lineage (NCBI taxonomy): Eukaryota > Metazoa > Arthropoda > Arachnida > Araneae > Heptathelidae > Ryuthela > Ryuthela nishihirai. Next base: position 87,772,520 of record JAWZYU010000005.1, on the reverse strand, counting down.
GTGCAAGCCTTCTTTCGTGGACCAGGAGAAGCAGATAAGAGAATGTGCAAGCCTTCTTTTGTGGACCAGGAGAAGCAGATAAGAGAATGTGCAAGTCTTCTTTCGTGGACCAAGAGAAGCAGATAAGAGAATGTGCAAGTCTTCTTTCGTGGACCAGGAGAAGCAGATTAGAGTTTGTGCAAGTCTTCTTTCGTGGACCAGGAGAAGCAGATATAGAATGTGCAAGCTACTTTCGTGGACCAGGAGAAGCAGAAAAGAGAATGTGCAAGCCTTCTTTCGTGGGAGAAGCAGACAAGAGAATGTGTAAGTCTTCTTTCGTGGACCACGAGAAGCAGATAAGAGAATGTGCAAGCCTTCTTTCGTGGACCAGGAGAAGCAGATAAGAGAATGTGCAAGCCTTCTTTTGTGGACCAGGAGAAGCAGATAAGAGAATGTGCAAGCCTTCTTTTGTGGACCAGGAGAAGCAGATAAGAGAATGTGCAAGTCTTCTTTCGTGGACCAAGAGAAGCAGATAAGAGAATGTGCAAGTCTTCTTTCGTGGATCAGGAGAAGCAGATAAGAGAATGTGCAAGTCTTCTTTCGTGGACCAGAAGAAGCAGAAAAGAGAATGTGCAAGCCTTCTTTCGTGGATCAGGAGAAGCAGATAAGAGAATGTGCAAGCCTTCTTTCGTGGACCAGGAGAAGCAGATAAGAGAATGTGCAAGTCTTCTTTCGTGGACCAGGAGAAGCAGATTAGAGTTTGTGCAAGTCTTCTTTCGTGGACCAGGAGAAGCAGATATAGAATGTGCAAGCTACTTTCGTGGACCAGGAGAAGCAGAAAAGAGAATGTGCAAGCCTTCTTTCGTGGGAGAAGCAGACAAGAGAATGTGTAAGTCTTCTTTCGTGGACCACGAGAAGCAGATAAGAGAATGTGCAAGCCTTCTTTCGTGGACCAGGAGAAGCAGATAAGAGAATGTGCAAGCCTTCTTTCGTGGACCAGGAGAAGCAGATAAGAGAATGTGCAAGCCTTCTTTTGTGGACCAGGAGAAGCAGATAAGAGAATGTGCAAGCCTTCTTTCGTGGACCAGGAGAAGCAGATAAGAGAATGTGCAAGCCTTCCTTTGTGGACCAGGAGAAGCAGATAAGAGAATGTGCAAGCCTTCTTTCGTGGACCACGAGAAGCAGATAAGAGAATGTGCAAGCCTTCTTTCGTGGACCAGGAGAAGCAGATAAGAGAATGTGCAAGCCTTCTTTCGTGGACCAGGAGAAGCAGATTAGAGAATGTGCAAGTCTTCTTTCGTGGGCCAGGAGAAGCAGATAAAGAATGCGCAAAAGTGGATGATCCAATTTGCAGTAAAGGTCGTTTTTTACGCTCACACTTAATATCAATTTTAAATAATTTTCTGTTTCCAGCATTTTTGTTAATTAATTGTTAATTTTGTTACATTAAAGTTTAAAATTAAGTTTAATATCACTGTTTTGAAATACTTAAATCACACAATATCATTGCATTAACATACATTTAAAGGGCAAAAAATATAAGAAGCCAATATACTTACATTGTTGTCCAAATAGCCGTTGCCATCAGTATCATAAAGACGAAAAGTAACTGGAATGTACAAACACCCATTTTAAAACAGAAATTTAAAAATAATGCTGACACAATATTTATGATTAGGCAATGAATTAATAATACTACATGTCAGAAATTAGGTATTAAAAATAGGAATGTTGATATATCTAATTAACATTACGTATCTTTAATCATAGATATTTAGCAAGACAATGTTTTCTTGGGGGGGGGGGAGAAAGTTAATGAAATTAAAATATCCGATTTAGTGCAATTTTTTTTTATTTACTATTGGTATATAATTGCATGAACTACAATAATAGATGGGTTTAAATTAAAGACGCACAAAAGATATCTTCCTATATTCTAATCTTTCTTGTGTTTCAGATTCGTTCTTAAAATTTACACTCCGAAAAATTTTTAACTATACCAATCTAGTTTTTTTACTTTCATTTGTGTTGGGATAATTTTTTGCATACAACGGACTAAATGGTCGCGTCACAAGGACCCCAACCTCTCATAAAGGTTTGGGTGGAGGGGACCCACTTGTCTATTAGGAGACAGAGGCAAGCCTCCCGTCAGGGTCATCCATCATGTTCTTGAACAACATGCGCAGGTGTCTTTCCCCCCTCACACGGAGCACGGCTTAATATCCCTTCCGACGGACGTCAGCATTACACCCATCGGTATCTTCTTTCTAACGGAGGGCAAGCTGGGATTTTGTGGAGGTAAATCTCAACGTTAACGCAATTGGGACTCGAACCTGAGTTGGGTTGTTTTACCTCTGAGCGGCACTTATTTGCACACCATGGGCTAAATGGCCAGGTCACAAAGACCCCGAAGGCTCAGAGAAGGTTGGGAGAGGAGGCCCACTGAAACAGCTGTTAGGAGACAGATGGTAGCCTCCCGTCAAGGCCATCCAGAGTGTTCTTTAACGTGCACAGGGCCACGGTTCCACTTTCTCCCGCACACGGGCCACGGCTTAACGTCCCATCCGACGGACGGCGGCCTTTCCAAGCCCATCGGTGTCCCCTACTGACCGTGAGCAGGGCGGGGAATTTTTGCGGAGATAAATCTCAACGCTGACCCAGCTGGGACTCGAACCTGGGAACTACAGATTACGAGCCTGGCGCGCTACCGACTGAGCCACCCCTGCCCCGTTACTATGGTTAGGACTGAGCCACCCCCGCCCCTAGTACTTAGTGCTATCACAAATTATTTAAATACTAATTAATTATGAAAGTACTATTGCAAGCTGCTTAAAACACCAATTGTAAAGGTATCATTACCTCATCATATCATGTAACGAGTAAATATTAATAAGAGAAAATAATGAACCCTAAGAAAAGACTAAAAACCTCAGTAAGATTATAATAGGATTGTTCACAGTTCTTCATTACTAAACGAATTATTTAAAGAAAAATTGGCAAGTGATTCTATAGAATATTCACATATGTTTATGTAATGCAGGTTTGGGTTGGGTTGTTTTACCTCTGAGCGGCACTTTTTTGCACACCATGGGCTAAATGGCCAGGCCACATGGACCCCGAAGGCTCAGAGAAGGTTGGGGGGGGACCCACTGGAACAGCTGGTCCCCTCAAGATGGTAGCTTCCCGTCAAGGATGGTAGCTCCCCGTCAAGGCCATCTAGCGTGTTCTTTAAAGTGCACAGGGTATGGCTCTCCCACACACGGGGCCACGGCATAACGTCCCATCCGACGGACGGCGGCCTTTCCAAGTCCATCGGTGTCCCCTACTGACCGTGGGCAGGGTGGGGAATTGTGCGGAGATAAATCTCAACGCTGACCCAGCTGGGACTCGAACCTGGGAACTACAGATTACGAGCCTGGTGCGCTACCGACTGAGCCACCCCCGCCCCTGTATTACAGGTAAAAAACAGTTACAGGTGAAAAAATAACACTATTCTTACGATTGTAATCAAACTGGAAGACGTTTCACTAAAATGTCCAAAACGAAATGATTATGAGAAACTTTGTTTCTGTATGATTCATTAAAATAATTTATTGGCATTTCAGTACGAGATAATATACCTCTCTCTGTTATTTTCATACTGATTTTGTTTGATAATGTATTAAGACTGAGATCTTATGTGCTAACGTAAAAGATTTATAAAGTAACTTAACAGATAACAGTGACCTTTTACATCTCAATACTAACTAAATCTGAGCTAACTAACTCTGAGCGGCACTAAAGTGCCGCTCAGAGGTAAAACAATCCAACCCTTTCGATGTATCGATAAATGAAAATTTTAAACTACCTTTTTCAACCGATTATATTTTTAAACCAACTTACATTCTCTTAAAGGGTTCTATTAAATTATTTAACTGGTGCTATGAAGAAGTTAGAAACTTTTATCTATTAACCGTATTCCCCATATTACAGGAAAAAAACAGTTACAGGTGAAAAAGTAACACTTCTCTCGTGATTGGAATCAAACTGGAAGACATTTCACTAAAATGTTCAAAACAAAATATTAGATTTTTCACCATATTAAATCACTTTCAGAAGAGGTTTTAGCTCCAGCCCTCAGGTTGACGCATCCAGTCAGAAATAACTTTATTTTGGAACATGCGCACTGGAGATGCGATTTACAGAATAATTATTGGATAGACTAATTGGGCTTAAATTATTATCTCCGTAGTCAGCATTCTGTTTGGGGTGCAATTATGACTCTCATTTAGTCAACTCTACCGACTCTCAAGCAATGAAAAGCTGTTGGTTTCATCGGCTTGGTTTGGTTGTTTTACCTCTGAGCGGCATTTTTTTGCACACCATGGGCTAGATGGCCAGGTCACATGGATCCCGAAGGCTCAGAGAAGGTTGGGGGAGGGGACCCACTGGAACAGCTGTTGGGAGACAGATGGTAGCCTCTCGTCAAGGCCATCCATCTTTTTTTTTAACTTGCACATGGTATGGCTCTCCCGCAAAGGGGGCCATGGCTTAACGTCTCATCCGACGGACGGCGGTCTTTCCAAGCCCATCGGTGTCCCCTACTACGTGGGCAGAGCGGGGAATTTTGCGGAAATAAATCTCAACGTGACGCAGCTGGGACTCGAACCTGGAAACTGCATATTACGAGCCTGAACGCTACCGACTGACCCCACCCCCGCCCCAGATTTCATCGGCTCTTCGGCGCAGTTGAATATACGCTTCACCGCTCGTGTTACATAAATAAACAAATCAACAGGTAACAAAATAGTTTTGCAATGGATGAAAATAACTACTATCGCCGATATTCATTTCTTTTTTTTTCAAATTATTCCCAAGGGGTGCACGTTCCCCTTAGGATGATCCGCCACCGATTCAGCATTAACTAATCGAAATTGCTGTATGAGTAGTCCAGATCTAAGTAGTTTGTGGAAATAAAAAGTTGATTTGGTGGTGATCATGAACTAGGTAAGATTTTACACTCGAATGTTTCATTTTTTGTGCTATCCAACGAACAATGCAATCAGGTCACAAACATGTGTAAGATTTCAGATGAGGTTTTCATGGATGCAAGCGCTACGAGACATTTTTAGGTGGAGGAAGTAGGGTATTGGGTCCTAGTCTCCCCTCTCATCGCAAATCTTGGGGTCTAATTGGGAAACCCTACTCAAATCTTATACTCAAACATCAGAAAAAAACATTATCGTCAGACACCCCTTCCTTTCGGAACTAAATTCGCCACCCCTTCCTCGAAACTAAATTCTTGGGTCCTTCCCCAAACTATGATAAATCCTGGGTGTGGGCCTGCTTCCAACTCGGGAAAGATTACAACTGTGAAATATTTCAAGGGGAATAACTTTCACAGCTGAATGCAGTTATAATTCATTTAATTGTATGCTTTTTTTTAATACACCTAAACGCAGGAAAAGTGTTTTACCCTTTCCTCCCAAAGTGGGTTGTTCTACCTCTGAGAGACACTTTTCACATAATGGGCTAAATGGCCAGTTCATTGGGGTCCCGATGTTTCAGAGAAGGTTTGGGTTGTTTTACCTCTGAGCGGCACTTTTTTGCACACCATGGGCTAAATGGCCAAGTCACATGGACCCCGAAGGCTCAGAGAAGGTTGGGGGAGGGGACCCACTGGAACAGCTGTTGGGAGACAGATGGTAGCCTCCCGTCAAGGCCATCCAGCGTGTTCTTTAAGGTGCACAGGGTATGGCTCTCCCGCACACGGGGCCACGGCTTAACGTCCCATCCGACGGACGGCGGCCTTTCCAAGCCCATCGGTGTCCCCTACTGACCGTGGGCAGGGCGGGGAATTTTGCGGAGATAAATCTCAACGCTCAGAGAAGGTTTGGAGAGGGACCCACTGGAATAGCTGTTGGAAGACATGGTAGTCTGTTGTAGACTGTTGTAGAAGACTGTTGTAGACACGCTGGATAGCCAAGGCCATCCAGCGTGTTATTTAATGCGCATGTATTGCTCTCCCGCACACGGGGCAATGGCTTAACGTTCCATCCGACGGACGCCGGCCTTTCCAAGCAGTCGGTGTCCCCTACTGACTGTGGGCAGGGCGGAGAGTTTTGAGGAAATAAATCTCAACGCTGACCCAGCTGGGGCTCGAACCTGAGAACTGCAGATTATGAGCTTGGAGCGCTATCGATTGAGCCTCGCCCAACATTGGTATTTATTCAGATATCAACATTGGTATTTACTTAGAATCAGGTAGGTTTGAATTGAGCGTCAGAATGGCAAATCGAGAGACTTTGAACGTGGGATGATAGTTGGTGTTAGACGTGCCATTCTAGCAATCTCCCAAACGGTCGTCCCCTTGAACTTTTCATGCACAGCAATTTCAAGGATTTACCGAGAATGGTGCAAAAAAATACCAGTGATCGGCGATTCTGTGGACGAAAACATCTTGTTGATTAGAGGAGTTAAAGGAGACTAACAAGAATCGTGCAGACCACAACCAGGTAAATCACAGCAGAAATAAACATTGGTGTGCAGAAGGTCATCTCCGAACTCATCCTGTATCGGACCTTGTTGCGAATGGGCTACAACAGCCGCTGATCATGTCAAGCGCATATGTTGTAGGGGCCGGGGTGGCTCATTTGGTAGCGCGCCAGGCTCGTGATCTGTAGTTCCCAGGTTCCAGTCTCACCTGGATCAGCGTTGAGATTTATCTCCGCAAAATTCCCCGCCCTGCCCACGGTCAGTAGGGGACACCGATGAGCTTGGAAAAGTCGCCGTCCGTAGGATGGGACGTTAAGCCATGGCCCCGTGTGCGGGAGAGCCATACATGTGCACGTTAAAGAACACGCTGGATGGCCTTGACGGGTGGCTACCATCTGTCTCCCAACAGCTATTCCAGTGGGTCCCCTCCCCCAACCTTCTCTGAGCCTTCTGGGTCCTTGTGACCTGGCCATTTAGCCCATGGTGTGGAAAAAAGTGCCGCTCAGAGGTAAAACAACCCAACCCATATGTTGTCAACGGAGAACACGAAATCACGTCTCCAGATGGGCGCAGGAGCATCGACACTGGACAATTGAGGACTGGAAAAAGGTAGCCTGGTCGAAAGAATGAAGGTTCCTTTTATATCATGCTGATGGATCAGATTTGGGACAAGCAAAAGAGGCAATGGAGTCATCTTGTCTGGCTGGTGTCAACAGTACAGGCCAGTGGTGGCAGTGTGGAGAATGTTTTCCTGGCATACATTAGGCCCCTTGATACCCATCGAGGACATCTGAACACCACAGCATATTTGAACATCATTGCTCTACCAAGTTCATCCTTTCATGAGTACGGCTTATCATCACTCGGATGGACACGTTCAGCATGATAATGTACCTGCTTACAAGGCACGTATTTTTACGGAATGGTTCCAGGAACAGGCCGACGAATTTTCCTTGCTTCATTGGCCTGTACAGTTTCGAGATATAAACCCTATCGCGCATCTTTGGGATAACAGAATACAGTCCTTAGGCTGTTCGCAGAGAGACTGTGCTGACGTTCAATTTGCAGCAACTGCGCGACACAATCGTTTCCACATGGTACAACATTCCTGCACAATACATCCAGCATCTTTTAAGTTCTGACTGTTTTGAAAGCCAAAGGAGGAGCAACACGTTACTCTGTAGGTGTATCTAATAAACTGGCATCTCAGTGTATATATAATAATCAACTTTCGATTATCCGGCACTTTAATTAGCGTGCCCCCGCTTTAACGGCATATTTCCAAATAGCTCATTACAAATCACTCTCTTGTTTAACTTTTCGTTCCCTTCATAATAACATCTTCCGTCATCTCAGAGTTTGAAAACTGATTACTAGGAGCGCCATCAAGGGTAACTTTCCTTATAGAGCCCATGGATCAGAGCAGAATTCAAAATGCTATTACAGAGCAGATTTTATGAGGTAGTTGATCACTAATGATAGTTCCATTTAGGAATTTCAAAGTGGCTTCATTACACTGGTTACCAAAATTGATCTGTGAAAATAACTATGTCGAAGCTCTATAACTTAATTTTTTTTTAAAAAACATGTAATATCGATAAAGATTTCCATCAAATATTTCAATATCTCGATTTTCAACAATATTTATTCAATGTGCAAGAGTTGCGGAAATTTGAAAATTTATCAATAGCAATGCCAGTCACATAAATTGACTTCAGAAGTTAATTAAAACTTAGTACTAACAATTGAAACAAAGTGTTTAATAACATAAGTGTGTATTTTCGAAGTTTGAACAGAATTTTATTTTATTTATTTATTATTATTTATTATTATTTATTATTATTTATTTATTTTTGAAGTTTGAAACAGACAGGTACACAGGGATTGCGGGATAAACATGGTTGAAGGATGGTTAGGTGGCTTAGCATTTCAGAGATGTTCTAAACAATGTGATTATTTGTACTCCCATTGTTTGTAATGAGGATAGATGCATTAATGGTTTTAATGTTGGCCCTACATCCCATTTTGAAGTCGCTTTTTTATCTCTAAATTAATACTGCATAAATTCCCAGAAGTGGTTGAAATCGCCACTGATATATGTAGAGCTGGGAACATTTGTTTGCATGGTTTGAACATTGCATTGGTCTGCATTGGTTTGAACATTGTATGTAGAGCTGGGAACATTTGTTGTGTTGTCACATGGCTGACTGAAATTTTGAATATTTTTATAAAGGTGTTATTCCTAAGGATTTTACTAGAGCTATTATTATTCCTATTTTTCTTTAAAAGAAAAAAGGTGATAGTAGTTATTGTGATAACTATAGGGGAATTAGTTTACTTTCTGTTCCAGGTAAAGTTCTTTGCATGATTATACTTAATATAATTAAGAATTTGGTTAATGGACAACTGTTTGATGAACAGTGCGGATTCAGAAGCGGTAGGAATGTATAGATAAAATATTTTCACTTAAGCCGATTATTGAGAAATGTTTAGAGTTTCCGAAACTTGTGGTTAGTAGCTTTATAGATTTCAAAAGGTTTTTGACTCTGCTGATCGTCATAACTTGTGGTTGACCGTGAGATCGTATGGCATACCAGACAATTTAGAATAATGAAAGCTCTCTATAATAACACTGAATAGTGTGTGAGAGTTGAATAAGGCTCGTAGTTAGAAAGGATGCATTTTGTCTCCCTTTCTCTTTAGTTTGGTGATTAATTATGTAGAAGTCTACGGAACGGGAAGATTTTGGGCTCAGTGGTCTAGAGATTTCAAAATGTCTGATTTAGATTATGCAGATAATTTAGCCTTGTTGGCTAACGATCTTCAAGAAATGAAATCTTTCATTATTGCTGTTGCTGAGATAGTTAATAGAATAAGTTTGGTGATAAATAGAGATAAAACTAAAGCGATGAAAATTGGTCAAGCAGATGGTGCTTCAGTTGCTTTGAATAGCTGTACCTTTGAGCAAGTGTCTCAGTTTAATTATCTCGGGAGATTTTTAAAAGATATTGGTGATGTGTAGCATGAGATAAATAGAAGAATAGAGATTGATGCTGGGGTATTTAAGGATCTGTGGAGAGTGTGGGAAAAATAGGCATATACAGCTAAAGACTAAAATTAGACTGTAAAATAATTTGGCTCTTCTAAGGTTAGTTATGGTAGCGAAACATGGACATGTAAGCTGGATAACAAGAAACTTGATGCCTTTGATGCTTACGCAGTATCTTGGGCATTAGAGGTTTGACTTTGTAAGTAATGGTGAGGTCAGAAGGAGGAGTTTTCAACCTTCTTTGAGCAACATTTTGTGCAGAGAGAGACTGCATTGGTTTGACCATATTGGCAGTATGCATGGCTGCAGGTTGGCAAATAGGATTATGAACACTGTGCCTAAAGGGTTAAGGAAAAGGGGGAGAACTAGGATATAATGGGCAGATGTCAAACAGGGCATTGCTAGAATTGGCATACAGTTGCCAAATGCAGCAGGACTAGCTCAGGACTGGCAAGTTTATAGAACAAAATTACACAGTCTGGTAGGTTCTCCGTAGCCAATGGCTGCATTAGGATTTTGTATGTATGAGATTCGACGTTAGCTTCCAGTTGACTTAACGTACGGTTGCTCTTTAATTTATGGAAAGCAATGTATTAAGGATAGAATTTTTACAGTCACACTTGTGTAAGTACACTTGCTGGAACTCTCAGGAGGAGAAAATTGTAGCCAAATGTTATGTTTACAGATTGATCTTGCTGCGGTAGGGTTTAAAGAGTTCAAGGTAAGGCCTACGCAGAAGACTGTGCCGCAAATTCTTGACACATCGTACACAATCCAGTCACCTAACTTCAAGAAAGTGAAATTGATGAAACAATTCTCGATGGACTGTAGACATCGATGATGAAGGTTTGGGTTGTTTTACCTCTGAGCTTCACTTTTTTGCACACCATGGGCTAAATGGCCAGGTCACATGGACCCCGAAGGCTCAGAGAAGGTTGGGGGAGGGGACCCACTGGAAAAGCTGTTGGGAGACAGATGGTAGCCTCCCGTCAAGGCCATCCAGCGTGTTCTTTAACGTGCACAGCGTATGGCTCTCCCGCACACGGAGCCACGGCTTAACGTCCCATCCGACGGACGGCGGCCTTTCCAAGCCTATCGGTGTCCCCTACTGACCGTGGGCAGGGCGGGGAATTTTGCGGAGATAAATCTCAACGCTGACCCAGCTGGGACTCGAACCTGGGAACTACAGATTACGAGCCTGGCGCGCTACCGACTGAGCCACCCCCGCCCCCGATGATGAAGGAATTCAATTACACTAAATGTATTCAACTGTTCAATGCTATTATTGAATAGGATGAAAAGAGTTTTTATTCAATTTAGCAGTTTTTATTCAAACCAAGAATACTGAATAAAATTTGCTCGTTGTCATCTACAGGAAATTTGACAAAGGGATATTTAAAAGCAAATGTAGCTGTCTGTTCTTTGCAAAAGTGTTCTTGCACTCGGTAATTAACAAACACAGAAGGATTCAAGCGGATTTCCCTCGACTAGGAAAATATTAATCGGATTTCGCTTGAAACTGTAAGCGTAAAATTACTATAAGCTGTTTCTTAATAGTGTTATAACTCAAAACATATTGAATGGAAAAAAAAAAACTACAACTAGGTAGTAGCTATTTCCTGACTAAAAAATAAGTTGAATAAAATCATCTAGATTTTGGAGCATTTGCCAAGCGGCGAATTAAAACATCAGCTTACATATTACAGTTTCATAAAAGAGAACTAATAACCAGATTTTGAAAAGAAGCTTTCAAACTAAGTTGCTTCTGAAAGAAGGATACAGCTACTAATGACGTATATGAAAGATTGATTAAAACACACCACTCTAGTAGTTTGCAGGAGTGTTTCCGATGTAAAACTCAGAGCTTAAGACGACAGATGAAGGATTAGGGTACACAAAGAAATTTAATGAAAGTGAACATGGTGAGAGGATTAATTTTATGAAACAGCTGGTTTCTATTGGATCAGGAGCGTAGGAATTCCCATGCTCAACTGTTCTTCAAAGGGATTAATATTCCTGGGCCCAGTTAGACACAAATGTGGGGTTCCTAGGGCTCAGTCATTTTATTTAGATTGAAAATAAAGCTATTGAAAAATTGCAGATATCCTTAGAAATTTAAAAGTTAAGAAGATACAGAACAATAACAAAATTTTGAACCTGTTTGTGTCGCATCACATCTGACAACATCCTTGTATTCATCAGGTTCAGTAGCATAGTGGGGTTATTTTAACCTCTGAGAGAGGCTTTTTTTTTGCACAAAATGGGCAAAAATAGCCAGGACATAAAGAAAAGGATGGGGAAGGAGACCCACTGGATAGCTGTTATCAGACATATGGTAGCCTCCAGTCGAGGCAATCCAGCGTGTTCTTTAGTGTGCACAGGGTATGGCTCTCTTGCATAATGGGCAATGGGTTTGCTCCCATCAGACGGACGGTGACTTGATAAAGCCACCGTCCGTCTGGTGGGAGCAAAGATTATAAATCCCCATCATAAGTCTTAGCTCCTGGGGTTAATCTTAACCAAGTGTTAAGATTCCTTCCTATTGGTGTTCCCCTTTCTTACAGAGGGCAGGGTGGGGATTAGCAGAGATACATCTTTACGCTAGCACGATTGGGACTCGAGACTGGAAACGACAGTTCAGCCTAGCGCGCTACCGACTAAACCAAACACCATCCCGGGTGATAAAGTGTAGGAAACGCATCCCTTAAAAGGATGACCCACTGCCCAGTTATTTTGGTCGACTCACACCTTAACCTCAATCAGTTTGTATAATTCAAAGTTCATCATTTGCTTTCCCAGAAGCTTCTCTCTATTGTGCGATAAAACTGCAACAGAATTAACACATAATGTTGAGCACATCACTTTCATTTTCTATTTTTGGAAATGGATCTTTGTGGCATATCCGATAATTAGAAAAGAATAACTAGAAGAGGTAGCTCACTGTACTCTTTTTAAGCATTGCCCTTCCCCCTCACTTTTCATTTACTATTATATTACTGCCAATTTCGGGATCATTTAGTGTAAATCGAGTGGTTAAGAGTGCAATAATTTGATCCCATCTTTCCGGGATTTGAATTCTCATGTTATTGATTCGCTAACTAACTTTAAAGTTATTCTATCACCTAGCGCAATTTTCTACTTAAGGGCATTTTCTATATTATTTGTAAGAAAGTAATCATTTCAAAATAGAGTAGGTTTCTACTAAAAAAGAATTGCCAAGGAATTCGGAAAAGTGACAACACTTCACATATCCTTTGTATTTAGTAATTTTGTTGATGGTAATGCAATCTTAGACATGATTAAAGAAGTAAAAAGACTCTTACATTCTGTGTGCAATCATCATATTATATAATAGCCAAGAGGGTGAACGAACGAGGGGGTACGAGTTTCATGTATGTCGGCGGTGTCACGTCACCGGTGCCAAAATTTCCAGCTCCATGTAGTTCCGCGGGTACTTGAGCAATCGGTCCCAAATTTGGTGTGATGGTCCCACTTAGTTGTATCTGTGACGGGTTAAGAAACCGGACTACTAGCTGCCGTGGGTCGGAAGTAATCCCTCTGAAAGTGCCCGAAATTTCTGAGGCGCTGCAGTCGCATACCTTGTGAAAGGTGTGGTATGTTACCGACAAAAGTTGTAAGTTTTAGGTTAGGTGTTTTACCTCTGAGCAGCACTTTTTTGCACACCATGGGCTAAATGGCCAGGTCACAAGGACCCCGAAGATTCAGAGAAGATTGGAGGAGGTGACCCACTGGAACAGCTGTTGGGAGACAGATGGTAGCCTCCTGTTAAGGCCATCCAGCGTGTTCTTTAATGTACACAGGGTATGGGTCTCCCGCACACTGAACCACGTCTTAACATCCCATCCGACGGACGGCGGCCTATCCAAGCCCATCGGTGTGAGTTGAGTAGTACGTTAACATTGGAAGGTATGAATATAGTAGCAAGTTATGGTTGGAGAAAAGTTATCAATGGAAATACGTTTTGTTACAGACTTTTGGGGGATTAATTAGTCATGTTATATAATAACCGAAATTCTAGGGCAGACTATTGTGACGTCACCAGTTTCAAAATTTACTGCTTTCACTCTGGTTCCACCGCTATATGAGTGATTGGCCACAAATGTGGTGTACTGGTCCCATATAGTTATATCCCTAATGGGTTAAAAATCGCGTTCCTAGCTGGCGTGGGTCGGGAGTGATACCTCAGAAAGTGTCCGAAATTTCTAGCGGAGCTACCATCGACTACCTTATGAATAGAGTAGTAGGTTATCGATGACAGTTGTGAGTATTATTAGGTTAACGGTGGAAAGCTATAAATGAAGTTATCGATAGGAAGAGTTGTCAATGAACATGGTTTCACGTCGGCGTGGGTTTAACTAGTAAATGAATAAAAGTATAATGGATGACTCAATGGTCGGGCTCCAGTACACCGATAGTGAGATGCAGATGTTTCTTCTGCACCGTTCTGACACCAGCGCTTAATTACTACTCAGACTGTTGACAGTCTCTTAGTCCCAAATTGCGTTGCCTCTTGGGAAAGAATATCGAACTCGTACCTACCATGGGACGGAGACAATCCCTCTGCGAATGTTGGGGAATTGCCGTCGACTCAGCTATATTGTGAAATTAATGAAAGGAGAACAGAATAAACCTAAACTTTTCGCTGGGATTGTGAAACTTATCTATAGACAAATCTGTTGGAGGAGAAAATAAAATCGTTACGCTTTAAACATTTGGCGGATATAGCTAGTTTAAGCATCCACCCTGCCCACGGTCAGAAAAGACCTATGGGCTTGGATAGGCCGCCGTCCGTCGTATGAGACGTTAAGCCATAACTCCGTGTGTGGGAGAGCCATACCTATGCATGTTAAAGAACATGCTGTATGGCCTTGACAGGAGGCGCCATCTGTTTCCTAAGAGATGAGTTGGGTTGGGTTGTTTTACCTCTGAGCGGCACTTTTTTGCACACCATGGGCTAAATGGCCAGGTCACATGAACCCCGAAGGCTCAGAGAAGGTTGCGGGAGGGGACCCACTGGAACAGCTGTTGGGAGACAGATGGTATCCTCCCGTCAAGGCCATCCAGAGTGTTCTTTAACGTACACAAGGTATGGCTCACCCGCACACGGGGCCACGGCTTAACGTCCCATCCGAAGGACGTCGGCCTTTCCAAGCCCATCGGTGTCCCCTACTGACCGTGGGCAGGGCGGGGAATTTTGCGGAGATAAATCTCAACGCTGACCCAGCTGGGACTCGAATCTGGGAACTACAGATTACGAGCCTGGCGCGCTACCAACTGAGCCCCCCCCCCGCCCCCCTAAGAGATGAACGCTGATATATTAGCTGATAAAACCTCTCTGTATTCTAGACTGGAACAGAATGAATTAAAACATCCATAGTAAATTCACAGATTACCTGTAGAAATAGACTTAAACAATAGTTAAAACATCTGAAAAAATTTATCTCTGACGGGGCGAGAATCGAACCCGCAACTCTACAGATTTATGCCAGAGCGCAATACCGTTACACCACGCATCAGACGCTAATCATCATTATTCTAAAAGACTAGCGTCTGATGCGTGTTGTATCGGTTGCGCGCTCTGGCATGAATCTGGAGAGTTGCAGGTTCGATTCCCGCCGCCTCAGCGATAGTTTTTTTAGATTGTTTTAACTACTGTTGAATTAAAACATGTTTCAATTAAAAAAAATAGAAACACACTAATGATGTGAATTACTTACCAAAGAATCTTGCTGAGAGAATCACCTTCTACTCTTCAAGTAATATTTCCTATTCTTAACAGTTGTTTGGGTTGTCTTACCTCTGAGCGGCACTTTTTTGCACACCATGGGCTAAATGGCCAGGTCACATGGACCCCGAAGGCTCAGAGAAGGTTGGGGGAGGGGACCCACTGTAACAGCTGTTGGGAGACAGA
This sequence comes from Ryuthela nishihirai, assembly GCA_038380435.1. Lineage (NCBI taxonomy): Eukaryota > Metazoa > Arthropoda > Arachnida > Araneae > Heptathelidae > Ryuthela > Ryuthela nishihirai. Next base: position 87,757,086 of record JAWZYU010000005.1, on the reverse strand, counting down.
TGGTAGCCTCCCGTCAAGGCCATCCAGCATGTTCTTTAACGTGCACAGGGTATGGCTCTCCCGCACACGGGGCCACGGCTTAACGTCCCATCCGACGGACGGCGGCCTTTCCAAGCCCATAAGTGTCCCCTACTGACCGTGGGCAGGGCGAGGAATTTTACAAAGATAAATCTCAACGCTGACACAGCTGGGACTCGAACCTTGGAACTACAGATTCTTAACATTACTCATTACTAAAAAGCGAAATAAAATTGAAACTAAAAACGTTGAAAATAAATTTGAAAAAACGATGTCCACATCATTATTCTCCTTTCCAAGATAGTGATGTCTGTACCTAGATTATTTAACTTGATCCTAATTGCTGCTTCAAGTTGCCAATTATAGCAGCAGATTTTGTTGGATTAATAACCCCTGGCTGCAGCCATTAAAGTTCTAGTCGCATTTCACTGGTGGGCTTCGATAATAACAAACTGCTTCATTTCAATCTACGTCTTCTCTTTAGGGGAGATTGTTTATCACCTGGCATGACCAGAAGAGTCTCTCTTGTAATGCCGAACACCAACCCTGATAAATATGGGCTTCCAATCTTTTTCCTCTGTCCTTCTAATCCTTGAACTCTGCTTAACTCTGTAATTAATTGCTGCCATCAAACAATTACCCGATAAAGCAATTCAACTCCGGTGAACATGATTGTGTGGGCATCAACCGAGTAGATTACTTCGGTTTTTGTTTCAAAAGAGCAAAGGTTCACAGATCAACTTAAGAGTAATTGCTAAACAGATGGGATAATCTACAGCTCAAATGGCGAAATATTCTAAAAGAAGGAAATACAAATTTAGTTGTTCCTTTCGTAAATTTTTACTTGCGTTAAGAACATCATTTAACTTTTATCTCTGTTTTTCATTTAGGGTTGGGTTGTTTTACCTCTGAGCGGCACTTTTTTGCACACCATGGTCTAAATGGCCAGGTCACATCGACCCCGAAGGCTCAGAGAAGGTTGGGGGTCCACTGAAACAGCTGTTGGGAGACAGATGATAGCTTCCCGTCAAGGCCATCCAGCTTGTTCTTTAACGTGCACAGGGTATGTCTCTTCGGCACACGGAGAGACGGCTTAACGTCCCATCCGACGGACGGCGGCCTTTTCAAGCCAATCGGTGTCCCCTACTGACCGTGGGCAGGGCGGGAAATTTTTGCAGAGATAAATCTCAACGCTGAGCCAGCTGGGACTCGAACCTGGGAAGTACAGATTATGAGCCTGGCGCGCTACCGTCTGAGCCACCCCCGCCCCTTTCATTTAGGAAACGAACATTATTAAACATTGATATCACTTAATGATATTCATTTTTTTGGTGAAGGTGATATTTTTTTGATAGATGCTTTGCATCGGCTTTACTTCTGAGCGGCACTTTTCTTGCACCCGATTGGATAAGTGGCTATGTCACAAAGACCCCAGGAGCTAAGAACTGTGATGGCGATTTATGAACAGCTGTTAGTAGACAAGATGGTAATATCCGTCAACGCTACCCAGCACAGAGTGTGGTTCCCCTACAGACGAGATCATGGAGCCGCCCAGAAGATGCTTTCTCATCGAGAGCAGAAGATAGGATCATTGGAGAAAATATCAATGTAGGCACAGGGGAGGATAAAATTTGGGAATATCAAATTATGAAGCTGGTACACTATCTACTAGGCTAACGCCTTCCCCAATTTGAACAGATAAATTTTGCAATCAGGTTGCATTTGCAGATACCTAAATTCAGTTGCAATACAATTACGGTTAACTTCTTTCTCTTTAAATACTAATAAAATAATATAAAGTGCCTGCACGGTCTCGTATACCAAGTTCGTAACTTTAGGTCCGCACGCTTGAGAACCAAGTGTTAAGATTTCCTCCACTTGACCACACTTTAACCTTGTTGAAAACAGAAAATTGAGTGATTATGAAGCCGCCATCTGACGAATGATACGTTAAGCCGTGGTCTCATGTCCAAAAGAGTCACATCTCGGGAACATGGATATCAGAGAGTAGTTACACTTTTCAGGGGTTGGGTTGAGTTGTTTTTACGTCTGAGCCGTACATTTGTACATGCAATATCCGAAATATTCATGTTACGAAACTGCAAGGGCTTGGAATTATATAATAGAAGTAGATCTGCTAGATGGCTGTTAGGAGAAAGATGGAGACTTTTCGTTCAAGCCATTCCAGTGTGTACTTCAACAACAGAGACTAATATGTTTTTTTCGTCAAAGAGTTGTCTTCTTCGTAAAGAGGGGTGGTCTTTCTACTTTGTAAAGAGGGTGATCTTTCTCCTTCGACAGAGGATGGCCTTTCTCTTTCGAAAGAGAATGGTTTTTCTTCTTCGACAGAGGGAGGACTCTGTCGAAGAAGTGTTTGAGAGAGCCACTTAAATATCCTACCTTTCCTTTTCGTTAGAGTGTGGCCTTCCTTCTTCGACAGAAAGTAGTCTTTTTTCTTCGTCAAAAGGTGGCCTTTCCGATTTCACCCAGTGTCTTTTTTTCCAAGGGGAAGGCGTGGCCAAAGTTCGTTAATCTCAGCATATCATGGTTGGTTCTTCTATATGCAATCCTACGTTTCAAACTTGGTATACCAGACTCTTCAGAACACGGGACAGCCAGCTTAAAGTCTCTTTTGACTGATGGTGACTTTGTAAAAGGGCGTATTTTCAACGAGATGCGAGCTTACGGAAAAGAAGAGAAGGAACAAATGCTTCTCATCTCGTAATTTCTGTGCACACTTGATACCTGTATGGTAAGCTCAAAGGTCGAAACGAATGCACAGTGAACTTATTCGCAATTTGCTCTGATTTTGGGGTTCTTTGTTACTTACCATTTAACTTTAAAGATAAAAAAAAATTAAAATAAATTAATGCCGTTGGGTTGTTTTACCTCTGAGCGGCACTTTTTTGCACACCATGGGCTAAATGGCCAGGTCACATGGACCCCTGGAACATGAACCCCTGGAAGGGGACCCACTGGAACAGCTGTTGGGAGCAGGATGGTATCCTCCCGTCAAGGCCGTCCAGCGTGTCCTTTACGTGCAAAGGGTATGGCTCTCCCGCACACGGTGCCACCGATTAACATCCCATCCGATGGACGGCGGCTTTTCCAAGCCCATCGGTGTCTCCCTACTGGCCGTAGGCAGGGCGCGGAATTTTGCGGAGATAAATCTCAACGCTGACCCATCTGGAACTCGAACCTGGGAACTGCAGATTACGAGACTGGCGCGCTACCGACTGAGCCCCCCATTAATGTCGCTAAGACTAGCATTTCTAAAATAGAATTTTAGGGCACGAAACTTACAATGCGGGGGGAATACATTGGAGCGTTTCAATCTATACCAATGAAAAGTCCAATTCCAAGTTCTATACATATATAAGCTTTTTATGGAAGAATATTATTGAATAATAAATCTAAGATCTACATCAGTCTTCTTAAATCTCGAATTTCAGAACTAATTATCATTATTAAGTAGTTATGGAAGGCTGAATGTTTAAAACAGCGAAATTTTTAAATCACAAAACTTCACCTCAGAAAACTGAAACTTAGGTAACGAGTATTATTTCAATCCATTTTAAAAATAAATGTATATTTTTGACATTTGTGGAAATAATTCTTTCAAAATTCGCCGATTTCGTACGTTTCTTCTGACATTATTGTCGTTAAATATTCAAACTCCATAACTATTTAAATACCCAGCGAATATTGTTCAAATCGAGATTTAAATATATCTGACTGAATTCTTTAATTTATCTCGAAGAACATTTTTGTCATAAAAAGCATCTTTCAGAAGTTATGGAGGTTCTAAAATAGCTTCACAGTGAGGGACGAAATATAAAATTTTTATAATTTAGAGTCTAATGGTTGCAAAAGAGAAATAGTTTAATACCGTACTTGAAATTCTCCTCAGATCTCTCTGCTACCATTTTCAAGGAGCTACATACACTGCACAATCTTGTTCCGCAAGGATTGGCTTCCAGTGGATGCAGCTCTCTGATGATAATATAGTCTACCACAAAGATTTAGGAGAATTTGATGTAAGGAATTAAACTGTTTTTTTCATAACTTTTGAAAACTGAATTTATTTAAATTTAAGACAGCAATGAACACAATTGTTAATTCCATAATATTTATCAATATAATAATAAGTATTTTAAAAACGGGGATATGCAGCACATTTTTGGAAAGGAAGTATAAAATAAATTTTAGTCTTTTTATGGGTTTTTTTTTTAGTCTTTGATTTTAACGGTCTACATTCCTTCGTCTTTTACAGGTGTGCCCCAGTAAAGGCCTAAACCATAAGGGTAATCTATATCAATCTCGTGTTAAATTAATTTGGAGTGTTGGAATGCTATTATGCAATCTTCATGTCACATTAGATCAGTGGTTCTTAACCCGTGGTACACGCAACCCCTGGTGGTGTAATACATTGCAAACACCTCCTATAACAGAAAGCCAATAGATCAAGCTATGAGTAGTCCTAAGAGCTAGACCATTTATACCTACTATACTGGACTTGTTTATGGATTTGAGCTTGAATATGAATCCTGGACTTGCTGCACTGGTGGGTCTCTGTTGAGGGAGAATCTGCCGCTGCGTTTTCTGTTTGCTTCTGGGTTGCCAGCTCTAAGTAAACAGAGGCATGGGATACCTTACATCAGCTGGAGGATAATCCTGATCAGAGGCCATCGCAGGTACCTGAACCTCACTTAGCTAGTTGGGCATCGTCAAGCCTAAACTGGAGTAATGTGCCTCAGGCAGGCCATAAGCTCTTGAAAAAGTCCACTTGAAAAGTTGGTGCCTGAAGTTCCTACCAGCATCGGTGATTTCAGCCTTTAGCGGAGGAGGAACAGGTCTTTGCCCCATGACTGCGATCAGGGGGCTGTTTGATATTGTTTGTCCTACCTACCTTAATACACCTGGTTTCTTTAAAAAACTTACTAATCATTTTCTCTCTGCAGTAACGTGGAACGTGAGGACATTATATAGAGATTATTCTCTTGATGTCCTCACGCAGGAATTCCAGCGCTATAACCTAGATATTCTAGGCTTACAAGAGACCAGATGGACAGGTAAATGTTAGTACTTAAAAGTACTTAAAAATAACTTTAAATTTCTCTTTACAGAGAGGGAGGATGGAAAGCATCACCAAGGCGTGGTCTGCTTCTCAGCAGACATGCTAGTGATGCTCTTCTAGGATATGATTGCATTAATGAAAGCTTTCTTACAGCAAAATTTCAGACAAGCGTTAAAGACTTGAATGTTATCTGCTGTTATGCCCCCACTGAGGAAGCCGATGAGGATGAGAAGGATAGGTTTTACCGACAACTTCAGGATACTTTGAATTCTGTCAAGAAAGAAGATATTACCCTTGTTCTTGGTGACTTCAATGCCAAAGTTGGTACTGACTCTGACCTTTGGGAAGGAGTAATAGGCCCTTTTGGTATTGGTAGCTGCAATGGCAATGGGCAACGTCTCCTACAGGTAAGTAAACTCAATGGATTCAGAATAACTAACACTTATTACAAACACCGCGACATACATAAGTATACATGGGTTTCACCCTGATGGGCTGCATAAGAATATGATTGATTACATATTAATTAACAGCAAATGGGCTAGTTCTGTTAGGAATACCAGGGCATATAGGGGAGCTGAAATTGGATCTGACCATTACCTTGTTAAAAGTGTGTTGCAACTTAAACTTAAAAAGTGTTGTGCTAGGGTTAAAAAATTTACTTTTAATACTGAAGCTCTGAAAGATCCAGTTATAGCCAAAGCTTACCATGATAGGTTACTTTGTAATTATGACAGTCATGGCTTGCTTATTACTTGAATTTGAGGAAGAATGGGACCATTTTAAACAGGCATTTTCGGAAATTAATAGTACTCTTTTAGAAAAAAGGAGCAGAGGAAGCAGAATTATTTGAGTGATAAGGCACTTGAGCTTATTTCAGAAAGAAAGAACTGCAGGAATGTCCTTAATCAGTACCCTACTAGTCCTAATAGAAAGGATTACAGAGAGCTTAATAAACGTGTAAAGGATCAGTTAGCATCTAATAAGAATCTTTTGCTTGACGGCTTGGCTGACAAAGCAGAGGAAGCAGTTAGACAGCACAACAGCAGACAGCTGTACCAGATAGTTAATGTTTTATGTGGTAGAAAACAGACAGGCATACAAGATTGAAGGATAAACAAGGTAAGGTTATAGAAGGGGAGGATTCTGTCATGGCTAGGTGGGCTGAGCATTTCAGTGATGTTCTAAACAATGTGGTTAGTTCTACTCCCATTGTTTGCAATGATGATAGATGCATCGGTGACTTTAATGTTGGCCCTATAACACAATCTGAAGTTATTTTGGCTATTTCTAAACTTGAACTTCATAAATCCCCAGGGGTAGATGAAATTACTACAGAAATGCTTAGAGCTGGGAATGTTTCGTTTACCACTTGGATGACAGAAATTTTGAATATCTTTTATGATAAAGGCATGGTTCCTAAAGATTTTACCACAGCTATTATTATCCCTATTTTCGAAAAACGTGATCACAGTTCTTGTGATAACTATAGGGGTATCAGCCTACTCTCTGTTCCAGGTAAAGTTCTTTCCATGACTGTGCTTAATAGAATTAAGAATATGGTTGACAGTCAATTGCGTGATGAACAATGTGGATTCAGAAGTGGTAGGGATTTATAGATCAGATATTTTCACTTAGGCAGATTCTTGAGAAATGTTTAGAGTTTCAGAAACCTTTGGTTGCTAACTTTGTTGATTTCAAAAAGGCTTTCGACTCTGTTGATCGTCATAATTTGTGGTTGATTGTGAGATCATATGGTATACCAGACAAGTTAGTTAACATAATGAAAGCTCTCTATGATAACACTGAGTCGTGTGTGAGAGTTGGTAAGGCTTGTAGCAATTGATTTAGAATTACTTCTGGTGTTCGACAAGGGTGCATTTTGTCTCCTTTTCTCTTTAGTTTAGTTATTGATTACGTTATGCGAAATTCATTGCAAGGGAAAGATTTTGGCCTTAAATGGTCTGGAGATACTAAAATTTCTGATTTAGATTATGCTGATGATTTAGCCCTTTTGGCAAATGATGTTGATGAGATGAACTCTTTCATTCGAGCTGTTGATGAGACTGGTTGTATATTAGGTTTGGTTATAAACAAAGAGAAAACTAAAGTGATGAAAATTGGTCAGGCAGGTTGTGATTCAGTTAATCTGAATGGTTGCAGTCTTGAGCAGGTGTCGCAATTTAATAACCTTGGGAACTATGTAACAGATAATGGTGATGTGCGGCATGAGATTAACAGACGGATAGGGATTGCTGCCGGGACTTTTCAGAATCTATGGAGAGTGTGGAGAAATAGACCTATACACCTAAAGACTAAATTTAGACTATAATAGTTTGGTTCTTTCTAGGATTAGTTATGGTAGTGAAACTTGGACGCTGTGTAAACACGATAACAGGAAACTAGATGCTTTTGATTCTAGATGCTTACATAGTATCTTGGGTATTAGGTGGTTTAATATTGTAACTAATGATGAGGTTACGCAAAGGAGTCTGCAACCTCCTTTAAGCAGCATATTGTGCAGAGAGAGACTCTGCTGGTTTGGCAATGTTGCCCGTATGGATAATTATAGATTAGTGAATAAGGTTATGAACAGTGTTCCTAAAGGCCTCAGAAAGAGGGGGAGACCTAGGATGCGATGGGAAGACAATGTCAAACAGGACCTTGTTAGATTTGGTGTTTAGTGGCAGATGCAGAAGATATAACTCAGGACAGATATGTATAGAGAACTAAATTGCATGGTCTGGTTGGACCTCCGTAGTCCATGGCTGCTTGAGGATGATGATGATGAAGAGCTAGATAATTCTTAGATATCTGATTCTAATATTATTACTGGTGAACTCTTTTGTTAATATTCTTACTACTTTTATCGAAAAATATATTTTACTTAGAAAGGAAATTTTTTCGTATTTATTATCAAATGTCATAATGTTAAATAATACAAATAATTTTTCCCCTAAATAGAATATATTTATAGATAAACATTATTGTAAAGATTAGCACAAGAGTTCACCGGTAATAATATTAGAATAAAAAAGTATGAGAATTATCTTTATGGTAAAACGACTCATATCGACGTCATAAATTTAGTCCTATGGCCTTCGGTTATGAGTTGTTAGACATTGTCAGATATTTTTAAGATGAATAATCAAATATAGAGTAAAATTGTATAAGAAACTATATATATCTATAGAGATATAAAGATATTATATATAGAGAGATATAAGCAAAAATAATTTGTTTCTTCAATTTCTACATATGCGAGATGGAATTTTTATCATTCATAAATATTAAAGCAAAAGGCTAGGAACCCGTTTAAATGCGAGTGATGATATTTCAAAAAACAAATGCACGTTTCATTAATATTATTGAATACAAGCAACAAGAAAGGAGTCATTGAGCCTGCAATTTAATTTCACTATTAAATTAAATTAAATACATAATAAGCCTCTGTCATTCCACAGTTTTTTTTAATTTTAATAAAACGTTTTCCCATAATAAACGGGAAAAATATAAAAAGTTATCTAATTTAACCTTTTTTGGTAAGAGTTGCGAAAACGTATTTTGAGAATCAAAGGGATTCCGGCATTTATAAAGGTTTAATAACCACTACATTTGACGTAGAAAGTGATGGAAAAATTTCTGCATGGGTTGTTTGGGTAGTTTTACATTTGAGCGGCACTTCTTTTTGCACACAATGGGCTAAATGCAAAGGTCACAAGGATCCCGAAGGCTCAGAGAAGGTTGGGAACCAACTTGACAGCTGTTGGGAGACAGATGGTTGTCTCCCGTCAATGCCATCCAGCATGTTCTTTAAAGTGCACAGCATATGTCTCTCACATACACGGGTCCAAGGCTTAACGCCCCACCTTACGGATGAGGTCTTTCCAAGCCCATCGGTGTCATCTACTGAATGAAGGCAGGGAGTTTTGCGGAGATAAAACTCAACGTTGGCCCAGGCTGAACTCGAACCTAGGCTACCGACTGAGCCACTCCGACCCCTGAAAAATTTCTGCAATTTTAATATACAGCTAAAAAATGTTTTATAGTCAGGAATATTTTTCAGAATTATTCATCATTCTAGGAGATAGCTGTTGCACTATTCTAAGAGATAGCTTTTGTGGTAATGATGAATAGTAAATAGATTTCAGTCTCCTGGGTGACTGGGCTTCCGAGATATTTCCATCCATGATAGTTATTTTTAAATATTTATGAATGCACGTTAAAAATCAGTTTTGTTAAAGGTTTGTGTCGTTTTCCTATATACTTAAAAAAACTAATAAACACTAATAGATTTAATGAAAAACAGAACACTAATAAGTTTTCCACTAAGATGAAAATAAGATTGATCAGAATTCGGAAAATATAATTTGCATCATAAAGTCTAAACTGCAAAATTTTCTTACATTCGAGCTTATCTTCTGGACGACCACCTTCTAATAACGACAGGTAACAGACAATATCCTTGAGAGGTACCCTCAGCGTATAGACATCAACGTGACTGCTTGCTTTACGTAAAGGTTTCAGATCCACTGTTTAAAAGAAAAAAAAAATTTTTTTTTTTGAATCAGATACATTATGGATGCATATTTGGAGTCCAGATTATGCAAAATGAAACATTTTTAAAGAACGTAGTTAAATACTGATTGTCACTATTTTATAGATATAATATTGCATATATTTTACTTCAACGTCATATTGTTCAAGTATAACTTTCGAGTCATTAAGACAAAAACCCAGAGTTGTATTCTTTATCTCTGAGCGGAACCTTTTTTGCACACATTTACCTAAATGGATAGGCACGATGGGGTCGAGGTATGGTTTAGGAAAGGGGACCCGATGGACAGATGTTAGGAAACAGATCGAAGCCTCCCATCAAGGCCATTCAGCGTATTCTTTAAGGTGCACAACTTTCGCATGACATTCAGGCGACCCATACCTGAAAACAGTGTATGGCTCACTTGACACAGGGTATGGTATACTTGTATACAGGATATGGCTCTTCTGTACAAGGGGTCATGGTTTTATCTCTCATCCGATGGATGGCGATCTTTCCAATCCCATCGATGTCCCCTACAGAGAGAGTAGGGTCGTTTTACCTCTGAGCGATTTTTTTGCACACAATGGGCTAAATGGTCAGCTCCCCCGAAGGCTTAGAGAAGGTTGGGGCAGGTGGCCCACTGGTACAACTGTTGGGAGACAGATGGTAGCCTCCCGTCAAGGTCATCCAGCTTGTTTTTTAACGTGACTCTCTCCCGTAAACGGAGTTACGATTCAACGTCCCATCCGACGGAAGGCGGTCTTTTCAATCCCATCGGCGTCCCGTACTGAGCGAGAACAGAGCGGGGAGTTTAGCGGAGCTAAATCTTAATTCTGCCACAGTTGGGACTCGAACCTGGGAAATGAGGATTAGGAGCCTGGTGGGCTATTGATCGATGCAATCTCCGCCTAGCATAAGGAAAAAGCTTGCATTCTCCTTTAATTAAGAAATAAGTAGATGATAACTGTAATACGTAATGGTAAATGTATTAATCAATAAAATAACAATATCAATTCGAATTTAGAAAAAGAATCTTTCTTTTCTACTTCACATCCGTACAAAATATTCTTTTATCAGTTGGAAAAGGTACCCCTGATTTTAAGTTAACTAAGGATGAGATTAATCTATACCTTGGATGCTTTCCTTGTCTCATCTATTCTTGTTCGTAATTTCAGCAGTTCGAAACAGGCCAGGGATCTAGAAAAATAAAAGATGTGGAGGGAGGTGTGAAGTGATCAGTGTAGTATCCCTCTCATAATAAACTGAGTGATTTTTTTGTATATACTTTTATAAGTACATAAGATATTACATGTCATGGATATTGATATTTTAATGATAATAATTTCAATTTTTTTATGTACATATTTATGGCGTCTGTCTATTTTGTTGTGATATGGTTGTGGCCTGTAGCTATTTCCGTTGGCTGGGAACGTCGAATTGATGACACTGCACCTGGTGCACGAAAGGCATCTAAAGTGTGAGAACCTAGTAGGTGATCTACTTCCTATGATGATAGGAAGGGAAGCCGCTGTCATTACCGGCGATCGTGATGAGGCACCCTACCCCCACCTTCTCTTGTTGCTAGCAAGGTGTTGGCCACTGCGTTGGTGACCGGTTGAAACTTTATGGCACTGCTGGGTGGTGCGTGGGCGCTGTTGCCACCTTGAGAACTTGTTGACCTTGAGACCATGAGCGATAGGAGAGAAAAGAGTGGTGTTGTGTTTTACCTCTGAGCAGCACTTTTTTTCACACCACGGGTTAAATGGCCAGGTCACAAGGACCCCGAAGGCTCAGAGAAGGTTGGGGTAGGGGATCCACTGGAACAGCTGTTGGGAGACAGATGGTAGCCTCCCGTCAAGGCCATCAAGCGTGTTCTTTAACGTGCACAGGGTATGGTTCTCCTGCACATGGGGTCATGGCTTAACGTCCCATCCGACAGACCGGTGGTATTTCTAAGCCCATCGGTGTCTTCCGCTGACTGTGAGCAGGGAGTTTTGCAGAGATAAATCTCAATGCTGACCCAGCTGGGATTAAAATAATCAGCACTGGATTAAAATAATCCTCGACTGCAGATTACGAGCTTGGTGTGCTTCCGACTGAGCCACCCCCGCCCCTGAGAGAAAGGGGAGTGAGCAGAGATAGAGAGACTGGTATCGAATGGCTAGGTATTGAGAGGTGCGTTTCTAGGGAACCTGAGATACTGTAGGTCTCAGGGTAGGGTTAGATAGATTGAACTCTAAGAATAGTCTGTGTGACTTATCCGAAATAAAAGTCTGTGTGACCATCCGAAACAAAAATCTGTGTAACTAACACTAATCAGTCTGTGCAACTAACAGAGAATGGAAACACTAGAAACGATAGACAACCTCCTAAGATGTATCCCAGCAACAGGAAGGCAACACTGATGAGAAGGACAGAATAAAGCTCATGTTAAGTTTGCAACAAGTGTGTTCTGATTATCCATCGATCACAGGTGAATATATTGCTTTGGGATAAAATTCCTCTCAAAAGTTGCGAAACTATCAACGGTAGCAACACACAAAGACACTGGCACTGGATTAAATAATCCTCGATAGCAACACACAAAGACACTGGCACTGGATTAAATAATCTTCGATATAAATTTTAAGTGTTGAACTCCCCTACACTTACCACGGAAGGCCAGGGAAAGGTACATCAATTGACCACAAGAGAGCTAGGGGACGCGACAATCAGAATGAAATGGGAGAGAGTTGGGTTATTTTACCTCTGAGAAAGGGTAGAGGGAGCAAGATGGAACTGGAAGGCCATTCAGGTATAAAAGTATCCCCTCCGTTTTAGCATTTTTTTTAAATGTTCTTGAAAAATGCATGTAATATTTATGTTTAATATCTTTGCTCCTCTGTCCAGTTATTAGCATTCTCAAAGGGGGTGGGGGCATTGCCCTTCACAGATCCGGCCCTACTTGCAAAGAGATTGTTCGTATTTGCCTACACAAATTAATATTACATGGTTATGACGCCTGGCGTGCTTCTGGGAGACGTGGTTTCGAACCCCACTAGGACGAAAACCAAATTTTTCAGCAAATTATTTCAAATAGAATTTAATATATTTGTAAATATTACAGAACACTTCAACTGCCTCTAACAGATGACAATGCACTCATACACAAATTCACTCCGATTCCTTAAAAAATATAACTTGTACTGTATAGACCAGAAACATTTATAAGTATACAGTTGGTTTTCTTCCTTACTCGACAAAACTTTTTACAACAATAAATATTTCAATCTTTAACACTCGGAATCAGCTATAAGTTGAATCAGAAACTTGATTAGCATCCACGTTACTTAATAACTGAAGTTTTGTAAATGGTTGAGGTCTGATACACGTTTTCGAGTAAAAGAAATCGGTATAATAGCTTAGTAATTAACTAATAATTAATTAAAAAACATTGTGATAAAAGGAAACTTAAAGAATAAGTTACTTCAGAAAAAAATATACCTTATTAAATATTAAAATTTATCAGAAGGTAATTTTGCGAATTCTTCTGAGTAAATTATGCTTCTTTTAATGCACTTATCCCACCATTATGGGAAGAAGCTTCTTTTATTACCAGTACATTTTCTTTACATTTCGCTCCGTAAACTTGGTGATCTCCACTACTGAAATTTTCACAAATTCCAGTTTTCTGCGCAACACTCGGGCAATTTTTTTGAACTTTTATTCTGGTTTGTCAAAAAGATCGCTTCTTTCATATAAAAACATTTTTTTACTTCAATAATCTTATCCTTAGTTAACTTAAATTCACGAGTACCTTTTCCGAGTCTCGTAATTTCAGTCTGCGAAACTCAGCTAAGCATTCAATGTGATGAAGCCACTTCTATTAGTTATTGAAATTGCTTCCATTGATTCTGTTTCAGTTATGAAAAGGGGATGTCTTTGTTCCGAAAAGAGGTCTTCACTTAGCGAAACTAGAACTTTAGTTTCCATGATACTTTTAAGATGCTTCCTAATTTTTTCGAATGGCTGCTTTTCTCATATGATATTGAAAATCAATCATTACATTAGGTTGGGTTGTTTTTTCACTGAACGCACATTTTTTACCACAAAATGGGGTAAATGGCCAGGTCACAAGGACCCCGATGGCTCAGAGAAGACTGGAAGACAGGACAGCTGTTAGGAGACCGATGGTAGCTTCCCTTCAAGGCCATCCAACGTGTTTTTTAAGTGCACAGGGTATGACTCTCTGGCACCCGAGGCCATGGCTTTACGTCGCATCCGATGGCCTTTCCAAGCCCATCGATGTCTCCTACTGACCGAGGGGAGTTTTGCGGAGATAAATCTCAATGCTGGTCCAGTTGGAAATCGAACCTAGGAACTACAGATTACGAGCTTGGCACGCTACCGACTGCGCTATTCCTGCCCCATATTGGTTAGGATTATGATCAAAACAAGCCATCTGATTTACTGTCTTCTTAGGAACAAAAGAAGCAATCGCCTTTACAACATTCTTATGGTGGTATTGATTGAAATTAATTCAGAGGTGCACTTAACTATTTGAACAATTAAAATCTTTAGAAAAAATTCTATTACAACACTGGTAAGTGAGTTTGTTTACGACATAATTATGAGTTAGTTGTACAGAAAAACTTCGTAAATCATTAAATCTCACGAAATGGGGTAAAGATTGAGAAAAAAGTAAAAAAAGACGCGGGCCCTTTATCCGTCATGGCGAGGTCTCACCCACTTCATCATTACCTTACTCTCCCTATACATGAATATTGTACACACATTAAAGAACACACTAAATGGGCTTCCACCTTTTCCTACGGTTTGTCTCGTGATGTTTCCGAACTCTTCCCAGATTCTTAGTATCATTGCGATGTGGACATTACACAGCAAGACAGGTGCATTCGGGGGGTTGGGTTGTTTTACCTCTGAACGGCACTTTTTTGCACACCATGGGCTAAATGGCCAGGTCACATGAACCCCGAAGGCTCAGAGAAGGTTGGGAGACAGATGGTAGCCTCCCGTCAAGGCCATCCATCGTGTTCTTTAACGTGCACAGGGTATGGCTCTCCCGCACACGGGGCCACGGCTTAACGTCCCATCCGACGGACGGCGGCCTTTCCAAGCCCATCGGTGTCCCCTACTGACCGTGGGCAGGGCGGGGAATTTTGCGGAAATAAATCTCAACGCTGACCCAGCTGGGACTCGATCCTGGGAACTACAGATTACGAGTCTGGCGCGCTACCGACTGAACCACCCCCGCCCCACCATTCGGGGGGTATATTAACCCTACGTATATTTATATATATTTATTTTCCTGAAAATGCTGCTACCACTTGGACCTAAGAATACATTTCTCCTTAAACACACATATTGTAGAATTCAAAAAATAAAGTTAATTAGTTTTACTTTACAAGAAACAAAAATGAATATTTTTGTCAATTAAAGATAGCTGATATTACTCGCACTCTGAGTCTGACTCCACTACACTGATATTACTCGCACTCTGAGTTTGTGTTTTTTTAATTATTAGACTCCACACAATAGTGAAAAAAATGTCGACACGAATTTTATTTCTCATACGTGCTAACAATTTTAGCATTTTTTATCTATTAAAAGAAATATACGCGTGACTTATTAACTCAAAAATTTCCAGATTATAATTTTCGTAGGTGATTGCGGAAGTCGCCAAAGACGTGCTACTCAACTTCAAAAACAATCTTACCTAATTGGGAAAGTTGTTGTTGGGTTGTTTTACCTCTGAGCGGCACTTTTTTACACACCATGGGCTAAATGGTCAGGTCACATGGACCCCGAAGGCTCAGAGAAGGTTGGGGGAGGGGACCCACTGGAACAGCTGTTGGGAGACAGATGGTAGCCTCCCGTCAAGGCCATCCAGCGTGTTCTTTAACGTGCACAGGGTATGGCTTTCCCGCACACGGGGCCACGGCTTAACGTCCCATCCGACGGACGGCGGCCTTTCCAAGCCCATCGGTGTCCCCTACTGACCGTGGGCAGGGCGGGGAATTTTGCGGAGATAAATCTCAACGCTGACCCAGCTGGGACTCGAACCTGGGAACTACAGATTACGAGCCTGGCGCGCTACCGACTGAGCTACCGACTGAGCCACCCCCGCCCCAATTGGGAAAGTCTTTTTCTATTCAGTTTTTTTTTTCATTTGGCTTATTATGCAGCAAAAATGAATGTTAGTCAAGGTTTATGAACTCGACTGATCTAACGAATAATACTGTTCAACACCGATTTCGTCTCTTTGATGAAATCAAGTGATTCTTATACGTAGATGTTTTTCATGCAGAGAGCAAAACCGATCTTGAATTTTTTTTATAACTCAGATTTTCGTAATAAACTGAACTGATAATATGCAACACAATTTATAAAGTCTATCATTTTTAGGTAGTTAGAGTTGCGCTTCAGTAGCACCCGAGGCTCGTAATCTTAAGTTTCCTGGTTCCAATTCCAAAGGTATCAAAAGCGCTTAAAATTTGCTTCGCTAACTCCTGTTCTATCGTCGGTGAGAAAGGAGACACCGATGAGCTTGGAAAAACCGCCGTCCATAGGAGGTTGGGTTGTTTTACCTCTGAGCGGCACTTTTTTGCACACCATGGGCTAAATGGCCAGGTCACAAGGACCCTGAGGGCTCACAGGAGGTTGGGAGAGGGGACCCACTGGAACAGCGGTTGAGAGACAGATGGTAGACTCCTGTTAAGGCCACCCAGTGTGTTCTTTAACGTGCAAAAGATATGTCTCTCTTCCGCACACAGAAACACGGCTTAACGTCCCATCCGACGGACGGCGTACTTTCCAAGCCCATCGGTGTCCCCTACTGACCGTGGGCAAGGCGGGAGTTTTGCGGAGATGTAAAGGAGGGAGACATACCCTGTGTACGACAAGAACACACCAGATGGCCCGTCGACGAGAGGCTTCAATTTGCCTCCTGACAACTATCCAGTGGATCTCCTCCTCTCAAAGTTCCCTAAGCCTTGGGTCCTTGTGACTTATCGGTTTATGCCATTGTGTACAAAAATGTGCTTCTAAGAGGTAAGACAAATCCACCCAACCTTGTCTTTCTTTTACCTATATTTGGGGAGTCAGACACTGTTTTCGTCATCCTTTAAAGTATACAACTACTTTTAAATTTATTCTTCAAAACCATTGGCAAACCGTAAGTGTAGAAAGTCTGCAACTAAATCTCTTTTATCATCTCACTTAGCTCAGTTGAACTCTTCCACCCTAGACCAGTTCAGTAGAGAATATTGCAATTGTCTTATTTTCCGGTACACCAAAAGATGTGATTTTGTCTTGCCTTCGGGATAAAAGAATTGTTTAGTGTTTTTAACAGAGATTAAGAAATTCAGATTTTCAGAAATTTTGGATGGGTTGTTGTTGGGTTGTTTTACCTCTGAGCGGCACTTTTTTGCGCACCATGGGCTAAATGGCCAAGTCACAAGGACCCCGAAGGTTCAAAGAAGGTTGGGGGAGGAGACCCACTGGGACAGCTGTTGGGAGACAGATGGTAGCCTCCCGTCAAGGCCATCCAGCGAGTTCTTTAGCGCGCACAGGATATGGCTCTTCCGCACACGAGGACACGGCTTAACGTCCCATCCGATAGCCAAGCCCATCGGTGTGCCTACTGATTGTGGGCGGGGAGTTTTGCGGAAATAAATCTAAATGCTGACCCAGCTGGGACTCGAAACTGGGAACTACGGATTACGAGCCTGGCGCGCTACCGACTGAGCCACCACCGCCTCAGAAATTTTGGATGATATAAGAAATTAATTCTATTTTCACAATTAGAATTTAAAAAATACATAGAATCATTTTTATTGTAGAAGCAGAAAAAGTGCTTTTCTTTAATGTAAATTTAGTTTTAATTTTTCTGAGTCATTTGAAATGCTATCTATAGATTTGTATTCAAATGTTTCAGCAGAAAATCTACACAAATATTCTGCTTGATTATATATATATATCGCAGATACATAGCTTACTTATATTTTCAGGGAATCATACTGTTACGCTGACATAAGAAGTAGTAATAATTTTTCGTAGTATTCTTCCTTACGATATTTAAAATAACGTAACATTATTAATTCCTTAACAATAATGTGTGCTTAGGTTAACATCGCTTCAGGTATTTGTAATCTGAAGAAGCGTGTAGCATCAATTCCTTGACATACTTAAAACTGGGTGTTTACTTTCTTAAATTCTCACCAGATGGCGACACGCTACCATAAAGGAGTCGCAGTAAAAACGCAATTTATAGCGAATATATTGGCGAAAAAAATTAATCCCAAAATTTCCTGCTCAATGATAGTTGATTCTGCTATTTTGCATTTTTTCGTTATGAAGACAGACTTTAAATTGCTGTTTAAAAAACTAGCAAAACTGTAAAATTGACAAAAAAAACGATGGGATCGAAAGAATCAGAGAAGTAACTTGACTTAATGTCGTACATCCAACGACAGAGGTTGTCAATGATCATCTCCACCGTTTGAGGGCTTGATTTAAGTACGTTTTTTAAGCCAGTTCCCCACATAATTCAGATACTCAAGCACATCAATCCCTTCCCGCTCACCTTATTTTCTAGAGTAGGTCCTGGTTTGGTCGATATTTCCCCAAATTCCAGGTAGAGGAGTTGGACCTAAAAGATTCCTGTTAAATTCAGAGCATTTTTTCCCCCTTTAACTTTTAAGGAAATGCAAATCATTTGTTCCAATTGCAGATGAGAGCAAGTCTTTTTCCTTAATTAGAGGTCAGAAGTGTGTGTATAGGGAGGGAGTAATGTGTTTTAATATATATATCATTAATTAATTAAGAGGCTTACAAAGTGAGTATTCATGGGTATTACAAAAGTAGTGAGATTATCAAATGTTAATCAAATGCTTCACTTGTAAACAGCATTTTTTTTAATATGATCGTAGTAAGTTAGTTTAGGCCTAAATTAACTATAGCCCTGTATAAATAATAGCGGATTGCCCTAGTAACCTGCTGAAGTTCTTTGGGTTCGAGTCCCAACAGAGTTGATATTATTTCAACTCGCCTGCACCCTGTCCTTGGTGAAAAATGAGAGAGCATTGAATTTGGAAAAGTCACCCACCATTCCATTGGTTGAAACTTTGCAATGGTACACTCAGGTGGGCGGAAAGCTAGGCATGAGAATTCCCTCAAGAAGGAAAGAGAGAAACCTTGAAATATGTATACGAAGTATTTCCTGATAACGTTATAGATCTAAGAAGAGAACAATTAAACCTATAGTTCCATTCTGTGGTATCTCCAAGGGAGGGCACTGATACTTCTCCGTACTAAAGAAAAAATTACGATATGAAGAGCAATATCTGGAGTAAAAAGTTTTTAAAAGGTTAAAATAATTATGTTAAAGTCTTATTAAAATGGCCGGGAGTAGTCTATATTATTCACCTTTATTTTCGAAACACATTTGCTCTAGTAACAGTAGTCCTCCTTCCCGAACATAAAATCTGGGGTACAATATTGGTTCCATCAATGCCACTCATAGCTGCTGAATCTGTGAAGAACATATATTTAGATTTGGTAAAATTTGTTTAACATTTGTTAAAAAATGTACACGTTCGCTTTGATAATCTTGACACCTCTACTATCTATGCTCCCCACATAAAATCCTTGGTTAACCCCCTCTTTTCTTCACGCCCACAAACTAATTATTTATGATTTAATTTGAAGTAGAAGAAATGAAATTCCGTTACCTCAATGCAGTGAAATTCTGGGTGCGTTACTGAAGTTATGCAGTTATGGAAGTATTGACTGTTCCTAACATTATTGGACTTGGGTTTGGTTGTTTTACCTCTGAGTGCACTTTTTTGCACACCATGGGCTAAATGGCCAGGTCACAAGGACCCCGAAGGCTCAGAGAAGATTGGGGGAGGGAACCCACTGGAACAGCTGTTGGGAGACAGATGGTAGTCTCCCGTTAAGGCTCTCCAGCGTGTTCTTTAACATGCACAGGGTATGGCTCTTCCGCACCGGGGCCACGGCTTAACGTCCCATCCGACGGACGGCGGCCTTTACCAAGCCCATCGGTGTCCCCTATTGACAGTGGGCAGGGCGGGGAATTTTGCGGAGATAAATCTCAACGCTGACCCAGCTGGGACTCGAACCTGGGAACTACAGATTACGAGCCTGGCGCGCTACCGACTGTGCCACCCCCGCCCCACATTATTGGGCAACACTCAAAGGAATATCATTTGTGGATATTGAGCGTGTTGAAATGACGTGAGTGTTCCGTGGGTTGTGAGAGTGAAGTCTGTCTGCTACCAATATTGAGCGCTAAAACGCAAGACTAATGCTGTTAACTTCCAAGACTTCCATCTACCCGTCGTAAAACTGTTGTTTCCGTTTTTAAAGGAGATCGAAGAGGACAGTTTGTAATATTTAATTTTGAAAGGAGATCGAAGAGGAAAATTTGCAACGTTTCATTTTGGAAGGAGATTGAAGTGGACACTCTGCAATGTTTCCGGAAATCGAAGAGGACAATTTGTGATGTTTCATTCGGGGAATAAAACCTATCGAGTGAGAGGGAAGTACGAGGCGAGCTGCTTCCGGTACGACTTACCGTTGTGAACTAATATCGAGCTGTTGGACTTCCGCGAAGAGTTCCTGGACATTTGGCTGTGGTTGGGTGAGGAATCTGAGGACTTCTGGTCGCCGTAATTCTGTGTGACTGTCACCATGGGGTGAATGGAAGCACTCCCTGCAAGTATAACAGCCAATGACTAATAAGAAGGAATGCACACCGATAGAATCAAAATAAAATTTTCATTTACATAAAAAAAAAGTGTTTTTGATTCACGCAGTTTAACTTCAGGTAAGAGCCGAAATGAGAAAATAAAATACAACAAACAATAGTATAAATAAGAAATAAATGAAGTCAAACAAAATCATGTTGAAATAAATGGTACGATTCTTAGGATAGGGTTAATTTTTGACTCCGGGGGATTCCACTGTATTATTCTGTAGATGTTTGGAAATAAATATCTGAAACGTTTGCCGCTGTTTAGGTTATTGCGTTTCTATTTCGGAAAACTGCGCCAGAAACTGAAGAAAATATATAAATATATTGATAAGAAAACTGAAGGAATAAAAGAACTGTTTCCTAATTAGGTAAAATTGTTTCTAAAGTTGGATCACAATTTGGCAAATTGTTTCTAATTGTTGAATCACAATTTTTCTTTGAAATTGCAATCTGAAAAATTTTGATTGAGTTAAAAATAGTTATGCCTATATTTTTTTAAATAGATGAAAAAACTTAAACTTGTCAGCACGTATGAGAAATAAAATACGTTTGGACATTTTTTTACTACTGTGTAGAGTCTAATAATTTAAAAATACAAAAACTATTCGAGTGCGAGTAATTTCAGCTATTTTTAATTGACAAAAATATTCATTTTCGTTTCATAAAAGGAAAATAAAACTAATTAACTGGTATACACACATATTGTAGAATTTCATGAAGTATATATGTAAGGAGATGTGTATTCTTAAGTCCAGGTAGAAGAAGCATTTTCAGGAAAATAAATATACAATATAGATATGCGTAGGAATACTATCTTCCGAATGCACCTGTCTTGCTACTCAATGTCCACATCGCAATGATACTAAGAACTTGGGAAGAGTTCGTAAAGATCACGAGACAAACCTTAGGGAAAAGTAGGAGCACATCTAATGTGTTCTTTAATGTTTTATACGATATTCATGCATAGAGATAGTAAGATAACTGCAATGGTGCAGAAAGTGAGACCTCCCCTGGCCGGTTAGTGGGCCCATGTCGTTTTCCCCTATTCTCAATTTTCACCCTTTTCGTGTTTCATATGTTACAAAGTTTTCTGTATAGCAAATTCATTTCTATCGTTAAAAAAATTCTCTTGTCAGTGTTGCAGTCGAATTTTTTACTAATGATTTAATATTTTAATTTATATTGCTCAAATAGTTAAGTGCATCTCTAAATTAATTTCAATCATTACTACTATAAGAATGTTATTAACTCTCTCTATAAATTTTTTCGTTCCTAAGAAGACAGTATATCAGATGGCTTGTTTTGATCATTATCCTAAACCTCAACCACAAGTATAATTATCATTTTCTCTACACTGCTCTCCATTGAAATTGCTCCACCTGGAAAGAATAGCCTAAAATGGCTGAAAATCTGCATGCATGACAACGTATACCTATGTCACTGCTTTACATATGACGCCGATAGGCGCAAAAACATGGACAATAAGCGGGCAGTTGTCCCCGTGACGTAAATATCGGCGGGCGCTATAAAAAGCGGTATTAGCGATTGCTAGCAAACAGACGTGTGTGGGGAAGATCTCTGTGAAGTACCTTTATATGAGTGAATATGCTTTTATAATACCAAAGATGTTGTTTCGTGCACCTCATGGACTTTGAAATGGGGCCAGATTATTGGAATGGCAGAAGCTGGATTATTCAATAGACAAGTTGCAACACGTTTGAATCGTGATGCACGAACTTGTGGACTCTGTTGATGACAATGGATAACAGAAAGTTCCGCAACATGGCGGCCAGATTCAGGTGCCCATAAGAGAACATCAGATCAGGCAAACTATATGTGCCATACGTGACTGAACAGCAGCAGAGGACACCAATGGGCTTGGAAAGTCCGCTATCCGTTGGATGGGACGTTAAACCGTGGACCGTGTGCGGGAGAGCCATACCCTGTGCATGTTAAAAAAAGATGGATGGCCTTGACGAGAGGCTACCATCTGTCTCCCAACAGCTGTTCCAGTGGGTCCCCTCCCCCAACCTTCTCTGAGCCTTCCGGGTCCTTGTGACCTGGCTATTTAGCCCATTGTGTGCAAAAAAGTGAAGCTCAGAGGTAAAACAACCCAACCCAACGTGATTGAACGGATTACTAGTGCCATAACGCTAAACCTGCCTGTTCCCGTGTCTGCCAGCACAATCCGATAATGATTACGAGACATGGGCCTGTATGTGTGCTCTCCTTTGAACTGTCTTCCTCTGACGGCATCCCATAATCGTGCACATCTACAGTGGTGCAGGGAGAGATGTTCCTGGGGACTGGAGTGCCATCATGTTGTCTTCAGTGAGAATCCAGTTTTTGTTTAGTTGTCAGTGATGGCCATGTGCCAGTGTAGAGACAGCCAGGTGTATCCATATACAGTGTGTATCCAGGAGCGCCATATGGGACTAATACCCAGCATCATGGTGTGGGGAGCCATTGGTTACAACAGCCAGTGACCTCTGGTTGTTATTGATGGCAGTTGGACCACGACATGGTATATTGAAAGTATGCTACGACCTGTGCTGTTGCCATATCAATATACCATGCCTAACACCATTTTCCAACAGGATAACGCACGATCACATACTACCTGGTTCTTCCTGCAGTGCTTCTATGAGTGATTGTCCTTCCTTGGCCTGCGCATTCACCAAATCTGTTGTCCATTCAACACATACATATGGGATACCATGAGGCATAATATGGATGGCATTCAAAAAGTTCTTGACACGTGTCTATAGATTTTCTCTCGTTCTTATAAAGTTAACGAGCTACGACTTGTTTGAAAACATGTTTAAAATCGTCATTACGTGTTTAAAAAATAAGGCCGTATCATCATTTGTCGCTTCGTTGGCGGCGCGTTAAGTTTGGTCTGCGAAATCTGAGCGTTATTGCTATGAAACCTACTAAAGACGGGGAAAAATTTTACATTTTCTCAAGGATACAGCTTGGGGACGATGCGAAAAAAATTCAGGCCGATTCATCACAAGTATATGAGGATCATGTCTACTCTTATGGCACTGTTACGGAATGGATGTGCAAATTCAGAGTAGGACGTCAGAGCTTTGAAGACTCCTTCATGCAGGAAGACAGAAGGAGGCCGTGAACGAGAGAACCATAGCTGCTGTTCGTGAACTATGGGAAACCCACACATCACTGTTCAGATAACACGTTTAGATGTCCGCGTATCGATTGGCAGTGCGGAAACAAATATTCATCAACATTTAACATTCCAAAAGATCTGGACCAAATCGATACCACACAAATTGACCGAAGAGCAAAGAGGAGCTTCGAGAAAGGAAGTAGATTCGTGAAAGGAAGTGCTGACAATGTTTGAATACAATGGCTTAAACGGTTACCACACATTTTCATCGGTGATGAGACGTGGCTTTATTATTATATTACTCCCAGAAAGATCGACAACTGTATTTGGGTTGAAGAAGATGAACCCCAAATGCTCTGGCAAGGATTTCACTCAAGGAAGATGATGTTCACAATTTTTTCCAATTTTCAAAGGTGATAGCCGTGGACAACTTACTTGAAAATATGACTATAAATGGTCAATACTGCACCAATATTGTTTTGCCCAAAATGGTTAAGGAGATGAAGGATCAGCGTTTAACAACAGGCGTGTCAAGGGTTCTCAAACTTCATGACAATCTCAGGAATCTCACAAAACCCAGGAAGTTATGGTCTATGTGGAGTAGGAAAGAAAATCAAAAGCTAATGCAACCTGCATATTCACCCAACGTGCGCCATGCGACTTTTGTTTGTTTCCAAAAATTTAAAAGGAACTTGCTGGGAAGCCCTTTTCAAGGGAGTAAAAGACTTTGCAAAAGAGCTATGCACCAATCCCCTGTGATGATGCATAGAACCGGCCAGGCCTAGCACCTAATGTCCGACCCTGCCTTCTCATGGTGCAGACCGTTAGTACCTTTCAAAAGAGATACTCTCTTATGGAAGTGAACGGAAGGAGAGGGCTGCCAGATTAGTATGGCCTAGTGATCTGGACAATTATGGCTACTTTTCTTTTTTTCTACCCTGCTGAGGAGTGGTCAACCACACAGGGTCCTGGTGCTGACCATATAAACCCACTGGACTGAATTATGAATGTGAGCTTGATTATGGATCCTGAATTTGCTGCACTGGTGGGCTTCTGCGGAGGGAAATCTTCCGCTGTGTTTTCTGTTTGTGGGTTGACAGCTCCAAGGGAATAGATTCAGAGGATATGTTTATCAGCTGGTGGATAATCCTGAGCAAAGGTCATCGCAGGCACCTGAACTCTTTGCTTCTATTGGCATCGTCAAATTCTACATTGGAGGAAGTCTTCCAGTGTATTGGCTTCAGCCTTGAGTGGTGGGGGAACGGGTCTTTGCCCCATGTCTGCGATTAGGGGGCTGTTTGATATTGTCGGCATTCCCTCTCTCAATAAACATAGTTTCATAGGAAGTTGGAATGTGAGGACTCTGCACAGAGCTTTTTCTCTTGATGTCCTCACACAAGAATTCCACCATTATAATTTAGATATTCTCGGCGTGCAAGAGACCAGATGGACAGATAAAGGTCAGATTCTTAAAAATAATCTTAAATTTCTCTTTTCAGGGAGGGACGACAATAAGCATCACCAAGGCGTGGGTCTGCTGCTCAGCAGACAGGCTAGTGATGCTCTTTTAGGATATGAGTGCATTAATGAAAGGTTTCTTACAGCAAAATTTCAGACAAGCATTAAAGACTTGAATGTTATCTGCTGTTATAGACTGAGGATGCTAATGAGGATGAGAAGGATAGGTTTTACAGACAACTTCAGGATATTTTGAATTCTGTCAAGAAAGGAGATATTACCCTTGTTCTTGGGACTTCAATGCCAAAGTTGGTACTGACTCTGACCTTTGGGGAGGGGTGATAGGCCCTTTCGGTATTGGTAGCTGCAATGGCAATGGGCAACATCTCCTATAGGTAAGTAAACTCAATGGTTTTCAGAATAACTAACACTTATTACAAACACCACGACATACATAAGTACACATGGGTTTCACCCGATGGGCTGCATAAGAATATGATTGATTGTATATTAATTAACAACAAATGGGCTAGTTCTGATAGGAATACCAGGTCATATAGGGGAGCTGAAATTGGATCTGACCATTACCTTGTTAAAAGTGTCTTGCAACTTAAACTTAAAAAGTGTTGTGCTAGGGTTAAAAAATTTACTTTTAATACTGAAGCTCTGAATAACCCAGTTATAGCCAAAGCTTACCACGATAGGTTACTTAGTCATTATGACAGTCATGGTATGCTTACTACTGAAGTTGAGGAAGAATGGGATCATTTTAAACAGGCTTTTTTGGACACTAACAGTACTCTTTTAGGAAAAAAGGAGCAGAAGAGGCAAAATTATCTGAGTGATAAGGCACTTGAGCTTATTTCGGAAAGAAAGAACTGCAGGAATGTCCTTAATCAATTCCCTACTAGTCCTAATAGAAAGCATTACAGAGAACTTAATAAATGTGTAAAGGATCAGTTAGCTGCTGATAAGAATCTTTGGCTTGATACCTTGGTTGACAAAGCCGAGGAAGCAGTTAGACAGCACAACATCAAAGAGCTGTACCAGATAGTTAATGTTTTGTGTGGTAGAAAACGGACAGGTATACAGGGATTGAAGGATAAACAAGGTAAGGTTATAGAAGGTGAGGATTCTGTCATGGCTAGGTGGGCTGAGCATTTCAGTGATGTTCTAAACAATGTGGTTAGTTCTACTCCCATTATTTGCAATGATGATAGACGTATTGGTGGCTTTAATGTTGGCCCTATAACACAATCTCAAGTTATTTTGGCTGTTTCTAAACTTAAACTACATAAATCCCCAGGGGTAGATGAAATTACTACAGAAATGCTTAGAGCTGGGAGTGGTTCGGTTACCACTTGGATGACTGAAATTCTGAATATCTTTTATGATAAAGGCATGGTTCCTAAGGATTTTACCAGAGCTATTGTTATCCCTATTTTCAAAAAAGGTGATCGCAGTTCTTGTGATAACTATAGGGGTATCAGCCTACTCACTGTTCCAGTTAAAGTTCTTTCCATGATTGTGCTTAATAGAATTAAGAATATGGTTGACAGTCAATTGCGTGATGAGTAATGTGGATTCAGAAGTGGTAGGGGATGTGTGGATCAGATATTTTCACTTAGGCAGATTCTTGAGAAATGTTTAGAATTTCAGAAACCTTTAGTTGCTAGCTTTGTTGATTTCAAAAAGGCTTTCGATTCTGTTGATAGTCATAATTTATGGTTGATTGTGAGATCATATGGTATACCTGACAAGATAGTTAACATAATGAAAGCTCTCTATAATAACACTGAGTTGTGTGTGAAAGTTGGTAAGGCTTGTAGCAATTGGTTTAGCATTACTTCTGGTGTTCGACAAGGGTGCATTTTGTCTCCTTTTCTCTTCAGCTTGGTTATTGATTATGTTATGCCAAATTTACTTCAAGGGAACGTTTTTGGCCTCAAATGGACTGGAGATACGAAAATTTCTGATTTAGATTATGCGGATGATTTAGCCCTCTTGGCAAATGATGTTGATGAGATGAACTCTTTCATTCGAGCTGTTGATGAGACTGGTAGTAGAGTAGGTTTGGTTATAAACAGAGAGAAAACTAAAGTGATGATTCAGTTAATCTGAATGGTTGCAGTCTTGAGCAGGTGTCACAGTTCAATTTTCTTGGGAGCTATGTAACTCTTGGGAGATAATGGTGATGTGCGGCATGAGATTAACAGACGAATAGGGATTGCTGCCGGGACTTTTAAGAATCTATGGAAAGTGTGGAGAAATAGGCATATACACCTAAAGACTAAAATTAGACTGTTTAATAGTTTGGGTCTTTCTAGGGTTAGTTATGGTAGTGAAACTTGGACACTTTGTAAACAAGATAACAGGAAACTAGATGCTTTTGATTCTAGATGCTTACGCAGTATCTTGGGCATTGGGTGGTTCAACTTTGTAACTAATGATGAGGTTAGGCAAAGGAGTCGGTAACCTCCTTTAAGCAGCATATTGTGCAGACAGAGACTCCGTTGGTTTGGCCATGTTGCCCGTATGAATAATTATAGATTGGCGAATAGGGTTATGAACAGTGTGCCTAAAGGCGTCAGAAAGAAGGGGAGACCTAGGATGCGGTGGGCAGACAATGTCAAACAGGACCTTGTTAGAATTGGTGTGCAGTGGCCAGATGCGTAGATGTAGCTCAGGATAGACTTGCTTGGAGAACTAAATTGCACGGTCTGGTTGGACCTCCGCAGCCCATGGCTGCTTGAGGATGATGATGATGATTCATTCAGAGTTGCGGAGTATTCCCCAACAGGAATATCACCAAGCGTTCCAGAACTGGTGTAGACGTCTGAAACTTTGAATAGATGCTGGAGGGAAGTACTTTGAAGGACAGTGAAAATTTTGTTGAGGAAAGTGCAATAGTTTTTGTTCTGCAGATGCATGTCAAGAACTTTTTGAACGCCCCTAGTAGCAAGTCGCAAATTATCAGTGATCAAAACAAGTCGCAAATCATCAGCCAAAGATAGCAAGTCAAATTATTACTCAATAAGAACCAGTCACAAAAAATTTCTTATTAATAGCTAATCACTAATCATTAAGTCTTTCAAGCTTGATAAAAATTATGCATAAAGGAACAGATAAGCAATATATTTATAGGAATTAAAATTTTAAAATAGTCAGACCTGTAGTAGTAAAAGAAATACTATTAAATTTTTGCGAAACTATTAGTTTTGATGCTTCATTTTAGAAAAACTATAGCCTCTGATACCTAATTTATTCTTGAAAATAGAACATTTGACAGCATAATTTGATACGGAGTTACAACTTAGAGAACTCATTTAAATCAAATAATTAATTTTAATCTTCAAAATTCTCTCCATCGATCATTAGTCCTAATGATAAAAAGAAACTAATTTAATATTAATAACAGATCCATATATTTTAATATTTTATCCGTAGAGAGCCTACATTTCTCCATACGTATTCTATTATTATAAAACTCTACTGTAATCATGATCACAGAGGAAAATGACTGAGATATGTAATGCTCGATTAAAAACAAATTCCTTCTACAAGTTTCCCACAGTTCGAAATAACTATAGAAAATGAGTTATTTGTAATTCAAAATTTTTTCAATAAACAACCAAGAATTCTATTGGCTATATTGTTCATTTAAATTTAAAGCCCTTATTACAAAACTCATGTATAAATAGATCACAGAAAAAATATTTTCTGAAACACAAACACCTCTAACTTTTGCAATCTGCACTTGAAAAAAATTACTTCTATTTCAAGAGACTATCATCAAAAATATCGCAAAAGTGAAAATTTAAATATATATATCCTGTGGATGAGGCATAATAGGTTTCGTGAGAGTGAGAAAAAAAAGGTATTTCCAAATCTATCATATTTATGTCCTCATATAAATATATACTCTGTTTTCTAACCACAAATTGTGTGGTGGGTTTGCATTTCCAAATGATTAATGTTTTAGAATTACTTATATTTCAAATTGCTAACAATTGGTATTTACTAATAGAATATCAGGGGCTTTTCTAGATTTAGGGTTCGTTTTGCATGGAATAATAATATATTCCTTTAAATCAACCAGGTATTACATGTAGTCTATAAATATTACGCCCTTCCTATCTAAGGGCTATTCTCTTCCCATGTTAATTCTAAACACATCGTCTGAGAGATATTTTTCCCTAATGGGTTGGGTTGAAGTGGGTTAGAGGAAAACATTTCAACGCGACTGTAATGGGGATTCGAACTCAAGAATTTCAGTTTACGAGGTTGAAGCGCTGTCGATAGAAAAAACCCTCTTCCTTCTTAGTAATGCTTGAAATGTCTAATCACGACTAGACCAATTCGAACTTTGCTGGTTTTAGAACTATTACCAGTATCCTTTTATCCTTTCGCACCTTGAGAGAGGAAACACTTTCGAGTTTGGAAAGATCGTCGTCCTTCGAATGGTAGTAAGGTGTTGGTCCCATTTGTCGAACAGATCCTCTACAGTCGAAGAATGCTGCTAGTTTTGGCCTCATCTCTCGCTGATACCTATACCTATCTTTTTCCCTGCCAATCTCCTGAGCGATAGAGTTCTATGAATTGGCCATAAAGATCCACGTGAAATAGAAGAGTATGATCATCAATTTTGTACCATTCCATAAAAATATAATTGAGTGGTGTTTTTATTTTCCATCTAGCCTGAGAATAGTTCGATATTCAAAATATTAACAGAAAATATAATCTGGCTAACAAGAAAATATGATTGATTACCCGTGATATAGAACAATTACTTCCAATAGCATTGTACATGATAGAGAAGTTGGTTCATAATGGTTTACATTGGTTTTCAGCATAGTCTCTGCTTAAGGTGATGGGTTTGGGTTAGATACAGATTAGTTCTTAGGAATTCGAATGAGAACACAAGGCCTCATCAAACAGGTACTCAAGTATTGTACGAGAATATCAAATTCTGGAGTAGGCCGTGGGAGATAGGGGGGCATATAAAGCTGCCAAACACAGAGTCTATTATTTATAGCACGGATACTGTTAAAAGACAGGTGTGAGGAACGTGCGAATGCAATTAAAGAGAAAATGGGAATCACGTGAATACTATTAAAAATCAACGAACACTGTTAAAAAGGATAGTAGAAATGACAAGAATACCGTTAAATAAAGTGAGAACTGCATGTTCTCGGTTAGAAAGGGCACCCTACCCTTCTCATCGAGGGTTTTCACCAAGGGAACCATGCCCTCGGTGAGTTTGCGTGGAATTTTGAGGGAGATAAATGCTAATGCTGGCCCAGGTGGGACTCGAACCTGGGTATTGCAGATTACGAACCTGGGGTACGACCGACTAATTGGCTTGTGCCATTGTGCGTAAAACCGTGCCTCTCAGATAGTATAAAACAACCAGTTTGAATACGGAAAACAGGAGGAATGCGTTTAAGACTGCACACGACACACTGAGATGTGTACGGATTGGGGCTGAAGACTGTTGATCTCAAATGGAATCATTACCTTAAAAAGACTTCATTAGTTTACCACGATTTAAACAACACAAATAGACCCTCTGAATTTCCTTTTTGAAGTCACCCATCAAAGTCATTCAGAAAATCTCGCGATTCATCTTCGCATGCTTAAAGCTTCTCTGATTTGGATGGAGACCTTTGTAAGTCTATCGTTGTTTCGTTGCTTCCATAAGGCAGGATACAAGACAGAAGAAAAACATTATCAACTCTCTCAAAAGCGTTCGACTCGAACCCCAGAGCTGCGTATTAAACATCCTGACGTGTTAATTATTAGGCTCATCCGCTCTTCTTTTACATTAGAACAGATCAATATCGACGAAACATATAACTTACTTTAAACATATGTATTGGAAAGAAACTAGCATCTACATTTTGTTAGCTAAATATAGTAAAGGATACATTATCTATTGGAATCAGCTTACACTTTTCTACTAGCATTTCCTTTGCTTTCCTTTTTGGGAGTCGCTAGTGTTTTGCTCAAATAAAGGGAAAAATACTATTCTCATCGAAAACGGGAAAACGATCTGTTGTTAATAGGAGAGAAAAAAATGCTTATCGGAATTCTTCTCTCCGTTAACATTGAACAATAGGAAGATTGGATAAGCATTGATTTCCGGTAGCCACAAAGCGACAAAAAACTGCTAATAGAAAAGAGTAAGTCGATCCTTCACACAGACAATGTAACAGAAAAGCTACAGGGATGATAATGGCACATGATCTATTACCTGCTCTGCCCCGTGCTGTGCTCTCGCTGTCACTGCGATGGTGGCCCAGGCTGTGAAGTTTCTCTGTCAGTCCATGAAACTTCTCCGCCAGGCTGTGATGCTTCTCTTCTTTCTTCTCCGGTGGATGATCCTTGGCCAACTCCGGCAGGGAGCCCCCACCTCCTCCCGCGGTCGTGTGGGATGTGATGGGAGCGCAAGCCGTGGTAGACGTCACGGCTGCCATCTGGGAATAGAGATGCTGATTTCAATTAGTTTTTGTCTTAAAAAATAACTTTTGCTAAATATTTAGATTTAAAACAAGTATGAACTGGTATATAGATATCACTAAAACTTTAAAGACTTTAAAGGATCGTATAACTTGAAAATTATAATAAAGTTTGGAATGTGGTTCTGTTGTTTCACCATTGAGTGGCAATTTTTTTGCAAACAACGGGCTAAATGGCCAGGTCACAAGAACCCCAAAGGTCCAGAGAAAGCTGGGGGAAGAGGACCCACTGGTTAGCTGTTAGGAGACAGATGATAGCCTTCCGTCCAGCGTGTTCTATTAACGTATACACGAGCTCTCCTGCACACGGAGCCACGTCTTTACTTTCCATACGACGGTGGTCTACCTTTTCAACACGTCCATAGGTGTTCCCTTTCTGATCTAGAGTAGGGTGGAGGATTAATAATAATTGTATGCTTCCCAGTTAGATTTCGAAATGAACTCAGCTGAAGTTATTGCATTAAAAATTCAATTGAATTCGACAATGTCGGTAGTCTTATTGTCGATTTATCGTTATGTTGGAGGTGGAGAAATGAAATTCATTGAAGAATTGTTTCAATATGTCGATAAACTTCCAGATCGTAATATTATTCTTACCGGAGGTATAAACTTGGATATCTCAAAATCTACAGAACATATAAACAGTTATTTATATCTTATGACTCTATACAACTTGTCAAATTGTATACGGGGATTACGAGATCGTAATTACAAACTTGTATAGATCATTTATTCATAAGGAAAATAAGTTATTTTTCTTGTTGCCCCTATATTGTAACTACGGACATCACAGATCATTATATGATTTATTTCACCTTTTCTTCAACAACAAATGTCTCAGTCAAAGCTAAGGAGCCAATACAGTCAATTATTTACACAGACAAAGTGAAATTACAAGGCTTCAAGGACTATAGTTGAAATCATATACAAAACTATTATGACGAAAATGCAGCTTTTGATCATTTATTTGAGGACTTTAAAAAAATTAGTTAATAAAGCTACAGTAAAGAGAAATGTGAATAAAAAATTAAAAAATTTAAAACCGTGGATAACCACAGAACTTATTAAGGACAATACGGTACCGAAATCATTTACATAGATTATGGAAAAAAAAACAGAATTGATGCTATTACAAGAGTTACAGAAACTCCTTATAGAATTGATGCTATTACAAGAGTTACAGAAACTCCTATTGAATAGTATAATATCAAAAGCTAAAAATTCATATTTTCAACAAAAACTGGCATATGCTGGAAATAACACAAAAAAGAAATGGGATATTTTAAATGAAGTAATTAATACAAATAGTAGGGAAAAAAATCAAAATCATCTGTTTAAAATGAGCTTAAATAATAAAATGGTATATTTTACAGATAGTTCCACACTTACAGATAGTATCCTTTTAAAACACTCGCAATTTTTTTGGACTTATCAAAGGCTATTGATTTGGTAAATCATGAAATATTGCTGGCTAAGCTTTATAAATATGGAATCAGAGGTACCAGTTTTACATGGCTAAAATACTACTTGGGAAATCGTTCACAAATCGTTAGGATAAATGATATATATAGTTCTATGAAAAATATTAATACAGGTGTACCACAAGGTTCTGTACTGGGACCTCTGCTATTTATATTATATGTAAACGATATATTTGACAAAAATTTTGAGGCAGAAATTATTTCTTACGCTGATGATATTATTTTGTTATGTAAGTAACACCTATGAGCAATTATACCAAATGGCAAACAGAGATATTCATCGTCTCTATCAATGGCTAATGTTGAATAAAGTTTAAATAAGGCTAAAACATGTTGTATAAAGTTCCAGCTGAAGGCATCAACTGATGGTAGCAGTGACTCTGGAGTGGTTTTTCATCACAAGGACTGTTACAACATCCTAAATTGCAGTTGCGAACCGTCTTACGAAGGTTGATCAAATTAAATACCTAGGAGTGATTTTGATAAAAGCCTTTCATAGAAGTATCACACTGATTATACTGTGGATATGATAAAACCATTCATAGCAAATTTATACACTAAGATTCTTACTCGATAAAACAAGTTTAAAAATGTTATACTCTGCTTGTGTATATAGACAGCTACAGTATGCAATAAAAGCCTGGGGAGGAGCTGCAAAAACAAATTTAAACAAGCTGTTGATTCTGCAAAAATTTATAGTTAGAATCATTGACCATAAAGGTCGCATCTCTGAATCTCGTTTTATATTTAAGAAATTTGGTTTACTGACTGTGTCTCAACTTTACATTTTAAAAGTTATTGAATATGTCCATTTCAATTTACATCTATTTCAGGTTCGACAGACACATATACCACTTAGAGACTCATCACTTAAACTCCAAATACCACTTATATCAAAGCAAGCTACTACCCGTAATATAAACTATATTGGGCCTAAATTATACAACAGTGTTCCAGATACAATGAAGAAAATTACTTCTAAATATTTATTTAATAAATCTCTTTCTGAATGGATACTAAACAATGAATGATAACTGTATGTAAAACCAGTGGAGATGTGGCAGTTCACAATGGCTACGAGGTTGAAAAGGTGGTCTCCAGAAGAAATCCATGCAGTTATTCGTTTTCTGGGGGTGAGGAAAGTTTGTGCCGCAGAAATCCACAGACAGCTCTTTGAAGTGTATGGAGAAAGTGTGATATCGTGTACACATGTCACCAAATGGTGGCGGAGGTTTTCGGCAGGCAGGAATACTGTACGAGAGGACAATCGCAGTGGACGTCCCAGTAGATCCACATCGGAAGTGAACGCAGGAGGATGACAGGATCGATATGTCGCTTTGCGGTGTATTGCATCGAGTTGGGCCTGTCATATGGTGTTGTACAGTGTATCGTCATGGAGGGGTTACGGTAGTATAAGGTGTATGGACAGTGGGTTCCATAAGCATTAACGGCGAACAAGACAACGAATAGGGTCCAGTCTCACATTGCTGCAATCTTATGCAACAGAAAGAACCAATTTTCGTTTTTGAGTGGTGACAGGTGACAAAACATGGGTCCACCATGTTGTCACCCAGCCTATCGTCACAGAGGAGCTACGGTACCATAAAATGTGTGCAAAGTGAGTTCCATGTGTATTAACGGAGGACAAGGCACAATGAACAGAGGAACCGACTTTCTTCATAAAATGGGGACAGAAGACAAACATGGGCCCACCATTACACATTAAGCAATAAGTATGCGTCGATAGAATGGAAACACCAAATATCACCAGCCCAAATGAAGTTCAAAGTGATACCTTCCTCCCGAAGAGTGTTGGCGTTTTTTGGGAAGCCTGTGGTATGTTTGTGGAATTCGCGGAACACGGATATAGCATTATTGCTGAACAATGAATGACACATTGAAAAGCTTAAAATAGACCATTAGGAGGAACGCCCTGGTTTCCTTAGTCTAGGTATCGTTCTCATTCACGATAAATCCCGTCCACACATAGCGAACAAGACTTGTAGCTATGTGACTTGTAGCAAGACTTGTAGCAGTTTCTGTGGGTAGCTCACGATCATATCGTAAACAGTCCCGATCTGACTCCACGCGATTTCCACACCTGAAAGATCATTTGGGAGGACGTCGTTTCACACCAGTTGAAGAGGTGCAACGTGCCGTTACTGCGTGGTTGAATCACTAAGGATGGGACTTTTGTGCTGATGGAACAGATAAACTCATTACATGTAGTGACACCCCCGTGTGTGGGAGAGTCATACCTGTGCACGTTAAAGAACACGTTGGATGGCTTTGACGGGAAGCTCCAGTGGGTTCCTC
Organism: Ryuthela nishihirai; assembly: GCA_038380435.1. Taxonomy (NCBI): domain Eukaryota; kingdom Metazoa; phylum Arthropoda; class Arachnida; order Araneae; family Heptathelidae; genus Ryuthela; species Ryuthela nishihirai. The sequence continues at coordinate 87,721,771 of JAWZYU010000005.1, read as the reverse complement.
CTCCAACCTACTCTGAGCCTTCGGAGTCCTTGTGACTTGGCCATTTAGCTCATTGTGTGCAAAAAAAAGTGCCGCTCAGGTGTAAAACAACCCAACCAACAACAACCCAACAGAAGGTTTTGAATATTTGTGATGACTGTGGAAAAATAGTGTATTGGTTACAATTTCACTTTGTATGATTGGTTGCGTATGTTAAAGATATTGCGTATGACATATCGACCTTGTAACTTTACTTTCTAATCCACCTACTGGATCATTTTGGTGACGATAGTGTGATGGTCTAGGATTCCCTCATCATGATCCCTGGCTGTAGAAAGCTTCACATCTTTCACAGCGGTATTCTCTGACTGCTCAGCGATACGAGACGAGATTCTGGCTTCCTATGTGAGGCTTTTTATAATTGGATCTTATTATATATTTGTGTAATATCCTTTTCATGTTTTGGATAATGCCCGTCCCCATAGGGTCACGTGGCCAAAAGTTTTCTTGAAAGTAAATTATAGGATAGGGCCATCAGCCAGAGCCCTGGATCTGAATCCAATTAAGCATCCGTGGAATGTCCTAGGGAGGTGAACTAGAGAGCGACAGCCCCCCTCCCAGAATTTTCCATGAGCTCAAATCAGTAGTCACGAACCTGGGAAATGTAGATTACGAACCTCTTGAAGAAGAGGGTTTTGTGACCACAAAATCTCATGAACATCTTCCTCAAAACTATAAGGACGTGATGTATGTGTTTGAATGGCTGTTAGGACTGATAAAATTCCTTATTAACATCTTCTCTACTCTAATTCTAGTGGGGCGGGGGTGGCTCAGTCGGTAGCGCGCCAGGCTCGTAATCTGTAGTTCCCAGGTTCGAGTCCCAGCTGGGTCAGCGTTGAGATTTATTTCCGCAAAATTCCCCGCCCTGCCCACGGTCAGTAGGGGACACCGATGGGCTTGGAAAGGCCGCCGTCCGTCGGATGGGACGTTAAGCCGTGGCCCCGTGTGCGGGAGAGCCATACCCTGTGCACGTTAAAGAACACGCTGGATGGCCTTGACGGGAGGCTACCATCTGTCTCCCAACAGCTGTTCCAGTGGGTCCCCTCCCCCAACCTTCTCTGAGCCTTCGGGGTCCATGTGACCTGGCCATTTAGCCCTTGGTGTGCAAAAAAGTGCCGCTCAGAGGTAAAACAACCCAACCCAACCTAATTCTAGCACCTCCATTATAGGAAATCATGCTCTCAATACGCAGCACTATTCACATAAATATATTATTTTGTAATTATTCCAGTTGTTTTTACTCTGTCATGTTACAATAGCTTTCCATATGACGTTCACAATTGCATTTGTTGAAAACCATTTTAAGTTGTGTTGTTTTACCTGGCCTGTAAATGGTAGCTAGGTGTAAACTGGAAGGAGAGCTGTGTGTCCGACCCCGCCTTCTCGTGGTGCAGGCCGTTAGTACCTTTCAAAAGAGATACTCTCTTTTGGAAGGGAACGGAAGGGGAGGGCTGCCAGTTCAGTATGGCCTGCTGATCTGGTCATCTACGGCCACTTTTTTCTTTTTTTTCAACCTTGCTGAGGAGTGGTCAACTTCACAGGGTCCTGGTGCTGACCATTTATACCTACTAGACTGGACTTGTTTATGGATTTGAGCTTGATTATGGATCCTGGACTTGCTGCACTGGTGGGCCTCTGTTGAGGGAGAGTCTGCCGCTGTGTTTTCTGTTTGCTTCTGGGTTGCCAGCTCTAAGTGAACAGAGGCATGGGATACCTTATATCAGCTGGTGGATAATCCTAATCAGAGGCCATCGCAGGTACCTGAACCTTACTTAGCTAGTTGCGCATCGTCAAGCCTAAACTGGAGTAATGCGTCTCAGGCAGGCCATGTGGCTCTTGAAAAAGTCCACTTGAAAAGGTGGTGCCTGAAGTTCCTACCAGCATCGGTGACTTCAGCCTTTAGCGGAGGAGGAACGGGTCTTTGCCCCATGCCTGCGATCAGGGGGCTGTTTGATATTGTTGGCCCTACCAATCTCAATAAACCTAATTTCTTTAAAAATCCTACTAATCATTTTCTTTCTGCAGGAACGTGGAACGTGAGGACATTACATAGAGATTATTCTCTTGATGTCCTCATGCAGGAATTCCAGCGCTATAACCTAGATATTCTAGGCTTGCAAGAGACCAGATGGACAGGTAAAGGTGAGATACTTAAAAATAACTTTAAATTTCTCTTTACAGGGAGGGAGGATGGAAAGCATCACCAAGGCGTGGGTCTACTGCTCAGCAGACATGCTAGTGATGCTCTTCTAGGATATGAGTGCATTAATGAAAGGTTTCTTACAGCAAAATTTCAGACAAGCATTAAAAACTTGAATGTTATCTGCTGTTATGCCCCCACTGAGGATGCTGATGAGGATGAGAAGGATAGGTTTTACGGACAACTTCAGGACATTTTGAATTCTGTCAAGAAAGGAGATATTACCCTTGTTCTTGGTGACTTCAATGCCAAAGTTGGTACCGACTCTGACCTTTGGGGAGGAGTAATAGGTCCTTTTGGTATTGGTAGCTGCAATGGCAATGGGCAACGTCTCCTACAGGTAAGTAAACTCAATGGTTTCAGAATAACTAACACATATTACAAACACCGCGACATACATAAATACACATGGGTTTCACCTGATGGGCTGCATAGGAATATGATTGATTATATATTAATTAACAGCAAATGGGCTAGTTCTGTTAGAAATACCAGGGCATATAGGGGAGCTGAAATTGGATCTGACCATTACCTTGTTAAAAGTGTCTTGCAACTTAAACTTAAAAAGTGTTGTGCTAGAGTTAAAAAATTTACCTTTAATACTGAAGCTCTGAATGACCCAGTTATAGCTAAAGCTTACCATGATAGGTTACTTAGTCATTATGACGGTCATGGTTTGCTTAATACTGAAGTTGAGGAAGAATGGGGCCATTTTAAACAGGCTTTTTTGGAAACTAACAGTACTCTTTTAGGAAAAAAGGAGCAGAGGAGGCAGAATTATTTAAGTGACAAGGCAAGTGAGCTTATTTCAGAAAGAAGGAATTGCAGGAATGTCCTTAATCAGTACCCTACTAGTCCTAATAGAAAAGATTACAGAGAGCTTAATAAACGTGTAAAGGATCAGTTAGCTACTGATAAAAACCTTTGGCTTGATAGCTTGGCTGACAAAGCTGAGGAAGCGGTTAGGCAGCACAACAGCAGAGAGCTGTACCAGATAGTTAATGTTTTATGTGGTAGAAAACGGACAGGCATACAGGGATTGAAGGATAAACAAGGTAAGGTTATAGAAGGTGAGGATTCTCTCATGGCTAGGTGGGCTGAGCATTTCAGTGATGTTCTAAACAATGTGGTTAGTTCTACTCCCATTGTTTGTAATGATGATAGATGCATTGGCAGCTTTAATGTTGACCCTATAACACAATCTGAAGTTAGTTTGGCTATCTCTAAACTGAAACTTCATAAATCCCCAGGGGTAGATGAAATTACTACAGAAATGCTCAGAGCTGGGAATGTTTTGGTTATCACTTGGATGACTGAAATTTTGAATAACTTTTATGATAAAGGACTGGTTCCTAAAGATTTTACCAGAGCTATTATTATCCCTATTTTCAAAAAAGGTGATCGCAGTTCTTGTGATAACTATAGGGGTATCAGCCTACTCTCTGTTCCAGGTAAAGTTCTTTCCATGATTGTGCTTAATAGAATTAAGAATCTGGTTGACAGGCAATTGCGTGATGAGCAATGTGGATTCAGAAGTGGTAGGGGATGTGTAGATCAGATATTTTTACTTAGGCAGATTCTCGAGAAATGTTTAGAGTTTCAGAAACCTTTGGTTGCTAGCTTTGTTGATTTCAAAAAGGCTTTCGACTCTGTTGATCGTCATAATTTGTGGTTGATTGTGAGATCATATGGTATACCAGACAAGTTAGTTAACATAATGAAAGCTCTCTATAATAACACTGTGTCATGTGTGAGAGTTGGTAAGTCTTGTAGCAATTGGTTTAGCATTACTTCTGGTGTTCGACAAGGGTGCATTTTGTCTCCTTTTCTCTTTAGTTTGGTTGTTGATTGTGTTATGCGAAATTCACTTCAAGGGAAAGCTTTTGGCCTTAAATGGGCTGGAGATACGAAAATTTCTGATTTAGATTATGCTGATGATTTAGCCCTTTTGGCAAATGATGTTGATGAGATGAACTCTTTCATTCGAACTGTTGATGAGACTGGGAGTACAGTAGGTTTGGTTATAAACAGAGAGAAAACTAAAGTGATGAAAATTGGTCAGGCAGGTTGTGATTCAGTTAATCTGAATGGTTGCAGTCTTGAGCAGGTGTCACAGTTTAATTATCTTGGGAGCTATGTAACTGATACTGGTGATGTGCGGCATGAGATTAACAGACGAATAGGTATTGCTGCCGGGACTTTTAAGAATCTATGGAGATTGTGGAGAAATAGGCGTATACACCTAAAGACTAAAATTAGACTGTATAATAGTTTGGTTCTTTCTAGGGTTAGTTATGGTAGTGAAACTTGGACGCTGTGTAAACAAGATAACAGGAAACTAGATGCTTACGCAGTATCTTGGGTATTAGGTGGTTTAACTTTGTAACTAATGATGAGGTTAGGCAAAGGAGTCTGCAACCTCCTTTAAGCAGCATATTGTGCAGAGAGAGACTCCGCTGGTTTAGCCATGTTGCCCGTATGGATAATTATAGATTGGCGAATAGGGTTATGAACAGTGTGCCTAGAGGCTTCAGAAGGAGGGGGAGACCTAGGATGCGGTGGGCAGACAATGTCAAACAGGACCTTGTTAGAATTGGTGTGCAGTGGCCGGATGCAGCAGATGTAGCTCAGGACAGATATGCTTGGAGAAGTAAACTGCGTGGTCTGGTTGGACCTCCGTAGCCCATGGCTGCTTGAGGATGATGATGATGATGATGATGTTTTACCTCTGAGCAGCACTTTTTGTACACAATGGGTTAAATGCCCAGGTCACATGGTCCCTGAGGGCTTAGAGAAGATTGAGGGAGGGAACCCACTGAACATGTTAGGATATAGGTTGTAGCCTCCTCTTCAAGACCATTCAATGTGTTATCATTCACAGGGTTATGGCTCTCCCTCATACTGAACCTCGATTTAACGTCCCACACAATGAACGGCAGCCTTTCTATGCCCCTCTGTATCCCCTTCTGATCACGGGCATGGCAGAGAATTTTGAAGAGATAAATCTCAATGGTGGCCCACGCGGGACTCGAACCTGGAAAAGGCAGATTACAAGCCTGGTGCACTACAATGAGCCACCCCCAACTTACCATTTTGAGTAATGTACACCTTTGTCCATTCTTCTTTAATTTTGAGCACCAGTGTATTTGTGATGATGTTCTTATTATCAATTTTATCAACATCTCTCAAAAGTTTTTGTAATAAACCTCACTTAAACCACAAACGTTTTCTCATAACCAGCGATGGATTAACCATTAAGCACGTGCTTAGCGCACCAAGGGAAAGGGGAAACCACAGAGTTTATCCCCTAGTTATCATGCCCTCAACTCTTTCACTATCACACTCGACTTTAGTCGAATTTTTTGAAATTGCCCTTATCTGCCGTGTTCGACTTTAATCTGAATTGTTTAAAAAACGTTTTCTTTGGTATGGTGAGTGACTAAAGTTTAGAAGTTTGAAGGTGTCAGGCATAGACCTAGAGTTCAGTATGTTTGACTGTCTCACCAATGTTTTTCTGCATGAATTTTGGTGATTTTCTAATCGTTATAAATATATAGAATACATATTCCTTTGTGATTTTTCAAATTTTTGCTTCTGTATTTTCAGACCCCAAGATGAAATGAATTTTCAATCTCTTATTTTACCTTCAGCACTTATTGAGTCTTAATGTCTTGTCAGTTAAGCAATAGAAGGGCGAGAGAGGGGCACCATTGTTGGGCTGTGCTTAGGGCATCAGTTGGCCTTAATTCGGCCCTGCTCATAATCAACGAAAACCTTAAATAATTTTTCATGGTTCATCAAAACTTCAAGAAATTTTGCAAAGCCAACCATATTACAAAAAATTTATCACGACACAATAGACCATAAAAAATCTTAAATGGTCCACCACAACATTAAAAAATTTCCCATTGTCTTCCTAAACCTCAATAAATTTCCCATTGTCTTACTAAAAGTCAATAAATTTTTCATAGTTCTCCAAATCCTCAATAAATTTTGTATGGCTTGGGAAAAACTTCAAGAATTTGCCCCGACCCACCTCACAAAATTTTCTATGTTCATCAAAACATGCAGAAATTTAACACGACCCACCTCACAAACTTTTCTATGTTCATCAAAACATGAAGAAATTTGCCACGACCCACCCTACAAACTTTTCTATGTTCATCAAAACATGATGAAATTTAACACGACCCACCTCACAAACTTTTCTATGTTCATCAAAACATGAAGAAATTTAACACGACCCACCTCACAAAATTTTCTATGTTCATCAAAACATGAAGAAATTTAACACGACCCACCTCACAAACTTTTCTATGTTCATCAAAACATGAAGAAATTTGCCCCGACCCACCTCACAAAATTTTCTATGTTCATCAAAACATGAAGAAATTTAACACGACCCACCTCACAAACTTTTGTATGTTCATCAAAACATGAAGAAATTTGCCACGACCCACCTCACAAAATTTTCTATGTTCATCAAAACATGAAGAAATTTGCCCCGACCCACCTCACAAAATTTTCTATGTTCATCAAAACATGAAGAAATTTGCCCCGACCCACCTCACAAAAGTTTCTATGTTCATCAAAACATGAAGAAATTTAACACGACTCACCTCACAAACTTTTCTATGTTCATCAAAACATGAAGAAATTTGCCTCGACCCACCTCACAAACTTTTCTATGTTCATCAAAACATGAAGAAATTTAACACGACCCACCTCACAAACTTTTCTATGTTCATCAAAACATGAAGAAATTTGCCCCGACCCACCTCACAAACTTTTCTATGTTCATCAAAACATGAAGAAATTTGCCCCGACCCACCTCACAAAATTTTCTATGTTCATCAAAACATGAAGAAATTTGCCCCGACCCACCTCACAAACTTTTCTATGTTCATCAAAACATGAAGAAATTTGCCACGACCCACCTCACAAAATTTTCTATGTTCATCAAAACATGAAGAAATTTAACACGACCCACCTCACAAACTTTTCTATGTTCATCAAAACATGAAGAAATTTGCCACGACCCACCTCACAAACTTTTCTATGTTCATCAAAACATGAAGAAATTTGCCACGACCCACCTCACAAAATTTCCTATCTTCATCAAAACATGAAGAAATTTGACACGACCCACCTCACAAAATTTTCTATGTTCATCAAAACATGAAGAAATTTGACACGACCCACCTCACAAAATTTTCTATGTTCATCAAAACATGAAGAAATTTGACACGACCCACCTCACAAAATTTTCTATGTTCATCAAAACATGAAGAAATTTTCCATGCCCACCAAATCTATATTAAATATCCTACGGCCTACCAAACTCCGAAATATTCACGTCTCACCTAGACTGAATGAAGTTTTCCAAGGTCTACTTAAACTTCTAACATTTTGTCACGATACATCTAAATCTTACCAGAAATTTTTCATGACCTACCAAAAATGTTTCATGACCTACCAAACTCAGGAGAAATTTCTCATGGTCAGTTTAACCTGAAAAAATTTTCTACTGCGTACGTGCGCTTTGTTTATCACAACTAAGAACATGCTTCTACTAGAGAAAGCAGGAATTGTTCCTTGTGTTCTGAAAAGTATTAGTAGTTGCTTTTAATGTTTAAAATTTACTCATAAAATCTGGATATACAGAGTTAGGTTGCAAGACTAATAGTTAGTTGTAAAACACCCCGTTACGGTTGACGAGTAACTTATAGCAAAAAAAGGATACGCAACGTTTTTAAACATTTAAAAAAATATTGCAAGCCAAAATCTTTATCTTTCCCACAGGTTGCGAATTAGGTAACTACTATCAAGTGTTGAATACAGACTTTTAATTAAAAGGGGGTATGATAGGTGCATGAAATGCTAATGATTATATTAAGTAATCCAATAATATACTCTTATATTATAAATATATAGTGAGTATATTATTATTATATAAATATATATGGGGTTTTAGGATGTTGTTTTGCAATAAAGAGGAAAACACATGGATATATCTGATTTGTTTATCGTAAATTAAAGTTTCATCGATTACATTTAAACTTGAAAGATGATGCCATTTAAATGTCCACCACGGCTACGTTTACAGGCATCGATACGAACATCCTAATTTTGTAAGATATTCTCAATCATTGAGACATTAATCTCTCTTATGACTGCTCGGATGTTATCTTTTAAGACTGGTATGTTATCTGGTTTGTTGACGTAAACTTTACTTTTCAAATATCCCGAAAGAAAAAAATCCAATGGTGTTAAGTCGCAAGATCTTGGCGGCCAATTCACATCTCCATTTCGTGAAATTACACGTCCAGGGAATTTCGTGTGTAATAACTCTATGTTCGCTCGTGTTGCATGGCTCATAGCACCATCTTGTTGAAAACAAACATCAGAAATGTCAATTCCATCAATTTGAAGCCACAAAAATTCTGTAATCATCGCATTATAACGTTCTGCATTCACCGTAACAGAATTGCCACGATCATTTTCAAAGAAAAATGGGCCAATGATTCCTCTAGACCACAAACCACACCAAACCGTATATTTTTGTGCGTGAAGTGATTGTTTATGAATATTTCGAGGATTTTCTTCTCCCCAAAGTCGACAATTTTGTTTATTGACACTTCCATTTAACGTGAAATTGTTCAGTAGGACGATTGAATGCGCCGAAAAAAAAATCACGAATTTTGCGATGTGTTTCTTTTACTGAACATCTATTTCCATAATAAGTTTTAACGATTTCAATACGTTGTTCTTGTGAGAGCGAGGCAATAGTTAGACTTGTATGTGACTGAAGTTAGGGTATATGAAATTCCACCTGAAAAAAAAACATTTCAAGTTATCGGCATTCAAAATCCTAAGCCCCTTTTGGAAAACCCTTTATAAGAATAATATAATAAAAACAAAGCCTCAGGAGCCAGGGAGCATTGCTCACCTCTTTCAACCCAACACTGTCCTTAAATCAACACTTCCCTGAAGCTGTCATCTAAGTTTAAGGATGTGTAAACAATATTATTGAAATAATATAAAAAACTTAAAAAAGTCTGATGAAAAAAAGTAATAATTATCACAAATCACCTAGATCATTCCAAAATTGATATAAGCTCATAACTTGGGAACTGTAGATTACGAGCCTACCGACTGAGGCACCTCCGCCCCCAATGGCCAAGTTGCAAGGACCCCGAGGGCTCAGAAAAGTCAGGGGGAAGGGGACACACTCGACACCTGCTAGGGAACAGATGATAGCGTCCCGTAAAGAGCATCCAGCGTGTTCTTCAACGTGCACAGAGTGTGGCTCTCCCGAACACTGGGAGGGGGGGGGGGTCAGTAGGTATCGCAGCAGGCAAAAAAGATGGCGTTCTCAGGTTCAAGTCCCAGCTGAGTCAGCGTTGAGACATGTCTGCGCAAAACTCCCTACCCCAGTCCACGATTAGTAGGGGACACCGATGGGCTTGGGAAAGCCGCCGTCCCCCTGATGAGGATTTAAGCCGTGGCTACGTGTGCATGAGAGCCATACCCTATGCACATTAAAGAACAAGCCCGATGGCCTTGACGAGAGGCTACGATGTGCTTCTTAACAGCTGTCTAGTGGGTCCCCTCACCCCAACCTTCTCTGAGCCCTCAGGGTGCTTGTGACCTGGCTATTTAGCCCATTGTGCGCAAAAAAGTGCAGCTCAGAAGCAACCCAAACCTGGGACAACGGCTTATTGTCCCATCCGACGGATGGCTTTGGGTTGGGTTGTTTTACCTCTGAGCGGCACTTTTTGCACACCATGGGCTAAATGGCCAGGTCACATGGACCCCGAAGGCTCAGAGAAGGTTGGGGGAGGGGACCCACTGGAACAGCTGTTGGGAGACAGATGGTAGCTTCCCATCAAGGCCATCCAGTGTGTTCTTTAACGTGCACAGGGTATGGCTCTCCGCACACGGGGCCACGGCTTAACCTCCCATCCGACGGACGGCGGCCTTTCCAAGCCCATCGGTGTCCCCTACTGACCGTGGGCAGGACGGCCGACGGACGGCATCCTTTCCAAGTTCATCAGTGTTCCTTACTGACCGAGGGCAGGTCAAGGAGTTTTGCGGAGATAAATCTTAACTCTGGTCCAGCTGGGAGTCAGGTTGTTGTTGAGTTGTTTTACCTCTGAGTGGCACTTTTTTGCAACAATGGGCTAAATGTCCAATTCACAAGGACCCTGAGGTCTCAGAGGAGGTTGGAGGAAGGGGACCCATTGGATAGCTATTGGGAGACTGATGGAAGCCCCCCCGTCAAGGCCTGGGGCGAGGTGGCTCAGTCGGTAGTGCGCCAGGCTTGTAATCTGTAGTTCTCGGGTTCGAGTTCAAGCTGGGCCAGCGTTCAGATTTATTTCCGCAAAACTCCCCGCCTTGCCCACGGTCAGTAGGGGACACTGATGGGCTTGAAAAACCTGTCGTCCGTCGGATGGGACGTTAAGCCGTTTCCCCGTGTGCGGGAGAGCCATACCCCGTGCACGTTAAAGAACACGCTAGATGGCCTTGACGAGAGGCTACCATCTGTCTCCCAACAGCCGTTCCAGTGGATCTCCTCCCCCAACCCTCTCTGAGCCTTTGGGGTCCTTGTGACCTGGCCATTTAGCCGATTGTGTGCAAAAAAGTGCCGCTCAGAGGTAAAACAACCAACCAACCAGTCAAGACCATGCAGCATGTTCTTTAATGTGAACAGGGTATATGGCTCTCCCCTAGAAGGATCCACGGCTTAACGTCCCATCCGACAGATGGCAGTCTTTCCAAGCCCATTGGTGTTCCCTACTGACCGTGGGCAGGGCGGGAGAGTTTTGCGAAGATAAATCTCAACGCTGACTCTGCTGGGATCGAACCTGGAACTGCAGATCAGTCTGGCATGCTACCGACTGAGTCACCCCCACCCCTCCCAGCTGGGACTTCCTGGCATATAAGTTCAGCGTACGATATCAGAAAGGTTGGCTGATGCGCTATTTCGAACAGCTCACTTTAGTAACAGGTAAATAAGGAGAAAATACTTAGTTGAAAAAAAAAACCATCACCAGACTTCTCCGTATTCCGCAGAAGTATTTTCGTGGCATGAAACAACAAATATTGGAGAATATTCCCAATCGAACTCCAAATAGGAGGTCATTACTGAGGAAAACAAGAGGTTATAGATTTTTGGCATCTCCTTGAGCAGAAGACGAAAACCGATCGCATCTTACCTTCAGCAGTCGACCGTCTACTGTTGGAGTCGTTTGGTTCGTCGGCCGTTTCACGAAGGAGAGGAAGAGTCGCGTGACGAGGTCACGTGGAGTCTCGATCTCCAAATACGAATCCATGAACAATTGGAAGCCCTCATAGTCGATATCCTGAAAATCAAATCAAATCAAATAAGCTCTTGCTTTTGATAGCATCGAATCAAATATTAATACAAAGAAAATATTTTTTTTATAAATCAAACATACTGTGTATATTCGGATATGTATATAGCCATATCGTTGCACAATTAATAAATGCATATTTTTCTTGAATTGATCTTGTACGGTTTAGAATTTCAGGACGAAACATTTTAGGTTGGATTGGATTATTTTACCTCTGAGCAGCGCTATTTGTACACAGTGGGCTAAATGGCCAGATCACAAGGATTCCAAAGGCTTAGAGAAGGTTGGAGAGAGTGAATCCATTTGACAATTGTTAGAAGACGGAAACTTATCGTCAATGCCATCCAGCGTGTTCTTTAACGTGCACAGGATATGTCTCTTCCTATACAAACCACGACTTAATATCCCATCGGACGGACGGTAACCTTTCCAAGCCCACGGCGGAGATTAACAGATACAAATTTCAACACTGGCACAGGTGGGACTAGAACCTTAGAAATGCAGATTACGAGCCTGGGAAGCTACCGACTGAGGTTGGATTGTTTTACCTCTGAGCTGCACTTTTTTTCACACAATGCGCTAAATGGCCAAGTCACATGGACCCCGAAGACTCAGAGAAGGTTGAGGGAGGGAATCCACTGGAACAGCTGTTGGGGGACAGATGGTAGCCTCCTGTCAAGGCAATCCAGCATGTTTAACGTGCTGGATTTAACCATCCAGCATGTTAACGTGTACAGGGTATGGCTCTCCCGCACACGGGGACACGGCTTAACGTCCCATCCGACGGACGGCGGCCTTTCCAAGTCCATCGGTGTCCCCTACTGACCGTGGGCAGGGCGGGGAATTTTGCGGAGATAAATCTCAAAGCTGGCCCAGCTGGGACTCGAACCTGGGAACTGCAGATTACGAGCCTGGCGCGCTACCGACTGAGCCACCCCCCGCCCCGTACTACCGACTGAGGCAACTCCCCTCTCTTACTGTTACCGAGATTTCTTGTCAATAGTTCGGTATTGACTCAATTCTTAGCAAACCTGATCTGTGCAAGAAATCATTTGCGATGAAATTCGCAAAACTTATTTGTGGAAAAGTAATATAGACCAAAGCCATATTTCCAGCAGTTTTCATTTACAAACTTCGTAATTCTTTTTCATTTGGTCTTCGAGAATTTTCTCATTCTTGATGATATAATTTTATTCATTGTTACAGATTTCTTATTTTAACAATATCTATATTAAAATAACTATTAAATCCAAAAAATAATCGTGTTATTGACGCATGCAAAAACGACAAGATTTCGGAATTAGACAAATAATGAAACCCAATTACTATAAATAAAGAAATCAATTAAACGAGTTTTAAGTACTAAGCGCACTAAAAAATAAAACTTGTGGTTTCGTTTTAGGGAAAATGCATTTCATAACTTTAACCACAACAATAATGGATAACCAAAAGCATATTTTATTACAAACGTATACGATTTTATATATAGAATCGCTTTAGTAACCAAAAAAAGCATTTTTTATCAGAGCAATAATTCACACTTTAACCCTTTTCAGATCGTGCCTTTCCAAAATTTAATGAATTAAATAGGGTAACTCTAAATTCAATAAACTTAGTTTTTAAGTTTAAAAGTGAAAGGATATATTTATTCGTGAGAAAAGACATCTTCAGATTCAGCGCCTCCATCGCATTTCCCTTCATTTGCAGCAAAATCCATTTTTCGAAAAGTTGAAGGAGTGGAATTTCGATCCTAACTGAATTACTCTTCACTGCGAAATTCTTTGGCGTCCTTTTTTCCTACTCTGTGGTGAGACAAGGCCGTCTTTGGCAGAAGAGCGTGCGCCACTACGTCATTTATTCGATTAGAGTGAAGAAGGCAGCAAATTGGACTCTCCCTCTGGGAGCAGTTTCCAAGATGAAGAAGTTCTCTAAATTTCACGGCCTTATTAAAAATAAACGAACTCTTTTTCATTTTATTTCCCATTGAAAATAGTGTTTACGGGAGATTTTAAGCATTTTCCAATTATTAGATTATTTCTGATGTGAAATGAGTCAATGCGCTGGGTTGGGTTGTTTTACCTCTGAGCGGCACTTTTTTGTACACCATGGGCTAAATGGCCAGGTCACATGGACCCCGAAGGCTCAGAGAAGGTTGGGGGAGGGGACCCACTGGAACAGCTGTTGGGAGACAAATGGTAGCCTCCCGTCAAGGCCATCCAGCGTGTTCTTTAACGTGCACAGGGTATGTCTCTCCCGCACACGGGGCCACGGCTTAACGTCCCATCCGACGGACGGCGGCCTTTCCAAGCCCATCGGTGTCCCCTACTGACCGTGGGCAGGGCGGGGAATTTTTGCGGAGATAATGAGTCAATGCTGTCAAAGGGTTAGGGTCCTTTGTTATGAGCAGCATTCGTTTTGCACACAATAGGCTTAAGGACCCCGAGGGCTCAGAGAAGGCTTGGGGAGGTAGCCTCCGGTCAAGACCATCCACTGTGTTCTTTAACGTGCACAGGATATGGCTCACCTGTATTCAGATCCACGGCTTTACGTCTAATCCGAAGGACGGTAGTCTTTCTGAGCCCATCGCTGTCCCCTAATGAGAGTAGGTGGAGAGTTTTGCGGAGATATATTTCAATGCTGGCCCAGTTGGGACTGGAACCTGGAAACTACAAATTACGAGACTGGCGTGCCACATATTGAGTCCCTCCTTCTCCCGTAACCAGGAGTGCTATCTCTTCAACACATTAAATAAAAAAAATCGTTGAATGGCCTTGACGAGAGGCTGGGTTGTTTTACCTCTGAGCGGCACTTTTTTGCACACCATGGGCTAAATGGCCAGGTCACATGGACCCCGAAGGCTCAGAGAAGGTTGGGGGGACGGGATCCACTGGAACAGCTGTTGGGAGACAGATAGTAGCCTCCCGTCAAGGTCATCCAGCGTGTTCTTTAACGTGCACAGGGTATGGCTCTCCCGCACACGGGGCCACGGCTTAACGTCCCATCCGACGGACGGCGGTCTTTCCAAGCCCATCGGTGTCCCCTACTGACCGTGGGCAGGGCGGGGAATTTTGCGGAGATAAATCTCAATGCTGACCCAACTGGGACTCGAACCTGGGAACTACAGATTACGAGCCTGGCGCGCTACCGACTGAGCCACTGTACTATCGAGGCAGCGCAGGCATAATTTGTCAGTATTCATAAAATCCCAAACGTTAATTTTTGTCAGTATTCTTGAAACCCCAAGCGCTAAATTTGTCAGTATTTACGAAACTTCAAAAGCTAAATTTGTTAGTATTCATGAAACACCAAGCACCGAATTTATGTATTTATGAAACCCAAAGCACTAAATTTGTAGCATTCATGAAACCCGAAGCGATACATTTGTCGCATTCATGAAACCCGAGGTCATAAATTTGTCGCATTCATGAAACCCGAGGCCATTAATATGTCGCATTCATGAAACCCGAAACCATAAATATGTCGCATTCATGAAACCAAGGCCATAAATATGTCGCATTCATGAAACCCGAAACCATAAATATGTCGCATTCATGAAACCAAGGCCCTAAATATGTCGCATTCATGAAACCCGAAACCATAAATATGTCGCATTCATGAAACCAAGGCCATAAATATGTCGCATTCATGAAACCCGAAGCGATAAATTTGTCGCATTTATGAAATCCGAAGCGATAAATTTGTCGCATTCATGAAACCTGAAACCATAAATTTGTCGCATTCATGAAACCCGAGGCCATAAATATGTCGCATTCATGAAACCCGAGGTCATAAATTTGTCGCATTCATGAAACCCGAGGCCATTAATATGTCGCATTCATGAAACCCGAAACCATAAATATGTCGCATTCATGAAACCAAGGCCATAAATATGTCGCATTCATGAAACCCGAAACCATAAATATGTCGCATTCATGAAACCAAGGCCCTAAATATGTCGCATTCATGAAACCCGAAACCATAAATATGTCGCATTCATGAAACCAAGGCCATAAATATGTCGCATTCATGAAACCCGAAGCGATAAATTTGTCGCATTTATGAAATCCGAAGCGATAAATTTGTCGCATTCATGAAACCTGAAACCATAAATTTGTCGCATTCATGAAACCCGAGGCCATAAATATGTCGTATTCATGAAACCCGAGGCCATAAATATGTCGCATTCATGAAACCCGAGGCCATAATATGTCGCATTCATGAAACCCGAAACCATAAATATGTCGCATTCATGAAACCAAGGCCATAAATATGTCGCATTCATGAAACCCGAAACCATAAATATGTCGCATTCATGAAACCAAGGCCCTAAATATGTCGCATTCATGAAACCCGAAACCATAAATATGTCGCATTCATGAAACCAAGGCCATAAATATGTCGCATTCATGAAACCCGAAGCGATAAATTTGTCGCATTTATGAAATCCGAAGCGATAAATTTGTCGCATTCATGAAACCTGAAACCATAAATTTGTCGCATTCATGAAACCCGAGGCCATAAATATGTCGTATTCATGAAACCCGAGGCCATAAATATGTCGCATTCATGAAACCCGAGGCCATAATATGTCGCATTCATGAAACCCGAAACCATAAATATGTCGCATTCATGAAACCAAGGCCATAAATATGTCGCATTCATGAAACCCGAGGCCATAAATATGTCGCATTCATGAAACCCGAAACGATAAATTTGTCGCATTCACGAAACCCCAGACGCTAAAATTTTCAGTGTTCATGAACCTTTATGCGCTAAATTTTTCATTTTTATAATAATTCTTTATTTCTTTTGCATTGACAGGTACACAGTTGATCATAGCAAGCTCTTTAAGCTTCACTATAAGAACAATGGTACATCGTCCTTACATTGGATTGGATTGTTTTACCTCTGAGCGGCACTTTTTTGCACACCATGGGCTAAATGGCCAGGCCACAAGGACCCCGAAAGCTCAGAGAAGGTTGGGGGAGGGGACCCACTGGAACAGCTGTTGGGAGACAGGTGGTAGCCTCCCGTCAAGGCCATCCAGCGTGTTCTTTAACGTGCACAGGGTACGGCTCTCCCGCACACGGGGCCACGGCTTAACGTCCCATCCGACGGACGGCGGCCTTTCCAAGGCCATCGGTATCCCCTACTGACCGTAGGCAGGGCGGGGAATTTTGCGGAGATAAATCTCAACGCTGACCCAGCTGGGACTCGAACCTGGGAACTACAGATTACGAGCCTGGCGCGCTACCGACTGAGCCACCCCCGCCCCATCGTCCTTACAAGTGGCACATAAGAGTTAATAGAGAAAATAGAGTAATCAACACTTTAAAATAAGGTTAATAAATTTCCCGCTAAACGAGGTGTAGCTTATTCGAAGGAAAAGTGAAATATATGCAGTTATAACTAGTTGATATAAATCAGTTACGTATTGGCATCCATACATATCAAGTCCTGAAGGATATAGATAGATATACTAAACATTAATTTTAAGAAAGAGGTACTTTAATATTTTTAACTTTTAAGTAGCCAATTTTTGGTTTCAGATTTAAGTTTTGATAAGGCAAGAAAGGAAAAGAGTTTTCTGGGCAAAGAGTTAAAATTAAACAATTTCATGAAACCTCAAGCTCGAATTTGCCAGTATTCATGAAACCCCAAGCTCTAAATTTGTTAGTATTAATGACACTCCGAGCACTATATTTGTCAGTATTAATGAAACACCAAGCGCTAAATTTGTCAGTATTCTTGAAATCCCAAGCACTAATTTGTCAGTATTCGTGAAACACCGAGCGCTAAATTTTCAGCATTCATGAAACCCGAAGAACTAAATTTGTCAATTAAGCAATCAAATTATATTTCATTATCATGTACAATTTACAATATCGAAAAATATGAGTGTGCCCAAAAACCACATGGTTTGTCTGGTCCACTATACGAAATTAATAATAACTAGAAGGTTGGGTTGTTTTACCTCTGAGCGGCACTTTTTTGCACACCATGGGCTAAATGGCCAGGGCACATGGACCCCGAAGGCTCAGAGAAGGTTGGGGGAGGGGACCCACTGGAACAGCTATTGGGAGACAGATGGTAGCCTCCCGTCAAGGCCATCCAGCGTGTTCTTTAACGTGCACAGAATATGTCTCTCCCGCACACGGGGCCACGGCTTAACGTCCCATCCGACGGACGGCGGCCTTTCCAAGCCCATCGGTGTCCCCTACTGACCGTAGGCAGGGCGGGGAATTTTGCGGAGATAAATCTCAACGCTGACCCAGCTGGGACTCGAACCTGGGAACTACAGATTACGAGCCTGGCGCGCTACCGACTGAACCACCCCCGCCCCTAATAACTAGAAGGACGCATATCGCTTGTGGAGCATATGAAAATCTCGTTTTCAAAGAGAAAGAAGTGTTTACCTACTGTTTCATTCCTTTCATTACTTTCCCACACGTCTCTCAAAAAAGTGGGTAAATTGTTACTGTCAGTGGAATATCTTTTAGAAACTACCACTAGAGTTTTAAATTACTATTCTATACATAATATTTGTAAAAGTGAATAATAGCTCTGCCGTTTATCATTTCAGTGATCTGTAAAGTAATTTTATTAAGTATTTGAAAAATGAGAATTTATAATATTTCATTAGTACCAATCAAATTAAAAAAAGTTTTCTAATTATAATTTTCATTGTTTCCAATAGAAACTTCACACATTCCACCAACAAAATTTCATATTTCTATCGTTAATACCTCGTTGCAATATTCATTTGAAATTTTGGAATTTTCAAACCATTTCACCATTAGTGGACGGAATTACAGTGTTCGAAAGGTTCCGAAAGTGCGAATCATAATATTTTATCAATTCCTATCTAACTCTAAAAAAAGATTTTTTTTCATTTATCCCTAAATACAAACAATTATCTGCTAAAACAAAAAAAAGATGCATTTTCCCACCCCTTCTGGGTCTAAGAGGTTTATCTCGTTTTATTTGGGTTGTTTTACCTCTGAGCGGCACTTTTTTTGCACACCATGGGCTAAATGGCCAGGTCACATGGACCCTGAAGGCTCAGAGAAGGTTGGGGGAGGGGACCCACTGGAACAGCTGTTGAGAGACAGATGGTAGCCTCCCGTCAAGGCCATCCAGCGTGTCCTTTAACGTGCACAGGGTATGGCTCTCCCGCACACGGAGCCACGGCTTAACGTCCCATCCGACGGACGGCGGCCTTTCCAAGCCCATCGGTGTCCCCTACTGACCGTGGGCAGGGCGGGGAATTTTGCGGAGATAAATCTCAACGCTGACCCAGCTGGGACTCGAACCTGGGAACTACAGATTACGAGCCTGGCGCGCTACCGACTGAGCCACCCCCGCCCTTATATCGTTTTATCTCGTATTCTTTGAAAACGAGATAAAAATCAATAACCACTTGCTTATTACAAATATCACAAACAATATATGTCATTTTTCCGAAATATGTATAATAATATTATACTCTACATCAGGTCCTTCAACATATATACAACATTTTCCAAAAAGAGAAAACTCTTTAAGTTCCCATTAGAGTCTCCTCAGATTCTATTATTTCAACAATAATGCTTACGCTTAATAATCGGCGTGTTGGCTTAAGAAAACATGCCGCTTGATGATTCGTGTGCACTAAACTGGAAGTGTCTCCTGCTCCAGCTCTTCAATTACAGTCAAATACATTTCCAATGAAATTTCATGCTTAAAGCCACTAATATGGGATAATTTTTAGGGGACAGCAGCTCAACGGTCAGAGCACCTGACATGTTTATCAGGAGGTCGTGGGTTCAGATCCCACCCCGCTAATGACAACTTTTCGCTCTATATTTATTTATCATATTACCAACAGTTGTTTATCTGTGAGATACTATTATTTCAACTTTAAGCTCCGTTTGAACGTATTTTTTGTCATTTCTTATTTCCAGAAGCAACTGATTAAATATATTTGGTGCGATATATGAATAATGCTTATGAGCAATTTCTTTTTTGGTCAAAGGACTGCATATTTTGGACCCTTCTCTAAGAAGTTAAATAAATCCGGCTGAATTTGAAAATTAAAGCAATTCTGCTTAAAAAGTATCATCACTTAAAAATCAATTGCTTAAAAAGTATCCATGAAACTTTAAGAGCGAAATGACGATGAAATCAATGTCACATGGGGATATCTCTGCTCCACCACCTAACTGAGGAGATCTCATTATTCCCAGTGTAGTAGAAAGATATTTCTGCTTGGAAGATCCATCTACTTCTTTTGATTCCAGTTACACTCCACAGCGTAGTCAAGAACCTCGTCTAATTCAGAAAAGTGAGCTTAATGATCTAGTACATGACCTAACTTGTCAAAACAAGCAGAACCTTTGGAATCCAGGTTGCAAGACTGGAATTTGCTGGCTACAGGTGCGAGGATTGGTGTATTTTTGAAAGAGCAGCGAGACATTTTTTTATGGCATGCATAATCTCTCTATGTGTGCCTCGACATAAATAGACTAATGGAAGAATTAGGATTTCCACAAAAACCTAAAGAATGGAGGCTATTTATATATTCTTGTAAAGTAAGTTCCTTAGTAAATACACAGATTACCTGTAAAAAAAGATTTCAACACTTATTAAAAACATCTGAAAAAAATTATCGCTGACGCGTCGGGAATCGCACCCACATTACTCTGGCATGTATTTAGAGAGTTGCGGGTTCGATTCCCGCCGCGTCGACGATATTTTTTTTTTTTCAGATGTATTTTAGTAAGCTTAAAAAATATTCTCTTTCGCAATGGAAATAAAAAACCTTCAATACCTGTGGGCTAATTCGGTTGATATGAAGGAAACCTACGACAGCATGTCTGCCATACTGAATGCAATAAATTACAAGGAACACTGTTGGCAGTTATGTAGTGATTTGCAGGTAATCACACTGTTACTTGGATTGCAAGGTGGATTCACAAAGCAACACTATGTTGTAAAAGACTGGCCAACCAGAGTAAACTTCGTTCTGGAATAATAAAAATAAATACCCCCTCAAGCAGCTGCTTGCCACAGAGGTCCGACAGGAGCCTGTCAGTTTATATGCCATAGTAGAAGGTCTGTGAGGATGGCAGAACCTCAGCAGGAAAACAATACAAAGTGTTAAATACACACTCTTAGTGAATCCTGAGTCAGTTATTCTTCCTCTTCTACACCTAAAGCCTGGCGTTATGAAAAATTTTGTAAAAGCTTTGGACAAAATTAGTGAGAGTTTTGCATACTTAAGAGGACAATTTGCAAAACTGAGTGACGTAAAGCTTAAAGAAGGTATCTTTGTTGGTTTGAAAATAAGAAAAGTTCTGCATGATACCACTTTCGAAACAAACTAAATTCCAATGAATTAGAAGTGTGGAAATTCTTTAAATCAGTAGTTTGAAGGTTTCTTGCGATTAAAAAGGAAGAGAACTACCAACAATTAATAGAGGAACTGTTACCTAATGATCAATCTTAAAAATGCCCGATGAAACTCAAAATACACTTTATGCATTTTCACTTAGACTTGTTCACATACAACTTTGGTGCTCTTAGCGATGCAAAAGGTGAAAGATTCCACCAAGATATAAATAGAAAGGACCAAGGCTACCAAGAAGATGAGATCCTGCGATGATGGGTGACGAATGTTGATTTTTACAGAGGCAAGATGATACTGTTTATAAGAGGGCAAAAAAAAAAACCGTCTTAACAAATTTAGAGCCTTAATGTTTTTGGTATACTGTCAAGCATAATCTGTGCCTATGATGCCTTTATAGCGTTTACAAGTGTACTTCCATGATCACTTTTCAAGCCTAATATCGGTGATGTGTACAAAATCATATATGTTGAACACAAAGACAAAATAAGTAATAACAAAAAAGTTGTGCGGTTGCAAATTTTTTTACTGTTATTTTTATAATCAGCGTATCCGATTTAGTCAAAAACAGCTTATTTCGTTCATATTATCGAAAAAAAATGTTGAAATTTCTTGATCAGTGTTATCTGAAAGATTAAATATATGGTTAGAGTAATCCTCGTAAAATAAGGTAGGCAAAGTAAACGTAACAAAGCGATAATCATTTTCGTTAAGAAAGCGGTGTATTAACTTAATCCATAAAGGCTGGAGATGCTAATAAGCAGTTCTTCCACAATACCTCCTCTTTGACATACAATTTTATAAAAGTCTCAACCTTAAAAACAGATTTGAAAATGATTTTCTTCTAAAAAAAATACATTTATTAATTTTCATAGTATTTACAAGACACCACGAGGGTTTATAAGAGAGAAAACACTGCATTGGGAAACATCCCTAACTAGAACTGTTCATCAAATGTTATTTATTGTTATAATAAACTTATTTAAATATTGACGCGAGTTTTTTAGATATCGAATATCTCGAGGGATAAATTTTTTGGTTCACCTGCCTTGATCTTCCGTTTCATACTCGTGTTTCTACATCCTCAGACTGTTTGTCATTGATCGACGACAAGCATTCAATAAATCGATATGTGGACGAGACAGGAGGGGATGGCGTCCACGCTGGAATGAGTTGTGCCTCACATGAGATATTCCGATATCACATGTGCCTCACATGAGATATTCCTACAGTTATGTCTCCTACTTTGCACACAAGGTGTCGAATTGCTGTTGAAACTCGTCAAGGATGCAATTTCAGGCATTTCGTTGTTCTCAGCTCAGGCTTATCAAGATGAAGTGCTCCTTTATTACTCATACAAGTTTTCGTTATCTGATCTCTAACAGAAACTAATCAATATTCTTTGTTCCACACATAACAAGACGGAGAAATTGGCATTCTTCTGTCATGATGCCAGTAAAATAAAAGCAGATGAAAGTGAAAGCTTTTCATTGTAGTTAGTTTATGGACCTGGGTTCGAGCCCCTGGTAAGGCATGGATGTATGTGTCGGTTTTCAGCTGAGGTCCTGCCATCCTCTCAGATCTTTTACTTTGGCATATAAACTGACAGGTTCCTGTCAGATCTCTGTGGCAAGCAGCTGCTTGAGGGGGTATTTATTTATTTTTTTATTAGTTTATGACGCAAATTAGAAACACGTTGGGTTTGGCGTTCCGATGAGAGAACTTATCAGAAAGTGATGGGTTGAGTTCTTTTGTTCCAGCACTCTATTTTGTTGGAACATAATGGTAAGGGATTTAAATCTCAGATCAGCATTTTGTTGGAACTGGTATGGGAATTAAATTTCAGATAGCACACAATTATAATCAAACTATTTTTCAGTTCATATATGCTATATTTGTTAATAATAATCTATTCTTAACATGCTGCTGGAATTCAGCTAGTAGCATGCATGACTTGTGATAAGATGTTCCGAAAGTTCTAGTCCCAGCTTTGATTGCACTGATACTTCATCCGCTAACCCTCGTGAGAAAAAAAGATATCGATGGGATTGAAAAAGTCGCTGTCTGTCGGATTCAATGTTAAACCGTGTTCCGCTTTTATCTGTCTCATAGATGCTATCCAGTTGATTTCCTTCCTCAATATACTCTGAGCCCTGGGGTGACCTGATCATTTAAGCCCATTGTGTGCACAAGTAACGTTCAGAAGTAAAAATTCAACAGTTCCAGGTTTTTGTTTTATTTCTGAGAGGTACTTTTTGCACAGTGATTTTGCACAATGGGCTAAATGACCAGGTCATAAGGACCCTAAGGGCTAAGAGAAGGAAATTCATTGGACAGCTGTTAGGAGACAGATCGAGTTCTTCTTTGAAGGCCTTTCAGCATGTTCTTTAACGTGTACAGAGTATCGCTCTCCAGCACACGGGTTTAATCATAGATCACTAATAGCGGTAGACGGAGCGTGACGTCATAACGCTGAAGTTGACACGTTCAAGGCGAATATCACGTGACGCGGATCTAAAAAGCTTTGAACGATAATGGAGAAGTATTGCGAGGTTGTATTTATATCTAAAAGCAAAAGTTTAGAATTATATTTTCAGAAAAAAGTTTCGTGCAGTCGCTCAAATAAATATCTCATGGTTGATTACAGAATTCAGAAAAAATATCTGGCAAAGATTTTGTTAGAAAATAGTGATCTGGCAACCTTCGTGTACGTACACGAAGGATCACTAATTTCTAAAAATATCTTTGCCAGATATTTTTTCTGAATTCTGTAATCAACCATAGCGTTCGGATATTTATTTGAGCGACTGTACATGTTCTGCGTATAATTGTAATGAGCGATTCCAGAAAAGGAATATCGTTTCACAAGTAAATGTTTTTATTTAAATTGTTTCTCTTTATTAGCAAAGAATTGATGTGGTATATAATTCAGGGGTATACACAACAATAAATACTTGGAATGTACAGCGAAATTACATAAAGTTGGGAAATAAACGATACAAGTTTTTTCTTAGATAGGAAATATTCGTGGTTTCTCAAAAAAGGTTGAAAGGTGCAATTTTAGAAGTTTACAATATACTGACCATATTTAATGAACATCATCTACGTAGCATGGAATTGTTTGATCAGGGCCGGATCTAGGGGAGGGGAGGGGGGTATGCTCCCAACACTTTAGGAATACTGGTAAGGAAAATAGTGGCAAAAAAAATTGTTAACTTGCGAATTTTTCAAGAAATTCTAAAATGGAAGTGGAAATGTTATATTACACTGGTTTCCATAAATTAAGGAAAACTCAGAAAAATGATGATAAACAAAAAACTATAGGAATGATTTTAATGAAATTTGATGGAAACATGAATTACAATGCTAGTTTCAGAATGGCATAAAATATTTTACACTAGAAATATTTTTTGTCAAAAACTAACTCTTACAGGAACTTGTCCAAAAATGAGGTGTCAGAATGCAATGGGCAAAGTTCTTTAATAAGGAGTGTGGTCACCCCTTACAGCAATGCAGGCACGACAGCGATGTTCCATGCTGTTTATGATGTTGTGAATCAGCTCAGTAGGAAGTAACGACCATTGTTCCTTTAAAGCAGTAATAAGCTCCCCCTTTGTTTCAGGTGGGGGATTGAAGGCAGCAACATGTATCCCTATAGAGCAACATGTATCCCTATAGTTTACCACACAGGCTCAATCGGATTTTGTTCGGGAGATCGAGCTGGCCATTCCATGTGTATAATGGTCTCCTCTTGAAGGTATTGTTCCACTAGTCGAGCTCTGTGTGGAGGAGCGTTATCTTGTAAGATTAATGTTTCACCTATTGCCCAAGCGTAAGGACGTACATAGGATCCAGGATGTCATCTCTGTACCTTTAAGCATTCAGGTTCCCACTCGTCAACACATTGAGGTCTATGGGTCCACCTAAGGAAACGACACCCCAAACATACACGCCACCTCCGCAGTAATTGTCTCTTTGATGGATGTTACTGGAATGATAGCCGGTACCTCGTTCTCTCCATATCAATGTCCGGGTTTGGGTTGGGTTGTTTTACCTCAGAGCGGCACTTTTTTGCACACCATGGGCTAAATGGCCAGGTCACATGGACCCCGAAGGCTCAGAGAAGGTTGGGGGAGGGGACCCACTGGAACAGCTGTTGGGAGACAGATGGTAGCCTTCCGTCAAGGCCATCCAGCGTGTTCTTTAACGTGCACAGGGTATGGCTCTCCCGCACACGGGGCCACGGCTTAACGTCCCATCCGATGGAAGGCGGCCTTTCCAAGCCCATCGGTGTCCCCTACTGACCATGGGCAGGGCAGGGAATTTTGCGGAGATAAATCTCAACGCTGACCCAGCTGGGACTCGAACCTGGGAACTACAGATTACGAGCCTGGCGCGCTACCGACTGAGCCACCCCCGCCCCTTCAATGTCCGGAATCACTCTGCAAGCAATATCTGGTCTCATCTGTGAAGAGTATGGACCTCCATTGCTCTTCTGTCCAGTTAACATGAGTGCGTGCCCAATTCAACCTACTGTGATGTGGCGTGAGGAGTATACAAATTACTGGCCTTCTAGCGTACAGACCTCCCTCGTGAAGCCTTCTAGGCACATCGGAAGCTGATACAACCATCCCAGTGGTTGCTGTGAGGGAGTAGACGTCCTGTTCTTTCGTGCTCTTAATCGCAGATATCGGTCTTGTACAGCGGTCGTAACTCTAGCCCTTCCTCGGCTAAACCTCCGAGACGCGGAATCCATGCTAAGAAATTGATTCCACAGTCTATGGACCACAGAAGCATTCACATTCAGCAATAATGCCATGTCTAACTGACTTTGACCTGCTTCGAGCCGGCCAATAGTTCTCCACCACAGTTCATTTGGCAAATGATGCCTCATGGTCATTCCTTACAAAATGGCTATTTCGAATTTCTTTATTCACATTTACAACACAAAATAACGATCCACTCCAAAACACCCATTTTTATGCCGCTATCTGATTATGAAAATTGACACAACCTAGACTAATTTGCATATGATATGCTGACTCAGCATTACTTTACTGGTTACATGACCAAGTTTGGTGAAGATCGCACAATTTTTTGGCGAATTACCGCGATTTTTCTCATTTTTTCTTAATTTATGTAAACCAGTAAATAACGAAAATCCAGTCTCTTTTTCCCTCCTTTACTTTTTTCGGGCTTGATTGAATTTTCCCCCAACTATTTATTGTTTTAGATAATTAAATCAGGGGTCTCATCTGGCTCTCTTCTGGGCATGTTCATATCTTTTTTTTACATTTTGCAGCATTATTGTGATCCTGAAAAGTTTCTCCTTCAATAAAAGTTTTCCTAAATATTCTTATATTACCAATACTTATTTAAAGCCATTGCTTGAAGTCCGCAAAATTCCCCGCCCTGCCCACGGTCAGTAGGGGACACCGATGGGCTTGCAAAGGCCGTCGTCCGTCGGATGGGACGTTAAGCCGTGGCACCGTGTGGGGGAGAGCCATACCCTGTGCACGTTAAAGAACACGCTGGATGGCCTTGACGGGTGGCTACCATTTGTCTCCCAACAGCTGTTCCAGTGGGTCCCCTCCCCCAACCTTCTCTGAGCCTTCGGGGTCCATGTGACCTGGCCATTTAGCCCATGGTGTGCAAAAAAGTGCCGCTCAGAGGTAAAACAACCCAACCCAACCCATTGCTTGAAGCAAATACATAACATATTTATGATACTAAACTTCAAAGTTTAAAATATAGCAGTAGGTTAAAATTAGATTTGGTGATGGAAGATTTTTTAGTATCTTCAACTTGGCAGAAATATTTTACTGAATGTATTTTACTTGAAAATTTACGTAATAAATTCCGTAATATAATGCTTAGCAATAGTGTATATAACGTGGACATATCATGACACAAAACGTTTACATAAAGTCTCATGTGTTTGCACAAAACGGTTGAAAAATATCTTGCCAAGATAAATGGTTTTATTCTAGAGCAATGTGATCCTGTCAAGAGAATATCACATTACAGTGTACAGTCGCTCAAAAAAATATCCGAACACTCTGGTTGATTACAGAATTCATAAAAAATATCTGGCAACCATTTTTTTTTAGAAATTAGTGATCTGGCAACCTTCGTGTTTGCCAGATCGAAGATTGCCAGATTTCTAAAAAAATCGTTGCCAGATATTTTTTCTGAATTTTGTAAACAACCAGAGTGTTCGGATACTTTTTTGAGCGACTGTACTTGTTTTTCGATAACCAAATAATTTTTGGGATGTCCAAATAATGGGGATCAAATTATTTTTAATAAGTATTTAATTTCTTAAAAATCATTTTTATAACTTATTCCTGATAATTATTACATGATAAAATATTAGAGTTACAGTATGCTAACTACGAAAATAGTTTATGAAGTTAAACGGAATTTATTGCTTTGTAATTGAAATTTTATTAGCTTTTTTTCTAATATCTGTATAATTTTTCTTTTAAAATGTTTTCAGATTTCTATTAAAAACAGTTATATATACTAATTCTGTTATGTATTATATATACAAAAAATATAAATATTTGTAATTTCGAAATTTTTGCCAAGAAGAAGCATAAAAAAGTCAAACTTTTTAACTGATTTAAAATAAAACAAACAAAAAATTTCACTATTTTCATTAGAATTCGAAAGATCAGTGTGAAAGAGCTGAAAAACAAAAAAATAGTCGCTTTGTAAAAAGAGATAAACGGGAGCTCTTCAGAGTTCTTTTAGCAAAGAAACTAAACGCAACTGAGCTTTCTGATCCGCCCCTCACGTGTCCTGTCACATGATACAAGTCGGCTTCAGTGGTTTGCATGGCGTTCTTCTAGCGATGCTCCATCTACCTATATTGTTGGTCTATGGGATTAATGGTGGCTTCCATCTGTCTCCTAACAGCTGTCCAGTGGGTTCCCTACCTCAACCTTCTGAGTCATTGGAATCTTTGTGACCTAGCCATTTAGCCCAAATGTGTGCAAAAAAAGGGACGCGAGGGGAGGTGTTCACTCAATCAGTAAAGCGCCAGGATCAAAATATGCAGTTCCCAGGTTCGAATCCCACCTGGGCCAGCGTTGAGATTTATATCCTTGTTGTTGTTGTTTTACCTACAACTTTACCTACTTGTTTGTCTACCTTTACTAGGAACTTTTTTGCACACCATGGGCTAAACGGCCAGGTCACATGGACCCCGAAGGCTCAGAGAAGGTTGGGGGAGGGGACCCACTGGAAACACTGGAACAGCTGTTGGGAGACAGATGGTCAAGGCCATCCAGCGTGTTCTTTAACGTGCACAGGGTATGACTCTCCCGCACACGGGGCCACGGCTTAACGTCCCATCCGACGGCCTTTCCAAGCCCATCGGTGTCCCCTACTGACCTCTGGTTAATACGGGGTGGGGAGTGGGTCCCGAAGGACCCACTCCCCGTGGGGAAAGCACGTGCTCCGTCTCACGACACTACACGTGTATAGCAACTAGAGGCCTGGAAGTAGAAGATGAAGTTTGTCTCAGGGGAGACCAGTAGGGACTTGGAGTACGGATGGTGTTAAAGGGGGTGCTGAGTGCAGCCCGGGAAGAAATTAGGAAGATAACACAAAGAGAGACAGCAGCCACGGACCTCAAAGGAGAGAGTCCCGAAGCCGGCAGACGAGCCAGCCCATGTCCCTCAAGTGTGCCCTGACACGGGCACTCTCAATGGACACTGAGACCAATTCGCCTGCTACCTCATTGATCGCCTGGGAGTCCCTGAGTTCGTTAGCGAACCCTTTTGTAATCGGACACCTGAGGATGTAGTGCCCGACATCTGCTTCTGGAGCCCCACAGCCGCAGTAACTGTGGGCAGAGATGTTAAACCGCTCCAGGTATTTGGGGAAACTCCCATGTCCTGTTAGAACCTGCGTCAAATAGTGGTCAGAGGACATCAGGGATAGACTGACCCTTTTCAAGAATGTCTTTGTTTGAAGACCATTCTCAGTCGTATCCCAGAGCCTCTGCCACTCCTTGATTGTACCTTGGCTAATTATAGACTTCAGGGTCGTTTTTGAAGTCTTTACCGCTATCACAGGTTGAGTGTTATTTCCTGCGGAGCGGGCCAGTTGGTCGGCCCGCTCATTTCCCTCATGACCTACGTGCGCTTTAATCCAGGAGAAGGAAACACTGGGCATGCTCTGATTGCCCAGGATGCACTTGATCTCCTTCATTATCTGATGCCTGTTATTTGCATCTTAAGTGCATGCAGAGCGGCCTGGCTGTCTGTATACAGCCGTATGACATTGTGGTGTCCGCCGTCATTGAGGGCCCAGATGAGGGCCTCTCTGATAGCGAGCAACTCTGCTTGAAAGGCTGAGCCATTATTAGATACCTTCCTCTGATAATCATACACTTTGGCTCCTTGATTGAAGACAGTGAAGGCTAGGCCCACACCATCCTCGCTCTTGGAACCATCAGTGTATATCTCAATTCCAATTCCTGTTGGTAACTCCATGGACCAGGGCACACGTAGTCGTCTTGTGGGATGGAGTTCCCACTTAGCGGTATTTTGCTCATAATCCTCAGGGTCATACTGGACTCCGAGGAATGTTGCTTTCTCCTTAGCCTGCATGACTCTGAATATGGTCGCTTCTTTACCGACAGTCAAAAATAGCGGAGGGATCCCTGCGAGCACCAGAAGGGCATCCGTAGATGTTGTCCTATATGCCCTGGTGATTCGCAGTAAAGCCGGTCGTTGGGCGGCGAGCAGCTTTCTACACATTATGGCGTGGTTCGTCGGGAGCCGTCCCCTACTGACCGTGGGCAGGGCGGGGAGATTTATATCCGCTAAATCTCCCAGAGCCCTCGGTCAGTAAGGGGTCACTGATGAGCTAGAAAATGCTGCCGTCCATTGTATGGGGGCATTAAGCCTGTGTGTAGGGAACCATAACCTCTGCAAGTTATAGAACATGTTGGATGGAATTGAAGGGAGGCTTCCATATGCCTCCTAGCAACTGTCCAGTGGATCCACTTCGCCTAACTTTCTGTGAGCCCTTGGAGTATTTAAGCCATTGGACTTACGATTCATTTAGCCCATTGTGTACAAAAATTGTAGCTCAGAGATAAAACAATCCAACTCATTTAGAACCTTGTCATTTTCAGTTCCAGTACATTTGGTGCCAACCAGGGCCGGATCTAATGGGGGGTGAAGGCAAGGGGCCATGCCCCACCCCCTCAGAATGTGAATAATGGTAATAGGGGAAAGAAATTATTAAACTTATTAAGTATATTTATATATAATATTAAGTACATTTCATGCATTTTTCAAGTTTTTTTTTAGAAACCTATAAAACAGTGGAGGGGGATTTGTTTTAATGCATTGGAAATCCAGTCTCTTGCCCCTTTTACATTTTTACGGCTCGATTTCTTTCCCCCCACCTCTATTTTTTTTCTAGATCCGGGCCTGGTGCCAACATACCCGAGTCAAAATGATCCGAATCACACAATCTCCTAGAAATGTCCCCTCCCACCCAGAACGTAGGCACAGTTCTCCGCGATGCTCCATGTTGGAAAATGTTCTCTGAAGTGCATCTCTATCAATTTATCCACTTCCCCGTGAGTGTTTTCTTTTTAGGGCATCCATGGTGCGAAGCGTTTTATTGACGAAGCATCTCTTTAAGTAGGCGTCACAAGAATAAATCAAACGGACTTAAATCGCGAGCGAAGAATGGGAAGCCACAGGACTTTGGAGATCACTTTGTCTAAAGAAGTTTGGATTTCTGAGTTAAGTCCGCTTGATATTTTATTCTGGGGGCTACGAAAGGGAATCGTCTTCAAAGATAATATCCTCTACACAGCTACTCCCTCGGCAATTTCGCACTTTTATGGGCAGTGGTGGTTGCAGGTGGAAGGAATGTCCTTTTACAGATACCGGCTGCGCTGCACGAATGCTCCGTAGTACAGTGAAGTTCACTATCAAGGTTAAAAACAAACTTTAGTTAAAAACAAACTTTAATTGGCTTTTTGAGTCGAGTTGTTTTACCTCTGAGCAGCTAAATGGACAGGTCACATGGACCCCGAAGGCTCAGAGAAGGTTGGGGGAGGGGACCCACTGGAACAGCTGTTGGGAGACAGATGGTAGCCTCCCGTCAAGGTCATCCAGCATGTTCTTTAACGTACCCAGGGTATAGCTCTCCCGCACACAGGGTCACGGTTAACGCCCCATCCGACGGACGGCAGCCTTTCCTAGCCCATCGGTGTCCCCTACTGACCGTGGGCAGGGCGGGGAATTTTGAGGAGATAAACCTCAACGCTGACCCAGCTGGGATTCGAACCTAGAAACTCTGTACAGATTACGAGCCTGGTGCGCTACAGACTAAGCAACCCCCGCCCCACTTTAATTGTCACTATCTTTAAAAAAATTCATTATAATATAAAACAAAAGTGATTCATATAAAAATCATAAAAGTTATACGTTGGGTTGTTTTACCTCTGAGCGGCACTTTTTTTGCACACCATGGGCTAAATGGACAGGTCACAAGGACCCCGAAGGCTCAGAGAAGGTTGGGGAAGGGGATCCACTGGACAGCTGTTGGGAGGCAGATGGTAGCCTCCCGTCAAGGCCATCCAGCGTGTTCTTTAACATGCACAGGGTATGGCTCTCACACACACGGGCCACGGCTTAACATCCCATCCGGCGGATGGCGTCCTTTCCAAGCCCATCGGTGTCCCCTACTGACCGTGGGCAGGGGGGGGGGGAATTTTGCGGAGATAAATCTCAACGCTGACCCAGCTGGGACTCGAACTTGGGAACTACAGATTACGAGCCTGGCGCGCTACCGAATGAGCCACTCCCGCCTCTCATTAAAGTTATACAAAAGCTGTTTTACTCAAATGGAAGTAAAAATATGATTGTCAGTCTTCAATTCTGTCTGCATTGTATTCGATACACTTTCTCCTACGACGAACTAATGACTGGATTTTCCTAGAGAAGTTTCGTGGTGGAACCACTCGTGCACCGCCTTTTGCCCTCTTCATTAGGCGAGAAGTAATAACTTCTTAGTGTGCGTTTCAGTAGAAAAGATGGTAATCACTCAGCGCAAAGCCTGGGGAATAATGGAGGGGAAGGTAACTCATCTCAAACTTCATCTTCTGTATCTGCTCTACTGTAGAACGTGGGTAAGGGCGTGTTGTATTGTTTTACCTCTGAGCGGCATTTTTTCCCCACTAAATGGCTAGGAATCTAAGGACTTAGAGAACGTTGAGGAATGATATTCCAGTGGAGTCGTTAGAAGACAGATGGAAGCCTCCCATCAAGGCCATCCAGCTTGATCCTTTACACGTTATGGCACACGAAGCCACGGCTATATGTGCCATTAGAAGGAAGGCGGCCTTTTCCAGCCCACCGGTATCCCCTTCTGACTGAAGGGTTTAGCATAGATAAATCTCAAAGCTGGCACAGGTGGGACTCAAACCTGGGAACCACATATTACGATTCAGACGTGCTACCGACTGAGGACGGGCATTGTTATGCTGCAGGCACACCACTGATGGTAACAAACTGCGACTTTCCTTCCGTATTGCTAGCGTTGAATGATTTCGGAAGCACATCCCAGTACTTTACACTTGCCACCATTTCTCCAGATAGTACTCTAGAATTATTCCTTTATCATCCCAGAATACAGTGAATAACACGTTTCCAGCTGGTGCTTGACTGCGGGCTTTCTTAAGTCGAGGAGAATTTATATGGAGAGCCACTCTGAACTAGCGCATTTGCTTTCTGGTAAGTGCACCCAGGATTCATCAATCGGTTACCACATGTTCTGAGAAGTTTAATACCGTCCGAAGAGCGCAGAACACTATAAATTCGTCGTTCCTTTAGTTTATATGTAAAACGATGTGGAATCCAAAGAGCAATCACTTTTCGAAACTGCAACTTCTTGCCAAAGATGTTATACGCTGAATCAACAATGATATTTAATGCAGCCGTAATTTCTTCAATGGTAATACAATGATTTTTTTCTCACAATCTCTTCCACTCACGCTATGCGTTGTGGTATCATAACACGATAAGCTTGCCCTGGTCATGGAACATCTAAGGCACATTCGATAAGTTCTTGAATTTATCCATCCATTCGTACACTTACAGTTTACTCATGCATCATCCATCACACCGAGTCAAGATTCGTCGAATTCGTCTTAGTTCCTGATTGTAAAAGGTGCCTCTCTTTTTGTCATCCATACAGTTGTGATCCACCAAATGGTGGATCATCCAGTAGTTGTCCTCCCAGTTGTCGCGCTTCTGGTTATATAACATACGAACTAGGATTTTTTTGATGTAGTAAGAGTTGCGTTGAGGGATACTCGCATGCAGAGTTCCAGACACTCTTAAACTATCCAGCAATTCTTTGATGAAATGTGTACGAATCCACCCAAATTCGCGATTTCTTCTTCAACTCAATAGAAAGTTCAACAGCGTTTTAAGTGATGTGGAATGGAAGATTTCATGATTTTGGTATAAATGTTAACTCTTGGCAGATTTTTATTAATATCATTGCTAGGATATGCACATTCATCGACTACTAAATTATGACTAGAAATCTATACTTTGTGGAATCTTTTCTCTATAGAGGAGAGATTTCTCTCTGCATAAGCACCCCTTCCTCAACTTTTTATGAGCCCTTTATGTGTGTGTGGCGGGAGGAAGGTTTCTTTGTGACCTGGCCGTTTACTCCGTCCGTCGAATAGGACGTTAAGCAGTGGCTCCGTGTGCGGGAGAGTCATAACCTGTGCACGTTAAAGAACATGCTGGATGGTTTGACGGGAGGCTACCATCTGTCTTCCAATAGCTGTTAACAGTGGGTTCCCTCCCTCAACCTTCTCCAAGCTTTCGGGATCCTTGTGATCTGGTCATTTAGCCCATGGTGTGCAAAAACGTGCCTCTCAGAGATAAAACAATCCAACCGTGGCCGTTTAGTTCAGTGCGTGCAAAAAGTGCCTCTCAGGAGTAAAACAACCGAAGAACTGTTCTTTGTCAATATTTCTAGGTAAAGTGATTGTACTTTAAGCTGGGGATTCCCTTCTCTCTCTATATATATATAAAAAAATGGAGATTTTATTTATCTGTGTGTCTGTTTGTTCGACATCTCTTCCTAGAAGGTCACAGCTAGGACCACCAAACTTCATCTCACCATAGTGCACTGTCAGTGTTTCGACCACA
Organism: Ryuthela nishihirai; assembly: GCA_038380435.1. Classification (NCBI taxonomy): domain Eukaryota; kingdom Metazoa; phylum Arthropoda; class Arachnida; order Araneae; family Heptathelidae; genus Ryuthela; species Ryuthela nishihirai. Next base: position 87,687,562 of record JAWZYU010000005.1, on the reverse strand, counting down.
CAAAATTAGACCTTCCCTTAAAGTTGGTCGTGAAATGTCTCTCCACTAATACACAGATGTCACATCGACAACGCATTACTCCATTTAAAACTTTCGGCTCTCCATTCATAAAATAGGCGTCGGCAACTCCCCCAGAAATTTCGGACATTTGCTGTGGGTTGAATCCGGAATCACTGAAGCTAGGAACCTGATCACTTTTTACCTGTGAGCGGCACTTCTTTTGCACACAATTGTCTGGCCACAAGGACACCGATGTCCCAGAGAAGCTTGGGGGAGGTTCCCTCCCCCAAGCTTCTCTGGGACATCGGTGTCCTTGTGGACAGCTGTTGGGAGATAGATGGTCGCCTCCCGTCAAGGCCATCCAGCGTGTTCTTTAACGTGCACTGGGTATGGCTCTCCCTCACTCGGGCCACGGCTTAACGTTCCATACGACCGGCGTTCCGGCGACCTTTCCAAGCTCATCGGTGTCACCTACTGATCATGGGAGTGTGGGGAGCTTTGCAGAGATAAATCTCAACGCTGACCCAGCTGGGATTCGAATCTGGGAATTGCAGATTACGAGCTTGGCGCGGTACCGGAGACACCTCTGTCCCGGAATCTGATCACTAAACTCTACATAGCCACAACTAAATGGGACCACCACATCAAATTCGGGGCCGATCAGTCAAATACCTGTGGATAAGAGGACCCGAAACGTTCCCCCACCGCTGACGTTAGCTGAAACGTACACGAATGTCCGCGCACCCGTTAAGAATAACCCTATTACTCAGAGTCATTATATCAAAGCCCGAGCAACGCAGAGGAAATTCTACTAGTAATTCACTATAAGTCTAGTCATCAACTCATTGCACATAGTATTGCCAATTCAATTACTCTCTAACGAAGTTAATCTTATTTCATGTGTCTAAAAAAAGGAAACCTCACCTTATAAGATCGGAGCATTCTCCTCTGACTAAAACTAGAACCTCTCCTCAGTTTAGAGTTCTGAGGAAAGCAATGCTATAAACTGTACTTCAACAGTTATCGCCTCTAACTGAAATTTGAAAGGCGAATAAGCGATTTTTTTCGTCATATATTAAAATAAAGAATGTCTGCGACTAAAACAGGAGCAGTGATCGCTTTCAAGGAGTTATTTTCAAAGAGTTGCATTACAGCTTTAAAGGAGTTGCATTACAGGGAGTCGATAAAATATCTCTGTGTCTGCCATCAATAAATTCTCCCTGTGAATCATTAAGGCACGAGTAATGGAAAACAGATATTTTTTCATTAAAAAGACACACCAGCTAAGTCTTGTTTTATCACTTTTTTCCCTCTTATAAATGAAATACAGTCTTTTAGGGTATTATCTAAGATAGTTCTATCCTTTCTGTAAACCTCAAAAGAATCGGCATTCAATTATCGGTAAATAATATGTATGGGGGACGAACGAAAAGACTAGGGTTTTATGAAATGTAATGGAGTTGTATTTCAGATTCACAAAAAAAAACTTAATAAGTTCTTTGCTGTAAGTAACTCTTCAAAGTTTTATTTAAATCTTTGCTTACCATTTTGCTTTTATGTTTTACAAATAGATCACACATTAAAGAATAGAGTGTCGGATTAAGATGGGAATATCTTTAAGTATTTTTTCTCCGCAATTATTGCTTTTGGAAATGCAAGAGTGCGCAGGGTTTATGATTTATCAGAAAATTTGTAAAACTGTATATCTCCGGTTACGAAATTCCGCTTTAAAACAGAACTAAGGTAGACTAAATATCTACTTTTTAAAATTTAATTCCAGTTTACAGTTTCATATTTTGTATTTTATTTCAAAAATGAATAAAGGATATGTAATTTGATAACGATAATTTTTATTCTTTTGTAAAATTACGAGTGAATTTTGTTTTTAATTGAAAGGCTTTAATACATAATAAATAGCTATTAATAATAATAGCTATTTTGGCCGAGTGGTTAGCGCGGTTGGCTACTGATCTAAGGGACCTGGGTTCGAGCCCCGGGTAAGGCATGGACGTATGTATGGTTTTTCTGCTGAGGTCCTGCCATTCTCACAGACCCTCTGCTATGGCGTATAAACTGACAGGCTCCTGTCAGACCTCTGTGGCAAGCAGTTGCTTGAGGGGATATTTATTTATTTTATGCATAATAAATAGCGTATGACTGTTTCGGGTTTTACCTGATTTCCCTCCGAACAACAGATTTAATATTCAGGTTAAAATCAAAAAAAAAATATCGGAGAAAATATGCATTTCGTAATTTTCAAAACGTGCATAATATAAATATATTTTACTAAACGAAAAAGAAAGATTAAAGTAGTATACTCTCAATTGTTTTGCGTTGTTTTACCTCTGAGTAGCACTTTTTTTACACACAATGATCTAAATGGCCAGGTCACAAAGACCCCGCGGGCTCAGAAAAAATTAGGGAAAGGGGACCCAATGGATAATTATTAGGTGACAGATGGTAGCCTCCCGCCAAGGCCATCCAGCATGTTCTTTAATATGCAGAGAGTATAGCTCTTCTGCTGATGGGGCCATGGATTTACGACCCATCCGATGAACGGCAGCCTTTCCAAGTCCATGGATCGGCGTTCCCTACTGACCGAAGGCAGTGTGGGAGGTTTAGCAAAGATAAATCTCAACACTAGACTCGAACCTGGAAACTATAGATTACGATCCTGATGCGCTACCGACTGAGCTACCCCGTCCCCCCAATTTCTTTGAGTTTATCATTTCCAATACTACATGGGCGTAAACAAAGATCAGAAAACGAATTATTATTATTAATTCATTCTATGTCTTGTGGCAGTGCACGAGTACTACTGATACATTTTATCTCCGCAAAATTCCCCGCCTTGCCCACGGTCAGTAGGGGACACCGATGGGCTTGGAAAGGCCGCCGTCCGTCGGATGGGACGTTAAGCCGTGGCCCCGTGTGCTGGAGAGCCATAACCCTGTGCACGTTAAAGAACACGCTGGATGGCCTTGACGGGAGACTACCATCTGTCTCCCAACAGCTGTTCCAGTGGGAACAACAACTGTTCTCCCAACAGCTGTTCCAGTGGGTTCCCTCCCCCAACCTTCTCTGAGCCTTCGAGGTCCATGTGACCTGGCCATTTAGCCCATGGTGTGCAAAAAAGTGCCGCTCAGAGGTAAAACAACCCAACCCAACTACTGATACAAGATTCCCGAAGGCACATTACATTAAATTAATACAGGCAGTTCACGCTATATATTTCAGTATACCATTTGTTAAACGAAAATAAAAGTACCATATTAATATAAGAAATTACTGTATTTGTTTCGCACATACTACATAATAGCAAAATATCGGGAAAAAAAGTTGTAGATGAATTAAAATCATTGCAGGTAAGTTAAAAACATCATTTGCAGATGGGATCTATTGTGAATTTAAAAGAATTAGAAGAGTTTTTTTATCGAAGTAATCTCGCTAAAGAAACATTGACAATGACTATCTTAGGTAATAGTATTAGTTATATACAATAACATTTAAAAATTCTATTATTTTTATTTCACGCCGATTTCAACCCGAATTTGAGAAACAGTATTGAATCATTATTTTTCCCGACCCGATTTAAAATTGAATTTGAAAAAAAAATTACTCACGTAAAGGAGTTTTTTTTTTAAATATAAAAATTGTTGTTTTGGTTTGTTTTATCTCGAACGGCACTTTTATTGCACACGATGGCCATGTGTCAAGGACCCTGAGGGTTCGGAAAAGGTTGAGGGAAGGGGACCCATTGGATAGCTGTTAAGAGACAGATGGTAGCCTCCGTCAAGGCTATCCAGCGTATTCTTTAACGTTAACAGAGTATGGCTCTCCCGCACAAGGAGTCACGGCTTAACGTCCCATCCGACGGGCTTTTCCAAACCTATCGGTGCCCACTATTGACAGAGAGCGGGGTGTTTTAGGAGATCCTGACGCGAGTACCACTGAATCATCTCCATCCCAGATTTTCTGAAACTTCAAATGATGTCTTCACGCTTTTTTCAAATAAGGCTTCCTCGCCTTTATCAAGGGATAAATGTTATTTAAAAGAAACTGTCTGATTTGGGAGCGGCAAGAAATAATTGTTTTTTAATGCATATTTCATAGTTTCATTACTATTCGTGCTCTGTAAATCATCACCACTCTTTCAGAAGTCTTAAAGTCGATCTAGTACTACTGAAAACGTGGTACACTCTCACAGTGGGATAGTTACAGAACATAGGATTCTAGATATAACACTGGTTGTAGCTCACTGAACTCCTTACTTGTAGTATGCTTTGCCTCAATAACCATGAAGAAGAATTATAGCGAATAGCAAAACTTGCCAGCACAATAGAAGTACTCCAGAGTTCCGCATTGCCTCATTCATTTGTGTGTGATATCCATTATTTGAACAAGACGAAAATAAATAACGATGCCTTATTTTCAGTTAGAATGGAAGAAACGACGTCAGTTGGCAGCACGCTTCTCAACAGAAAGAAGAGGACAGACGTTTCAGACCGTGGAGTGGCAGATTATCGTCTTTCTCACCACTTCCGGTGGATTGGTTGCGTGACCTCTCTGTCTGAGAGGAGGCAGAGCGTCTTAGTGACAGCTTTAGGGTACGGCCACACGTAAAAAGGGCTGAGCGGTTTAGCGTTAGTAAGGTATAGGAACTGTCTGGCATTTTGAAATAAAACCATTACCAGCAACGGATCTGGATTCACAGCAAACTGGAGCATGTGCAGGTGGTGCTCCAGTTTGCTGTGAGATTAGTTGTATTGTCGAATCGCAAATAAATGTGAAAATGTTAAAAACGCTAAGTCGTTTTCTGTACAGCTGTATCCTTAGGGACCAAACAGATGAAACAATCGCGTCTATTTGTTGAGTTTCCCACGTACTCCTCTTGGCCAAAGGTTTGAAGGCGAGGTTGAGATCCTTCGCTGTACAGTCATTATTCTGCTGGTGTTTGGAAATGAAACCCTACTTGAAAAAAACCTAGAGATAATATAAAACAAAGTTCAAGCGAAGTTGGAGTTAAGGCTTTAATTTAAAGATAGAATATTAGTGTTTTAGGAATCTTAACACTCTTGTGATGAGGAATAACATTGGTATTTGAAGCATTCTGTATATGATTTCGACGATTCTGGGATCAACCTAGTCGAGTGTCATTTGTCAAGAAGAAGAACGTCTCTCCTGGGCCTAAAGAAAATTTTTTACCTCTGACCGCTCGAAATCTGATTGCTCACTGGGTTAATACAGATTTCATTGCCCTTACTACATTTTTATAACATACTCGATCCGAATTAAGTAATTTGCTACGATTTTCGTGTTCTTCGGCGCTTAACGCACGTGATTTGCTTTTACTATCATGCTCATCACCTCAAGGCTCATTTCTTATCAATTCATATTAGTATGAGAGAATTAATTCGTTTTGGAATGAGAGGATTAATATCTTAATTCATTTTGGTATGAGATTATTTATTTCTTAATTCATTTTGGAATGAGAGAATTGATATCTTGATTCATTTTTAAATTCTTTTTGGAATGTCAGAATTAATTGCTTAATTAATTTTGGTATGAGCTAATTCTTTTTTAATTCATTTTGGTAGGAGAAAATTTATATCTTAATTTTAGTAGGATAAAATTTATTTCGTTTTCGTAGAGAGCGTTAATTTCTTAATTCCTTTTGGTACAACTTATTTTAAGTTTCGATTGAATGAATTTAAACTTTTTCACAATATGCAGCTTTACGTTTTGTTAATAAAATTGATATCCAGCATTTTTAACAAAGAATCTGAAAAAAAAAAAAGAGTTATAAACGTTTGCATTGTTTTTCTACTGAAATCACGCCATTTGCACGAACTCTCTGTAAGACATTTCACACTGAGAGACTATTAGATGTCTTTGGCAAGTGGTTGTTGAAGATTTCATATTTTTTTATAATATTTAGAGAAATTATTTTTTTTGTCACTGAAATCAACGCTGTCACAATGAGGACTACAACCTGGGGACTATAGGAGCCTGGTGCGCTACCGACTAGGCCATCTCCGGTATGCTATAACTAGGTTGCATTGTAGATCTATTATAGGATAAACGTAACGTAAATGAATTTTTTGACATGAAACTTGCAATGTTAGGAAGGTCACATAATTCATCCTCCCTATAATCACTCATATCGTCCCAATGGCTAGCACGCCTGGTTACTGATCAACGGTACCTGGTTCCAGTCCCGGATAAAGCACTGATGTTCTGTGTCGTCATTCTGCTATGGTCTCAGCTTCTTCATAGACTGTCCCAACTGGACCAGCGTTGTGATTTACCTCTGCAAAACTTCCAGGTCTGTCCTCCGTCAGTAGGGATCACCGATGGGCTTGGAAAGGCTGCCGTCCATCGGATGGGACGTAAAACAGTGGTGCAGTGTGCGGGAGATACATACCCTGTGAACTTTAAGAACGCGCTGGATGGTCTTGAAGGGAGGCTACCATCTGTCCCCTAACAGCTGTTCAGCGGGTCGCCCCCCCCCCCCAACCTTCTCTGAGCCTTCGGGAACCTTGCGATCTAGCCATGTAGCCCATTGTGTTCAAAAACGTGCCGTTCAGAACATGAACCTCTCGTAGACCTTTTTAACATCTTATTAAAGTGACAGATTCCTGTGAGATGTCTATTCAATAAGCTGCTTGAAAGGTATTTTATTATTCATTAGCAGATTTTCCCGGCGTTGCTCAGGTCCTAATGACTCGGAATATCAAACTTTCAACCGTATTCAGAACGTACGCGCCTACACTCGTTTGCACCTAAGGTGACGCCCCTAGTGGCGGAAGGTTTGGCTCCCCGAAATTTCGTAGGATCCTGGTAGATCGGTCCTGAATTTGGTGTAGTACTTCCACTTGCGTCTTGCTTAGTAGAGTTTAGAGATCGGGTTCCTATCTGCGGGTGGACAGGGTTAATCCCGCCGCAAATGTCCAAAATCTCTTGGGATGCTGCCGTCGCCTACTTTATAAACCGAAATTTATGAATGACGATAGTACGTTAACGATGGGCCAAGACATCAATGGATTAACGTTTCTTGGCCAACTTTGGCGGGCGGGCCCTAATTATTTGATGGGTTGTTTTACCTCTGAGCGGCACTTTTTTGCACACTATGCGCTAAATGGCCAGATCACAAGGACCCCTAGGCTCCAAGAAGGTCGGGGGAGGAGATCCACTGGAAGAGCTGTTGGGAGATAGATGGTAGCCATCCAGCGTTATCTTTAACGTGCACAGAGTATGGCTCTCTCTCTCACACAGTGCCACGCCTTAACGCCCATCCGACGGACGGCAGTCTTTCCAAGCCCATCGGCGAGCCCTACTGACCGTGGGCAGAGCCTAATTTTGTGAAGTCGAAAAGATTAGAGTGCACTAAGTTACGATGACGAAGTTTGATGGTCGTAGCTCTGACAGTCTAAAAGAAATCATCGAACAGACAGAGACAAATTCTCTGTAAAATATATAACAGATTAATATTAGCACTCATATCTTCTAAGAGAGACAACAAATCAAAACTTATCGCTTAATGCTTTCTGGTGGATTCCCTTTCCTAGCTCTGTTCTTAGGAATCAACAAAGCTCAAAAAGATAAGGCTCAGCAAAGCTCTGAAAGAGAATTTTTATTCTATGCAGTGACTCGAACTCCTCAGAGAACTCCTCGTCCTGCCTTTGACTTCTTTCTTCCTCCCTACTCCTCCTACATCTTCCATAGAGCTTTGGCTGTGTTTGAAATTCTTATTCGGTGGCATTTTTTTCCTTCTCTTTCTCTCTCTTTACCTTCTCATCTCTTCTCTGCCTTTTCAAGATTTCTGGATATCGATTCCGGTCTTTGAAAATGAGAAACTCGTTTTTTTTCCTCTCTCTTTTCGCTCGTGAACTATAAAAACGGCACGCCAGATATGATGCAGTACTATTCGCGGAGCTTGAGAAGAAGATGAGAATGTAGAGGAAGGGAAAGAAATGGAACAGATCGAGAAAAATTCCCAGACAAATATTTATCCATCAAAAGATAGGCGTACGATTATAACTCGTGAAATATATCTCTACTGGGCCTTTCATCAATCATTTCAGGTAGGGGTGGGGGGCTGGAACAGCAGGAAGAGGGAGAAATCTGAGGTTAACAAGTTTTAGTATCAAATGTGCAGTAGTGAGATTTTTTAAGCCATACCCTAGGGTGATGAAATGCGATACTGAGGAGATTTAAATGCTCTACTCTGACTTTGCGATGACATGTTAAATAGTGGTTCTGTGTAGAAGATAATGGTGAACAGTGTATATTGTAAAAAAATTTGATGAGCATTGAAAATGACTTCTATCAACCATAAATAGAACTTCATAGGCCATTCTTTTGCTCGGGTTGAGCATTTCGGTTTCGAAGTTCTACTAACTGCTCTGGCTTTTTCCCATTTCAAGTGAGGATCTGACTACAATAGGTCCTTAACAATAGCAGTAGTTACTTTCCTGAATATTGTCGAGAATGGGAAATTTATCAGTTTAAAGACATCTGAGAAAAGGAGGGGTTAGGGACCAATAATAATACACACATTACACGAACATTAACAATCCTACATCATACGAGTGTCATCCAGGGCCGGATCTAAGGGGGGGAAAGGGGTTGGGTTGTTTTACCTCTGAGCGGCACTTTTTTTTTGCACACCATGGGCTAAATGACCAGGTTACATGGACCCCGAAGACTCAGAGAAGGTTGGGGGAGGGGACCCACTGGAATAGCTGTTGGAAGACAGATGGTAGCCTCCCGTCAAGACCATCCAGTGTGTTCTTTAACGTGCGCAGAGTATGGCTCTCCCGCACACGGGACAAAGGGGCTAAGGCATCCTACTTTAGAATGTTAGTAAGGGTAATAGAGGCAAAATAATTATAAAACGTATTCATATTTCGAGCACTTTTCAAGAAAATTTTTAAAGATCTGTAAAAACGAAGGGGGAAATTTTATACTGCATTGGAAATAGTCTCTTGTCCCCCCCACTTTTTACATTTCTTCGGCTCGATTGTGTTTTTTCCCCAACCCCATAGGTTTCTTTCTAGATCTGGGCCTGTGAGTGTGTAATGTTCAATTTAGGTATAATCACTTCACACTACAAAAAACTGAGAAAGGATTGTTTTTTTTCTGAACGATACTTTTTGGAATAAAATGGGCTAAATGGCAGGGTCACAAGGAATCCAAGGACTCAGAGGAGGTCCAAGGAGGGGAAAGACTGGATAATTATATCGAACTGATCCAACTATTAGGAGACTATTTGGATAATTATTAGGTGACAGATGGAAGCCACCGGTCAAGGCCATCCAACGTGTTCTTTAGCATGCACAAGATATGGCTCTCTCCCTACACAGCTTTCACACATTGATTTTCTACACATTGAAGAATTGGGCTTCGAACCTGAGAACTACAGATTAAGAGCTAACCCAGACCCTGAGAAAGAATGTGTTGTTAAGTAAATAGTGTTTAATACTTGATATGATAAATAATTACAAAAATAATGCATATAGTGATTATGTTAGAAGATTTGGGTTGTTTTACCTCTGAGCGGCACTTTTTTGCACACCATAGGCTAAATGGCCAGGTCACATGGACCGCGAAGGCTCAGAGAAGGTTGGGGGAGGGGACCCACTGGAACAGCTGTTGGGAGACAGATGGTAGCCCCCCGTCAAGGCATCCAGCGAGTTCTTTAACGTGCACAGGGTATGGCTCTCCCGCACACGGGGCCATGGCTTAACGTCCCATCCGACGGACGGCGGCCTTTCCAAGCCCATCGGTGTCCCCCACTGATGTGGGCAGGGCGGGGAATTTTGCGGATATAAATCTCAACGCTGACCCAGCTGGGACTCGAACCTGGGAACTGCAGATTACGAGCCTGGCGCGCTACCGACTGAGCCACCCCTGCCCCATATGTTAGAAGAGATTGTAACAAAGAATGGGGACTCAACCTGCCAAAGAGACGACGAATACCTTAAGAGGTTGCGGAGAGTTGATAACAGTGCAATTCTAGCAAGGTTAGACTGAGATCACGGAACTATAAGGAAATTAAAGAGAGAGTATTTCATTACTGAGACGTACATCTTGCGTGTTGTTACGTTTCTCGATAATACAAAGATGAACAAAGATTAAAGAGCTGTTAGTTTCTTGTAGATTATGATTAATTTTGTTGGTGGTACAAACATCAAGTATTTAATAACGGTAATATTGTGATGTCTTTCTGTCGAGGTCTCACCTTCCTCACATATCTTCTCTATAGTTTATTAAACTGACAAGATTCTGTCAGACTTCTGTGGCAAGCAATTGCTTGAGGGAATATTATTATTTAATATTATTATAAGCAGCTTTTCGATACACAAACGTTCGAAAAGATTGCAAGTATTATAAATCTTCAAAAAATCAGTTTTGATGAAATATTTAAGACTGATTTCTAAGTGGTTTCACCGTATATTATTTCCCATTCAAACACGAATAATAGTTGTTTCAAATTAGTTTTAGATTTATTAGTACCTACCTAGTGTGATAAATGAATATTTAAAATACATATGGCGATGTAAGATTATAATAGCAATATACACTACCCTACCAAAATATCAGAGAATTTTCAAGCTATGTTAATGTGAATCTAATTTCGGAGAATTTATAACTCCTGTAAGAGATTGGGTGTGTGCGTGGGGGGAGACTACCGTCCCCCCAAGAACATACCCAAACTGTTCTTCACAATCTTATCACGCAAATTCAACACGGACAATTGCACGTCGTTGCTGACGTCAACCCCTCATACTCACATGGCTTCGTATCTATGCAGGACTAGCATGGCAAATATATTTGCTTCTAGAAAATATATATGGGGGAATAAATATATGGGGAAATATATATATTGTTGCGGATTACGAAAATGGATAGCCACTGAGCGTGAGTATTAAAAGCTATATTTCAAAACCAAATTCAATACAAGGTAAATTGTTACAAAGGAAATATGGATGAGTATCTTATTAACAAATCAACTATTAACATGCACAAGTCATCAATCTTCCTGCGTAGAGCACACAATATCAGCTCTGTGTATTTTACTAAATACTACCTTTTACTTGATTTACCAGGTCACCCGAAGATCTTCACTCGTAAACCAATTCTCGTCCTGTGCTAATAACTTTTCACACACTAGCCGAACAAAAAGACAGTCCGTGTAGACATTCGAAGTTAGCCATAAAAGTTCCACTTTTATACTTCCGCGTATACACAACACATCAAGTTACTTCTTGATACTTAACGATAAAAGATCCCACTTTTATCCTTCCGCGTATACACAACACATCAAGTTACTTCTTGATACTTACGCGCACTGTCTCAGAACAGCTCACCGTCCATTTTCGAACTCATCGACCGTTACAATACAACGACCGTTACAACACAACGACCGTTAACGCTCCACTCTTCTTCTCCAAATTCTCCCAACGTTCTTATTCGTTGGCTGAAACTTTGCTTTCGGTTGCCAGATTCTTCTGTCGTAACACTGCCCCCTTCCTAGGTCTTGTTCGTCCCGAACAATTCTGGATTCCAAAGCTTCTTCAGTTCTTCGATGAAACGGAGCCAAACGATCCACGTGAACCACCTTGCACTTTGTAGCTGGACGTCGACGAATGCGATATACCACGTCTGTGTCAAAATGAAAGCGAATCTCATTATGACGTAGATTTCTTTTCTGACTGAAGCCTCGTCCACAAATATAATACGTGTAAGGCCTATAGCCCTTGTGAACACGTTTATGTCTCCGCAGGGAGAAGAATCGACTAAGAGTTTTCGTGCAAAACCTGTAAAAAGTTTTCTTCTTTGTCGAAAGTTTTCTTCTTTGGATTTTTACTTCTATCAACAGTAACAAGGAATGAAAGTCATTAGTGACATAAAATCTAGGGAGGAGTTTCATCCTCCAGTCTGACCCTTTTGTCAGTTGACTTTCACTTAATTCAGAACTGTCGTGATGAACCTTCAGCCATATTTCACCTGATTCAATTTGATCCCCAAGGTGCTTCACAAATATAACATCAGCTCCATAATTCTTTTTAGCGCTTCGGTCCATCTCCTCCTTCCATACTCTTGCTAGAACTGCAGCTTCTAATCCGACAACCTTACCTGTTTCTCCTGTATAAATGAAATCAGTGATGTGTCGGGCTGCTAGCAATATTTTTTCTGTTTTACCTTCACATAGCCAGCTTGCAACATCTTCAGATACTCCTTGTTCTATTAACATGTTACGAAACTTGTTCAAAGCATTGCCGTTATGCAGAACCTTGCAGACACGTGATGCTTCATCTACCCTATTATCCACAATGTTCACCAAACGCATAAGTTCTCCTCCTAACTCTTCGACGAGCTCTTGCAGTTCCAAGGATCCGTTACCAAGGAAACACTGAACAGCTTCCATCACTTCCAGAGAGTTGTCAACAGAGTTTTTAAGAGGTGAATCCATGTTGCTGATAACAGCTGAACAACTCAAACTCTTCATTCCACGAGCTTGTGATGCTGCAACCATTTTCTTAACTAAATCAACAGCAACATCTTCTGTACTGATGAGATCAATAGCTCCTTTTCCGTATTCATCATCATAAACCAAAGCGCACACTCCTTCAGCCAGCTTTTTGGACACAATTGAGCATCTCCTTAGAGGAACGCTATCTACGGTAGCCGTCAGATCCTTGCAGCGGTAAATCTCCTTATCTGTTGGCACCAGCTCCTCTGTCTGTACTACGATGCAGCATCCGACGTCTTCCATCATCTGCTCGATTTTATCTTTAGTGCAGTCGACTGTGAAGCCAGGGATGGATTCCAATTTGTACAGAGTATCTCCCGTCAATTGGAGAGCACGACCGGAGATCATAGGGACCTTGAGACCTAAAGCAGCAAGTGCAGGAGCCAAGACGAGACTCACTTTGTTGCCGACACCTCCTGTGCTGTTTTTATCTACCATCCGATGGCGCCACTCGGGTCTCCAGCAAAACACATGACCCGAGGAGGTCATATTTGCTGTTTCTTCCGAATTCACTTTCTTGGAGCTCTCATTGTAATTAGCCAGGGAAATATCAGTCATGATTGCCAAATTGTTCATTCTGGAGATCAGCGACGAGTTCTGTAACACGATATTGTCCACTTTAGAGCTCTTGTAATCGTGATAAAACTTTTCTATATCCTTATAATCTAAATGGTTATAATGTCCAAATCTGCACATTGACTGTTCAGAAAAGAAATTCAGCGTGGCTACGTTGAAATTATCTGAGGGATTCACTTCTCTCTGATCGTAACTCTGAGGCTTAGTTTCATCCAGAAAGTTAGTCTTTGAAGTACTGTCTCTGCCTGAAGCTCCTTTACTAGCATCACCTGTTACGCTTCTAAGCCATTCTTCTGAATTCTTCTTTCTTAAATCCCCACTTTCTATAAACGATTCGAGTGTGGCTATGTGTTTCGGAAAAATCTCTCCGACTTCCCCGGTAACGACGAAGGGCACTTTGTATCTATGATGAATGGACACCTCTTCTTTACTCGGACCACTCTGCGAAACGTAAACTCTGTTTCGTTCCCCCTCATTACCACTCGTTACTCTGCCTTTGCGATAATTGTCCATGACGCATTTTGCTGACGGCGAGGAATAGAATACCTTTCGTGTGGATCTCTCTTCAGATCGTGCCAGACTTGTATACCTAGGTATTTTGAAGTGCAAAGCGTACTGTATAGTCTCACAGCTCTCTGATCTGTGTGATTGTTCTTCACAGTTCCTAGACATGTCACCAGCGACATAGACACTCTGCCATGCATCACCAGTAGTTGCGTGGTCAAAGGCATTATCTGCGCTATCTCTACGATTCTTGATTTCCAGTAGCAGATCCACATTTTGAGATTCTCCTTTCTTGCGAAGATTCGATTCTTTTGTAGTCTTCCTCTCGCAGTCCTCTCGTACTTTCTCTTTTTCTTTTCCATGTTTACAATCTAACTTAACACTATTAAGATCATCTTTTTCACTGACAAATTCAACATTTAAACTATTGCATTGTCTATTGAGTTCGGTTTTATTATCCTTGAACTGATCAATAATCTTACCAACTTGAGAAGCCACTTCAGCTCTCATCTCACTATTTTGTGCGGCCAGGTCACCTCTTTTATTTCTCAACTCATTATTTTGTGCGGCCATTTGGGCTTTCAAATCATCTTTTTGAGAAACTATCTCAGTCCTCAACTCATTATTTCGTGCGGTCATTTCGGCTTTCAAATCAGTCATCAGCGTAGTCATATCGGCTTTCATATCAGTCATCAGCGTAGTCATATCGGCTTTGAAGCTATATATCAACTTTACTAATTCATCCATACTTCTAGTTAACGGCATTCAATTAATTAACCCCACTTCTGACACCAAATGTTGCGGATTACGAAAATGGATAGCCACTGAGCGTGAGTATTAAAAGCTATATTTCAAAACCAAATTCAATACAAGGTAAATTGTTACAAAGGAAATATGGATGAGTATCTTATTAACAAATCAACTATTAACATGCACAAGTCATCAATCTTCCTGCGTAGAGCACACAATATCAGCTCTGTGTATTTTACTAAATACTACCTTTTACTTGATTTACCAGGTCACCCGAAGATCTTCACTCGTAAACCAATTCTCGTCCTGTGCTAATAACTTTTCACACACTAGCCGAACAAAAAGACAGTCCGTGTAGACATTCGAAGTTAGCCATAAAAGTTCCACTTTTATACTTCCGCGTATACACAACACATCAAGTTACTTCTTGATACTTAACGATAAAAGATCCCACTTTTATCCTTCCGCGTATACACAACACATCAAGTTACTTCTTGATACTTACGCGCACTGTCTCAGAACAGCTCACCGTCCATTTTCGAACTCATCGACCGTTACAATACAACGACCGTTACAACACAACGACCGTTAACGCTCCACTCTTCTTCTCCAAATTCTCCCAACGTTCTTATTCGTTGGCTGAAACTTTGCTTTCGGTTGCCAGATTCTTCTGTCGTAACAATATATAACAAGGGAACTACAGATTTGCCAGCCTGGTATGCTACCGACTGAGCTCCTTCGGAACTAGACATTTTCGTGCCCGGGCAAATATTTCGAATTACGCCATGCAGTCAATTTTTATGGATCTATGGACTAATAAAACTACCAAGTAATATTTACCTCAAAAATAACGTAACAGCGAAGAATATAACAAGTACAACAAAAAATTACCTAAAAGGAAATATAAATCACAAAATGAAAAAAAAAAGAAAATTGCAAATATCAGTTTATCAAAAATAATCACATAAAAATATTGGATAAAAAATAATACATTTTGAAATTTCTTGTAACGTAACATCTTTATAACATACCATTGGATTGGGTTGTTTTGCTTCTGAACTTCACTTTTTACACACAATGGGTTGGGTTGTTTTACCTCTGAGCGGCACTTTTTTGCACACCATGGGCTAAATGGCCAGGTCACATGGACCCCGAAGGCTCAGAGAAGGTTGGGGGAGGGGACCCACTGGAACAGCTGTTGGGAGACAGATGGTAGCCTCCAGTCAAGGCCATCCAGCGTGTTCTTTAACGTGCACAGGGTATGGCTCTCCCGCACACGGGGCCACGGCTTAACGTCCCATCCGACGGACGGCGGCCTTTCCAAGCCCATCGGTGTCCCCTACTGACCGTGGGCAGGGCGGGGAATTTTGCGGAGATAAATCTCAACGCTGACCCAGCTGGGACTCGAACCTGGGAACTACAGATTACGAGCCTGGCGCGCTACCGACTGAGCCACCCCCGCCCCTATACACAATGGGCTAAATGACCAGGTCACAAGGAACCCCAAAGCTCAGAGGTTGGGGTAGGGGACCACTGGACAGATATTGGGAGAGATGGTAGTAGCGTAGTGGTACCATCCAGCGTATTCTTTAGCGTGCACAGGGTATGTCTCCCATACACACGGAACCACGGATTAACGTTCCATCCGACGAACGGTGACCTTTCCTAGCTCATCGGTATCTCATACTGACCGAGGGCAGGACGGAGAATTTTGCGGAGATAAATCTCAATGCTGACCCAGCTGGGATTCGAACCTGGGAACTGCATATTACAATCCTGATGCGCTACTGACTAAGCCATCCCCACCCCTAACATTACCGTAATAAATAAATAACTATTAACAAATTGTTTAAAAAGTTAAAATACATCTGTGGTTTAATTAAAATTTTTAATTTCACTCTTTGTTCTAACTTTGTGTGAATGTAAAAAAAAAACATATTATTAACATTATTAACAGCACTCCTAAGAGAGGTTCATAGAATGCTATCAAAAGTGGGTGGAACTATGTTTTTAACAGAGAGTGAACAGTAGGTTTAGTGTAATGCAGATCAAGTAATAAACATTTTGGAGCCAAAAGGGCGTTACTTTGTGACTGCACTTGTAAATACAAACCCAATGCTTAGAAATAACATTTTCCACAGAACAAACCAGCTACAGTTATTGTCAATACCTTTTAGGTCCCCACAACTCGGCCGGAAGTCATGTCTAGCGCCGGAAGTGATGCGCATTAAGGGGAATGAAGTCGCGATCACGTGATTTCCGGAGTTCTTCTGAGTCTCCAAGCGCATTATCGGCAAAAGACAGAAGGAATGACTCGGAGCACAGCGGCAAAATGTCCAATTTAGCTACTCCTTAGCGTTGACTTTGTTTCGACCAAACCAAACTCCGCAGTGAGTTTGTTTCCTGCTATTTGTAAGCTGTAATTAAAAGCACTTAAGAAAGCTTCCTGATCTGGATGCTGAAAGTTTCCCCTTCCTGACACATCTGCATCAGAAGATACAGAGATTTGCATCTTCTATCACCAAATCTTGATCGATCCACCTGAAACGAAGATGCCTTAAAAAAAGGAAGAATATTTATTAGCGGTGCTAATGAAAGGTTTTTCTTCTAGGAAACAGGGAAGACTCAAAATTAATTGTAATTAGATGCTGATTAGCGGACACAGTTTGTCGAAGGACGCAGTTGCAGTAATGAATTAACACTTTCCTCACACAGTGGTGTTTCTGTGATGTGGTGGCGATATTTCAGTGCCCTTAATATATCAGGTTAAGAAGTGTGTTTCTGTTCTCTATGATAACGAGATACGGTGATTAAACTCTCTAGAAACACATGCTTGTTCAAAAACTCCCACATGTAGTAACAGACTGTATTGAAGAATCTTTTGTCAATATGGTTTATGTGGCATTTTCTTTCACCGATCTGAGAATTTTTTTCCCTTCTGTACTTCGAATTGAAATATCCTGGAAAAAAAATTTGTCGATTATTTTAGAGGTTTGCTACCATAAATTCATCTCAGGTAACGAATTCCACTGGCTTGACAACTATTTTTTTTTTCATTTTGAAGTTTTTAATTTTCAACATCTGTTTTTTTCCCCCTTTTCGGTATTCCGTGAAGAATAAATAATTGCGAGTCCTAAAAACCACAACGTTCTTCAGAATGATAGTCTTTGTCTTGGCCAGTTGAGTAACAGAATGTTTGGAGAGGCTTTTGAACCTAATTTCCCGTAATTGCGTCAAGGGATTAGGAAACAAAGCCAGGCTATGTGCAAGAAATATTCAAGTAATGGGGACAACTTAAGTATCATTTTTTCTTTAAAAAGAGGAGCAGGAATACCCTGGGAAAGGGGGACATATCATTTAGTCTTAAAAATCAAAACATTGGGATGATTTCGATGCAGCAGACAAACATCATTTGTCTCTAAACCAGAACACATATTGCCTCTCGCGAATATGGGAATATAGTTTTCTTTTACCGTCTATTCCGCTCTTTAAAAGTTTAATTCGTTGGGATTATTGGTGAAATGTAAATGGTACTATTTCATTAGTATTTATACAACGTAGAAAGCATCTCTCTTTTATTCCTTAAAATGAAAAAGTTGTTTTTCTCACACGCCCATGAGAAAAGGGAGCAATTGTTGCTCTCAGTGGAATATCTCTTCCCCACTCTGATACCGAATTTTAAAATTTCTATCATAAACAGATCGCTTGCAATAATGGTCAAAAGTTTCGCCTTTTCCATGTTAAATGCCCTCTAATAATGTAAATTAAAACTATCAAAGGATTTTAAAAATGCTAATTATAGTATTTCATTACTACCTATCCAACTAAAACGAATTTTCCAGTTATCTCTCTCAACGAAACAGTTGCTTTTCCCACCCACCCCTGGATTGAAGGGGACTGCTTATTGTTATCAATGCAAACCTCGTGACATTGACACATTAGTATACCACAAAGTTTCAAATTTCTGGAATAAATACATCTCTTGGAATATTCATTTAATTTTTTTTACTGTTAGAGGGCACAATTTAAACTTCTAGGATATATGGAAAATGCGAATCGCAATATTTGATCAATACCTATTCAATTCAAAAAAAGAATTTTTAATTTATCTACAAAAAAGTAAAAAAAAATTCGATGTCTACAGACGACAAAGTGAAAACATTATTTCGTTCATTTTTAAAATGAAAATTAAAAAAAGATATTGAGATGCTTAGGATGCTGGAAATATCCTTTGGTCTGGTCAGGCGATCTGAGAAGCTCTGGAGAGAAGATCTCATTAACCCATAATAAAAGTTCAATGAGTCTCATTAAAAAAGATATTTAAATGCCCTAGATACAGGAAATAAAAATATATTCTTTGCTTTCTATATAAAATAAATAAAAATAGAATGCTCTGGATTAAAAGAAATAATATATATTTTGCTTTATAAAAGAGAAATTGGGATGTCCGGGATACGGGTTGGGTTGTTTTACCTCTCAGCGGCACTTTTTTGCACACCATGGGCTAAATGGACAGGTCACAAGGACCTCGAAGACTCAGAGAAGGTTGGGGAGGAGACCCACTGGAACAGCTGTTGGGAGACAGATAGTAGACTCCCGTCAAGACCATCCAGCGTGTTCTTTAACGTGCACAGGTTATGGCTCTCCTGCACACGGAGCCACGGCTGAACGTCCCATCCGACGGACGGCGGCCTTTCCAAGCCCATCGGCGTCCCCTACTGACCGTGGGCAGGGCGGGGAGTTTGGCGGAGATAAATCTCAACGCTAACTCAGCTGGGACTCGAACCTGGGAACTACAGATTACGAGCCTGGCGCGCTACCAACTGAGCCACCCCCGCCCCTGTCCGGAATACTGTAGCGATCTGAGAAGCTCTGGAGAGAAGATCTCATTAACCCATAATAAAAGTTCAATGAGTCTCATTAACACTTTCACTCCCATTGGGACACAATCTTACACAATGTGACAATTTGTACAGTGAAAATATTAAGAATAGCTGTGTCGAACGTTCGTATACCTTCTACGATGACGAACTGTTCGAGGCAATTCCGTAAAAGAGTATCTTGTTCTACATCACTGAAAATTATTCTCTCTCTCTCTCAAATTTGAAAATGAACTCATGGATATAAATGCGAAGATTACTACTAATTATTTGTTTCAGAACAAGAGCATACTTAGAGCTGTACATTCCACAAACTTCAAGTGGAGAAAAGTTCTCTCATGTGTAAGGAAGTGACCACGAATTAAAGCGCGACGCCCTTCAAATCTAAAACTGCTCATCCCATAGCAACGATGTCCATCAGCATTGATATCTTCGCTTTTCTGCTCACAGCATCCGATGAAAAAATGATGCATCGATGAGTTTGGAAGGGGTGGGATATTAAGTTAATGTCTGGAGATGAAGAAGGTTTAATCTGCGTCAAAAA
Source organism: Ryuthela nishihirai (assembly GCA_038380435.1). Lineage (NCBI taxonomy): Eukaryota > Metazoa > Arthropoda > Arachnida > Araneae > Heptathelidae > Ryuthela > Ryuthela nishihirai. The sequence continues at coordinate 87,667,770 of JAWZYU010000005.1, read as the reverse complement.
AATATATATCTGCTTCTTATGGTTATTGGAGTTCTTGTGATCTTGCTATTCAGTCCACTGACTGTCAAAAAGTACTATACTTTCATTTAAAAAAAGCAGAAAACGACAAAAGTATGATTTATTTAAAAACGCAAATGAATATGATGGGCTTTTTGGATGATTATATATATATAATAGTATATTGGTCTCAAGGTTGGATTGTTTTATCTCTGAGCGGCACTTTTCTGCTCACAATGGGCTAAATGGCCAGGTCACAAGGACCCTCGAAGGCTCAGAGAAGGTTGGGGGAGGGGACCCACTGGAACAGCTGTTGGGAGACAGATGGTAGCCTCCCGTCAAGGCCATCCAGCGTGTTCTTTAACGTGCACAGGGTATGGCTCTCCCGCACACGGGGCCACGGCTTAACGTCCCATTCGACGGACGGCGGCCTTTCCAAGCCCATCGGTGTCCCCTACTGACCGTGGGCAGGGCGGGGAATTTTGCGGAGATAAATTTCAACGCCGACCCAGCTGGGACTCGAACCTGGGAATTGTAGATTACAAGCCTGGCGCGCTACCGACTGAGCCACCCCCGCCCCTATATTGGTCTCAAATTTAGTGTGGTGTTTCCATTCGTCTGAGTAGGGTTCAGGGATCGGGTTCCTAGATGTGGTGGGTCGGGATTAAACCCGTAGCAAGTGTCCGAAATTTCTGGACGCTGCCGTTGTCTATCTTATGAATGAATTAGTACGTTATCAATGGCAAGAGTTATCAATAGACCCAGGTTTTGCTGACTAACTCTTGGAAGAGGGCTTAATTTTATGGGGTCGAGACCCTTATAGTATATTAAGTTGCAAAGATATGACGCTGTAGACGAAATTTGGTGGTCCTAGCTCTTATCGTTTAAGAGGAGTTCTCGAACAAACAAATCGAAAGACAAACTTTTCGAAATATATACAGAGTCGTATCAGAATAAAATGACCACCCACGGAATCCCAGTGTATCTGCCCAAGAGCGTCACAGAGTGCACATGACAAGGTCGACCATACCGAGATATAAGCAGCCGGCCAGGGCAGATGAGCCATAGTGCGTAAGGTGAGCATAATCTACAGCGTCATATCTTTGTAACTTAATATACTATAAGGGTCTCGATCCCATAAAATTAAGCCCTCTTCCAAGAGTTAGTCAGCGAAACCTGGGTCTTTGACGGACTTTCAAAAAGGAATGATCATCGGCTACCACGCCAAGGGTGGAAGCATTTCGGAAACAGAAGACTTCGTGGGCTGTTCGCGAGGTGTAGTAAGGGTGTACCAAGAATGGACCACTGACACACTGAGTACCTCCAAACGTCATAACTGTGGAGTCCCAAAGGCCATCGATTTCAGAGGAGAACGTCGCCTCCGTCGGCTGGTAAAGGGCAATCGACGCGCAACAATGCAGTAATTGACCCCTCAAATGAACGCTAGGGCACCCAAATACGTGTCCCGTTAACAGTAGAGTGAATCCTGTTACGCATGGGTATCCAGAGTCGATGCTGCGTAAAGGCACCCATGTTAACCAAGGTCCATCTGCAACGATGCCTGCAATTCGCACGAGACTACAGTCATTGGACAGTGGAAGAGTGGTAAAAGGTTACCTTCTCTGACAAATCGAGGTTTCTACTCGACAGAAGCGACGGGTGGTGGCGGATACGGCATCAGACACATATGAATCAACACCCGGACTCGCTTGTCATTCAAGTACATGCCGGCGGTGGCAATGTGCATGTCGGGGGGATGTTTTCCTGGTATGACCTACGACCACTGTTACCACTGGATGAGTCCCTGAACGCCAATGGCTACCTGTCCATCCTCGCTGGCCACATGCATCCTTTCATTTTGGACGTTTACCCTGATGGTGATGATGTCTATCAACAGGATAATGCGCCCTGCCATGTCGTTAAGGTGGTGCGTGACTGGGTCCAGTGAGCGATGTCTCCGTTCACCCTTGGCTGGTGAAATCGCCCGACTTCAATCCATAGAGCACTTGTGGGATCATTTGGATCGACAACAAGAAGTCCGGTGTGCAGACCCACAATCACGTCATCTCCGGAACCTCCGTGCTCTGCTAGAGTCCGAATGGGCACGTGTGCCTCTTATTCTTATATGACTGTGTACATAATAAATTATCTGTAATATGAACTCAACTATCCGAAAGATACAATAAATCCAATACCCTTGACTCGGCACGTGTCAGTTTTTCTGTATGAGTCTAGTAAGCTATGTGATACAGATGTCACAGAAGCTTGGTTGGTTGGTTGTTTGGGATTTTATGGTGCATTAGCAACTAAGGTTACAATGCGCTGATCAAGAAACATTACAATAACGAAACATTTCACTTTAAAGAATATAATAATTTTCGATATATTTTAAAGAATATTATAATTCAAGTGTCACAAATATTTTTTCGATTCTTTTTAACACTTGTTGTTGGCAACTGATGTTTTAGAAAATATTACATCACAAAGACGTGTGTCAGAAGCAGAAATCCTTCATTTAAGCTTTTATTTCAAAAAAATTAGAACCGATGTAACCGAGTTAAAATTTAGATTTACTTACCCCTTCTGGGTTGTACTTTGAAAGCGGGCCTTCTTGTTTGAATTCATTCATAACATCACTTAATTTCTTAGAAGAATCTGAAAAAAAAATTACATACACGCTTATATATTTGAGGAAATAAAAATATTCCTTAGCAATATTTAAATGACTAGTGAAAGAACAAAAACTTAACTTGCTTATGCAGAATACATAATTAAGTTTACGATTAATCCTCTAATTCATCGTTGTCCAAATTTGTTGCAAAAATGAAATTTATTGAATGTCATACAATAAGATGATGTCCGTAAGTTGGACGGAGGTTAATTCAATCGGAAGAGCATCGCTCGCAATCTGCAGTTCCCAGGTCCGAGTCCTATCTGTGCCTGTATTGATAAGAATCTGTTCTAATATTTCTTTGCAGGCTTTGGGTTGGGTTGTTTTACCTCTGAGCGGCACTTTTTTGCACACAATGGGCTAAATGGCCAGGTCACATGGACCCCGAAGGCTCAGAGAAGGTTGGGGGAGGGGACCCACTGGAACAGCTGTTGGGAGACAGATGGTAGCCTCCCGTCAAGGCCATCCAGCGTGTTCTTTAACGTGCACAGGGTATGGCTCTCCCGCACACGGGGCCGTGGCTTAACGTCCCATCCGACGGATGGCGGCCTTTCCAAGCCCATCGGTGTCCCCTACTGACCGTGGGCAGGGCGGGGAATTTTGCGGAGATAAATCTCAAAGCTGGTCACAGAACAGCTGGGACTCGAACCTGGGAACTACAGATTACGAGCCTGGCGCGCTACCGACTGAGCCACCCCCGCCCCTATTCTTTGCAGGCAGAAACATCTTCAGCAACAATGTCATTCAAGAGGCAGCACTTTCAAATGAAATTGTACACCAGACTTTGCATGAAACAATACAAACACACGGAGAAACAACATAGAAGACAAAAAAACAGATCCCAAATGCCATAGACAGCAGAAATCACAGACTGTATGAAGAAATCACCAACAGCACAATCACCACACCTATATTAAGCATCAAATCACTCTGACCTATCACAAACCCAAAATAAAAGAAGAAATTAAAGTAATAACCAACAAAAAAAATCAATTCAATGGAGAATTCAGAAGCTTTTCCTATGCTGTTATTAATCACCTATATAAGGGACACAAATTCATATTCACTGATGGATCTGTACACTTAGATAAACAGATCACCAAACGAGAAGTGTTCATACCAGAAGACAACCTTAGAAAAATCTTCAAACTAACCACTTGCAATACCATTATTATAGCAGAATTAGTCGTCATAAAAGAAGCCATCAAACGAAGCACCTTGAAAATAACAAAAAAATTCTTAATATTTTCAGATTGCAAATCAAAAATCACTTTTTTCAATAATATGTCTGAAACATTCACTCTCAATTAATTAATGCCATAACTGAATCCATTCAAGACACTACATCTAAAAAACACAACTCATATCATATACAATAGATCCCTACCATTGTCATATTTTGGGAAACGAAATTGCAGTTTCTTTGACTAATGACCTTGAAAATATCAGACATAATATTAATATAAAAATTATGCTCAGCAAAAAAATTCAGATTTTAAACAAACTATTTCTTAAAGAAATTCAAGACAGATTTTTACTCGTTACTGATCACAGGCCAACAGAAAACCAAATAAGCAACGTCACAAGAAATGAGCAATCCAGAGAAGCGCAAATCAAGATCACCAGAATGAGATTAGGTCACTTAATAAATAATAATAATCTTTATTCATATTCATGTTAGTTATACAAAAGTTTAAACAAATGACCCGCAAAGCATCTGCTTATCTGCAGGAGAGAAGAAGAATAACGTTATATGAAAATACATAAGATGTAGTTTAAAACAATGTCATCGAATTATGTGAGAATGTGATATGCGTCCAGAAGTGATATGCGTCCTTCTTGTTTAATTATTATTTGTTTCTACCGTACATGTATACAGGTAATATCAGGAATTTATTTTGAAGAAAATATCTACTTATACACTGCTCTACCAAAATATTAGAGAATTTCCATGTTTATGTCGATGGGAATTTAACTTCGAAGTTCTATAACTTTTAAAGTATGGCATTTAATGGGAGTTGCTGCTCTTTAAAACGTTTCATTAAAATTCAGGAAAATTGAAGGAAATGCTAGTGGTTCAGGCGCGTCGAAAATTGAAAACAGCGAACTAAAAGTAATAGGTAAAAAAGGTGATTCCAGGCTTCCAAAGCGGAGTTTCAACGAAATTCATTTCCTGTTGAAATACGAGTCCCTGATCCCATCCCTCCGCACATACATCACCCCCATCAAATGATGCGAAAAAAATGAAAACGATTTGAAATTCGAACTCGGATTCGCTAATAGGTGAAAAATTAAATTTTTATCGTAACGTGGGATAACGAGGAAGGGAAGCCCTTTAAGGCAAAAAAATTTCAACCTTTTTCACGAGAGTTTCAGATCTGTTAAAAATGACAGAAACTCTTCAACACTGAATAAAGTGTCACACGATTTCATTTTGTCGTCTCATCGAAACTGTCAAGTTCTACATCAGCATACATTGTCACGGCATTGCCCTGAAGAAACACTGATGCAGGCGGAAAATTTTTCGGAATAAACAACATTTTTAAACGCAAAAGTATGTGCGATTTTGAGAACCTGAAAACAGCGTGGTCGTAACTACTGGAGTTCGCCAATATTTATGATGGAGAATTTGTTTCGAGGGAGAGATTAGAGCGATCTAGGAGTCTGAATATATAAGATAGATTATGCTGATGATTTGGCTATTTTGTCTAATGGTAAAGATGAGAAGAACTCTTTTATTGGAGTTGTTAGTGAAACTGGTAATGAGATAAACTTTGGTGATTACTGGGCAGGTGGATAGTGTTGCATTTTAATGGCTGTGCTCTTCAACAAGTTTCTCATTTAGTCTTCTTTGGAGTTGTGAGCGACATGAGATAAACAGCAGATTGACTGCTGATGAAATTAGTCTATATAATAGTTTAGTCCTGTCTAACAAGTTTCGCTATACTCCGTAATAGTAACGTTAAGTTTTGTAAGGAAGATAACAGGAAATTTGATATCGTTGATTATAGATGATCACGTTTAGATTCTTCTGTTTGGGGTATTAAGAGGGTCTGCGAAAGTAATAATGAGATTAGAAGAAAGAGTCAGCCACTAACTCTGAGCAGCATTTTGTGTTGGGAGAAATTGGGTTGATTTGGTCATGCTGCCTACATTCAATAGTACAGATTCAAGAACAGAGTTATGAACAGTGTGCCTAAAAACATCAGAAAAAGAGGGAGACCATAATGTTGTAGGCAGATGTCAAACAGGGCGGATATTGCGTTGTTTCCCTTTTGAACACTTTTTTTGCACATGATGGGCTAAGTGGCCAGGTTACAAGGACTCCAAGGGCTCAGAGAAGGTTGTGAGGAGGGGACCCACTGGGAAACTGTTAAGAGACAAATGGCTACCGCCCGTCAAGGACATCCAGCGTGTTCTTTAACGTGCACAGGTTATGGCTCTCTCGCACAAATGACGCGGTTTAACGTTCCATCCGATGGAAGGTAGCCTTTCCAAGCCAATCGGTGTCCTCAACATTCCATCCGATGGAAGGTAGCCTTTCCAAGCCAATCGGTGTCCTCAACATTCCATCCGATGGAAGGTAGCCTTTCCAAGCCAATCGGTGTCCTCAACGTTCCATCCGATGGAAGGTAGCCTTTCCAAGCCAATCGGTGTCCTCAACGTTCCATCCGATGGAAGGTAGCCTTTCCAAGCCAATCGGTGTCCTCAACGTTCCATCCGATGGAAGGTAGCCTTTCCAAGCCAATCGGTGTCCTCAACGTTCCATCCGATGGAAGGTAGCCTTTCCAAGCCAATCGGTGTCCTCAACGTTCCATCCGATGGAAGGTAGCCTTTCCAAGCCAATCGGTGTCCTCAACGTTCCATCCGATGGAAGGTAGCCTTTCCAAGCCAATCGGTGTCCTCAACGTTCCATCCGATGGAAGGTAGCCTTTCCAAGCCAATCGGTGTCCTCAACGTTCCATCCGATGGAAGGTAGCCTTTCCAAGCCAATCGGTGTCCTCAACTGACCGAGGGCAGGGCGGGGAGTTTTCGGAGATAAATCTCAACGCTGGGCCAGGATGGACTCGAACCTGGTAATGACAAACAGGATTTGACTGGAATTCAACTTCGGTTAGTGCTCCAAAGACAAATGCAATAGCAGTAACTTAGGATAGACTAAATTTCACAATGGGGCGGGGGTGGCTCAGTCGGTAGCGCGCCAGGCTCGTAATCTGTAGTTCCCAGGTTCGAGTCCCAGCTGGGTCAGCGTGGAGATTTATCTCCGCAAAATTCCCCGCCCTGCCCACGGTCAGTAGGGGACACCGATGGGCTTGGAAAGGCCGCCGTCCGTCGGATGGGACGTTAAGCCGTGACCCGTGTGCGGGAGAGTCATACCCTGTGCACGTTAAAGAACACGCTGGATGGCCTTGACGGGAGGCTACCAGTGGGTCCCCTCCCCCAACCTTCTCTGAGCCTTCGGGGTCCATGTGACCTGGCCATTTAGCCCATGGTGTGCAAAAAAGTGCCGCTCAGAGGTAAAAAAACCCAACCCAACTAAATTTCACAGTCAAATTGGACCTCCATAGCCCATGGCTGCTAGAAGATAATGTCTCATGTAACATATGGAAAACCGAAGCGGAATTTAGAAAATCTACCATGGAAAAGATAATGCGAAAAAAATTCTCTTTGATCAGTCTCATCCAAAATATTTTTTTTTAAATTAAAGAAATAAAAGAGAAAATTAATAAGATAAGGAAAAAAAATCTAAAGTATATTAAAGTCTCTTTATCAAGTTCTGAAATATCCATTCGTAAGGGATTTTTTTTTCTTTCGTTTAGTCATTTGCCGAACAAAGAATAAAATTTTAACGAAAATATAAATTTAATCTTTGAAGCATGAATTTTTTAATCTAGGCCAAGAGTATTATTATAAAACTTCAGCGTGATTTGCAACTGCAAAACTTTAAGATACAAATTTACAAATAATACCACAAAAGGAAGAAAGTGGAATATTTTTTCAAAAACTCTATTCTTGGAATAAGCAGTAAATTGCGTAATTCTCCAAAAAAAAAGATTTTTAAATCGAAAAAAGTTCGCAGAAATCCAGATCTCGAAAAAACACGGCATGTAATGAAGAAAACAGAACGAATATAACAATTTCGTAACACAGTATTAGTAAGAATAAATTTAACTAATGTACAAATACAGTCTAAAGCACATTATTAGAATCTTAAAATTATTTGAATAAAAATCATTTTCAATGCAATTTTATTTAAACAGCGAGAGAAAAATGTTCAGTTTGGGATCGTAAAGTAAAATAGATAAGCAAATGAATTTAGAAGCGAGTGCAGTAGCATTAAACTAATGATCGAAATAATTGCAATTAATTTTACCTTTCAAAACCTGTCGTTAGCGAGTTTTGAAAGCCATGCTCACTTTTTAACATTATTCAGAATGAAATCAGTATTTCAAAACACACCGTGCAAGAAATTCAATTGTTTGTATAAAAAATATCTTTGCTCATAAGTATTTACGCTTCAATCGGAAAAGATTTGGGTTGTTTTACCTCTGAGCACGAGTACCCCAAGGGCTCAGAGAAGGTTAGGGGAAAAGGACTCACTGAACAGCTGTTAAAACAGATGGCAGCCAGCCATGCACAAGGGTGCGGGGAGGGGGCTGGGTCGATGGCGCGCCAGGCTCATAATCTGCAGTTACCAGGTTCGAGTCGCAGAGTGAGAGATTTATCTCCGTAAAACTCCCCGTCCTGCACTTGGTGAGAAGGGGACACCAATGAGCTTGGAAAGGCCACCGCCAGTCGGATGTGTCTTTAAGCCGTGTGCTGGAGAGTCATACCTGAGCAACGTTAAGCTGACGGGAGACTACCATCTGTCCAGTAGGCTCCCTTCCCTCAACCTTCTCTGAGCTCTTGGACTCTCTTCCCGAAGACTCTTTTTCTCTGAGCCTTCTCTTGAACCATGGTGATTGGGGTCAGAGAAGGGTAGGGGAAATACGGAACTGTTGTCACAAGCCAACTTGTAGCTGCGGACCTTTCGGTTTACAAACCCTAATACTTTCTTCGCATTAATTTTTTTCTTCGCATGTGAATTATCTGTACTATGCGCTTCACCCATCAGAATTTGTAAACTTATTAATTAATTTCTCGCCCATTATAATTCGACATCAAAACTTCTTTGTCAATCGATACAAAATTTTTGAAACTATAAAGTTCGTGGTTAACTTTTATGGGTTCCCTTTGGTTGGTTGGTTGGTTGGGGTTTATTGGCGCATTAGCAACTAAGGCTATAATGCGCCAAACGTATGTCCAAAAATAAAAGGATAAAAATCGTGTTACCCCTCGACCAAAGTTAAAAATAAAGTACAATGACCAACTCGAAAATAGAATTCAATAAAATAGAAGAACAATAAACAAATGTATAAATATGGTAAAATAATAGAAATGTAAAAATAACCCAGGTGTAAGCGACCTGGGTTAAACGTGTAGAATAAAAAATAGGGGACTAAAACTATAAGCGAGTAAAATAACCAGTATATCGCAAAAATTGAAAGAGAGAGGTAAAATTACAATGGTCTAATAAAAGATGTCCGAGTGTAAGGGGCCCGGACGAAAAATCATGAGAGTTAAAAAAACATTTGTCTTTCAAAGTTAAAACAATGACATTGAATTAAAATATGTTTGGTCGTTAAAAAGGTGTCACAAAACTCACACTTAGGTTCGTCTGGGTTCCCTTTTAACAAGCTGGGTTGAATATGGAAAAAGTATAGTACTGAAATCAAATAATAAGCGCCTGGTATAATAACGAGAAAATAAGTTTATTCGTTTTGATCTTGCCGTTGGTAAAAATGTACAAAGCAATGAAATAGTCAATGCAAAATTTTCAACCGACCAAAGACTGCAGAGGTGCAATTAAGAAATAATTTTGTTCTCCCTACACGCGTTTTTTTTTTCCGGCTGTTATTAAATTTTCCTCTTGATGGCCAAATCTAATACGAAGCTATTCTCACAACCTTTCTCATTATTGGATTATTTCTCATTATTACCTTCCTGAAGACGTTAGGAACACACAACTATATATCATCTAACTTATATTATGAGCGAAATGAAGCCAAACCATCGCATATGCATAAAAGTGGTTGACGAGTCTTTCTGACATCATTGATCATGAAATCAAATTTTCGAATAACCCAAGATGCATTATAAACGTCTAGAGCCAAAACCATCACGTTTCTAAATATCCCGAAAGCAAAGAATATAAGTTTCAGATTACTAAATTTTAGAAAAGGACAAAATGTTGCAAAACTTACGCTTAGTTTTTGGTTGTAGTCGCGTAATTTTCAATCTTTACGAATTCTCAAACGTTTTATTACAGTTTGTAATAAAATCCCCAACTAGTCTCCTGTCCTTCAGGTATTGAAAACGAAACTAAAAGCAAAACTTTCCATCATTAAGCCTATTTTCCTGAAAGTCTAAAATGAGCATGTAGATACAATATCCAGTAGAACTCTGCGAGGGTGGAGAACAACACGATGTCGCCACTAATAACTGTGCTTCAATTTGAGATTCAAACCCAGGTCACAAAAATAATTGTTTCGTATTGAAATAATGGATATTCAGATTTGTAACTGCTGTCTAAATTGACTATTTTAGGCTGCCAATACATATAGCACGTTGTGATTCAGTTCAATGGGCTTGGACAGCCATGGTGTGTACATACTAAGCTAGTGATGCTTAAATTTGTCATTACAATTAATGGGTGTACGCCGTTGCTTTGAAAGGAGTTCTCACACCAGCCAAATCGAAAGAGCACCAGTCTATTATGCATACAGCCCAAGTGCTAATCGAGTTTCAAGAGAGAAAATGGGCTTAGATTTAAGTGCATAGTTAATTAAGGAAATTGAGAGAATCCAAGCAACGGAAAAAGGGGAGGTATTTGAAGATGTACGAAATTAGGAAAGGGAAGGAAATGGAAGTCTGTTTGACAGAAAAGAGGAGAGATCCGATGAAAATAAGAAAAAGAAGAGACTTCGAAATTAGACTGCAATTTTCACCGTGGAAATTCGAGAAGGATTCGCAGTCAAAGCAGAGGAACGAGGAATAGGGCAAAGTTAATCATTGTGCTAAACTTCGTCGGCAAAATCGAGGTTCATTTACCAAAGGGCAGAGATGCAAATCTAAGGTTTCAGAGTTTCAAAGCATAATTGGAAACCTTGCTTGCCTGAAGACGTACAAGAGATAATAATAATAATTCGAATATTAAAATTAGGTAGGTTTACACGATTGAAAGGGGAAATTGCAAAAGTATTTTCCGTGTACTGCTTGATTACAAAGCTGCAGTAGAGTATCAGATTTCAAAAGTTAGTCAAGGTTTGTAATTTTGTCAGTTGGAGTACCAAACAACATATTTTTACAAAGTGGAGCAGGTTGCGAATTAAATGCAAGGTGTGGATATCTAAATTGACTTAAAAGTCTCCCGAAATGTGCGTAATTATCTTCATTTAAATTCTTCAACACTGTTAACTGAAATTTTTGCAGTTACTTAAGACGAAACGAGTGTCTTCAATATGCGACAAACATTCTTATGGAAAGTTTAAATCAAAGCACAAAAAGAATGCAATAGAAATTTAAAACTGAAAATCTATCTTCCTAATCTCTTCCAGTGATGAAATTACATTCTGAATTCATAATACCTTCAAAGGAAGTTGATCTCTCTTTACAATTAGTGGGTGATTTCTTAGTTGACATTAGGTTTTAGTTTTCCTTTTTAAGACATAGGAAAATAGATATTCTTTAATTTATCAAATTCGGTTGAAGAACTTCGAAATTAGATTTCTATTGACATAACATGTAGCCAGAAGGTCTACTTTGAAGAGAATATGTTGTTTCTCAGGTCAGTTCTCTTTTACTCTTATTTTATAGACGAAATGTTCCTTTTTTTTAACTATTAGAAACAATTTTTTATAAAATGTTTGACGATGCAAATATAAGGTACTGGAAGCTAGGTAAATGGTAGCTAGGTAGTCACTGGAAGTAGAGCCATGCACCAATCCCCTGTGATGATGCATAGAGAACCGGCCAGGCCTAGCACCTAATGTCCGACCCCGCCTTCTCGTGGTGCAGATCGTTAGTAACTTTCAAAAGAGATACTCTCTTGTGAAAGTGAACGGAAGGGGAGGGCTGCCAGATTAGTGTGGCCTACTGATCTGGACAACTATGACTACTATTCTTTTTTTTTCACCCTGCTGAGGAGTGGTCAACCACACAGGGTCCTGGTGATGACCATATAAACCCACTGGACTGGACAGACATATGGCTCTGAGCTTGATTATGGATCCTGATTTTGCTGCACTGGTGGGCTTCTGTGGAGGGAAAATCTTCCGCTGTGTTTTCTGTTTGTTTGTGGGTTGACAGCCCCAAGTGAATAGATTCACAGGATATGTTTATCAGCTGGTGGATAATCCTGAGCAGAGGTCATCGCAGGCACCTGAACTCTTTGCTTCTATTGGCATCGTCAAATTCTACATTGGAGGAAGTCTTCCAGTGTAGATGGCTTCAGCCTTTAGTGGTGGGGGAACGAGTCTTTGCCCATGTCTGCGATTAGGGAGCTGTTGATATTGTCGGCATTCCCTCTCTCAATAAACATAGTTTCTTTAAACATCCCACTAACCATTTTCTCTCCATAGGTAGTAGGAATGTGAGGACTCTGCACAGAGCTTTTTCTCTTGATATCCTCACACAAGAATTCCACCGTTATAATTTAGATATTCTCGGCTTGTAAGAGACCAGATGGACAGATAAAGGTCAGATTCTTAAAAATAATCTTAAATTTCTCTTTTCAAGGAGGGACGACAATAAGCATCACCAAGGCGTGGGTGACTACCACCACGCTGGAAATAGGCGTATACACCTAAAGACTAAAATTAGACTGTATAATAGTTTCGTTCTTTCTAGGGTTAGTTATGGCAGTGAAACTTGGACACTTTGTAAACAAGATGACAGGAAACTAGATGCTTTTGACTCCAGATGCTTAGGCAGTATCTTGGACATTAGGTGGTTTAACTTTGTAACTAATGATGAGGTTAGGCAAAGGAGTTTGCAACCTCCTTTAAGCAGAATATTGTGCAGAGAGAGACTCCGCTGGTTTGGCCATGCTCCCCGTACGAATAATTATAGATTGGCGAATAGGGTTATGAACAGTGTGTCTAAAGGCCTCAGAAAGAGGGGGAGACCTAGGATGTGGTGGGCAGACAATGTCAAACAGGACCTTATTAGAATTGGTGTGCAGTGGCCAGATGCAGTAGATGTAGCTCAGGACAGACTTGCTTGGAGAACTAAATTGCACGGTGGGCAATTTAGTTCTTCTTTGTTTGGAGAACTAATTGCACGGTGGTCAATGATCCTCAAGCAGCCCATGGCTGCTAGAGGATGATGACGATGATGATGGACAGAAAAAAATGGAAATAGTTCCATGTTATCTCAATAGAAAAGCCATTCAAAGATCAATAATTTCTTCAATATGTTTTCTAAAGAAAAATATGTCTAAAAATAAATTAAAGATCTAATCAAATCTGCTATGAGTTCTGATCTCTTAAATTGTTTTAATGTTTTAATTAAAATTTGGGTCAATTTTTTGTAGCCTGTTAAATATTCCCTCTTTCACAACTCTTTGAATACTGAACAAATATTGTTAAAAAATCAAGATTTATATATATTTAATTGAGATCTTTATATTTAGACATATATTTCATTAAAAACCATACTGAAGAAGTTATTGAACTTTGAATGCGATTTTCTTTTGAGATAACATGGAACTCTTTCCAATTTTCTGTCCAGTACCTGTATGTCAATATTTTAGAAAATGTTAAAAAATATAAAAATTAAAAGCTACTGGACAAATATTAATAATGAAACTGAATAAATGAACACGTGCGTGGTATCCAAATTGTCAGATTCAAATATTTATTGCAGATTATTCACAGTGATTCTTGATTCATTAGTAATTGTTTTATATTTTATATGAATCCTCTGAAGAAGATACTATTATTATGATCTATAAAAGATGCTACATTCAGGAAAATAAACTCTCTTTAATATTGAACGAATTTTTACAGCATTAGGATTTTTAAATAAAAGCTTCCTGATAAGTTTTTGAATTTGCAACAAGAAAATTAAAAAAAAGTGTCTTTTTTTTCGGTGTAAAAAAAGAACACTTTTTTTCTGCTTTTACTATATGGCGACTCTAATCTCATGGAAATTCTCTTCGAAACATCCATTTTAGAAATGTTTTTAGTAGGACAGTACACATCAAGGGTCAAGCAAAAATCCATGCCTTGTCTTTAATGCGTTAAATAGCTAAGTTTCAAAGTCTTTGGTAGAGTAAATTAATAATGGATTTGAAATGCAAGAAACTGTTCTGGATCGAAAGAATTAAGTTCTTTGAAAAGGCCGTGACTGAAAAAATTGCGACCCGCAAAAAATGAAAGGGATCAAACAAAGCATATTACGAACTAAAAACCTACAGTTTAACTAAAATTTCTATGCACATTAAATAAGAAAACCAACTTACTGTCTGGATGATGAAGAACCAAGTTAACAAACAAGCGCTCTATCTAGTTATCTGTAAAACATTCTACAGATAACTAGGTAAATTATTGGAGTACATGTTTTTCTTTTAGTAATTTCTATTATTTCTCTAGGGCTTGAAAGTGAAGTTTGCCCCGAGATGGAACAATCCTTCTGATTTCATATGTTTACAGTTATAGAGCACGCGATATCAGATTTATTCATTTGATTTTTATCAACTGATCTTGCTTTTTCATAGTTTTCACAAATTAGCGGATCAAGATTTTACACCATCGTTCTCCAATAAAATTGACAAAGTGGAATACTAATCAATTGAAAAAGGAGGAAAAACAATTGCATGCTTTTCATATAAAAAAAAAATAAAAATACCCCCTCAAGCAGCTGCTTGCCACAGAGGTCTGACAGGAGCCTGTCAGTTTATATGCCACAGTAGAAGATCTGTGAGGTTGGCAGGACCATATAGCATGATTAAATATTAAAGTACAAAACTGTCTTCCTCTTAATGAAGGACGAGGAAAATATCGTCATTCATCAGGGGGATCATTTCCTCAATATATCAGGTCTCTTTAATAACAATGATTCACGACTATTCCGCTCACGTTTTTCTAAAGCGAAAAGAAATAATTACCCTAAAATGGCCAAGAATTTCTTTGCTAATATATTAATGTTTAATACATTAGTTTAAATGGGGCTGGGGTAGCTCAGTCAGTAGCGCGCCAAGCTCGTAATCTGCAGTTCCCAGGTCCGAGTTCTACCTGGACAGCGTCGAGATTTATCTCCGAAAAACTCCCGTGCTTCCCTCGGTTAGTACGAGACACCTATGGACTGAAAAGATCGTCGTCCATCAGATGAAACGTTAAGCCATGGTTCCGTGTGTGGAGAGAGAGAGAGACATACTCTGTGCACATCAAAGAACACGCTAGATGGTCTTGACGGGAGACTACCATCTATCTCCTAACATCTGTCCTGTGGGTTCCCTTGCCTCAACCTTCTCTGAGCCCGTGGGATCTTTGTAACCTGGCCATTTAGACCATCGTGCACAATGGCTTAGAGCCCAATCCATCAATTGAAATGAAGTTCTCATATGCATGGTCTGGAGATTAGTGCAACGTTAGATTTTCTGGGCAGCTATTGGCCAATGGAAGTCTCGTCCTTTTTTCTCACCGAAGAAATTAAATTTTTAATCGGATTTAAGACTAGGATAGAAAGGAAAAACCCGAATTTCTTCAAGGTCCGAATCAATACTTGGAGACTTAGGGCTACGATCTTAGCAGGATGTCGACAACAGGCAGCTGCTGCTAAATGTTGAAAGAAATGTAAATTAAGTGGAAGCGCATGATAGATTTGGGACCATCAGAACTAGAGGAAAGATTGATACTTGAGAAGAATATAATACGACCCGACACCAATAGGTAAACTCCTTGAGCCTATCTGATAATTGATTAGGTATCAAGTAAGCCTTGCCTACAACAAATGGATAAACTTCCTGATTTTCGATCAAACCTAATAATAACAAATCTAACAAACTTTAAAACAAGTCCAATGTTAGTAAGATTTAAGTACTCTTATAAAATAGCCAGGACACTTAACAGTGGCTCTAAAAAAACTGAAAGATTTCCCAGATGATTTCATACAACAGAGATCTATTAGGAATCTATCAATGTATTTCACCATAGAGAAAGCCTGTGGGTAAAGCGAGGCCTCAACCATACTTATTGGAGATTAACATTCACATACCTTTATTTCGTTACAAAACACGCCATCGTCTCCACCAGTGGGACAAACGGCCACCAATCAATTGGTGGGGATTTCCCAGGATTTTGTCCCGAGAAGTGTGGGCAACTTCACTTACACTCTGATGGGAATTCTATGCTTGGTATATTTCAAACTTTTTGAAATCATTTAAGCCTTCTGAAAAATATTTTTGTTGTAGGGAATAGGTTTTGCTACAAAAACAACAATCCTGTTCAGAATTCCTGTTGTTCAAAAATTCCTGTTGTTCTTTCTTTTGATCTGAGCGAGATTTTTCCAGAGAACAGTCAACAGTGGCCGAGTGGTTATCTCACTTGGTTACTGACCCAAGAGACCTGGGTTCGAGCCCCGTGTAACGCATGGATGTTTCTTTTCGGCTGAGGTTCGCCTTCCTCACAGACCTTCTTCTATGGCGTATTAAACTGACAGGTCCTGTCAGACCTCTGTGGCAAGCAGCTGCTATGAAAGATATAAATTATCTTTTTTCGTTTAGGGTTGGGTTGTTTTACCTCTGAGCGGCACTTTTTTTGCACACCATGGACTAAATGGCCAGGTCACAAGGACCCCAAAGGCTCAGAGAATGTTGGGGAAGGGGACCCACTGTAACAGCTGTTGGGAGACAGATGGTAGCCTCCCGTCAAGGCCATCCAGAGTGTTCTTTAACGTGCACAGGGTATGGCTCTCCCACACACGGGACAACGGTTAACGTCCCATCCGACGGATGTCGGTCTTATCCATGCCCATCGGTGTCCCCTACTGACCGTGGGCTGAGCGGGAAATTTTGCGGAGATAAATCTCAACGCTGACCTAGCTGGGACTCGAATCTAGGAAATGCAGATTACGAGCCTGGCGCGCTACCAACTGAGCCACCCCAGCCCCATCTTTTTTAGTATATTCTTCTTAGATTTTATTGTCTTGGATCCAGTTTTTCTCGTTGCTTTCACTCCCTAATCCCGTCACTAAACTTGCGCTTAAACGGAACAAAAAAAGTGTTATCTTAAAAAAAAAGCGCTTATTTCTATCATAATTGAAAAGTCTCAGTTTTCCAAAATACATCAAAATAAAATCCAAGATTTTGACACCACCTACGACTCCTCGCTCATTATTACGTTTACAGATGCAATTTCCAAGAGCCAATGGAATAAATGCGCAAAAACATGGACGAAAACAAGGTAATCACGTTGCTGAAATAAGAGTGGTCACGCCATCAACGCAAGTGATAAATCAGATTATGCCATCTTCAGGTAACTGCTAAGCACGTTTTTGCTCCGGCTCTTCCCATTGGTCACGTGGGGGCTCCCGAGTGCAGCACGCCATTAGAGCCATTAGCAGCGAAGATATGGCCGATAGACTAGCTCTTGTCTCCCCCGTGCAACGAGCGAGCGTGACGGGCTTCTTTGGTAGTATGCTGTTACCGATTCTTATTGGCCAATCCGGTTAGCGGTCGAGCTATCCATTTCACATGACGCAATTCGATTTCGTTCTCTTAGTCTCTTTCATTCTTTATTTTTATTAGAAAATGAAATTAGGGAAAAAGAGAGAAAAGAAAGACTGAATTCGAAATATTAATTTTTATAATATGGTCATTAATAGCGCATATTCAATTTTCTCGTTGTGAAAGTATTCTAAATGTTTTTTGGTCGGGAAAATAATTCAAGTTTTACGGTTCAAAATGTTTATAATGTTGGAGCTGGGTTGTTTTACTTCTGAAGCGTTTTTTTTAACACATTGGTTAAATAGGCAGGTCACAAGAATCCTAGGGTCTCTGAGAAGATTGGTGAAGGGGACTCACTAGATTGATGTTAGGAGACAGATGGACCGTCCCACCAAGGTATTTATTTATTTATTCAACGTTACAGATATTTGAGAGGTCCTTATACAGGCTTTCTCATCATATATTTTTTTAAAAATAATTAACTATAATACATTTTTAGTTAATTTTCATTTTACTCTTTTTGTTTTTATTTCCTTATTTATTATTTATTTTTTAGATTCTGTTCCATAAATCTGTAGAGATTAGAAATTCAAATAAAATTTTATAAATTTTAATTTTAGAATCAAAATCTTTCTGGTTCAAAATTAAATCAGTTCTAATCTCCTGAAATTTCCTCTAGTGATTTAAAGAATTTTTTCCTTTGAGTTGTGTTGTTTATACAGCTAAGTAAAATATGATGAATTGTTTCGGGTACGTTACAGTTTTTGCAGTTTGGAGAGTTTGAAAGTTTAAGATAAAATTTTGTTTGATTTAACATTGCTGTATTTGATCTAAGTCTATAGAGGATATTTAATTGTCTTCTTGTAAACGGTAGATTTTGAATTAATATTTTTTGAAAGAACGTATCTAAAGTCGTTATTTTTTAATGATGCTTCAATTTGAAAGAATTGTTCGGTCAATTTAAATTCTATTTTTTAATATCTTTTTTATAGTGTTTTAAAAATTGAAGCAGTTGCTAATTTTGTTAAGTTTATGAGCATTTTTTGCTAATCCATCAACAAATTCATTTTCAATGATCCCTATATGACTAGGGACCAATTGAATTGTAATTTGATTATTTTTGAATTGTTTGTTAAATGCATTAGTGTCAATAGTTTGTAAATGTATATATTATAGTCTGATTGGTATAATTCTTGTTGTAATGTTTGTACGGCTCCTTTGGAGTCCACAAAAACTGCAATTTTACAATTATTTAAGTTATTTAAAATCCAATTAAATGTTTCTATTATTGCTATTAATTCTGCATGTATTATTGAAGTATTTTGAGGTAATTTAAAAACTGTAGAAAATTTATCTTGAGGAACAAAAAATGCAGCTGTCGAGGATCCACTATCTGGTAGTACAGATCCATCTGTAAAAATGTTGAGGTGATTTTTATATTTATCTGATTGAAAATTTAAAAAAATTCTTAATGCTGCTTCAGGTGGAATATTCTTTTTAGATGTTATTAGAGGAATTTCAGTAAACATTTCGGGTTTTTCATAACACCAATCAGGTATTAGATCTGGCAAGTCTCCTTTTAATAATTTTCCTAAATTTACATTAAAAAATTCATGTATAATAATAACATTTTGTAGATTTTTAATTAAGGGATTATTATTAAAGCTTTTGTAAAAGGGATGATTAGGAAGTTTATAATGTAATCTAAGAATATATTTTAGAAGTAGAATTTTATGTCGAATTTCAAAGGGTGGAATTGCCGTTTCTGCTAAAATAGAAATTGTTGGACTAAATTTCGGAACTCCAAGTGCAATTTTAA
The DNA here is from genome assembly GCA_038380435.1 of Ryuthela nishihirai. Classification (NCBI taxonomy): domain Eukaryota; kingdom Metazoa; phylum Arthropoda; class Arachnida; order Araneae; family Heptathelidae; genus Ryuthela; species Ryuthela nishihirai. The sequence continues at coordinate 87,648,516 of JAWZYU010000005.1, read as the reverse complement.
TGCACTGGTTTTGAATTGAGTTTAATTTTTTTAATTTTGTGTTTATAGCACCTTGAATAAATTGAAGTCCATATTCGATTTCAGAACGTATTAAATTTTTATAAAGTGTAATTAGATAGAATTGATTTGTTCCTCCATTTTTAAAGGTAAAGAATTTTAAAAAATTAATTAAAGACCAGAATTATAATTTTTTTCCAAATGAGAGTTCCAGTTCAATCTGGAGTCAAGGTTGATTCCTAAATATTTTCCCTGATAGAGCAAAGGAAGTTTTTCTTTATTAATTTGTAAAGTAAAAGTAGGAATAAATTTTTACCTTTTAAAAAAGGGGATACAAAATGATTTTTTTAACATTAATTTCAAGTGCCATTTTGGGCAATATTCTTATAGTAAATTTCTTTGTGTTTGTAAATTCCTTTGTAAAAGTTTTTCATTTTTATTTGTTGACCAAAAAATAAGGTTGTCAGCAAACCCTGTAAATGTAATATCGTTTAAAAATATGTTTTTAATCTCATGAATGTAAAAATTAAAAAGTGTTGGTGACAATATGAATCCCTGGGATAAACCTTGCGTAATAATATATGTTTTGATAATAAATCTCCAATTTTGACTTGTAGTGTTCTATGTAGTAGAAAATTAGAGAGGAAAAGTATAAAGTTTGAGCTTAGATTGATATTTAATAATTTTAATAAAAGTTTATGGATCCAAATTGAATCAAAGGCTTGTGAAAAGTCTATTGAAACAGTCAATAAAGTTTGCTTAGAATTATTAGCAATATTAATATCATTAAGTAAAAGAGAAATATTTTCTTTTGCCGAACAGTTTTTGCGAAATCCAAAGAAAGTTGATGGAAAAAATTCTCCGGATTCCAGAAACCAATTAAGACGTTTAAATAGGATTCTCTCAAATAATTTAAAAGGATTTGATAGCAATGAAATTGATCTGTAAGAATTTAGGTTAATGGCATCTTTTCCAGGATTTTGAATAAATATGATTAAAACATGTTTCCATGAGAGTGGGAGTTCATGAGTTTTCCAAATAAAATTGAAAATATCTAAAAGTTTATTTTTTCCATTTTGGGGAAGGTTGTTTAAAAATTTGTTTGAAATTAAATCTGCTCCTGTTGCAGATTTTGAATTAATTTTTTTAAAAGCAAAATTAAATTCATTTATTGTAAACGGTTGATCCAATATTGTATAAGTTTGTTTAAGATTTTTAATTTTATAATTAATATTTTTAATTAAGTTTTTTTCTTTATTTGTGAATTTTTCATTTTGTATAATTTTTAGGTTTTCGGCAAATAAATCAGTTGTTTGTCCTAAAGTAATTTTATTTGTAATAGCAATCTGTGAAAGAGGTAATTTTTGAGTTTTAATTGAATTAATTTTTTAAAACATTTTCCATAAATTATTTCTTTGTGATGTAGTATTTAATTCATTTGTTATCATTATCCAATTTTCTCTATATATCTGTTTTAATTTTTTTCTAATCGTTTTATTTTCTTAAAGTTATTAATATCTGTAAAATCCCTAGATCTTTTTGCTTTATTTTCCGACTTTTTACGTAGTGCTATAAGTTTATTCATAAACCAAAAGTTTTTATTGAGTTTAGGATTTTTGTTAATTGTGGTTTGAAAAGCAGGTTGAGTTAAGTTTGAAATTTGGGAGATGAAACTATTATAATCTAACGAATGTTCATAAGGGGAATTTTGTTTCAAAATATTTTTAAAACGGTGCCAGTTGTTGAGATAAATTAGTTGTTTAAATTTGATATTAAAGTGTGTTTTTATTAAAATTGGATGGTGGTCACTGCCCCTAGTATCTGGAAGCAGTGACCAATTTAAAGTATCTATTAATTCAGTAGAAATGAAAGTTAAATCAATAATAGATCTTTGGTTGTTTTGGATTCTCACGAGTTCTTTCTTTAGTGTTTAAGTTTACCAAGTTAGAATTTGCAATATATTTACTCAAATGGATGTCTGAATAGTTAACAGTATATGAGTACCATGATGCATGGTGACTATTAAAATCTCCCAGAAGAACATGGGGTTCTGGGATTTGAGACATTACATTTTTAAAAAATGATTCAGGTAAAACTATACTGGATTATATAAATTGACAATGGAAATAGATAAATTATTAATTAAAACTTGCAATGCAAGTATTTCAACATTGAAATTATCAGTATTAATATATAAAATTTTATGATTATATAATTATTAATAATAAAACATATTCCACTATTACTATGTGGAGAAAAGAAAGGATAATATAAATAATTAAGAAGTTTTCTTTTAGATTGAACCTCTTGCAAGGCAAACATGTCAACATGTTTGTATTTACATAGCACAACAATATCTTCCTTTTTAGACATCAACCCCCTGCAGTTCCACTGCAGGAGGTTGAATTGCTTATTTCTTGAACTGTTGTAGGATATCCGAAATTAAGGTAAACTCCTCGACAGAGTGACAAATAAATTTTAACAGATGAAGTATTAAGTCCACTATTAAGTTTGCAGTGAAATGTTCTGAGTCAATTTCTTTTGCAACGTCCTCTGGTGAGAGTGAAAGTACACTTTAAGGAGAATTTTTCTTTTTTTAGCTTGTTTCATTTTCGTGATTTCTGCATAACTTTTTTTGTCTTTATCCGATTGTAGGATATGTTCATCTTTTCTCTGTGGATGACTTTGGCGTTTGGAATAGTCACAGTATGAAGTTGAAGGTTGTAAAAGATTTGTTTCATACATAGTTCTTTTTCCCCCGAGTTGTTTTCATATTATATTTTGTAGTATCATCAATATAGTTGTCAAATCCGTGTAAGAATGATTTTTTATATTGTTTAATATTATGTATAGTTGAAATTCTTTCATCATCATCAGATAGTTCAGTGTCAGACTCCTGTTTATCATGTTGAGAAGTTTTGCTGGCAGGCGGTTTGTAATCCTGGTTTACTCGGATCTGGGAGAGGCCTGCATTCATCTTTGCCTGACGAAATGCTACATTGCATTGCATTTTTGCTAGCTACATTGCATTTTTTGCTGTATTTTCAAGGCGCTGCAGGCAATTTTTTTAATTTTACAACCAAAGTAAGTGGCCGGATGGGCCCCTCCACAGTTTGGACAATTTAAGTCATTAGAATTACATGTTTTATATGAATGAGGCCCGCTGCATCGTTTGAAGCGTACTCGACTTCTACAATTGTAGGCAACATGGCCCCAGCGAAAACAGTTTCCACATAGAACTGGGGATCCAAAATGTTCAGTAATATTAAAATATGAGAAGCCTATGTAAGCACAATTAGGTAATTTGTTAAGCGTTGAATATATAACAACATTTTGAGTGGGAATTCTTAAATATCCATCATTTGTGTTATTAGGAGTATACCTGCACATGCGTCGTACTTTGTAAACTTCATATTTCTGAAGGCATTGAAGGAGATAGTCATCTGTATATTTTTCATTAACATTTACCAGCATTCCCATTCTGAAACTTCTATTTGGGATTCTAGAATCTACTTTTACATCAAGTATTTTATCAATTCGTTGCATTTTAATCAAGTCAGCTTCAGTGTCCGGAAATACAATAATGTCATCTTTTTTTGTGTAGCGACCTTTAACACTTTTCTTGAAAAGGTTAAAAAAAAGTCAGTTACTTTGGTGTCATCAAGATCTGAAAGTTTTTGGTTTTCATTGAAGAAGATAAGTGAAAGTTCTTCATGATTAGTCTTCTTAATAGTAGAGTGTTTTTGTGTATTTTGCGATGTCACTGAATAATTCTGTATCCTGTTTTCGCGCGGTGACACTGAGCAAGTTGGATCCAATTCTTCTTCAGAATGAGATTCCTCTGGTCTGTCTGAATGTTCCGGTGAGTCCACGTTGGGAACAATTCTTCTATCACTGATAATAGAGTTGTCCTGAGGAGGTCTTGAATGATTTCCGAAATCAAAAATTTCACTCGAGTCCATCAAGTTTGAAAGATCATTAGTGGATAAAGTTTTGTTGTCCTTAATCAGTTGTAATTTTGAGACATATTTTCCTAATTTTTTAAGCTGAGCCTGTTCTGAACACTTGACAGGAATGCCAGAGGTCTTTTTCTGTTTATTATTTATATTACTAATTTTCTTTTTTCCGCCCATTCTACCCAGTGACCAAACATGAAAATAAATTCAGTAAAGTTCACAAAACAGAATGATTTCTTATAAAAAGCATTAAGAGCCCAATTTGGCCTGCTGATAGCTCCGAATCTCAAGTCGGAATCTGTTTGAAAAAGTTTTAAATTGAGTTAACTCTTCTAGCAGTCCCATGGCCGAGTGGTTAGCGCGCTTGGCTACTGATCTAAGGGACCTGGGTTCGAGCTCCGGGCTAGGAATGGCTGTTTGTGTCGGTTTTCTGCTGAGGGCCTGCCATCCTCTAAGACCTTCTACTATGGCATATAAACTGACAGGCTCCTGTCAGAACTCTGTGGCAAGCAGCTGCTTGAGGGGGTATTTAACTCTTCTAAGAACATACAAGTTGAATTGTCGAATTTCAAATCAATTAATTATTCGCGAATTCTTTTCCAATCTTCTCAATAGATGGGGACACCCTGCAGTCACGCTCCACCACTCATTTAATGGCGGCACTTTTCAATCAATCTTTACCTCATACTTGAAGAAGACATCAGATCAAAATGACGAAATATTACAAGAAAAACGTACCTCAAATCACGAAGAAAACAGTTCGACTCACTAGAGAAGAAACCAGAACAAACTGACAGCATTTACTATATTAATTCACACAAACAAATTGGTTGTATTGACAATTTGGCATACTCAAGGTCATCTAGCGTATTCTTTAACATACATAGGGTATGACTCTTGCACATGGGGTTCCATCCAATGGACGGCGGTCTTTCGAAGGTCCATCGATATCCTTTTTTTATCGAGAGCAGGATGGGGGGGGGGGGGGGGGGTCAAGACGAGACAAATCTAATCGCTGACACAGTTGGAACTCGAACCTGGGAACTGCTGATTTCGAGCCTGGAGCACTACTGAGTGAGCCAACCGGCGCACATTTTAATATTGTAGAGTTAACTAGATTTGAGGTGGAGGGAGAGGCTCAGCTTCTTACGTGCAAGTATCGTAATCTGCAGTTTCCAGCTCAGAGTTGAGATTTATCTCCACAAAACTCCCCGACCTCCCCACGGTTAGTAAACGACATAGATGGGCTTAAAAAGGCCGCCGTCCGTCAGATGGGACGTTAGGCCATGGGTTCGTGTGCCGGAGAACCATAAGCTGTGCACCTTAAAGGACACGCTGGATGGCCTTGACGAGAGGCTACCATTTGTCTCCCAACAGCTGTCCAGTGGGTCCTCTCCCCAACCTTCTCGGAACCATCGGGATCTTTGTGATCTTGCCATTTAGCCCATTGTGGGCAAAAAAATGCCGCTTAGAAGTAAAAATCACAGCCGAACTAGTATTTGAAATGAATACTGAAAAAAAGGGAGGACCTCACTTAAGAGCTTTTAACAGTTCCATTTGGGAAATGTTCACACGAAAAACTTAATATTTTATAAGTTAATAACAGAAAAAACAGATGTACCGATATCTTTCTCCTTAAAATCGAAATAAATCTTAGTTGCATCATTAATTATAAGCGAACTGTTTATTGTTGTTATCAGGTACAGTCGCTCAAAAAAATATCCGAACACTATGGTTGATTACAGAATTCAGAAAAAATATCTGTTGTTAGTTAATTAGTTTTGCGGGACCGGGGAGATCACTAATTTCTAAAAAAATCGTTGACAGATATTTTTTCTGAATTCTGTAATCAACCATAGTGTTCGGATATTTTTTTGAGCGACTGTACATACCTAGAGGAGTTGGTTGGTTGTTTTATCTCTGAGCGGCACTTTTTTGCACACAATGGGCTAAATGGCCAGGTCACAAGGACCCCGAAGGCTCAGAGAAGGTTGGGGGAGGGGACCCATTAGAACAGCTGCTGGGAGACAGATGGTAGCCTCCCGTCAAGGCCATCCACCGTGTTCTTTAACGTGCACAGGGTACGTCTCTCCCACACACGGGGCCACGGCTTAACGTACTATCCGACGGACGGCGGCCTTTCCAAGGCCATCGGTGTCACCTACTGACCGTGGGCATGGCGGGGAGTTTTGCGGAGATAAATCTCAACGCTGACCCAGCTGGGACTCGAACCTGGGAACTGCAGATTACGAGCCTGGCGCGCTACCGACTGAGCCACCCCGCTCCTATTGCAAAGACAGATGAGCTCCAATTGAGTCACCCTTTTCTCAACTGTAGTTTAGGTGAGGAAATTAGGGGGGGGGGGCGATTTTGAAAATGCGCAGTTTGTTATGAATTAAAGGGATAGAAACTGAGCGTGAGTCCAAAAAAATATAGTCTATAACAATTATAATTCTAAAATAATGTAATTTATTACAAAAGTATGAATGAAAACATTTGTATAAAGTCAACCAACACAAATCTCTATTAGTATAAAAATAAATCTTCGAAAGAACTTAGTATCTTATTACTATTTACACTCAAATCATAAAATAAGGCTTATATCAGTCGATGAGCAATACAATCATGTTTGAAAACAAATCTGCAATCTATCGAGAATAACATCACCAATTCTTGCAAACAAACTAAATGAAACTATCACCTATTGATGAACTCTTCCTACAGAAAAGTTGAAATCAGCTCTGTATATTCGACTAACAAAAAATCTCCTCAGTCATATTTTTAAGTGTCCTAAACATCCTTATTTTACTTGTCAGTCCTAGGGACGGGGGTGGCTCAGTCGGTAGCGCGCCAGGCTCGTAATCTGTAGTTCCCAGGTTCGAGTCCCAGCTGGCTCAGCGTTGAGATTTATCTCCGCAAAATTCCCCGCCCTGCCGACGGTCAGTAGGAGACACCGATGAGCTTGGAAAGGCCGCCGTCCGTCGGATGGGACGTTAAGCCGTGGCTCCGTGTGCGGGAGAGAGCCATATCTTGTGCACGTTAAAGAACACGCTGGATGGCCTTGACGGGAGGCTACCATCTGCCTCCCAACAGCTGTTCCAGTGGGTGCCCTCCCCCAACCTTCTCTGAACCTTCGGGGTCCTTGTGAACTGGCCATTTACCCCATGATGTGCAAAAAAGTGCCTCTCAGAGATAAAACAACCCAACCCAACTTGTCAATCCACTAATAGGATGAACACTAATAACTTATTTAATCTCCCGCGCACCACATAAAACATTTCTTTTTTAGATTATATGATCGTGTAGAAACTGAGACTACGTTTCATTTCACACTCCAACTCCTATTCATACAATTCTTTTTATATATTTCAGTTAGGTTCTTTGTTCGAAGTCATTGGTGACGTAATTCTCACGCTGTAGTTCACGCAAGCATCAAGATGAGACATCATATCAGGGTTCATTGTAGCACATTTATCTGTCGTAATAATATTATTTCAACTCTGCGTATAAATCTCCAAAATACAGAACTCTGTCTTATCTCTTATAAGAGAAGTGCTTTCTCAAGCATTCTCTGATTCCATTTAACAAGAGTACTAAAATTTCAAAACTGGAACTTGCAAGATGGAAATTCCAAGAATACTGATGTAAATCAAACTCTAAACAGATTCAATCTCCATCTGTTAGGTCCGTTTTTTCTTCAGTAGCGTTAAATATCGTTTCCGAATTTCTTTTTCTCTATTAATAAACCACTGCTATCTTCTCTGACCACAATTATCGTAATTGCTGCTTCCTTTATCTGGGTTGGGTTGGATTGTTTTACCTCTGAGCGGCACTTTTTTGCACACCATGGGCTAAATGGCCAGGTCACATGGACCCCGAAGGCTCAGAGAAGGTGGGGGGAGGGGACCCACTGGAACAGCTGTTGGGAGACAGATGGTAGCCTCCCGTCAAGGCCATCCAGCGTGTTTTTTAACGTGCACAGGGTATGGCTCTGCCGCACACGGGACCACGGCTTAACGTCCCATCCGACGGACGGCGGCCTTTCCAAGCCCATCGGTGTCCCCTACTGACCATTGGCAGGGCGGGGAATTTTGCGGAGATAAATCTCAACGCTGACCCAGCTGGGACTCGAACCTGGGAACTACAGATTACGAGCCTGGCGCGCTACCGACTGAGCCACCCCCGCCCCTCCTTTATCTGTTCACTGCGGATGTTGTGTTTTAGCTCCCATTCTGTTCCTCTTCTTCCATCGTCTATCATCTCTGTGCAATGTTTCTGCATCATTCGGTCTCTGAGTCATTCTTCTCTGCCTTACCCCCTGTCGCTCAAGAGCCGGTCAGTTTCAACACGCTGAGCATTTTACGGTCATTAACCCCACACGTTAGGCATTTATTAAATTATGCTGCGAACTGCATTTATGCTTCGCGTCACCCATTGCCAAAGCCCGTTACAGCAAATCCACATACGGCCGACCTCTAACGGTCTCACAAGGCCTCGTTTCCATGATTTCCTCATCTACACTCTGTGTTGCAAACGGGATGCTACTACGCCATTGCAGCGATGATCACTGAACGCGACTTAAGCGATTACAGCCAATGACAGAAGTTAACATTCTGCATAAAAGGAAACACAAGGGGATGGAGACACAACTTGTCTAATGAAGCTGGATCTCGGTGACCTTCGCTTGTGCGGTGATTGCGAGAGATGCTTTACATCTTTTCGTCCACTGCACGATGCACTTCAGCACCAACGAGGTTCCAACGTTGACTTTAATTCTCAAATGATGAGTGAAATCAAGAGGATTATAAGAATAATAACAACTTCCTACTTCTGTCTATTATACTACAAGTTATACATAACTGTTATTCCATTATGCAAGTAGCGCAAATTGTGATAAAGGATGGGTGGTTTTATCATTCGGAACATTTTTCTTTTCCGGAGAGGATAATTTTCGATGCATTTCAGTCGAAAAATTTATAGGTCACATTTTAATCTAAAACAATTTCAAGTCTGGTTTTATAAGAAAATTTAAGTTCTCGTTGTATTTTGAGTTCAGAAAGGTTGTTTTATCTCTGAGGGGCACCTTTTTGCCCACAATAGGCTAAATAGCCAGGTCACAAGGACCTCGAAGGCTCAGAAAAAGTTATTATAAGGGGAACGACTGAACAGCTATTGGGAGACACATGGTAGCCTGTCGTCAAGGCCATCCAGCGTGTTCTTTAACGTGCACAGGGTATGGCTCTCCCACACACGGAGCATCTTAACATCACACTTAGAATCCCATCTCAGGACGGCGGCTTTCACAAGCTCATCGGCGTCCTCTACTGACCGAAGGCAGTGCAGGGGTTTTGCGGAGATATATCCCAGGTGGAACTCGAACCTGGGAACTGCAGATTACGAAACTCGCGCGCTACCGACTGAGCCACCCAGACCCCAAAATTAAAAGAGGAAAGAGTTTAGAATGGAAAGTAGCTTTAATGAATGGATTGGATTGGATTGTTTTACCTCTGAGCGGCACTTTTTTGCACACCATGGGCTAAATGGCCAGGTCACATGAACCCCGAAGGCTCAGAGAAGGTTGGGGGAGGGGACCCACTGGAACAGCTGTTGGGAGACAGATGGTAGCCTCCCGTCAAGGCCATCCAGCGTGTTCTTTAACGTGCACAGGGTATGGCTCTCCCGCACACGGGGCCACGGCTTAACGTCCCATCCGACGGACGGCGGCCTTTCCAAGACCATCGGTGTCCCCTACTGGCCGTGGGCAGGGCGGGGAATTTTGCGGAGATAAATCTCAATGCTGACCCAGCTGGGACTCGAACCTGGGAACTACAGATTACGAGCCTGGCGCGCTACCGACTGAGCCACCCCCGCCCCACTTTAATGAATGAAATGAATATAAAGATTGAATGGAAGAGGAATGAAAATTGGAGACATGCTCCTTCCCTCTCTACGGGATGATTTCAATAACTGGAAACGGGCGAATTGGATTGTTTCACCAGTGAGCGGCACTGTTTTGCACACCATGGGCTAAATGGCCAGGTCACAAGGACCCCGAAGGCTCAGAGAAGGTACCCACTGGGACAGTTGTTGGGACATAGATGGTAGTCTCCCTTCAAAGCCATCCAGTATGTTCTTTAACGTGCACAGGGTATGGCTCTCCCACACAGGGGTCACGGCTTAACGTCCCATCCGACGAATGGCGGCCTTTTCAAGTTCTCCCCACGGCTTAACGTCCCATCTAACGGACGGTTGCCTTTCCAAGTGGCTCGACATACCCCTTACTAACCGAGGGCAGGCAGGGTGTGGGAGTTTTGCATTTTTACTTTTAACATGGGTACTTTACAATCATTACTGCCCGTTGTTTTGTTATACAATTTTATTGACTTTTATGGTGGTACTTTTGCTCTTTTTGCATTCTGCTTTTAATTTTTGGTTATAGGTTTAAATAATTTTGATTTGTTTATTCTTTTATTATTTTCCTTGTTTGGCGTAATATGGCCTTAGTTATCTTGCGCCATAAAATCACAAACAACCAATCAATGTCGGTAGCGCGCCAGGCTCGTAATCTTTAGTTTCCAGGTTCGAGTCCAAGCCGGGCCAGCGTTGAGATTTATCTCCGCAAAATTCTCCGCCCTGCCCACGGTCAGTAGGGGACACCGATGGGCTTGGAAAAGACGGATGGCGGATGGGACGTTTAGGCCGTGGGACGTTAGATGGAACGTTTAGGACGTTAGGTCCGACGGACGGCGGATGGGACGTTTGGCCGTGGCCCCGTGTGCGGGAGAGCCATACCCTGTGGCTCTCCCGCACACGTTAAAGAATGCATTGGATGGCCTTGACGGGAGGTTACCATCTGTCCCCCAACAGCCGTTCTAGTGTGTCCCCTCCTCCAACCTTCTCTGTGCCTTTCGGGGTCCATGTGACCTGGCCATTTAGCCCATGGTGTGGAAAAAAAGCTCCACTCAGAAGAAAAACAACCCAACAACCAACCAGCATTCAGTATTAAACTTTTTCGTTTCTAGTATTTCCTACGCCAATACAAAACAAATTTTCAGATCTTACACTTCAGGATGATCGGATTACACATTTGTCATAAACATTCTGCCAGTTCTTTCCGTTCTTCTCACTTACCATCCAAGAAAATAAAGCTTTCGAAAAGGACGTCATAAAAATTAAATATAGTCGCAATTTCCGAAATTTACAAACTTCGTTGCCACAATTCCATCTAAAAGCTGCAATGTTGCGTTTCAAGAGTAAGAAGTTCTAAAGCTCTTGAGAAATCAGAGAAAGAGAAGAACCAACGACTCGAAGATTCCCCCCCCCCCGTGTTGGGATCGTGGCAGCACAACTGCGTGTGACCACGACATCTCCCTCGGCCGCTGCAGCTGCCGGCGTCAGTTATTGATCGGGATTAAAACTTAACCGAAGAACACGACTTGGAGAAGGAAACGGAGGAGGAAGAGGAGGAGATAGAGCGAAAGATCTGTCTGCCCGACTATTCACTTTCATTTCCCTTTCTCTGTTTGCTTGAATGATTTGGTCGTGGATTCGATTGTGGTGGTGGTGAGGGGGAGTTTGTGTGCTCCAGTTTCATATAGTCTCTCTTTTTGAACGATCTCGGCAGCCTTTTTCGCATTTTGGGATGGTTGAGTTGTTTTATCTCTGAGCTGCACTTTTTTTGCACACAATGGGTTAAATGGCCAGGTCACAAGGACCCCGAGGCTCAGAGAAGGTTGGTGGAGGGGACCCACTGGCAGCTGTTGGGAGATAGATGGTAGCCTACCATCTAGCCAATCCAGCGTGTTCCTTAACATGCAAAGGATATGACTCTCCCGCACACGGTACCACGGTTTAACGTCCTATCCGACGGACGGCGGTATTTACAAGCCCATCGGTGGGCTTGTAAATAAATCCGTGGGCCGTCGGCCGCCCTAGGTCAATAGGGGACTATTGACCTAGGGCGGCCGACGGCCAATCCTGGCGCTATACCGATTAAGCTACTGCTGCCCTACCCAAAGTCATACTCCCTGAACCATGTCAGTTCAGGGGAATGAGGAGGAAGTATGGTATGCGTGGTAGTAACTCTTTTGGAGAACTATAATATCTAGAACTGAGGCGAAAATAATAACAGATAAACATATATACTCGGGAAAGTTTCTAAGTTAAAGTTCCATTTTAAGTCTATACTAACTCAGATACAGAACTCAGTAGTAATTTTGTGGAAAAAATGAGTTGGCCGATGAGTGGGATTCAATTCAATTCAATAACTTCACAGGGATTGGGACTTCCTTATTCAGACTTTCCCATTTTCTATTTTAATTTTTTTTATATATTAGTTCTTTTTTCTCTTAGTTATTTCTTTTTTTATTTTTTTTTAATTTTTCATTTATTTATTTATTTATTCAATTTTTCATTTGTATATTTATTTTTTTCCATTCATTTTTTTTCATATTTTTTTTCATATTTTTTTCATATTTTTTTTGCTCTTTTTTTTTACATATTATTCTATATATTTGTGCTTTTAAGGAAATCAAGTAAGAAGGCAAATATTTTTGTTTGGGTTGATGATATAGGATGATTTATAATTGAGTCTAGTGTAAATTCATTGATTTTAATGCTTTCCAAATTTTTAAAAAAATTTTCTCTTTGAATTTTGAATTTTTCACAATTTAATATTATGTGGGAAGAATTTTCTATTATTTTGCATTCAATACAGTTGGGTGAATTGATTAAGTTAATTAAAAAATTTCATTTGTTTAATAATATTGTGTCTGTTCTTAATCGAAGAATAATTTTGAGTTCATGTCTAGAGAATGGTAGTTTTAGAAGGGTATTAATTTTGTTGGAAAGTTCTGATCTAAAGTTGGGTTTGAAGAGGGCGTGTAATTGGAAAAATTTTTCAGTTAGCATAAGAGGGATTATCGTTGGGATTCAAACCCACGCCTCCCATTTATATGCCAGGTGCCCTGGTAAACTGGGAGGAATGGGTTCGAATCCCCCTCATCGCGAAACTCATTTCTTGAATTATATGTCAACAGTAACCTGTGAATTTATTATTGACATAACCCAGTAACTTCTTAAACAAGTTTTCTTTTATAAAAATGAAATTGAAGATAATTCAAAGATCTCAATCAAATTTCTTTCAATCTCGATATTCAACAATATGCGTTTGGGTCATTTAGAGAGTTATAGAAATTGAAATATTTAGCAACAACAATGACAATTTAAATAGTTGCTCTAAAAATTAATAAAAACAATTTAAAACCATAACAATAACTTTTAAGCTACACTTTACTAATACGTGTAAGACTATTTTTTTCAGCAGTTCCTGCAATAATTATGCAAAATTTCCGCAAATTGAATGTCTTTTTGTAGAACGAACTTGTTAAATGTTTCAGTCATAACATATTAAATACTGAGCGTATATTTTTTGGAAACGGAGATTTAAATATATTTGATTGATATTTTTAATTTATCCTCGGTCACATTTTTTATACAAAAAGCTTTTTAAGACATTACTGAATTCTGTATATGAGTTGCTATTGGCAACAGGAGCCTGTACTTAATAAAGTGGCTAGTGAGTGATGCCACATAAGATAAATCAACCATTGCTCATGGAGACTTTATTTTGCGACTGTCTGACTGCATTAAAGGTGCTTTCCTGAGTAAGCGGGGGCGGGGTGGCTCAGTCGGTAGCGCGCCAGGCTCGTAATCTACAGTTCCCAAGTTCGAGTCCCAGCTGGGTCAGCGTTGAGATTTATCTCCGCAAAAATTTTCCGCCCTACGGTCAGTAGAGGACACCGATGGGCTTGGAAAAGCCGCCGTCCGTCGGATGGGACGTTAAACCGTGGCCCCGTGTGCGGGAGAGCCATACTCTGTGCACGTTAAAGAACACGCTGGATGGCCTTGACGGGAGGCTACCATCTGTCTCCCAACAGCTGTTCCAGTGGGTCCCCTCCCCCAACCTTCTCTGAGCCTTCGGGGTCCATGTGACCTGGCCATTTAGCCCATGGTGTGCAAAAAAGTGCCGCTCAGAGGTAAAACAACCCAATCCTGAGTAAGCGACGAAAAATGCAAAAAAAAAGGCGTATCAGTAGGATGCATTTCGTTACTCACTCATTTTTTTACAAATTTTAATACCGATGAAATATATAACATTCCAAATGATCATTGAAACATTCTTTAGAAGACATGTCAATAATAACCTTCAAAAATCAACCAGATTTCAAAGAGCTTATTCATTCTCAGATTGACAATATTGAACACAGGATATCGTGATCAACCAGATCAAAAGCTTTTCTTAGATCTAAAAACATAGCTATAACTTTATTTGGAGTTTTTTAAAGCTTACCTTAAGAGTCGTGTTAAAAAAATTGGTTGACGATACTTAACCTTTATTTACGAATTTGCATATCCTACCATTAGCCAATAATAAAATATATTTTTAGAGTTTTAATTTTTGTGTTTCACCATGTTAATGAATTCAGTTTATAGTGCCTCGTGTTATTTTGCCTCATGTTAAATTCTTTCCTGAGATCTAAAATATGGCGATAACTTTTTTGGAGTTGTTAGAGTATTATGTACATAGTTAGTAAGTTATGTATGTGAATCCAGAACACCTTTATAAGCCTAAAAATCAAACTGTTTCTTATTGATAATGTTTCACTTGTTCAGAAATTCCACAAAACCTTTTAAACAACTTTTCGATTACCGTTGAAAAAATAGACAGAATTGCGATCGCTCTGAAATTTCTTATATTTATTATCCATTTTATTATTGTACTCACCAAATAAACTTTTAAAACATATGGAAATCACCAGATGTAAAAGCTAAATTGCACAAATAACAATTACATCCACGATGTGAAGTTGAAACTTTTAGCGAGTAGGTATTTATTGAATTATAACCAGCTGATTTAGTATCTTTCAGTGAGAGTAAAGTGTTTAGTTCATGTTTAGCATTTGGGATTAAGAGCATATTATTTTGGATACTTCTAGAAATCTTACCAATTTCCACACCCTCTCTTCTTATTAACCCATTTAAATCTGTTGCACATATGGCAAAATAACTGTTAAAATTATCAACAAACAACTTTGGATTATTATCGTATAACACTTCATGTCAGTCATTTTCAAATTTATCAATCTTGGTTGTGTCAAATCTTTATTAATTAATTTTCCATTTATTTTTCACATCATTGCCTGTGTTGATCCTTTTTGTATAATACTTAGCTTTTTTAATTATCTCTGTTATAGTATTCCCGAACATTTTATATTCTTAATATTATATTGCTTTTTTTTTCTCATTTTAATGCATATTTTGTTTTCTTTCTTGAATGAATTCCAACAGTTCATTCATCATTCAAGGTTTTATCCTTTTACTCTTGTTGGTCACTTTTAATTTCATCTTTTGAAGTATCCTCATATTCCTTAAACTTATTCATAAAAATTTTAAAAGCAAAATTTACATTTAGAAATGTTAGAAAGATCACTCCAAGAAGATATTCTACGTTGTAAATCATAACTTCAAAATTAATAATTTCCCTATATATATATTCTGTGTGGCTCAGAAAATGGAAGTGAAAAAATCCTATCAGAATACAAATTTACAGCAGTCATATAATGATCACTGATATCACGTTCAATTATAAATGATTTCATATGGATTAGAGAATTAGATCTGGCATAAATACGATCTAAACAAGAATTCAGCAATGACCTTGTATTAAAACAAGATATCAAATCGAACTTTCTAAAAGATCTTTATACATTACTGTATTATGATTAGAATTCAAAACATCCACATTCATATCTTCTACTATTACCATATTCTTATTTCCCAAGCAAAAGCTCATCAACACAATTTCCAACCTTTAATGCAATGGATCTATAAAGAGCCAAGACAGTCCATTGAAATCTATTCCTTTCTATTTTTCTTTATTATTTTATATATATTTTATATATTTATTTTTCTTATTATTATATTTATTCTATATCTATTTTTCTTATTAGGGTGTCTCGGCCAATAGGGTACCGACACGGTCGCCTTTCTTCATCTTGCTCCCAAAAGTGGATCCGCCACAGGCACTCTGTTGTTAGGGGAAAGGCCCTGCAGCCAAAAAGGCGATCCTGGCCTGCACTCCTTCCGTCCTAGCTGCCGAGTCCCTACACTTACCTACCATTACATTGAGAAAAAAAGTCTTTTTTTTCATCGACTTGCAATTTACACACACAACACACTTCCAAAGCCATGTTTCCAAGAAAAACATCTTAAATATGGATACACAATACTTAATCGAAAACTCAATTTTATTAAATGCTAAATTGTTGCACTTACAGCTCTCTCAGGTACGTAACATCTCGAGATTAATTAATGTTTTTTGTTGCACCAAACAACTCTATGAGAAAAAAAAAATCGCTGTCATTTTTCGATAAATCTAACATTTCAGATCTTCCCATCAGTAATATTATCCGATTGCCACTAACCGATCTCGCATTGAAACCTCATCTGCAATCTGATGTCTACGCTCTTATTGCATGTAATGCGATCCAACAACCAATGGAATATCTGCTGTTTAAACAAAATTGCCGGTGATGTGCCCTGTCGCTTTACAGCTCATTACTGTTGGCTCTGGAAATCGAGGAAGGTCTAAGAAGATGGATGTCGAGGAAGCCAAGAAGATGGATGAGACGTTTGCTGATGTCGGCTCAATACGGCTGCTCAGATAAAGCTGAAGGGAAAAAAAAGAGAGAGAGGTCAATGCATGGCAATGAGACGAGCTGCATAGGCTGCCAGATCGCAGTAACGGGCGATGAGATCTTGAGACCAGATGGGGCCAGACTGCATCGCGAAAGTAAGCAAATAGAGGGGAAAATCACACGAATTGCGATGGGGCAGGCTTTCATGAGACTGGTCTGAAGAATGCTACTTATGTTCTGAAACATATTGGAAAAATATATGTCTCCGCTGGAATGAAAAAGAGCAGATTGCAGGTTATTCAATATCGCCAACACAATCTGCGTCAAGAATGATACATTGTTCGAATACTAGCTCTCACAAGCTGTCTGATGCATTTAAAAAAAAAACTTCTTTTCCTGCTATGATTTCCTTCTTTTTTTTTAGGAATTTTTCTTCTCCTTTTCTCAAATAACGAAACATTTATCGTTCATTTTGAAACTCTAATTGCACTTGCGATTTGTATTATAAAAATTGCAGAAGGTTTGAATCTACTTACACTGGTTTCCATAAATTATGGAACATACGGAAAAAATGGCAATAGCCTAAAATTCCTTAGGCCATGTATGTAAAATACGATGCAGGATTGAGATATGTTATGAAAATGAACGGCACTAACAGCGATCTATGCAAATGTGTCGAGCGTTAAAAGCGGGCGTTTCGAAGCTGTTCTCCAGTGAAGTGCGAAGGGATTTTTGGGTTGTTTTACCTCTGAGCGGCACTTTTTTGCACACCATGGGCTAAATGGCCAGGTCACATGGACCCCGAAGGCTCAGAGAAGGTTGAGGGAGGGGACCCACTGGAATAGCTGTTTGGAGACAGATGGTAGCCTCCCGTCAAGGCCATCCAGCGTGTTCTTTAACGTGCACAGGGTATGGCTCCCCCGCACACGGGGCCACGGCTTAACGTCTCATCCGACGGACGGCGGCCTTTCCAAGCCCATCGGTGTCCCCTACTGACCATGGGCAGGGCGGGGAATTTTGCGGAGATAAATCTCAACGCTGACCCAGCTGGGACTCGAACCTGGGAACTACAGATTACAAGCCTGGAGTGCTACCGACTGAGCCACCCCCGCCCCGAAGTGCGAAGTGAAGTTTTCTAGATAGGAGATTTATTGGATATGTCTACCAGGCATCATTCATCGGAAGCAGCGCGATGGTGAGCTAGTGGTCTCCGCCAATCAAGCCAAAAGTTCAGTATATGTTGACAGATGCTTACTGTGAAGATTTCAGTGGTGTACAGTCTCGTATTCCAACAAGGGGAGAGTGTATCCAGACGATTTAGTAGTTGGACGATATGGGAACAACCCAAATATTGGGTTGTTTTACCTCTGACCGGCACTTTTTTGCACACAACGGGCTAAATTGCCAGGTCACAAGGGCCCCAAAGTTTCCGAGAAGGTTGGGAAGGGTACCCACTGGAACAGCTGTTGGAAGACAGATGGTAGACTCTAGTCAAAACCAAATCTAGTGTATTCATTAACGCGCACAGGGTATGGCTTTACAGCACACGGATCCACGGCTTAACGTCCCATCCGACGGAAGGCAGCCTTTCCAAGTCCATCGGTGTCACCTACTGACTGTGGGCAAGGAGGGGGGAGGGGGGGGTTGCAGAGATAAATCTCAATGCTGACCCAGCTGGGCTCGAACCGCAGTTTATGAACCTGGCGCAATGCCAACTGAGCCATCCCCGATCCCAAGAACCCGAAGGAACAGGATGCCAACATCACATCAACTGCGATCGCAGCATATAGTGTAACAGCGATATCCGCTACCACCGTGTGTCGGAGACTTTATGAAGTGTGTTTATATGGTAGGCAGCCAGTGGTGTGTAGTGTTCCTGATCCGATTCCACAGGAGGAACAGTCTAAACTGATGCAGACATCAGGTCAACTGGACGCAGGAACAATGGCGGTCCGCGCTCTTCATGGACGAAACGATATTTGCCATAAATACCAATTCGTGGCATAAGTTGATATGATGGGAATGACTAACACGCTATCATGCCATAAATATCCGTGAATAGGACACAATAATGATGGTAGTGTCATGGCTTATAGAAGGATATCTTTGGGTGGCTACACTTCCAACGGGCTATGCTGCCAATTGGAAGTATAGGAATAAAATCTTGGATCACTTCGTGCGACCATATGAAGATGCAATAGGTGATACCTTTCTCCTACAGAACGATAACTCCCATCTACACCACTGCTATTGTGTTCATCGCTATCAGTACAACAGCACTGCTAACCGTATGGAGTGGCCTGTATGGTCTTCCGTATGGTGGCCGTATGGAGTGGCCCGTATGGTCTTCCGTATGGTGGCCGTATGGAGTGGCCCGTATGGTCTTCCATATGGTGGCCGTATGGAGTGGCCTGTATGGTCTTCCATATGGTGGCCATATGGAGTGGCCCGTATGGTCTTCCGTATGGTGGCTATATGGAGTGGCCCGTATGGTCTTCCGTATGGTGGCCGTATGGAATGTCCCGTATGGTCTTCCGTATGGTGGCCGTATGGAGTGGCCCGTATCGTTCTGATCTAATTCATTAAAACATGCATGGGATTCTCTCTGAAGACAAGTTGCTCCCCTGAATCCCGCTCCTGGAAGCTGCCAGGAGCTTAGATGTACTTTGGAGGAGCAATGATGATTACTACCAACAGTGCTGATGGAGAGTCTTATTATCAATAGCGTGAAACATCGCTGCGAAGCCTGAATAGCGGTAAGACGAGATCACCCTTCGTATTGAAAAACTTGGACTATCTCAGTTGATTGTCACTTTTTTACCATGTGTCGTTCGTATTAATATTTGGAATTTAAAAAGGTTTTTCCATTTTCAAACTGTTGTTCTTATGTACAATGTTTGCATACACTTATCTTCCTATTAACATGCAGCAGATCCAACTGGTTTTCGAGAAAAACCGTATTTCCGAATTGTTCCTAAATTTCACCACTGTATATGTCGCTTGTTTTTGAAGTTGCCGGACGATTGCAGGCGAGTCAGGGAAGACTTTAATGTGACCTATGAAGAAGGCAAATTAGATTTGGGTTGTTTTAAATCTGAGTGGGACTTTTTTTTGCACACAATGGGTCAAACGGTCAGGTCACAAGGACCCCAATGGCCTCAGCGTTGGTTACAGGACCTAACGGAGATCTATTAGGGGACAGATAGAAGTAAGCCTCGCTTAAGGCTATCCAGCGTGTTTTGTAACGCGTACAGTGCATGGATCTCCAGCACATGGGGCCACGGTTTATAACGTCTCGTGCAAAGGATGGCTGCTGTTGTGTTGTGTTGTTTTACTTCTGAGCGGCACTTTTTGCACACCATGGGTTGGGTTGGGTTGTTTTACCTCTGAGCGGAACTTTTTTGCACACCATGGGCTAAATGGCCAGGTCACATGGACCCCGAAGGCTCAGAGAAGGTTGGGGGAGGGGACCCACTGGAACAGCTGTTGGGAGACAGATGGTAGTCTCCCGTCAAGGCCATCCAGTGTGTTCTTTAACGTGCACAGGGTGTGGCTCTCCCACACACGGGGCCACGGCTTAACGTCCCATCCGACGGACGGCGGCCTTTCCAAGCCCATCGGTGTCCCCTACTGACCGTGGGCAGGGCGGGGAATTTTGCGGAGATAAATCTCAACGCTGACCCAGCTGGGACTCGAAGCTGGGAACTACAGATTACGAGCCTGGCGCGCCACCGATTGAGCCACCCCCGCCCCGAAAACTTTTTCAGATTACGATCCTGATGTGCTACCGACTTCGCCAGCTCCCGTCCCTTCAAATTAGGGCAATGGGTCATTTACCCTTACATATGCCCAAATAACAAAAGTAGGCATAAGAGATTAAATCTTGCTGAGGATGAATCATAATCTAAATTTAAAATTATTCTTCTAATTGTGAATTGAAAAGGGGATAAAAAAAGAAATGAATTTTTTATTTTGAATTTCATTTAAAAAAAAACCTTTCATTAACGAATTGTTCTTATCGTTTATATTGATGTTACTAAAAAATTTTCGGTTTCTGGCAATTGTTTCTAGTATCCAAATAACATGAAGATTTCAATCTTCTCTTTGATTATAATTGTTTCAATGTTTGTAATAGCCTATAATACAAAATATTAAGTATTACATAACTTGCAATGAGACTTATCTCCGCAAAACTCCCCGCCCTGCCCACGGTCAGTAGGGGGCACCGATGGGCTTGGAAAGGCCGCCGTCCGACGGATGGGACGTCAAGCCGTGGCCCCGTGTGCGGGAGAGCCATACCCTGTGCACGTTAAAGAACACGCTGGATGGACTTGACGGGAGACTACCATCTGTCTCCCAACAGCTGTTCCAGTGGGTCCCCTCCCCCAACCTTCTCTGAGCCTCCGGGGTCCATGTGACCTGGCCATTTAGCCCATGGTGTGCAAAAAAGTGCCGCTCAGAGGTAAAACAATCCAATCCAATCCATAACTTGCAATATGTCAAAGAAAACATTTTCTTTATTCAGATCAGGCGGACTTGTGCTCAATAATTATTCGAGTGGTTCGGGCCAAATCTTAATAGTTTCGGGCTGCAAAATTTGAGCTCGAACTCAATCTCTAGTAAGCACCAAATATATATAACTTGTTACATAATTTACAGTTTTTGTAAAGAGGAAAAAAGTATGACTAACGCGCGTCGTTCTGATCGAAGAGTTGTTGGGTTGTTTTACCTCTGAGCGGCACTTTTTTGCACACCATGGGCTAAATGGCCAGGTCACATGGACCCCGAAGGCTCAGAGAAGGTTGAGGGAGGGGACCCACTGGAATAGCTGTTTGGAGACAGATGGTAGCCTCCCGTCAAGGCCATCCAGCGTGTTCTTTAACGTGCACAGGGTATGGCTCTCCCGCACACGGGGCCACGGCTTAACGTCCCATCCGACGGACGGCGGCCTTTCCAAGCCCATCGGTGTCCCCTACTGACCGTGGGCAGGGCGGGGAATTTTGCGGAGATAAATCTCAACGCTGACCCAGCTGGGACTCGAACCTGGGAACTACAGATTACGAGCCTGGCGCGCTACCGACTGAGCCACCACCGCCCCACTCTGATCGAAGAGACCTGTTTTCGAGCCCCTGATAAGATATATATGTTTTCTTTCTTGTGTTGTCTTTCTGCTGAGGTCCTCACAGATCTTATCTGTGGCGTGTTATACTAACACGTTCCAGTCTGATCTCTGTGACAATCAGATGCTTGAGGGGTATTTATTTTTATTATTTTATCTAATGTTGGTTAATAATATCTTGTCGAACCGTTCAGTGATGAGGACAATTGTAAATATTGGAATTATGCGTACATCATATCACAATACAACTCAGTTGGGTTGTTTTACCTCTGAGCGGCACTTTTTTGCACACAATGGGATAGATGGCCAGGTCACAAGAACCCCGAAGGCTCAGAGAAGGTTGGGGGGAGGGGACCCACTGCAACAGCTGTTAGGAGACAGATGGTAGCCTCCATTCAAGGCCATCCAGTGTGTTCTTTAACGTGCACAGAGTATGGCTCTCCCGCACACAGAGCCATGGCTTAACGTCCCATCCGACGAACGGCGGCCTTTCCAAGCCCATCGGTGTCCCCTACTGTTTTTCGGAGATAAATCTCAACGCTGACCCAGCTGGGATTCTAACCTGGGAACTGCAGATTACGAGCCTAACGTATATGACTCAGTATGGGCAAAATTAAAATGACAGGAAATTCATTATTGAATATACGCGTAATGGGACAGAGTTGGCTTAGTCGGTAGATGTCCAGGCTCGTAATCTGCAGTGTCTAGTGTTGAGTCCCACTGGGCCTGCATTGAAATTTATCTTGATATAATCCCCATCCTGTCTTTGGTCAGCAGGGGACACCGATGGATTTGGAATGGACGCGGTCTGTCGAATGGGTGGGACGTAAAACCGTGGTTCCCTGTATGGGAGAGCCATACCCTGTGCACGTTAAAAAACATGCTGGATGACCTTGACAGGAAGCTCTCATCCGTTTCCTAACAGCTGTCCAGTGGGTCATATACCCCCAATCTTCTGAGCCTTCGGGGTCCTTGCAACCTGGTCATTTAGTCCATTGTGTACAAAATAGTGCCTCTCAGAAGTAAAACAGCCCAATATGTAAATTTTTTATTATATTAAATATAAATGATATGCTTCGGAAACCAAGCAAAAAACGTAAAAAAAATTACATTTTGCTAAAGAAAACGCGATATTAATTTTAATACACCTGATATTATTCAATAATTAATATTTCGATCAATTTTTCTAGAGGGAGATGCCCTCCCCACACATAAGGGCATTATCTTGAATGTTTTATAAATTTTTCTAGGGGAGAAGGAATATCCTTCCCCACCCTTTTCCCGGGGGGGAAACCCAAGATGTTCACACGTCACTTTTTAAACACACACGTACACAAAAGTGTTACTCACATTGAATATAGTCCTGGAGCTGTTGGAACTCTGCGGGAGAAAGTTTTTCCCACTTTAGGCTCATCGTGTGGGGTTGACTTTGAGCAGGCATCAGTGCTACTGGTGGTGGCAACGAAAAGGGAGATGAACAAGTAGGCTACGTAACTGGCAGCGAAGTAGGCTGACGTGAGAAAAGGGATCGTTTGCACCAGTCATCTCCTGGAAAAAATAAAAAGTGCATTGCAATCATTCAATCCCTGTCCAAGTACGATACAAATACTCTTAATCTATGAGACATAGAAAGACAATACGTCGCACTCTCTTAATAATGGACATTATCTGTCATCAAAATCGTTATCAGTAACATGTTTTTTCCACAGAGAGAACATTTAAAAATGGAATGTAATATTCGTTATCGAACTGGAGAGTTGATCGATTGAAAGTGTCAGTGAATTTGGAAGGTAATCAATCACCTGTCTTCGGGTTAGCTTTATTTTTCGCAGACGCAGAGTTTGATTAGATAGTAAAGTGCCTGTTCCCTCTTCCACTCTAAGACTGAAGCTTGAAGAGATTCAACAACATTTGCTGATTAGGTGCTCTCATTAGTAAGATATTTACTCTTTGTAAACATCTGCACCTAACCGCCTAGGTAATTGTAGCTAGGAACTTTTGAAGGTTTTATTTTAGAAGCTCTTACGGACGTAATTACTGTTGCATTCTTTGTAAACGAACCGACTTAATACAAATGAAACTCTCTAGCGCGTTGTTAGCTGCAGGCGAACTCCAAATGTATCCCAAAAAATTAGAATGCTATCTGAATCAGAGTTGTTTTTTTTGTTGTTTTACCTCTGAGCGGCACTTTTTTGCACACCATGGGCTAAATAGCCAGGTCACATGGAACCCCGAAGGCTCAGAGAAGGTTGGGGAGGGGACCAACTGGAACAGCTGTTGGGAGACAGATGGTAGCCTCCCGTCAAGGCCATCCAGCGTGTTCTTTAACGTGCACAGGGTATGGCTCTCCCGCACACGGGGCCACGGCTTAACGTCCCATCCGACGGACGGCGGCTTTTCCAAGCCCATCGGTGTCCCCTACTGACAGTGGGCAGGGCGGGGCATTTTATGGAGATAAATCTCAACGCTGACCCAGCTGGGACTCGAACCTGGGAACTACAGATTACGAGTCTGGCGCGCTACCGACTGAGCCACCCCCGCCCTAGCACATGTAGTGAATCTGAGAAAATATTGAAAGATAGAAGTCTCTTTTTTTTGTAGCTTCCTTGTTTCATCAATTCATCGGCAGGTGGTTTTTTTTTACATGTTTATGACTTACCAAGAATTTTATTAATCAAAATGTTCAACCACTCCTAATGATTTAACCCTTTGGTGTGAAGAATATTTCCAAAGGTGAAAAGAACCCCAAATCAAATATAACTTGTCTGAAATCAGGCTGCTAATTTTCCCTTACTGAATGGAGGTGCTATTCTGTTTATTGTGTAATGTTTACTTATTGAATTGTATTGTAAATGAAAAATGTGCTTGATCAAAAAGTTGCATTTTTAGCTAAATAAAATAAAGTATAAAATACTGTATTTATTTAAAAATTCCATGTATGAATATATGAACTTTGTGTATATATATCTATATATTCCAAGGCTACATCAATACACCATGCATGGACACTGCAATAACAGGAGATCCAATTTTGAAAAATGTAGCAATATTTTTATAATAAAATTTCTTAAAATTAAACTGGTAGTTAATTATTTTTAAAAATATGATAATTAATTTTAAGATATTCTTAATTATTTTAAGAAAATCTTATGAGTAAATAATTTCATTTTAATTGATTTCAAAATAAATAGCTTTAACTTAAATTTTAAACAAATTACTCACTTGATGTTTTATGTACAATTAATAATCCTCCTTTCTTCCCTCCTTTTACTGAAGGCTGTCAAGGCCTGATGGGTTGGGTTGTTTTACCTCTGAGCGGCACGTTTTTGCACACCATGGGCTAAATGGCCAGGTCACATGGACCCCGAAGGCTCAGAGAAGGTTGGGGGAGGGGACCCACTGGAACAGCTGTTGGGAGACAGATGGTAGTCTCCCGTCAAGGCCATCCAGCGTGTTCTTTAAAGCGCACAGGTTATAGCTCTCCCGCACACGGGGCCAAGGCTTAACGTCCCATCCGACGGACAGCGGCCTTTCCAAGCCCATCGGTGTCCCCTACTGAGCGTGGGCAGGGCGGGGAATTTTGCGGAGATAAATCTCAACGGTGACCCAGCTGGGACTCGAACCTGGGAACTACAGATTACGAGCCTGGCGCGCTACCGACTGAGCCACCACGCCCCCCCCCCCCAGGCCTGATGTATCAAGGTGGCATTGCACAGGCCCAGTTCTAGAAAAACACGGGGGGAAAGGGGGCAAGAGACACAATCGAGCTGCAAAAAGGTAAAAAGGGGAGGATTTGCATTGCAGTGTAACATTCCCTCCCCCTTTTCATTTTAAATGTTTTTTGGGGGGTTTTTTGAAAAAAAAAATTGGAAATGGGTGAAATACGCATAAGTTTAATAATCTTTGGGCTTCTACCTTTGGTAGCATTCTCAAGGGGCAACCACTCCCTCTCCCAAATGAGTCCCCTGTACCTTTACAATGTAATATTCGTTGCTATTGGCGATTTTGAGGAAACGTAACTCCGACGAACAACGAGAACTTACTGCGTATTAAACAGAAAAGAGAAAATTATTTATATATTCGATAGAGTAGCGTAATAAATAGTTTAAATTTCGCACTTCCCATATATTTGCCATATAAGCAGATATATTTTTGGAATGTATATATATATTCACGAATAGCATTCGGAAACTAATAGTTGGGGTAAGGCTGAATAATGCTTTTTTTTTTCGTATCAAATCGACGTTTATTACATTATATTTCGAAACAAGGAAACTTAACTGAATGGGAAAACTGAACAGATAAGCTAGAGAAATTGAGTGTGGAACGTGTGGTGATAAATTGTTACTTTCGTTTCGGGAGTGGAACTGAATGAAAACGAAAGTGGAAATGAACTATCAAGAATAAAACCTCCGAAATGGAGTGAATTTTATACGAGAGCCCGCTGAATGGGGGAAAACTTTATGATAACATAAATATGGAAAATGTACGAATTTCCTAAAGGTGAACTTTGAAGAAGCTGAAGAAATGTTTGTACTCTGAGAGTTTAGCACAGTGGAAGGTGAGCGTCGTCGAAAAGATAAGGTCAAGAAGGTTTTAAAGAAAGAAATATGAATAACTGGGGTATATTAGGGATGAGCAGCAAATTTTATGATACGCGAGTAGTAAAACATTTGGGAGGAAATGTAGCAAACTCTAGCGAAGAACAAAATGAGAATGAGCGAAGATAATACAACTTGAATTCAAAGGAAATAAAATACACTTTTTTGGAAGGAGGAGGGAAAGACAGTAAGCAAATGAAAAGAGAAATAGGTGAAATTTATTGAGAGGGAAAGAAGTACGTAAAAAGTGAAATAAATGTTTTTAAGACTCATTGAATCCTACAACTATAGCGATGATTCTTGCATTGCAAACGGATATGTTGGCCTTTTCAACTATGGGGAAATAGCTTAGACTGAACTGCTTGATAACGATGTCTTTATTTATAGAGACGTATAGAGAGTGAAGTATCCAGATACAGCTGAGGATCGAGATGAAGAAAAAATTTTTAAGTTCGATGTTTTATGGATATTAAAGATAGTCATCCAGGGAAGCAAGATCTCCGATTCTACTGGACTTGTTTGCGAGTTTATTTGCTTGCAATATATGTCAATGGTGTTCGTGTGACAGAAAAAAATGGCGTTCAGAGACAAAAACTCTAACCAAAATTTTGTAGCGCAAGTTTTTAACAACAAAACATCACTCAAAATATTTGTAGAGATTAAATACACAGAAACATGATATTAAATAGCAGTGCGGGTGACCGATTGGTTTCTATGCGGCATATGTGCTTTAAGAATCAGAATCAAACTAATACTAAACGTGATCATCTACAAAAATTAGGTTTAATAATCATAATAAATCATAATCAATAAATAGTAGGCAATACAAAGCCACGAATTAGTCACAATGAAATTCGACTAGTAATGATGCCATTTCATTTCGCCAAAGGAGTTTTTGTCTTCTTTTCCCTGTTCTCGTTTTGGTTGAAGAATAATGCCTTAAATGAAAATTGTGAAATGATGCGAGACAGAGAGAGAATCGCTTCAGAGAATCAGAACAGAAGAACATTCTACCATTGCGATTTTCCAAGGTTCGTTAGAGGCAGTCTTTGTGGTAGAGGCAAGCCATTGATCTGAGGAGAAGCGCTTGCCACAGCTTGGCATTTGCTTTGCACACCACGTCCTGAAAGTCTTCTTAGAGACGAACAGAACGAACGGAGGAGTCGGCCATTGCTGCACTGTTTGCGACAATGGTGGCTCTCTCTTCGCATCCAACCACTTCAAATCATGACTTGTAAACGCAATTAATTAGTCCCGCAGCGGAAAGGCGTTCCCATCTGCAGCAATCGCAAGTTGGGGAACGTGACGAAGTAACCTTAACACAATGAGAAGTGGCGAAAATGCAGATGCTTACCCAGCAAGTTAAAGAGTTGTTGTGCTTTTAAATGGTACTTTTTATTGGATAGAGAAACACGTGATAAGGAACTAAGTTTTTTGGACAAGATGTGATAAGGAGAATTGGACTTTTATTATTCTTGAAGACTAACACAAAACTGTTCGGTAAAAAAAGTGAACTGATAAAATCTAATTTTCCTAGTTAGGGCTTGGACTGGATTGTTTTACCTCTGAGCGGTGCTTTTTGCACATAATGGGCTAAATGGCCAGCCCACAAGGACCCCAAAACCTCAGAGTTGGTTACAGGAAGGAGATCACTGGACAACTCTTAGGAAACGGGTGAGAGTCACCGGTAAAGGTTCTCTCACCTGTTTCCTAAGAGTTGTCCTAAGAGTTATCTCTGTTCACATTGGTTCGAGTCCCAGCTGGGTCAGCGTTGAGATTTATCTCCGCAAAACTTCCCCGCCCTGCCCACGGTCAGTAGGGGACACCGATGGGCTTGAAAAGGCCGCCGTCCGTCGGATGGGACGTTAAGCCGTGGCCCCGTGTGCGGGAGAGCCATACCCTGTGCACGTTAAAGAACACGCTGGATGGCCTTGACGGGAGGCTACCATCTGTCTCCCAACAGCTGTTCCAGTGGGTCCCCTCCCCCAACCTTCTCTGAGCCTTCGGGGTCCATGTGGCCTGGCCATTTAGCCCATGGTGTGCAAAAAAGTGCCGCTCAGAGGTAAAACAATCCAATCCAATCTGTTCACATTAAACAACACACTGAACAGGAACCTGTTCAGTGTGTTCTTTAATGTGAACTAGGTGTAGTTCTTCTGCACACGGAGCCACGGTTTGACATCCCATCCGAGTGACAATGGACTTCCCAAGCCCTCGGTCTCCTTTTTTCTGGATGGCAGAGAGAGGGAGGGGGCTAGCAGAGATAAATTCCAACGTTCTCACAGGTGGGCCTCTAACCAGGGAACTGCAGATTACGAGCCTGGCTCGCTACCGATTGAGAAACCTCGCTTCCCACTCACCTCTGTATAACGAAAATCTATGAAACGAGCATCGTTCGACATGTACGGCAAGCACGTAAACTCAGAAACAAGAAATGTCTAGTAATATCAGAGATCTAACTTTCCTGGAAGAATATCTCCAATATCCATACAACATCGCACTCAAAATGTTTTCGTCATCTCAATTCTTAGACTGTATCTGGGGCGACTTCACATTCTCTATAAGACTTCGTTATCAAGTTCAGTCTAAGCTATATTTCCCCATAGTTGAAAAGACCAATATATTCGTTTACAATGCAAGAATTGTCGATATTGTTGTAGGATTCAATGAGCGTTAAAAATATTTATTTCGCCCTTTATATACTTCTGTGTGTAAAAAGGAAAAACAGGGAATTTTTTCCTTTTTTTTGGGGGGGGAGGAAAAAATTCCCTGTTTTACACATTTTTTTCCCACCTTGATTTTTTTCAAGAAAAAAAAATCAGAAATTGCAAAAACTCAATTTTTTTGAAAATCAAAAGGAAAAAACTAATAAAAGTTAGAGATTACTTTCACAATCTTTAAAGGAATGCGTTGTATATAACAGAGGATTTCTATTTTAATTGTAATATACACTTAGCTGTCACATTATTAGGTACAGTTTTTCAGATTATGCCGATAGTAACAAAACTTGATAACCCCTTAAATAAGCTTTTTTTAAAATATATGACAATATAATTTAACGATCGTTTCAAATGTATTTCAAATCTCGATTTTCAGCAATATACGTTTAGTATTTAAAAATTATTGGAAGCTGAAACATTTAGCAAGTTAACTCGTTCCGCAAAAAAAAAAAATCATTTTCAAAATGGGCGAAATTTAACTTAACTATTACGCATATTGCTAAAAAAAAATACGCTTATACATATTAGTGAAGTATAGTGTAACGGTCCATCCATAGTAAATTCATAGATTACCTGTATAAATAGACTTCAATAATAGTTAAATACTGAAGTCCATTTCGACGCTAGCACAGGTGGGACTCGAACTTGGATCTACAGATTACGAATCTGGCGCGCTACCGACCGCTCAACACCTCCCTGCTAGACAAAGTAGATTTAATATATGCGTGATAGCACTATAGTATTGCCCAAATTGTTTGCATCTACGATAGTTTATCCCGCAAAAAGAGGGGCGGGGGTGGCTCAGTCGGTAGCGCGCCAGGCTCGTAATCTGTAGTTCCCAGGTTCGAGTCCCAGATGGGTCAGCGTTGAGATTTATCTCCGCAAAATTCCCCGCCCTGCACACGGTCAGTAGGGGACACCGATAGGCTTGGAAAGGCCGCCGTCCGTCGAATGGGACGTTAAGCCGTGGCCCCGTGTGCGGGAGAGCCATACCCTGTGCACGTTAAAGAACACGCTGGATGGCCTTGACGGGAGGCTACCATCTGTCTCCCAACAGCTGTTCCAGTGGGTCCCCTCCCCCAACCTTCTCTGAGCCTTCGGGGTCCATGTGACCTGGCCATTTAGCCCATGGTATGCAAAAAAGTGCCGCTCAGAGGTAAAACAACAACCCAACCCGCAAAAAGACTTAAAGAGCATCAACTGCTAGGAAAGTATTCTTTTAAAACATAACGCACATTTTAAGCCCATGCATTTTAAAACACATTACTCTTTGGCAGAATAAGAAAAAAAATTCTGGTTATAACATGGCATATTGCTTGTCAAGATGACCATAATTTCAGTCACACTTAATGAAACCTAAACAGAAATAATTGCTTTTCTTCCTTTGTTTGTAACCGTTGAGAGCTTTAATTGCTTCGTTTATCTAGCTCTTCTTATTAATCGTAACTTAAATAGGGGTGGCATCGATATTTTATGTGAAGCTAAATAGCTTTACAAGTGGCAACCATTAACAGATTCATTCAAGTGAACGACTCGTTTGCTCTCGAATCGCAACTGAAAAAGAACAAACTAATTGCAGTAGTTTCGAAAATATGTTGAGTTGTTATGGCGCCATAGCAAAGGAGGCTACAATGTTTGGCGCATTGTAAGAGAGTTTGGCGCATTGCAATGGAGGCTACAATGTTTGGCGCATTGTAAGAGAGTTTGGCGCATTGCAACGGAGGCTACAATATTTGGTGCATAAGACCAATCATCGCTAGTACACATGCAATGCTTGCTTACGAAGAGAGTACAATTCGTTTTTTTTTTAATCTTAGCGCCCTCTGAGGGTAAAAATCAAAATTGATAGAAGATGTGAATAGTGATTCAATAATTTCCACAAATTAAGGAAAACTCAGAAAAAAATGATATGCAAAAAACAATACGAATCATTTTAATCAAATTTGATGGAAACATGAATTACAATGCTAATTTCAGAATGGCATAAAATATTTTACACTAAAAACGTTTTTCGTCAAAAATAACACTTACAGGAACTTGTCTAAAAATGTGGTGTCAGAATGCAACGGGCAAAGTTCTAAGTAGTGTGGTAATCCCTTACAGCAATGCAGGCACGACAGCGATGTTCTTTGCTGTTTATGATGTTGTGAATCAGTTCAGTAGGGAGTAAGATCATTGTTCCTTTAAAGCAGTAATAAGTTCCCCCTCTCAGACCTTCCACTGTGGCATATAAACTGACAGGCTCCTGTCAGACTTCTGTGGCAAGCAGCTGCTTGAGGGGTTTTTTTTTGTTTCAGTGGCAGGGTGAGGGCAGCAAAACATCTCCCTAGAGCATCTCATACATGCTCAATCGGATTTAGGTCGAGAGATCGAGCTGGCCACTGCATTGCG
This sequence comes from Ryuthela nishihirai, assembly GCA_038380435.1. NCBI lineage: Eukaryota > Metazoa > Arthropoda > Arachnida > Araneae > Heptathelidae > Ryuthela > Ryuthela nishihirai. The sequence continues at coordinate 87,617,034 of JAWZYU010000005.1, read as the reverse complement.
CATAATGATTCCTCTTGAAGGTATTGTTCCACTAGTCGAGCTCTGTGTGGAGAGCGTTATCGTCTTGCAAGATGAATGTGTACCAGATTTAACTGTTTACCAGAGTACCTTAAAGGAATACGGAGTGATAACATTTTCTTTAAGGATTTAAAATAATGGATTTTAAATATAGAAAATATTGAGACTGTTTTAGAGAAAAAAAATGAGAAGAGAATGCGTCTAATGAATTTATATTACATTTCAAAGTTGATATTAAAGTGCTCAAAAATGGATCATAATCATTTATTGACGTACAAAATCAATATTTTTTTTGTTTCCTACTAAGTTTTTCTTTTCATTTCTTCTTAACTGTACTTTTTGAACTTTTAAATTGGTGAATATTTACATTATGATTTTTATACTGAAGCTAGGTTGGGTTGGGTTGTTTTACCTCTGAGCGGCACTTTTTTGCACACCATGGGCTAAATGGCCAGGTCACATGGACCCCGAAGGCTCAGAGAAGGTTGGGGGAGGGGACACACTGGAACAGCTGTTGGGAGACAGATGGTAGCCTCCCGTCAAGGCCATCCAGCGTGTTCTTTAACGTGCACAGGGTATGGCTCTCCTGCACACGGGGCCACGGCTTAACGTCCCATCCCACGGGCGGCGGCCTTTTCAAGCCCATCGGTGTCCCCTACTGACCGTGGGCAGGGCGGGGAATTTTGCGGAGATAAATCTCAACGCTGACCCAGCTGGGACTCGAACCCGGGAACTACAGATTACGAGCCTGGCGCGCTACCGACTGAGCTACCCTCGCCCCACTGAAGCTAGGAAAATATGACTAATTGTGAAACGGAAGCATGTTGCCTTTTCATTAAAACATAACTATTAATTTTCTTCCACAAGCGAGTTCTTACTCTCATGGAAGATTCAACACTTTTTCTCCGATTTTTATCGAAAAATGTACGTAAAATTATAAAACATTAATGAAATAAGTTTCTACTGTGTGTAGAAGGCTTCATGAGGGATGTCTGTACGCTAGAGGGCCAGTAATTGTATACCCCTCACGTCACAGGAGAGAACGGTTGAATTGGGCAAGCACGCATGTTAACTGGACAGAAGATATTTAAATATATTGATACGAATGAAAATATGATTTATACTGAAGAAAAGATATAAAGAACAATATATATATATGCATTTTAAAAAAAAGATGTAATGCTTTAAAATTGTGTGTTAGCGCGCTTGGCTACTGATCTAAGGAACCTGGGTTCGAGCCCTGGATAAGGCATGGACGTTTGTGTTGTTTTTCTGCTGAGGTCCTGCCATCTTCACAGACCTTCTACTATGGCATATAAACTGACAGGCTACTGTCAGATCTCTGTGGCAAGCAGTTGCTTGAGGGGGTATTTATTATTATTTATTATTATATAGGATATGAAAAATTGTATATATTTCGTTGTAATCCTAATTGTAAGGAAAAAACATGAAAATGTAATATTACCACAGATTCTGAGAATAAATCTATCTATTGCACCAGCGTAAGGAATGTACATAAGGGTCCAGGATGTCATCTCTATACCTTTGAGCATTGAGGTTACCACTCGTCAACACATAGAGGTCTGTGCGTCCACCTAAGGAAATGCCACCACAAACACACACGCTACCTCCGCCGTAACTGTCTCTTTGGCGGATGTTACTGGGATGATAGCGGGTACCTCGTTCTCTCCATATCAAACAATGTCCGGAATCACTCTGCATACAATATCTGGACTCATCTGTGAAGAGTACGGTCCTCCATTGCTCTTCTGTTCAGATAACATGCGTGCGTGCGTGCCCAATTCAACCACTCTCTCCTGTGATGTGGCATGAGGGTTTGCAAATTACTGGCCTTCTAGCGTAAAGACCTCCCTCAGAAGCTGATAAAACCTTCTCAGGTGCTGCTGCAAGAGAGGATCGTAGCTGAGAGGGAGTAGACGTCCTGCTCCTTTGTGCTTCGTAACTCTAGTCCTTCCTCAGCTAAATCTCGGAGATGAGGAATCCGTGCTAAGAAATTGATTCCACAGTTTATGGACCACAGGACTCACATTCAGCCATCACGCCACGTCTGATTGACTTTGGCCTGCTTCGAGCCGGCCAATAGTTCTTCACCCAGTCCATTTGGCAAATGATGTCTCGAAGTCATTCCTACAAAATGGCTATTTCGAATTTCTTTGCTCACATTTACAACATAAAATAATGATCCACTCCAAAACACCCGCTTTTATGCCGCTATCCGATTACGGAAAAATGTGCAACGTAGACTAATTTGCATATGATATGGGTTGTTGGGTTGTTTTACCTATGAGCGGCACTTTTTTGCACACCATGGGCTAAATGGCCAGGTCACATGGACCCCGAAGGCTCAGAGAAGGTTGGGGGAGGGAACCCAATGGAACAGCTGTTGGGAGACAGATGGTAGCCTCCCGTCAAGGCCATCCAGCGTGTTCTTTAACGTGCACAGGGTATGGCTCTCCCGCACACGGGGCCATGGCTTAACGTCCCATCCGACGGACGGCGGCCTTTCCAAGCCCATCGGTGTCCCCTACTGACCGTGGGCAGGGCGGGGAATTTTGCGGAGATAAATCTCAACGCTGACCCAGCTGGGACTCGAACCTGGGAACTACAGATTACGAGCCTGGCGCACTACCGACTGAGCCACCCCGGCCCGCATATGATATGCTCACTCGGCATTACTTTACTGGTTACATGACCAAGTTTGGTGAAGATCGCACAATTTTTTGGCGAATTACCGCGATTTTTCTCATTTTCCTTAATTTATGGAAACCAGTGTAGTTTATTAGTATTTATCCAGCAAAGAGATTCACTATTAACACAAATCCTGTATTTCCTAAAAATCTCTGAGTTAGGTTGTTTTATTTCTGAGCGGCACTGTTGTACATACAATGGCCAAGTCACAAGGACCCCGAGGGCTCAGAGCAGGTTGTGAGAAGAGGGGGGGGGGTCACTACACAGCTGTTGGGGGACAGATAAAAGCCTACGGTCAAGGCCATCTAGAGTGTTCTTTAACGTGCACAGGGCTTGACTCTCCTGAACACGGATCCAGGGCCCGCCCTGCTCACGGTCAGTAGGGGACACCGATGGGCTTGGAAAGGCCGCCGTCCATCGGATGGGACGTAAAGCCGTGGCCCCGTGTGCGGGAGAGCCACACCCTATGCAGGTTAAAGAACACGCTGAATGGCCTTGACGGGAGGCTACCATCTGTCTTCCAACAGCTGTTCCAGTGAGTCCCCTCCCCCAACCTTCTCTGAGCCTTCGGGGTCCTTGTGACCTGGCCATTTAGCCCATGGTGTGGAAAAAAATGCCGCTCAGAGGTAAATCAACCCAACGGATCCAGGGTTTCCGACGACCACGTCACATCTAACTCTATCGTTGTATCCTTTCTGATCGAGGGCAAGTTGAGAGTTGAGCGTAGGTACAGGTGGGATTCAAATCGGGAAACGAGAAATTACCAGCCTGACGGGCTACCAACTGGGTCAACACCTCCTCCGCGCCCTTCCTTGGTTGGAAGATTCGGAAATGCGAATAGAATATTTTATTAGTATCTATCCTATTCAAGTTATGATTTGTTTCTTAGAACAAAAAAATTTAATGTCTACAGACGTGCAAAAGGACAAAGCAGAAACAGATCGTTTGAAAAACGAGCAATTATCATAAAAAGCATAACAAGGTTTGGAAATGTAAAATAGCTGTTTACCTAATATAAATCTATAGAATGCACAATTGCAAATATAGCTTTGTGCATATATAAATGACTGTGAGTAGGGTAGCGAGTGACTGATAGCAATTGTGATTTAGATCAATGCTTCTCAAACTCTTTGAGGTGTAACGTTTTTTACCAGCATTTTTTTACAAATTATCAGAGACCTTGGCCACTTGCTGGAGCTTCTAGCCCCATGTTGCCTCAAGAAATAAGGTAAGTCTATGCGCATGATATTTTTTCTCACCTCGCACGACATCACGTCACCTGGAGTGTTGGAACGCCAACGTGGGTGGCAATATGACGTATAAATATTATGCTTCTGAAGACATATATATTTCCTAGAAGTTCTCTGTGGACAGGAAACTGATGGCTCGCGCACCAGTCCGTGGACGATCCGCTTGAGAAGCACTGATGTAGCTATCATATTATACAGATTTTAATATTTCTGTATAAATTCAAATAACTTATCGCACAGGGTATTTTTGCGGAGATAAATCTCAACACTGACCCAGCTGGGGCTCGAACCTGGGAACTACAGATTACGAGCCTGGCGCGCTACCGACTGAGCCATCCCCGCCCCCTAAAAGTTATTGGATAACAAAGCAAAAATATCTGCTACCATTATTAATTTTTTTAGCAGGCAATCGTTTAAAAAAATACTCAAAGGCTATAGAATGGCAATCATCTGGGAATCATAGTGTTCCGGAAACCTGCCACACGGAATATCTAAACAATCCATAGAGCTTAAATTATGTCAAGATTTTTTTTGGTCGCCACTTCAAATTGTTACCGCTAGTTTATAACTGACGAAAATAAAGATATCAAAAATTTGAGACCCACCCAAAGGGCTCAGAGGTTTAGAGATGGGAACCCACTGGACGACTATTAGGAGACAGATATCACCATCTCTTATCCCAGATTCTACTTAATCATATATATTATATACAATATATAAATATAAAGATTATTATCTGTCTCCCACCAGTTGTCCCATCCTCCCGTCCAGGCCATCCAGCGTGTTCTTTATATGCCCAGGTTAGAGCTCTCTTGCACACAGTACCATGGCTTTATGTTCCATCCGACGAAGAGGCGGCACTTCCAGGCCCACCGGTGTCCTCTTTCGGACCGAAGGCATTTGGATAGGTAGAGAGTAAACTTAGGCCGAAGCATGTGGAAAGATTTGCGAAAATAAATCTCAAAACTGGCGCAAGCGAGACTTATATCTGAACACTATAGATTAAGAGCCCGGCGAGCAACCGCCTGTGGCAACCCCCCCCCCCCCCCTCATCAAAAACTTGAATTAATCTCGTATTTCAAAAGTAGCAAACAACTCACTCGTAAAATATACGAAAACCGGTCAACAGACATTTAAAAGAGTCTTTATTTGAAAACGAGATTAAAAAAAAAGTGGGCGATAATAGTGTCCGTCTGCAGTCATCGAACTTTTTTATTTATTTTTTTATATATTAAAAAACGTTTTGTTTGTTGGATAGGTATCGAAGAAATACTACGATTTGCACTTTCCAAATCTCCCAAAAGCTATAACTGTGCCTTCTAAAGGTGGAAAAAGTTGAAAATTCCGAAATTTCTAAAGAATATTGCAAACGATATAGCTAAGCTAGAAATTTTGGTGGTGGAATATGAAGGTCACGGATTCCATTGTTTCCATTGGCAACAATGAGTTGACCCCTTAGACCGCGTGGGATTGGAAAATGCAACGTCTTCTTGCTTTAGGAGTTTATTGTTTGTTTTTAGAGATAAATTAAAAAAAAATTTTTTTTTAGGTTTGGTAGGCATTGATGATCTATTACGATATGCACTTCGCGAATATCTCAAAACGCTATAACTGCAACTTCTAACATTGGAAAAAATCGAAAATTCCAAATATTTTAACGAATATTGCAAATGATGGATTTATGCGAGAGATTTGAAATTTTGATGGTGAAATATGAAGATCATGAGGTTTTCATTGGTAGCAATTGAGTTGACCCCTTACGCCACGGATGGGTGGAAAACGCAATTGCTTTGCTTTAAAAGATAACTGGAAAATTCTTTTTTACATTGATTGGTGCTAATGAAATATAATTCGCATTCTTCATATACTTAGGTAATTAAAATTTATATCTATAAATATTATAGTTAGAGATCACTAAATATGGAAACAGCAAAACTTTTAACGAATATTGCAAGTGATATGTTTATTGTAGAAATTTAAAATTATGATAACAATAACAACTGATAACAATAATCTACTCACTTTTCTCAGAGGGGTGTGAGAAAAGAAGCTTTTTAAATTTATGAAATAGAAGACAAATTCATTTTAGGTTATATAATTAGTAAAAAAAAACTACTATTTACACTTTCCCCGTTGTCCATTACTAAAACTTTCAAGGAATGAAAAAGTAGGCAAAGGAAAAACTTCATTCTCTTTGAAAACGAGATTCCCATAAGTACCAGAAGAGATATAAATTAAACTAGAATAACACATATCTGAAATAAATAAATTTTTTCTCTAGAGTGTAATTGTCGTTCTAAAAACACTGGTTTCCATAAATTAAGGAAAATCCCTGTGTTAAGTCAATGGTAAGCTAACGTCAAAGCTCTGTAACTTCTAAAATAAGCGTTTCAGTTTTGAAAAATGTGATTGCAGATAAAGGTCTCAATCAAATAAATCAATATTTCGATTTTCAACAATATTCGTTTAGTATTTAATGAGTTATGGAAGTTTGAATATTTAGCGATAACAATGCCAGTCGCAAAAATTGACTTCAGAAGTTGATTAAAACTTATTAATAACTATTGTATCAAAGTGTTTAATAAAATAAGTTTGTATTTTAGAACTTTCTGTAAAGAATTCTTTCACTATTCTTCAGTTTTGTATAAGTTTCTTAAGACTGGCATTGCTGTTGCTGAATATTCAAACTTCCATAACTCATTAAATATTGAACGAATATTGTTGAAAATCGAGTAATTGATTTATTTGATTGAAATCTTTATCTGCAATCACATTTTTTATATAGTTATAGAGCTTTGACATTAGCTTCCCATTCACTTAAAATAGGGATGGATATTCCTTAGTTTATGGAAACCAATGTATATTGAAAATTCTCAGTGCATTGTACAATCTACAGGGCCTAATATACCTATAATTAGCTTAATATAAGAACTAAAAAGTATGTCAGGGTCTAATTCCGCATGGGGAGTTATGCAATGAAACCTCGTCTTTTGGAGGAGGAGGTTTAATTGAAAGAAAATACATAGCGACATTTATTAATTACCCTCTGTTATTTTCCTGCTGTTTTAAACTGAAGTTATAAAATATAAAATTCTTCATTTTTCAGATGTGAAATGCGAAATTTGTAAAAATTTCACACCCTTTTAAGTGAAATAACCTATTGATGTTTTCTATATCATTGTGATTATTATACTTTGGTAATTAAATGCATTAACATTTCTAACTTCCCATTTGTATTGGAATTTTTGATTATTTTTACCCTTAATATGAAAAGACACATATTAACAATTCATATACTGGATCGCCCAAATTTGTGATCAGTTGAAATTCCAAATTTCAACTGATCCAAATTTCCAAATTTACTTTTGAAAGAGTAAAATTTTAGACAAATTTTGGCTCTAAGCACCGATTCGAAAAACATTGAAGCAAAATATCTGCTGGTCAGTTATATTTTAGCACATTATTTCTCTTTGCTCTTCTCCAAATTTTGACATAATTCTTCAAACTGAAATATTTGGTAAATATTAAGCTAACCATCAATATTCAGATACCATTAACAGCATTATGCATAATGACTAAGGAAAAATGGATGGAGCTCATGGGAACGTGAAAGAAAAATCAACATCCTACGCTTTGAGTCGTTTCGGAGATAATCGCTGAATTGACTGAATTTTTATGTCTTGAAGAATGGCTAAATGATCTAAAGGCTAGTGAAATTTCTCACAAAATATTTACGATCGACGTTTTACGTGATTCTTCTTTCAGATGATACTTTTAATTTGGTTCTGGTGTTCTTTGGAAGGGGAGGGGAGGGTTGGCTTAGTTGGTAGCGCACCTGGTTCACAAGCGCACAGTTCTCAAGTTCGAATCCCAACTGTGTCAGAGTTGGGTTTTGTCTCCTCTAAACTTTCACCCTACCCTCGGTCAGAAAGTTGCTTGGAAAGGCCACCGTCCGTCAGATTGGGACGTAAAGCCTTGGCCCAATGTGTAGGAGAGTCATATCCTATGCACGTTGAAGAACACGCCTTGGCCTTGACGATAAACTACAATCTGCCCTCTAACATCTGACCAGTGGATCCCCTTCCCCAGTCTTCTCTGAGCCCTTGGGGATCTCTTGCGAGTGGTTTTGTGTGCAAAAAATTGTCGCTCAGAGGTAAAACAATCCAACACAATTGTTCTTTGGAAATGTATTTTGGTGAAGTACATCATTTGATTCTTTTGATTTCAAATACAGTACATTAAAATTACCAAATGATTAGTAACAAATCAACACTGTCAATCAAGTGATTCCCTCCGAAAAGATCGAAAACAATTTCACAAACTGCTCAAAGAAACGGAATTTAATTCAAAATAAAAATAGACAAAGTTGTTTTACCTCTGAGCGATACTCTTTTAACGCAATGGACAATTACAAAACTCCCTAGTGCTCAGAGCTGGATAGCGGAAAACTATTGGGAGAAAAACTTCCATTCGAAACCATTCAGTATATTGTAAAAAAATATAGAGGATGTCTTCTTGCAGCAAAATCACGTCTTACTAATGTCTCATCCGATGGATAGCGAGAGACCTTTCCAAATCCATCGGTGTCTCCTTTCTCAACGAGGGCGGATAGGAGTTGAGAGAAGATAAGTCTCAATGCTGATACATAAGCTGGTACTAGAACCTTGCAACTAAAGTGGAGTTCGAGACCGAGTCAGATTTGGGAAAAAAATTCTCCGATGCATACTAAGACATATACACAGAAATGTGTTATTATATTATTAATTTTAATCGTCTTATGACGAATTTGAAACAAAAAATATTAAAACTAACTAGCAGAAACAAAGATCGTGGGTATCATCATTATAAATGCAAGAAGCCATTCATTTATTAAAGTTAGAGAATACGTAAAAAAATGTACAATCTAAAAACGGATGGTGTTCATATTTAAATCTGAAGATCGATTAAAATGTTTAAATTGTAATAAAAATATTTATATACATCTAAAGCATGTATAATATTTTGGGAATATTTTCAAAAATCATTTAATAACAAATGAATTTGGGCCTCAGAGTTGGGTTGTTTTACCTCTGAGCGGCATTTTTTGCACACCATGGGCTAAATGGCCAGGTCACAAGGACCTCGAAGGCTCAGAGAAGGTTGGGGGAGTGGACCCACTGGAACAGCTGTTGAGAGACAATTGGTAGTCTCCCGTCAAGGACATCCAACGTGTTCTTTAACGTGCACAGGGTATGACTCTCCCACACACATGGGGCCACGGCTTAATATCTCATCAGACGGACAGCGACCTTTCCAAGCCCATCAATGTCCCCTACTGACAGTGGGCAGGGCGGGAATTTTGCGGAGATAAATCTCAACGTTGATCCAGCTGGGACTCGAACCTGGGAACTACAGATTACGAGCCTGGCGCGCTACCGACTGAGCCATCCCCGCCCCTTGGGCCTCAGAGAACCAATTCTAGAAACAATTATGTTATAATATCGTTACTACGATAAGTACATATTTTTCAAAACGTTTGCGCTAAAAATTAACAACGATTAAATAAGGACAATATCTTTACAGGTTACTTAATATGAGATAAGGCAGTCATTTTTTAAACGTTGTTTTTAGACCTGGTCATCGAAAGATGACGAAAGAGCTTCTGAAAAGGATTCTATGAACATGTCCACCGTCCACTGGAATCTTGCCTCTGTACACACCTTTTCCACTTCCTAATGCAATGGGATGATGCATCTCTTATCACACCCCAATATCGCCAGAGGATCCTATCTCCTCTACCTCTGTTTCCTATTCTCGCCACCTCCTCTTCCTCCTTTGCCTCAAGTAGTGGCGATGTGGAGCGATGTGGAGCCATCAGCTCGTGTGGCATTTATGCTCCCAGAGCGTTATGAATCGCGAAACATGTTTTCGAATCATCGCAAACAAAGGACATAAAAGCTTCCGGAAACGAATCGTCTCTCGGACAAACATCGGCAATGGATCCGTTTCTTCGGATTTTACTCGTGTGTTTGCTAAGTCAATAACTCTGCAACGCATACTCCATTTCGGTATTGTCGGATACATTTGGAGTAACGTTCAGATGTTTTTATTTCCTTTTCTCTAAGACTTTTCGGACGTAGATAGTGGACTGCAAGAAAATATCAGTTTCCACAAAATTCAAGTGAACTCTTATTACATTTGAAGAGAGTGCGCGCTTTTCAAGTTGTTTTTTAAATTCGTTTCCTTTCTAAGGCTTGGATATTCGCGTGGATGCAAACCATATGGTTGACGTACGTATGATGAGGCAAAATAATGTTAGACAGAGTAGCACGAAGTTCAACCACAATACGAAATGAGAAATGTTGTGTAGCACGAAAACTGAAAATATCTCTTAGCAAACAGAGTTTATTTCTTTCGACTTTTCGTATTAGAAATTGTTCATGCAAAGAGCTAAGGTTTTCCTCACCTCTGAACGTCATTTTTGTGCATGTAAAGAGTTGGGTTTTCCCCACCTCTGATTTCTGCGCATGTAAAGAGTTGGGTTTTGTTAGTTAACCTCTGAGAAACGCTTCTGTGCATGTAAAGAGTTGGGTTTTGTTAACCTCTGAGAAATGCTTCTGTGCATGTAAAGAGTTGGGTTTTGTTAACATCTGAGAAACGCTTCTGTGCATGTAAAGAGTTGGGTTTTGTTAACCTCTGAGAAATGCTTCTGTGCATGTAAAGAGTTGGGTTTTGTTAACATCTGAGAAACTCTTCTGTGCATGTAAAGAGTTGGGTTTTGTTAACCTCTGAGAAACGCTTCTGTGCATGTAAAGAGTTGGGTTTTGTTAACCTCTGAGAAACGCCTTTGTGCATGTAAAGAGTTGGGTTTTGTTAACCTCTGAGAAACGCTTCTGTGCATGTAAAGAGTTGGGTTTTGTTAACCTCTGAGAAACGCCTTTGTGCATGTAAAGAGTTGAGTTTTCTTCACTTCTGAGAGTCACTTTTGTGCACGTGACGAGTCGGTATCTTTCCACTTTTGCACTAAATTGGCCGGGTCGCAAGTATCCGATGGGCTCAGGGCTAGTTAAGGAAAGAGGATCCACTGGATAGATGTTACGATACTGATGAAATGTGTCAAGGCTGTATGATGTATTCTCTAACATACACAGGGTATGATTTATCTGCATTAAAGTCCCCGGCTTAACGTCCCATATTACGGACGACGGTCTTTCGAAAGCCATCGAAATTCCAGCATGCTTAAAGATAGCAAGCATTAGAAATGTTCGACACGTAATGGAGAGAGGGATAAAGAATGGGTACAAGTGATATATTTCAAAAGAGATCTGGGTAAAATTATCAACGATGGGGGAATAATCGGAATCCAGCTTCTGAAGACGAAACAATCAAACGAAAAAAAGCAAAGTGGAGAATGCTGCTCTGAACGTTATCTTTTGACAGTTTCGCAAAAATATCAGTGTAATGGTTTCATTTTCAAGGAGATCCATATTCATAAAGAATTGCTCCCTCATTTTATATTTTTTTTACTGTTTCGCAATATGTTTGTAATTGTGATGAACATATAACATGAACCTTGCCCTACGATTTCTTCTTAGCAAATAACCGAATTAGTGTTTCCCCTATATACCGGTGTTTAAATATCCCTGTTGTTTTCGAGAACATTATATGCCTGAAATATAAATAGCCTACTGATAGCTCAGAGAACTATTGATATTTTTTTGATGATCTTCTACTGTGGCATATAAACTGACACGCTCCTGTCAGACCTCTGTGGCATGCAGCTGCTTGAGGGGGTATTTATTATTTATTCTAGTGCAACCACTTTAGTGAATGATAGAGATGTCTCACGTAGCTGATGTCAACCAGATCCCGTTTGCATACAGGGTGTCCCTGAATTCATAACCCAAAGGTGAGGGGATGGTAGTACTTACCGAAGCCACCAATATTCGTCATAGAATATGCGGCCGCAAACGCAGTCCGGTGCCGGTAGAGGGCGCAGACGAGGCATGGACGTGCGTCAGCATCTTCATACCACATTTGGGAACCGATGGATTGGGCGCGGTGGTCCCATCCCGTGGCCCCCCAGATTGCCTGATCTTTCTTGTATCGATTTCTTTCTGTGGGGACATTTGAAGAGTGTCGTGTACGAGACGCCCATGCAGTCTGCGGAGGATCTGGTAGCCCGACTGTACGCGCAGCCGCCGATGTGCGCGACAAGCTCGGTGTTTACGAGCAGGTACGCCGATCACTACTCCGCCATTGAGCCGCCTGCATCAACGTTGGAGGGAGGACGTTTGATCATTTGTTGTAATGATCTCCAATAAATGTCACTCTGGAAACCTCTGTGTCTGTCCTTCATTTCCGACTCCTCACTGCGTTTGTAGCCTCATATTCTATGATGAATATTGGTGGGTTCGGTGTGTATTACCATCCCCTCACGTTTGGGCCATGAATTCAGGGACACCCTGTATATTATTCTGGATTTGGGTTGGGTTGTTTTACCTCTGAGCGGCACTTTTTTGCACACCATGGGCTAAATGGCCAGGTCACATGGACCCCGAAGGCTCAGAGAAGGTTGGGGGAGGGGACCCACTGGAACAGCTGTTGGGAGACAGATGGTAGTCTCCCGTCAATGCCATCCAGCGTGTTCTTTAACGTGCACAGGGTATGGCTCTCCCGCACACGGAGCCACGGCTTAACGTCCCATCCGACTGACGGCGGCCTTTTCAAGCCCATCGGTGTCCCCTACTGACGGTGGGCAAGGCGGGGAAATTTTGCGGAGATATATTATTCTGGAATATTCGGTTCCATCCGTTTCTGTTGATGCTCCGAGAGAAATCGCGTCGGTGGTACTTAAACGCAGCAGGTCCTCTTCCCCCCAACCTACTCTAAGCCATTGAGGATCTTTGTGACCTGTCCATTTAGCTCTTCGTTTGCGAAAAAGTATCGCTGAGGTAAAAACAACCTAACTAAAACTTTTCTATCATTGCTAAACCCAAATTGTTCTCTCCCGTAAAAAGACATATTTCCCAAAATGAAAATAAAACAAATTCTTACTCAAGACTAACAATTTTGCTAGTAGATGTCATATAATTCTTTATGTTCATGTATAATATACAACATGTATTTATTTTAAATTCTAGATATATGATGTAGCCGGTGACAATCCAACTCATCATAAACGTCAAGAGAAGAAGGGTGTCTTCCACACACTCCACGGACATCCAATGCTACGTGACAGAGAGAGAATTCAATATCCAGAAGGAAACGCCTAAGTCTCTCCTGGTGTGTTTCCAGCAATGCGACCACCATCTGATAGAAGCCATCTATTTTTCTGACCGGCTATTTCCCGCAAATGTTAGCGCGGTCATCGAGGGCAATGCCATTTTGGAACGTCCCTCCCTTGTGTTTACTCGTGCACCAGGATGCAGCACCTCAACTAATTTGCTGTTCTTCAATGGTCCGTGCTATGGAGAAACTGGAACTCTGCGTCAGCCAGATATGTTGCGATAAATGGGAGCACAATCAGGAAACTTCATCACCATTCTCCTGTAGCTGGCCGTACTTAGCTTACATCTAATGCAGCGAAACCAAATAAAAATACGTGGCTGGTAGCTTAAATGGTGTTTATTTATAACACATATCACACACATAGCTCCTAGTTAATCTCTTACAACCAAGTGAGGCTGTTTGTACCGGAGCAGACCACTTCGCGTGTTTGCAGCAAAAACTGGAATGCGACGGAAATAGAGTTGGGTTGGGTTGTTTTACCTCTGAGCGGCACTTTTTTGCACACCATGGGCTAAATGGCCAGGTCACAAGGATTCCGAAGGCTCAGAGAAGGTTGGGGGAGGGGACCCACTGGAACAGCTGTTGGGAGACAGATGGCAGCCTCCCGTCAATGCCATCCAGCGTGTTCTTTAACGTGCACAGGGTATGGCTCTGCCGCACACGGGGCCACTGCTTAACGTCCCATCCGACGGACGGCGGCCTTTCTAAGCCCTTTGGTGTCCCCTATTGACCGTGGACAGAGCGGGGAATTTTGCGGTTTGGTTGTTTGGGGTTTTTTGGCGCAATAGCAACTAAGGCTATATTGCGACAAACAAACGATAAAAAGGGTAAAAGACATGGAACCCACAACCAAATTTAAAATAGACAGAAACAACACAGCATAAAAACGAGGAGTATAAAAAAGAATAAAAGAAAGCAAAAAGTGTAAACTGAACAATAACAATGGGTGTATAGGACCCATGTAAAAAAAAACGGGTAAAACACAGGTAAAAAATCCAGGAAAGAGTGAAAATTCATAAACGAGTAAAATAACCGGTAAAGCGTAAAAATTCGAAGACAGGAGTTGAAAGTGAATCATCAGATAAAAGATGTCCGAGTGTAAGGGGCTCGGACGTAAAATCGTGAAAGATAAAAAATAAACGTCGGTCAAGGTTAAAAGCAGACCAAATTGAGTAAAATATGTTTAACAGTTAAAATGGTGTCACAAAACTCGCACTTAGGTTCAGCGTCCGCCTTAAGAAGAAAAGAGTGTTAAAAACGAGTACCCTAAGCGGGAATTTTGCGGGGATAAATCTCAACGCTGACCCAACTGGGACTCGAACCTGGGAATTACAGATCAGGGGGCCTGGCGCACTACCAACTGAGTGACGCCCCGCCCCAATGATTAAAGGAATATATTTTTAATGATAGATCTGTTAAGCAGCGCGAATTCAGTTCTTAAGAAGAAATTCGCGAGTTACTGATCTCTACCCCGTCTCATTGTTATTGTTGATTGGTTTTCAAAAGCCGACACTCATCCAATGAAAAGACAAGTTGTTGCTCGTTATGAAAGAAAGCCATAAACTATGCAACTATGCACGGTGAAAAGTATGCTGGATGGCTTTGGATGAATCCACCCATCCGCTTCCAGCTCATTCAATTGAGTCTCATAACCCGCCTGTTTTGTGCCTTGTGATATTCGTGACTTGTCCATTGTGTCATAAAGAAATGGGGCGGGGATGTCTAAGTCGGTAAAGCACCAGGCTCGTAATCTGCAGTTCCCAGGTTGGACGAGCATTGAGATTTAATCTCTGCAAAACACCCCGCCCTCCTATGTCAGAAGGAGACACCGATGGGTTTGGAGAGACCGCGGTCCGTCGGATGGGACGTTAAGCCGTGGTTATGTGTGCGGGAGAGCCATACCATCTGCACGCTAAAGAACACGCTGGATGGCCTTACAGGAGGCTTCCATTTGTCATCCAACAGCTGTGCAGTGGGTCCCTCCCCCAACCTTCTCTGAGGGCTTGGGGTGCTTGTGACTTGGCCATTTAGCCCATTGTGTGCAAAAAAGTGCCGCTCAGAGGTAAAGCAACCAAACCCATAAAGAAGTGCTCTCATCGCAAAGATATAGTTGTCAGAATTCGGTAATGCCTAAAACAAAAGCTAATGTATGTGAGGGAGGTGAAAATAATCCAAGTCTACAGTAATATGCATAAAGAAGAAAAACAGTTTTAAAATTCTTTTTCACTTACAAATGTTTTTAAGCGGCCTTTGTCGTTGATCCTGATTTTTTCATTCAGTTGGGTTGTTTTACCTCTGAACGGCACTTTTTTGCACACCATAGGCTAAATGGCCAGGTCACAAGGACCCCGAGGGATCAGAGAAGGTTGGGGGAGGGGACCCACTGGAACAACTATTGGGAGACAGATGATAGCCTCCCGTCAAGGCCATCCAGCGTGTTCTTTAACGTGCACAGGGTATGGCTCTCCCGCACACGGAACCACGGCTTAGCGTCCCATCCGACGGGCGGCGGTCTTTCCAAGCCCATCGATGTTCCATACTGATCGTGGACAGGGCGGAGAGTTTTGCGGAGATAAGTCTCAACGCTGACCCAAACCATGACTCGAACCTGGGAACTGCAGATTACGAGCCAGGCGCGCTGCCGACTGAGCCACCCCCGCCCCCTTATAATATGGGACTCAAGAAATAATTAGCAAAAGTTTTTTTTTTCAGCTTTGAGTGGGATTAGAACCCACGTCTCTCAGCAACATGCCAGGCGTGCTACCCATTATACCATCAATGACTAATCTATTGTTCAGCTAATGTGATTTATAGATTTTCCCGCATATTATTTGATTCACTCGTCGCGCCATCTACGTCAAGAAACGGACAACCTAGCTCATCTGATGGAATTTAATAATGGAGTAACATCAGCATCCTGATTGATTCTGCAGTTGATGGCATTCTGGTGATAGCATGGTATGCCTTCTATGACCTCATTTAAATAATTCGGATTTGGGTTGGTTGTTTTACCTCTGAGCGGCACTTTTTTGCACACCATGGGCTAAATGGCCAGGTGACATGGACCCCGAAGGCTCAGAAAATTTTGGGAGAGGGGACCCACTGGAACAGCTGTTGGGAGACAGATGGTAGCCTCCCGTCAAGGCCATCCAGCGTGTTCTTTAACGTGCACAGAGTATGGCTCTCCCGAACACGGGGCCACGGCTTAACGTCCCATCCGACGGACGGCGGCCTTTCCAAGCCCATCGGTGTCCCCTACTGACCGTGGGCAGGACGGGGAATTTTGCGGAGATAAATCTCAACGCTGACCCAGCTGGGACTGAACCTGGGAACTACAGATTACGAGCCTGGCGCACTACCGACTGAGCCACCCCCGTCCCCAAATAATTCGGATATTTTTTTTTTCTTCATGAGCGTAGTATTCGCTTCCATACTAGAGTAAAATATTAATGTTGGGTTTTGCCTCTGAACGGTACATTTTTGCAGACAATGAGTTAAATGACCAGGCCCCAAAGACTCCAAAGGGCTCAAAGGTGTTTAGGAGAACGGAACCCACTGGACATCTATTAGGAGACAGATGGCAGCCTCTTACCAAAGACATCCAGTGTGTTCTTTAATGTGCAAACAGTGTGGCTCTCCTGAAAACTTTACGTCCCATGCAACAGACGGCGGCCTTTCCAAGCCCATCAGTGTATCCTTTTTCACCGTGGGCGAGTAGAGGT
This sequence comes from Ryuthela nishihirai, assembly GCA_038380435.1. Lineage (NCBI taxonomy): Eukaryota > Metazoa > Arthropoda > Arachnida > Araneae > Heptathelidae > Ryuthela > Ryuthela nishihirai. The sequence goes on along the minus strand of JAWZYU010000005.1, from coordinate 87,600,065 downwards.
TAGCCGACATAAATGTCAACGGAGGCACGAGAATCGAACCTGGGAACTACAGTATATGTTTGAAAAGAATGTTAGTATTTAAGCAAGTATGAATAGCATCCGTGTTAGCTTAACTAGTATAGAAATTGGTGCATAAATCAGAACCTCCATCTTCCGCATCCGGAAAACAGTTTAATGAATGTTTCTATTTGTCTAATTCAGAAGAAGTTTTCATTTGGAGAAGGAAAAAATAAAATTGGTATCGTTGTCTGACAAATTTCCTCTCTTCTGATCAAATAATCCTCCCAATCTAAACCTTTTAGTTCAGCTTTCGGGTGTAGAATCGAAAAAAACAATGAATTTTGAGATGCTACACTGCTCTTCTCTGCATCAAGGGGGATGGAAGCTCACACTGAATCAACAGCTGGTGATCACGATGCCCGTGACGTAACTCTCGGCAGATAGGATGCTGAGGACTTAGCTTAGTAATCGAGGTTGTGAAGCGTGTGACGCAGCGAGCCCGAAGCAACAAGATAGTTTGTTATGTAAACAAACGAACGTTATTTTCGTCTTTTGAATCACGGGGCGGCAAAACATTGCTTTTCAGAGAAATTGAACGAAGGAGGTGCGTGTCCTTGCGACGAGATCTGTCAGCGAGCGTAAAAGAACATTTCCTTTCAGCAGTTCCCAATTTTGATTCTTTTCCGAATTTCTGGACAGGGTCTTCACTATTTTAAAAGTTGATGACATTCTGGTGACAGCAGGGGAAGATTTCTATTTTCGGACGGATTTTCGAGGAAAATTATCTTTGAAGTCGAAATCTCAAAACATTGAATCTGTTTGCGTTAACATTCGAAACACTGTTTTTCATTTCTATGTAGCAGTTTCTTTTTCTACGTAGGCTAGTTTTCGTGTATCTGTAACTGGATTGTTTTGAACCAGAGATTAATTTTTGTTAATAATAAGATTTTAATGATGAGGTAACAGTTGACACCAAAGCTAGAGGACATGGATGAGGAAAGACGTCTAGTCGAGAGCTATCAGAGGGCAAAGGATGTATTACCTCTAAGGTAATTCAGCGCACTTAACTCAAGAGGGTTAAATATGCTGGATTGCCTTACAGGGAATAGCGCTGGAGGGTTGTTGACAGTGGCATTACAAAAAGATGTTTTCGTCCTACCAATCCGTACTGTTCGAAAAACAATATTATGTTTTATCTCTGAGGTTCACGTTTTTTCACACACTAGTCTGAATCAGGGACATACCCAGGATTTAGCTTGGGGGGGGGGGGGAGAATAAAATTTAGTTTTGTGGGGGGTCCGAGAATTTAGTTTCATGGAGGTTCCTGGAATTCAGCACCGGGTGGGAGTGGGGTCTTGAGAATAAGATTTGAGTATGGTTTCTCAATTACTGAAATATCCACCAAATAGGAAAGGTTAAAATGATATTCTATATGGATTGAGATTACAGAGTTTTCTTTTTTTTCAATATATTTTTAGTGTCGGACATGAAATATGCGGGAAAAGTAAAATTATACAAACTGTTTTAGATTTCAAAACCGGTAGCCAAGTTTGAAATTTAGTAAAATACGAAAAGATTTTCGGTGTGGGAGGGGGTCTAGTGGTCCCCCGGACCACCCTTCTGTTTACGTCCTTGGTCTAAATGATCAGGTCACAAGAACCCCAAGGTTCAGAGAAAGTTGGGGAAGGGAATCCACTGGACAGCTATTAGGAGATAGATGGGAACCTCCAGTGAAGGCCATCCAGAGTGTTTTTTTTAACGTGCACAGGGTATGGCTCTGCTGCACACAGTGTCAGGGCTTAACGTCCCATCCGACGGAGGCGGCCTTTCCAAGCCTATCAGTGTCCCTTACTGACCGAGGGCAGGGTAGGGGTTAGCGGAGATAAATCTGAACGTTGGCCCAGGAAACTGCGAACTACAGATTACGAGCCTGGCGCGCTATCGACTGAGCCACACCAGCTCCGAAAATGAGTTATATTTTTAAACTTAAAATAACTATTCATAGTGAAATAAATGAATTTATATAAAGAGATAAAGAGAGTTTTTTTTTTTACTTTTTTTATCGTTTGCAAAATGTAGAACAGAGAAGAATCCTAGAAACTACTGCTAGTTGAAACAGGCCTTCGCATACAAGGGCATACCCTACTAAGAAAGAAGCCACTGCTGACCACACTGTGTAAGTTAGAGCTAACACACAAAATTTTCCCTGCTGGAACAGTACCAAGCTCCCTAACCTTTATGTTAGTAAGGCTTGATTTCTTTCTCTGGATGCTTTCGGATTCCCATTGTACTCGTTTAAATGTTATAAACTGAAAACTTTCACTTGTTATTATGATTTTATGAAAGTGGTTAAAGTTTATTTGCAGGCATTCGGTAAATATTGACTATTTGTAATATTTTTACAAATTAACTTTTTCAATAGGACTATACTGTCAGACCTCTGTGGCAAGCAGCTGCTTGAGGGGGTATTTATTTATTTTATTTATATAGGTAAGTGTTGATAATAATCAAATAAATAATTTTCAGTTGCAAAATGTTATTACTTGCTTGAGTACAAGGGAACTTAATCCAGTACTATCATGCACAGCCCTTTAGATAATCTTCAATAAATTCCAATGGATCCTGCAATGAATTTTATTTAAATAAGTCCTAAAATGCTTTATGGTAGAAGTTTTTGACTTTAGGAGAATCTCTAGACGAAACAGCAACCATTTCAAGCAATGCTGATATCGATATGATTCCTCACGGTCCGGAATGTTTCGTCTAATGTCGCTTGGTTCAATGCCGTTTGGTCCAAAGGGGGCAATTCGTCCAATCTCGTTTGGTCCAATGGACTATTCGTCTAATGATACGATTCGTCCACTACTTCTTCATATAATAGTAGTGTTTGGATTCGGTGGGAGGAAGGGGTAGAGCAAGGGGGCATCCCCCCATTTGAGAATGCTACTAAGGGTAATGGAGACAAACAATTATTAAACATGTACATATTTTACGCATTTTTTAAAGAAATTTTTAAAGACATCTCAAATGGAGGGTAAAATGTTATACGGCATTGGAAATAAAGTCTCTTGTCCCCCCCCCCCTCTCCTTTTATATTTTCCAGCTCGATTTTGTTTTTTGCTCCTCCCCCCACCCCTCTCGCTTTTTTCTAGATCGGGGCCTGCCAGTACACAACATTTTTTTCCGTTTTAAAGACCTTTTAAAAAATGTTCTTGCAAAATGTTTGATATTTATTGGCTTATAATTTGCAATTATATATCGATTGCAATTATTGGATAAAATTGCAATCGAAGAGAACTTGTTAATAAATTGGTGCTACATCCACGGTGCCTTTTCCCAATTTCACCGAAAGTAGAGCACACGTGGGTTGTTTTACGTCCGAGAGGAATTTTTTTCGGTTAACTAATTGGCCAGGACCACAAAAAGACTCAGAGAACGCCATTAATCATAAGGACTCAAGGCTTGAGAGAAGATTAGGAGAACGGGTTGGGTTGTTTTACCTCTGAGCGGCACTTTTTTGCACACCATGGGCTAAATGGCCAGGTCACATGGACCCCGAAGGCTCAGAGAAGGTTGGGGGAGGGGGACCCACTGGAACAGCTGTTGGGAGACAGATGGTAGCCTCCCGTCAAGGCCATCCAGCGTGTTCTTTAACGTGCACAGGGTATGGCTCTCCCGCACACGGACACGGCTTAACGTCCCATCAGACGGATGGCGGCCTTTACAAGCCCATCGGTGTCCCCTACTGACCGTAGGCAGGGCGGGGAATTTTGCGGAGATAAATCTCAACGCTGACCCAGCTGGGACTCGAACCTGGGAACTACAGATTACGAGCCTGGCGCGCTACCGACTGAGCCACCCCCGCCCCTTAGGAGAACGGAACACACTGATAAGTTGTTTAGATACAAATGGAAGTCTTCTGTCAAGACCATCCAGCGTCTTCTTTAACGTGTGTGGTTCTCATAAACACGGAAACACAACTCAACGTTCCATCCTACGGATGGCACCTTTCCAAGCTCATCGGTGTCCACTTTCTCACCGAGGGTAGGATGGGGGTTAGTGGAGTTAAATATTAACACTGGCACAATTGGGACTCGAACCTGACAATTGCAGAGTCTGGTGCACCACTGGCTGAGCCAACCCACACCAGCAGAGCATGGTGAAAGGTTGAAAATATCAATGAAAAGAACTGGAAGTAGATCCTGAAAATTTCAGATGATGAGCCAGACGCGTTAGCTACTGATCCCCATCTCGTGCCTTTCAAAAAATAATAAAAATTCGGATTTTACTTCTTATTGTAAAAAATTCCTAATAACACGTCGGTCATTCGTGATAATTTTTGCTTTTGACAAAAGCATTATTTGAAAGAAAAAGAAATAAATTATCTGCTGTTTTATAATAAAGCATCATGACTAAGTGATGACTGCAGAACATTTGTACAAATTTTATTTCGAAAGTTGTGCAAGAGACATAAAAACCCCATTCACATCGTTGAGATGACTTTTGAAACCAGAAGGTGCTTCGAAAATAGTTCGAGAGGAATGTGGCAACATGGCAGAAGATCGGTCTGCTGAAGATATTGATCGGACGGGGGAACATCCACTTCAGGGTATTACTACGCGATGACCTTCGAGAAGAAGCGGAAAAGTAATACATTTTGAATTGGGAACGAAATTTTTGACGAACTGACGAGAAAGGAAAAATGTCAGAGATAAAAATTTGCAGCATATATGGAGTCATCAAAAAATCCACTGTAGTTCATTGGGAAAGTATCACAGGAGATGTCTTGTAGACATCGAACAGTTTGCTGAAAAAATATAGTTTTGCCGGGAGTGGGATTCGAACCCCGCTTCCCAGTAACATGATAGATAACTGGGAAGAGACATTAAGTGAGGTAATTCGCGGAAAATAACGAATTAGGTTTAAAAACATCCAAATGAAGGTAAGCACCTGTATCCATGACTTTTTGACAACATGCTGTTAGAAGGTCATGGATTCTTATTACATCAATTACCAGACATTTTCCCTCTGTAGTCAAGATTGACCTATGAAGTGTCATTCGCTAAAAACATTCTACGTGAAATGACATTTGAGGCGTGACGGGGGCCTAATGCACATAGATGTAAGTCCTTCATCGATCAAAGGCGGTGTTGGCTGAGTCGGCAGCAAACCAGGTTCATAATCTGCAGTTCCGAGTAAAGTCCCACCTTAGCCTTACATAGATACATACAAAATCCACGTGAAACCTTGGGCTACGGAGGCCTAACCATACTGTGCAATTTTTTACTTCAAACACGTCTGTCCTGAGCTACAGCTGCTGCATTTGACCACTGCAGGCCAAATTTAAAAAGATCCTGTTTGACAATGTCGGCCCATCGCATCCTACATCATCAGGCCTTTAAAGGCATGCTGTTCATACCCTATTCGCCAATCTAAAGTTATGCATACGGGCAACATGGCCAAACCAATGCAGTCTGTCTTTGAACAACAAGCTGCTCAAAGGCAGCTGCCTACTCTTTTGCCTAACCTCATTATTACTTACAAGTGAAACCACCTAAAGTCTAAGATACCTACCTATGTTTAAAAAAAAACTAAAGTGAAACCACCTAATGCGTAAGATAATATAAGCATCTGGAATCAAAGATATCAAATGTCCTGTTATGATCCTTTACACATTTATTAAGCTCATTGTAATGCCGTCTGTTAGGACTAGTAGGGTGCTGGATTCATATTATTCCTGCACTTCCTTGTTTCGGAAATAAGTTCCATAGCCTTATCATTCAAATAACTTTGTCCCCTCTGTTCCTTTTCGCACAAAACAGCACTATTAGTTTCATAAAAAGCCTGTTTAAATTGATCCCATTCTTTCTCAACTTTAGCAGTAAGCAAACTACGAATATCATAATGACTAGCCTGTCATGGTATGCTTTGGCTATATCTGGATCTTTCAGAGCTTCGATGTTAAAAGTAATTCTCTTAACCTTAGTATAACATTTTTTAAGCTTCATCTGCAAGATACCTTTGACCAGGTAATGGTCAGACCCAACTTCGGCTCCCCTGTATGATCTGGTATTCCTAACTGAACTAGCCCACTTGTGTTAATTAAAATATAATCTATCATATTCCTGTGCAACCCATCAGGCGAAACTCATGTATATTTATAAATGTCCCGGTGTTTGTAGTAGGTTATTGTCAAACCATTAATTTTACTTACGTGTAGGACTGTTTCCTACTGCCATTGCAATAACCATGTAACCATGCAAAACCCATGTCCAAAGGTCAGAATCAGCACCAACTTTAGCACTGAAGTCACCTAGCAGAATTCAAAATATCCTGGAGTTGTCTGTAAAATTTATTTCTCCTCCTCATCAGAGTCCTCTGTTAAAAACAAGAAATAATATTTAATTGAATAATAAGGTTAATAACGTTATTCTTGTTATTAACAAGAATAATGTTAATAACAAGAGAACTTGATTGGTAATTGAAGAATAACTTGATTGGTGGAAGGTAGCTCAGCGGTCAGAGCACTTGACATATTATCAGGAGGGATGGTTTCGCATCCCACACGACTCAAGACAATGTTTCCTCCTTACTCATAATAATGAACTACGTGTCACATGATATATACAAGTTTAGTAAGTAGCTATATTGAAGTTCAAATTTATGAGCAGCACCTTCTGGTTTCAAAAGTCATCTCAACCATGTGAACGGTTTTTTATGTCTCCTGCACAACTTTCGAAATAAAATTTATACAAATGTTCTGTCATCACTTAATTATGGTGCTTTATTATAAAAAGCAGAAAATTTATTTCTTTTTCTTTCAAATAATGCTTCTGTCAAAAGCAAAAACTTCCACGAATGACCGACGTGTTATTAGGAATTTTTCACAATAAGAAGTAAAATCCGAACTTTTATTATTGTTTGAAAGGCACGAGATGGAGATCAGTAGTTAACGCGTCAGGTTCGTCATTGAAATTTCAGGATCTACTTACAACTCTTCTCAATTGACATTTTAAACCTTTCAACATGCTCTGCTGGCGGATGGCTGGATGGATCGCTCAGCCAGTAGGGCGCCAGGCTCGTAATCTGCAATTATTAGGTTAGAGTCCCAAATTGTGCCAGTGTTAATATTGTTGCGGATTACAAAAATGGATAGCCACTGAGCGTGAGTATTAAAAGCTATATTTCAAAACCAAATTCAATACAAGGTAAATTGTTACAAAGGAAATATGGATGAAGTATCTTATCAACAAATCAACTATTAACATGCACAAGTCATCAATCTTCCTGCGTAGAGCACACAATATCAGCTCTGTGTATTTTACTAAATACTACCTTTTACTTGATTTACCAGGTCACCCGAAGATCTTCACTCGTAAACCAATTCTCGTCCTGTGCTAATAACTTTTCACACAATAGCCGAACAAAAAGACAGTCCGTGTAGACATTCGAAGTTAGCCATAAAAGTTCCCACTTTTATACTTCCGCGTATACACAACACATCAAGTTACTTCTTGATACTTAACGATAAAAGATCCCACTTTTATCCTTCCGCGTATACACAACACATCAAGTTACTTCTTGATACTTACGCGCACTGTCTCAGAACAGCTCACCGTCCATTTTCGAACTCACCGACCGTTACAACACAACGACCGTTACAATACACAACGACCGTTACAATACAAAACGACCGTTAACGCTCCACTCTTCTTCTCCAAATTCTCCCAAAGTTCTTATTCGTTGGCTGAAACTTTGCTTTCGGTTGCCAGATTCTTCTGTCGTAACACTGCCCCCTTCCTAGGTCTTGTTCGTCCCGAACAATTCTGGATTCCAAAGCTTCTTCAGTTCTTCGATGAAACATGGCCAAATGATCCACGTGAACCACCTTGCACTTTGTAGCTGGACATCGACGAATGCGATATACCACGTCTGTGTCAAAATGAAAGCGAATCTCATTATGACGTAGATTTCTTTTCTGACTGAAGCCTCGTCCACAAACATAATACGTGTAAGGCCTATAGCCCTTGTGAACACGTTTATGTCTCTGCAGGGAGAAGAATCGACTAAGAGTTTTCGTGCAAAACCTGTAAAAAGTTTTCTTCTTTGTCGAAAGTTTTCTTCTTTGGATTTTTACTTCTATCAACAGTAACAAGGAATGAAAGTCATTAGTGACATAAAATCTAGGGAGGAGTTTCATCCTCCAGTCTGACCCTTTTGTCAGTTGACTTTCACTTAATTCAGAACTGTCGTGATGAACCTTCAGCCATATTTCACATGATTCAATTTGATCCCCAAGGTGCTTCACAATTATATCAGCTCCATAATTCTTTTTAGCGCTTCGGTCCATCTCCTCCTCCCATACTCTTGCTAGAACTGCAGCTTCTAATCCGACAACCTTACCTGTTTCTCCTGTATAAGTGAAATCAGTGATGTGTCGGGCTGCTAGCAATATTTTTTCTGTTTTATCTTCACATAGCCAGCTTGCAACATCTTCAGATACTCCTTGTTCTATTAACATGTTACGAAACTTGTTCAAAGCATTGCCGTTATGCAGAACCTTACGGACACGTGATGCTTCATCTACCCTATTATCCACAATGTTCACAAAACGCAGAAGTTCTCCTAACTCTTCGACGAGCTCTTGCAGTTCTAAGGATCCGTTACCAAGGAAACACTGAACAGCTTCCATCACTTCCAGAGAGTTGTCAACAGAGTTTTCAAGAGGTGAATCCATGTTGCTGATAACAGCTGAACAACTCAAACTCTTCATTCCACGAGCTTGTGATGCTGCAACCACTTTCTTAACTAAATCAACAGCAACATCTTCTGTACTGATGAGATCAATAGCTCCTTTTCCGAATTCAACATCATAAACTAAAGCACACACTCCTTCAGCCAGCTTTTTGGACACAATTGAGCATATCATTAGAGGAACGCTATCTATGGTAGCCATCAGATCCTTACAGCGGTAAATCTCCTTATCTGTTGGCACCAGCTCCTCTGTCTGTCCTACGATGCAGCATCCGACGTCTTCCATCATCTGCTCGATTTTATCTTTAGTGCAGTCGACTGTGAAGCCAGGGATGGATTCCAATTTGTACAGAGTATCTCCCGTCAATTGAAGAGCACGACCGGAGATCATTGGGACCTTGAGACCTAAAGCAGCAAGTGCAGGAGCCAAGACAAGACTCACTTTGTTGCCGACACCTCCTGTGCTGTTTTCATCTACCATCCGATGGCGCCACTCGGGTCTCCAGCAAAACACATGACCCGAGGAGGTCATAGTTGCTGTTTCTTCGGAATTCACTTTCTTGGAGCTCTCATTGTAATCGTGATAAAACTTTTCTATATCCTTATAATCTAAATGGTTATAATGTCCAAATCTGCACATTGGCTGTTCAGAAAAGAAATTCAGCATGGTTTCGTTGAGATTGTCTGAGGGCTTTACTTCTCTCTGATCGTAACTCTGAGGCTTAGTTTCATCCAGAAAGTTAGTCTTTGAAGTACCGTCTCTGCCTGAAGCTCTTTTACTAGCATCACCTGTTATGCTTCTAAGCCATTCTTCGGAATTCCTCTTCTTTAAATCCCCACTTTCTATAAACGATTCAAGTGTGGCTATATGCTTCGGAAAAATCTCTCCGACTTCCCCGGTAACGACGAAGGGCACTTTGTATCTATGATGAATGGACGCCTCTTCTTTACTCGGACCACTCTGCGAAACGTAAACTCTGTTTCGTTCCCCCTCATTACCACTCGTTACTCTGCCTTTGCGATAATTGTCCATGACACATTTTGCTGACGGCGAGGAATAGAATACCTTTCGTGTGGATCTCTCTTCAGATCGTGCCAGACTTGTATACCTAGGTATTTTGAAGTGCAAAGCGTACTGTATAGTCTCACAGCTCTCTGATCTGTGTGATTGTTCTTCACAGTTCCTAGACATGTCACCAGCGACATAGACACTCTGCCATGCATCACCAGTAGTTGCGTGGTCAAAGGCATTATCTGCGCTATATCTACGATTCTTGATTTCCAGTAGCAGATCCACATTTTTATATGCGTTGCCTTTCTCTTTTCCATGTTTACAATCTAACTTAACACTATCAAGATCACCTTTTTCACTGACAAATTCAACATTTAAACTATTGCATTGTCTATTGAGTTCGGTTTTACTATCCTTGAACTGATCAATAATCTTACCAACTTGAGGAGCCACTTCATCTCTCATCTCAGCATTTTGTGCGGCCATTTCGGCTTTCAAGTCACCTATTTTATCGCTTTGGGCAGCTAGATCACTTTTAATATCAGTCATCTGCGTAGCCATATCGGCTTTCATATCAGTCACCAGCGTAGCAATAACGGCTTTCCTATCAGTCATCAGCGTAGCAATAACGGCTTTCCTATCAGTCATCAGCGTAGCCATAATGGCTTTCCTATCAGTCATCAGCGCAGCCATATCGGCTTTCATATCAGTCATCAGCGTAGTCATATCGGCTTTCATATCAGTCATCAGCGTAGTCATATCGGCTTTGAAGCTATTTATCAACTTTACTAATTCATCCATACTTCTAGTTAACGGCATTCAATTAATTAATCCCACTTCTGACACCAAATGTTGCGGATTACAAAAATGGATAGCCACTGAGCGTGAGTATTAAAAGCTATATTTCAAAACCAAATTCAATACAAGGTAAATTGTTACAAAGGAAATATGGATGAAGTATCTTATCAACAAATCAACTATTAACATGCACAAGTCATCAATCTTCCTGCGTAGAGCACACAATATCAGCTCTGTGTATTTTACTAAATACTACCTTTTACTTGATTTACCAGGTCACCCGAAGATCTTCACTCGTAAACCAATTCTCGTCCTGTGCTAATAACTTTTCACACAATAGCCGAACAAAAAGACAGTCCGTGTAGACATTCGAAGTTAGCCATAAAAGTTCCCACTTTTATACTTCCGCGTATACACAACACATCAAGTTACTTCTTGATACTTAACGATAAAAGATCCCACTTTTATCCTTCCGCGTATACACAACACATCAAGTTACTTCTTGATACTTACGCGCACTGTCTCAGAACAGCTCACCGTCCATTTTCGAACTCACCGACCGTTACAACACAACGACCGTTACAATACACAACGACCGTTACAATACAAAACGACCGTTAACGCTCCACTCTTCTTCTCCAAATTCTCCCAAAGTTCTTATTCGTTGGCTGAAACTTTGCTTTCGGTTGCCAGATTCTTCTGTCGTAACAATATTTATCTCCGTTGACTCCTCCTCCAACCCGCCCTTGGTGAGAAAGTGGACACGCTGGATGATCTTGATAGGAGGCTATTCGTCTCTTAAGAGCTATTCAGTAGGTTCTGTTCTCCGAATCTTCTCTGCGCCCTTTGGGGTCCTTGTGAATGAACTACGTGTCACATGATAGGTACAAGTTCAGAGTTTAATAAGTAGCTAAATTCAAGTTCAAATTTAGGGAAAGTTTCGTTTACCCTATTATGTGCACAAAAGTGCTGCTCAGAGGTGAAACAACCCAATCCTTCGTCGACTAGAATCTTCAATTACAGTCATGGCATTCTTCGGGTCTTTTTTGAGGTCCTGGCAAATTAAGCCTACTGTGGGTGCAAAAATATCCTCACATAGGTAAAACAACCCACGTATGCTCTGCTTTCGGTGAAATTGGAATAAGGCACCGTGGATGTCGCACCAATTTATTAACAACCAGTGTTCTTCAACTGCAGTTTTACTCTTTCTTTTAACGTGAAACAATAGATGTTTAAAAATCGCTTTTAATCAGTAATCATTAGAGGAAGATCTCGTGAACGAAAATAATACTAACTTCTGTTAAGTAGTTATACTCAAGATGGTGTATACTTATTGATAAGCGTGTGCTTGATATGTAAATTGTTTGTTGGGTTGGGTTGTTTTACCTCTGAGCGGCACTTTTTTGCACACCATAGGCTAAATGGCCAGGTCACATGGACCCGGAAGGCTCAGAGAAGGTTGGGGGTGGGGACCCACTGGAATAGCTGTTGGGAGACAGATGGTAGCCTCCCGTCAAGGCCATCCAGCGTGTTCTTTAATGTGCACAGGGTGTGGCTCTCCCGCACACGGCGCCACGGCTTAACGTCCCATCCGACGGACGGCGGCCTTTCCAAGCCCATCGGTGTCCCCTACTGACCGTGGGCAGGGCGGGGAATTTTGCGGAGATAAATCTCAACGCTGACCCAGCTGGGACTCGAACCTGGAAACTACAGATTACGAGCCTCGCGCGCTACCGACTGAGCCACCACCGCCCCAAATTGTTTGTCAAACCGACAGTGTTATTAACGATGCAGCATGAATCATAAGTGAGATTTTACTGCAGAATAGGTCAAAATGGATTAACATTTGTGATATTAGAAATCTATAAATTTGAAATTTTAACATTGAGAGATTAGTATTCTAATAGAGTTCGAACAGACTGCTGAGAGTCCCTCCAACCTTCTTTGGGCTCTCGGGGTCCTTTGACATGGACATTTAGCCTAGTGTGTGCAAAAAAAAAATACTGCTCAGAGGTAAAAACAATCCAACAACCCAAGTTTTTGGAGTTCAGCATTCACATTACCTTTTCTAACGACTCTTTCGTTGAATTCAAAATATTTTTCCTGTACGATATCAATCAAAATAATATTTACATTGTATTCCAAATTTACGAGTTATTTTGATACCGTATTCATGAATTTCTGAGATGTATCTGTCGAAACAAAACATGCATAATATGTTAGCCTAAAAACCTTTCGATATTTTATTCAATCGATTTCCACCGAAAAAAACTCCCCCGTTGGAAATCGCTCGTATAAACAGACGAATCGACCTTTATGGCTCATTTCGTCAATACTTGGAAAGGAAATCCAAGATATTCATCACATTTGGTTCACAAACGAACGGTGCACTTCCACTTCAACGGATAAGTCAATAAATAGAATATGCGCGTGTAGGGCATTGAAAATCCCGACACAATCATGAAGACGCCTTTGCATCCGTAAAACTACTCGTGTGGGGGCGCTCTTTCATCTGTTGGAATTGTTGGACCAATCTGCCTGAACGACACAGTGGATGCGGAACGTAACATGAGAGTGAAATTGGAATGTTTTTCAAACAATACTCAAGATTATGGGGGGGGGGGGAAACCACAACCAGTGCCGGTTCTATGGTGAAGGGGGAAGGCCATGCCCCCTACCTACCACTTTGAGAATACTAGTTGGGTTGTTTTACCTCTGAGCGGCAATTTTTTGCACACAATGGGCTAAATGGCCAGGTCACATGGACCCCGAAGGCTCAGAGAAGGTTGGGGGAGGGGACCCACTGGAACAGCTGTTGGGAGACAGATGGTAGCCTCCCGTGAAGGCCATCCAGCGTCTTCTTTAACGTACACAGGGTATGGCTCTCCCGCACACGGAGCCACGGCTTAACGTCCCATCCGACGGACGGCGGCCTTTCCAAGCCCATCGGTGTACCCTACTGACCGAGGACAGGGCGGGGAGTTTTGCGGAGATAAATCTCAACACTGACCCAACTGGGACTCGTAACTGGGAACTGCAGATTATGAGCCTGACGCGCTTCCGACTGAGCCACCCCCGCCCCAAAGAGAATATTAGTAACCGGAACGGAGGTGGAAAAGCAATGAATATATACAGTATATATATATTTCCTATATTTTTCAAGAAATTGTTAAGACTATTAAAGCAGAATGAAGAAATTGATGGTGATAACGGAATGGCGTCCCTGTTGATTCCTGCGCGATCTTGCCCCCCCCCCCCCCCCCAGCTTGAATCACTCCCCCCCCCTCCCCAATCGTTTTGAAGACCTGGGCATGATAAAGCCAACCAATAAGTAAAATAAAACTCTTAAAAGGATTCAAGAAAATTTTCCTGTTTAAAAACTAAAATATGCATTTGAAATGAGTAATGAACAAAACTATTTTCAAGGAATCAACAAAATATATTTATTAATATATATAATGTATACATAAATTTTAATGAATAATGTAAATTGGTAGAATTGATGATTTTAATGAATAATGTAAATTGGCACCAAAAAACTGCATGGTTAAAAAAATTAAAATAAATCAGCCAGATTCAGTATATTGATTTGTTTCATGAGCCGCAAATTCCTTTGCAGCGACTCGTGAGGTTAACAAGGTTTGTTCTAAATGAATATTTGCATGATAAGGTCATCTGCAATTGATATCTTGAACGATTTGAAATGTTTAAGATATCTGAATTCGACGGTCGTGGCCATCGTATTGTTCGCATTTGAATCTATCTGATTATTTCGTTTGGCGATTTCTACCTTCATGCTTTGGGTTGTTTTACCTCTGAGTGGCACTTTTTTGCACACAATGGGCTAAATGGCCAGGTCACAATTTGTTGGGTTGTTTTACCTCTGAGCGGCACTTTTTTGCACACAATGGGCTAAATGGCCAGGTCACATGGACCCCGAAGGCTCAGAGAAGGTTGGGGGAGGGGACCCACTGAAACAACTGTTGGGAGACAGATGGTAGCCTCCCGTCAAGGCTATCCAGCGTGTTCTTTAACGTGCACAGGATATGGCTCTCCCACACACGGGGCCACGGCTTAACGTCCCATCCGACGGACGGCGGCCTTTCCAAGCCCATCGGTGTCCCCTACTGACCGTGGGCAGGGCGGGGAATTTTGCGGAGATAAATCTCAACACCGACCCAGCTGGGACTCGAACCTGGGAACTACAGATTACGAGCCTGGCGCGCTACCGACTGAGCCACCCCCGCTCCGTCAGGTCACAAGGACCTCGAAGGTTCAGAGAAGGTTGGGGGAGGAGACCTACTGGAACAGCTGTTGGGAGACAGATGGTAGCCACTCGCCAAGGCCATCCAGCGTGTTCTTTAACGTGCAAAGATATGGCTCTCCCGCACACGGGGCCATGGCTTAACGTCTCATCTGACGGACGGCGGCTTTTCCAAGCCCATCGGTGTGTCCTACTGACCGTGGGCAGGGCGGGGAGTTTTTCAGAGATAAATCTCAACGCTGACCCAGTTGTTGACTCGAACTTGGAACTACAGATTACGAGCATGACGCGCTACCGACTGAATCACCCTCGCTCCTACTTTCATGCATGCGAAGCTTATTCAACATATTGTTAAGTAACGTGTTTCTCCTAAACTGTACTGATGTAAGGTTTTTTCCTTTTATACATACATTGGCATAGAAATTTACATAAGCTGATAAAATCTCGTAATGTTAAGTAAGAAGTTTTAACTGGTGATTATACAGAGATAAGAGATACCGCATTTAGTAGTAATAATTTAATGATTTTTGGATCATAATGTAGCATCATTATCAGGGCAAATAAATAATAAAATATCCTACTCAATAAGCATCGTAGATAGTCATACCATATTGTGGTACTGACAACTATGTTACTTAGCCACATGGCGGACGGGTGTAAAGACTAACGAGCCCTTGTCTGATCACTTTCAGCTCTTTACATTTCTTTCTGCCTTACGCTTTCACTTTCACATGCCCAGCAACTCCCCGTACTGCCAAAACGATACATACATTTGGGTTGGGTTGGGTTTTTGCACACAATGGGCTAAATGGCCAGGTCAAACGAACCCTGAAAGCTCAGAGAAGGTTGGTGGAGGGGATCCACTGGAACAGCTATTGGGAGACAGATGGTATCCTCCCGTCATGGCTATCCAGCATGTTCTTTAACGTGCAAAGGGTATGGCTCTCCAGCACACTGGACCACGGGTGGCCCCGTGTGCGGGAGAGTCATACCCTGTGCACGTTAAAGAACACGCTGGATGGCCTTGACGGGGGGGGCTACCATCTGTCTCCCAACAGCTGTTCCAATGGGTCCCCTCCCCCAACCTTCTCTGAGCCTTCGGGGTCCATGTGACCTGGCCATTTAGCCCATGGTGTGCAAAAAAAGTGCCGCTCAGAGGTAAAACAACCCAACACGGGACCACGGCTTAACGTCCTGCCGGTGCCCTTTCCAGAGCCCATCGATATCTTCTACTGACAGTGGGCAAGAAGCTTTTCGGAGATAAATCTCAAAGCTGGTTCAGGTGGGACGCGAACCAGAGAACTACAGATTACGAGTCTGGCACACTACCACTGAGCTACACGCCCTTCATACATCCAGGACCTAGGCCGCTCGTGCTCTCTCGCACCGCTCATCTTTGCATCTCCAAAACTCTAGTTGAACTCCTCTTTGTCTGGAGATCCCTTATCGCCTGGTCTTCCTTTGTTCTATCGCATTCCAATAGGCGACTAATCCCTTTATGACTTCCGCACCATCTCTGCGAAGACCAAGCTCGACTTTCTTCCTAGAAGCAAATGCCTGAGGACAGATGCACTTCCGCTAGCCATCCACGTTAATGCGAATCTCGGATCTCAGGAAGCGAATGACAATCTTTGCCAACTGACTAAATTCCGTATACAAATAAATGCACATGATATTCAGACCATTAAATATAAAAACAAGAGAAATAAACAATTTGTAATAAATATAAAAACAACAGAAATAGGCTTTTTCTAGTGGGTGAGACATTACATTCACTTTCTTGTGGACTGAAATAAATTGGGGTAAGTTATAATAGTTATCTGTAACTACCTATGAGAAAGCATCGTTTAATAATGCATTTCTTATCTGAATTTCAAGAAATTGTCCTTTTTAATTAATATATTTACCCACATAGTGTACACGGGATTGAAGTACCCACATAGAGTTTACCCACATAGTGTAGATTGGATTGAAACTCATAAATGCATTACCAACGTTACTTTTAAACGCTAGTAGCACCTGATACTTTTAAGAAGTCCATCATCTGCGCAATTCGACAATAGATCCTACTCTAAATGCTTCTCTGGGGAAAACTCAAGCACTTCCAAGTGAGGATTTTCATTAACGTACTCACTGGCAGTTTTCAGTTTGCTGACCTAAGTACATCTGTATTAAGATGTGCACATGGCTTTCGCATTACTCAAGTATCGATCGCTTCCACGTCAAGGAATTAAGATGAGACGCACTTTTTCATAAGGAGGAGACTCTGTGAGCGTGGATTAGGAACATAGTTCGGGCGTAAGAAGTGTCCTGCGCCACGCGGCAGAAATATCTTTTAAGCTATTAAGACGAAGAGGGAAAAAAGGGGAAATTCTGAAGATGATCACGTTGATTGCAATGCTATGAATTAGCTCCTTGAAAAAATCAAAGCTGAAGTTGAACGATACGACAGTCCTTTGGTTTAGTTTTTGACACGTAGGTGTAAGTTTAGTTATTCTAACTCTAAGCGTCACTCTTTTGAACACAATGGACTAAATTGCCAAGTCACAAGGACCCTGAGGACTCAGAGAAGGTTGGGGGGGAAGACCCACTGGACAGCTGTTGGGAGACAGATGATAGCCTCCCGTCAAGGCCATCCAGAGTGTTGTTTAACGTGCGCAAGGTATGGATCTCTCGTACACGGGTCCACTGCTTAACATCCCATCAAAAGGACGGCGTCCTTTCCAAGACAATCGGTGTCTCCTATTGGCCGAGGGCAGGGTGGGGGGTTTTGAGGAAATAAATATTAACACTGGCACAGGTGGGACTCGAATTTGGGAAGTGCAGATTAGGAGCCTGCCATGCTACCGACTGAGCCACCCCCGTCCCCACTGAAAGGTGTAAAGACTCCGTTGTTCATACTGTAAAAGACAGAATGCAACTTGGGAGGTTGACGAGGCCTCAGTAGAAAGATTAATAATAAATATTCATGCACTTATGCTGAATGAGCATTAAATTACGATTACCTCCATTCTATTGAACGCTTTCGAAGCGCGATAACGTTTAAAATAAACATTTTATGAGCAAATATTTATCTCCGCAAAATTCCTCGGCCTGCCCACGGTCAGTACTGTACACCGATGGGCTTGGAAAGATCACTGTCCGTCGGATGGGACGTTAAGCAGTGGTCCCGTGTGTGGGAGAGACATATCCTGTGCACTTTAAAGAACACACTGGATGGCCTTGACGGGAGGCTGCCATCTGTCTCCCAGTAGCTGTTGCAGTGGGTCCCCTCCCCCAACCTTCTCTGAGCCTTCGGGGTCCATGTGACCTGGCCATTTAGCCCATGGTGTGCAAAAAAGTGCCGCTCAGAGGTAAAAGACAGGATTGGTTTGTTTTACCTCTGAGCGGCACTTTTTTCCTTCAGTATTTAAAGAGTCTCAAAGTTCATTTAACTAAAACAATTCTAAACAAAAGGATTTACCTTTGAAATAAATTGAAACTGAAATAAAAAGTATTGTTTGAAACCATTTCATAATTAACGATATATTTTAAACGTGTGTGTAAATAATTTCTTTAACATTCTTTTTTTTGGAACACACTGCAGTTCTGAAATGTTTAAATCTCCACACATGTTTAAATACTGAAAGAATATTTTTGAAAATCGATATATATATATACAATTGAGATCTTTAATTTACCTTTGGTCACATTTTCTCATAAAAAGCTTATTTTAAAAAGATACAGAATTTCGAAATCAACTTCCCTTTGACACAACATGGTGTGGATTGCTCGTAATTCATTGGCTGCTCAGTGTATATACAAGTGCAATTCCAGTTGTTGAATTGGGTGGTTTTACTTCTCTGAGGGGACTTTCTTGCACACAATGGGCGGGTCACAAGTACCCACAGAGCTCAGAGAAGGGTGGGTGGAACTCAAAGGATAATAGTTATGAGGAGACAGATGGAAGCCTCCCGTCAAGGCCAACCAGCGTGGCCTTTAACGTGTACAGGGTATGGCTCTCCCGCATAAGGGGTGGCTCAGTCAGTAGCGCGCCAGGCTCGTAATCTGTAGTTCCCAGGTTCGAGTCCCAGTTGTGACCCAACTGGGACTCGATTATTCTCCGACGGATTTATCTCCGCAAAATTCCCCGCCCTGTCCACGGTCAGTAGAGGACATCGATGGGCTTGGAAAGTCAGCCGTCCATCAGATCGGAAATTAAGCCGTGGACCCGTGTGTGGGAGAGCCATAACCTGTGCACGTTATAAGAACACGCTGGATGACCTTGACGGGAGACCACTATCTGTCTCCCAACAGCTGTTCCAGTGTCTCCTCCCCCAACCTTGTCTGAGTCTTCGGGGTCCATGTGACCCGGCCATTTAGCCCATTGTGTGCAAAAAAGTGCCGTTCAAATGTAAAACAACCCAAACCGCATAAGGGAGCAGAACTTAACGTCCCATCCGGCGGACGGCTTCCTTTTCAAGTCCATCGGTATCCTCTACTGACCGAGGGTAGGGCGGAGAGTTTGCGGAGATAATATCAACCTTCGCTCAGGTGGGACTTGCAGTTCTAGTAGCTTTGCACAAAATATCTATATATTAGTCAAATAATGCTAAAATATCTGCTCTTTCAATTACTTCCATGGAATGTTTTATTTATGATTTAGAAACAATTCTTATTGTTCAATGATTACAAATGATGAAGGGTTGTTGTTGTTGTTTTACCTCTGAGCGGCACTTTTTTGCACACCATGGGCTAAATGGCCAGGTCACATGGACCCCGAAGGCTCAGAGAAGGTTGGGGGAGGGAACCCACTGGAACAGCTGTTGGGAGACAGATGGTAGCCTCCCGTCAAGGCCATCCAGCGTGTTCTTTAACGTGCACAGGGTATGCTCTCCCGCACACGGGGCCACGGCTTAACGTCCCATCCGACGGACGGCGGCCTTTTCAAGCCCATCGGTGTCCCCTACTGACCGTGGGCAGGGCGGGGAATTTTGCGGAGATAAATCTCAACGCTAACCCAGCTGGGACTCGAACCTGGGAACTACAGATTAAGAGCCTGGCGCGCTACCGACTGAGCCACCCCCACCCCAATGATGAAGGGTGAATCATTCGTAAAGTTATTCTTCCGAAGTTCAGAGGTTGAACACTTGGTGTAAAGTCATTTAAAAAATGAATTTATGATACAGTTGCTAAACTTAACCGTTAAAATTTTTAAAACAAAGGAAAATAATTCTTTAGATATTAACTTCGACACCAACCATTAACGAATCTCAAGTTAGTTGCATGCAGGTCCGGATCAAGTAAAACATAAGAAAAAAAAAGGGGGAGGTGGTTCGATCGAGCAGGAAAAAAGTAAAATGGGCCCAAGAGTGGATTTCAACTGTAGTGTAACTTTCTCCTTCCGTTTTTAAAGGTCTAAAAAAAAAAAAGTTCTTGAAAACTGATTTAAATATGCGTAAGTTTAAGAATTTTTGCCCCTACTACCCTTACTACCATCCGCAAAGGGGTGGGTGTAGGACACCCCCCTTCTTCAGATCCAGTACCGGTTACATATGATCCAAAGAGTGAAGCAAATGATGCTAAGATTTCCCATTTCAGCGTGTGAGAAACAACCTCCCTCCACGAATAAAATCACTTTACTTACTTGTTTATATATGTTTTCTTCATTTATTTTCACATCATAATAGAACTTTTATCGAACATAATTTTCGCACTTTTCTTATTCTCACAATCTATCCTTCGAACCATCCCATTTGACTTGATCCGCAATATACTTCTACCGCCCTAAAAACATATTTTTCACCAATTTGCAAAGTCACTCTTAAACGTCATCTTTGACAACTGCAGCATCATCCGTCAACATCAAACACTACATGAAGTACTAAGCATTCAACTCTTTAATTAACAATAATATTTTCTTATTTAATTATCGCAACCCTAAATAGTTGAGGTACATATTGTATTTCTTGAAGACTTTTAATGCAGTGGCTTCCAACGAGGGGGTTCAACAAGTTGTTTAGGGGTGCACGGAATGTCCTACGAAAGTTTTATGATAAAATTGAAATTATTATAATGCTCGAATTGTTAGAAATGTATTGTTTAGTTTCTTGCGTTGCTGTTAGAAACACAACCCCTATTTTTTCATCCAACGTCAAAGTGAAGGCACTGTGTCTTTATAGGGTAGTTTATAATAACAGCACAAGCATGATTTAGTTAAAAAATTTCATTTTGAACTAGGATATAATCTCAAGTTTGTTTAAATTCAATTTAACTGCTAACTCTGCATTTGTTCCAAGTTCTCCAGCGAATTTGCCATGTGTTCAGCTCATCTTAGACCTGTGATAAATGGCTAAGTAAATAGAATCTCTTTTGGTTTATATTTGATTCTTAGGTTAATTATTATTCCCTGTGTATATTTGAACAATTTGGTTATCTAAGCAAAACTTCGAGTCCAAAATAAGCAAAGAAATTAACTACCTTTAGTAATTTAGGAATTAATTTCTTTGCTTATTTTCTTTAATGTTGTTTAAGATTTATGATTTGAAGCTCTGAAGGCATACAAAGTTTCTTAATTAAGCCCCCTACTAAACGTATTTGAAAGCTGGTCGTGCTGTTCATCCAGTTTCAATATTTTATATCGGAATTATTCCGACATGCAAGATTTACCCTTCGGCTCTGATGGTGGATGACTTTCGGCATGAAATTTATGAAAACCATGGCCGCATTTAAAGGGGGAGAGAATAATACTCCCCCCTCCTTGAGTATGCTAGTAAAAGGAACAGGAGCGAAATAATATTAAACATACAGAGGTTCCAAAAACATTTGGACAACTTCGGTTACTAAAAAATAGAGAATCACAAATGATAAAACAATGCAGTTTATAAGTTATAGAAATTGAGTTTTGCGCATAATATCAATACACTTCAACGTGCGCTCCGTTTGCTGCACGGATCCGCGTCTCAAAAAACTCCCACTAAGTACAGAGACGGTACGTGACAGTCCAAAGGTCAATGTGTGATGTGGTTTGCTCAATGATCGTTTGCTGGGTTATTTTTAATTTGCGGATGTGGAAACAGGAACTCTACAATATGCTTAACCATGTAGAAGAATTTGCATTCCCACAGATTAAAGACCTACAATCCGATATGGAGCTCCCCTTCACTGGTCCTTAACCATTCGAACACATGAAATTGGACAGAAAGTTCTCAGGCCATTGTGTTTGGCGAAGGTGGAGCCAATCGCCTGGCCACAACAGCCACAAGACATAATCTCCCTTGATTTTCTTTTTCCTCTTGGGGGAAATGTTAAAGATGTCGGTCTATCAGACCAGGGTGGCAGATATGCAGAATCTTCGGGCTCGGATCACTTCAGCCATCGTCCATGTGGGTTGGGTTGTTTTACCTCTGAGCGGCACTTTTTTGCACACCATGGGCTAAATGGCCAGGTCACATGGACCCCGAAGGCTCAGAGAAGGTTGGGGGAGGGGACCCACTGGAACAGCTGTTGGGAGACAGATGGTAGCCTCACGTCAAGGCCATCAAGCGTGTTCTTTAACGTGCACAGGGTATGGCTTAACGTCCTATCCGACGGACGGTGGCCTTTCCAAGCCCATCGGTGTACCCTACTGACCGTGGGAAGGGCGGGGAATTTTGCGGAGATAAATCTCAACGCTGACCCAGCTGGGACTCGAACCTGGGAATTACAGATTACGAGCCTGGCGCTCTACCGACTGAGCCACCCCCGCCCCTCGTCCATGTGGACGTCACTGTGTTGGAAAGAACGTGGCAAGAAATAGAATATCGTTCTGACGTCCTACGCACAACAAATAAAGCTCACACTGGAGTATATTGATAGTGTGCGCAAAACGTCTGTAACATATAAACTTTATTGGTCTATCATTTGTGGTTCTTAATTTATTAAACACCAAAGTCTCAACAACTTTTTGGGGCGGGGGTGGCTCAGTCGGTATCGCGCCAGGCTCGTATTCTGCAGTTCCCAGGTTCGAGTCCCAGCTGGGTCAGGGTTGAGACTTATCACCGCAAAACTCCCCGCCCTGTCCACAGTTAGTAGGGGACACCGATGGGCTGGTAAAGGCCGCCGTCCGTCGGATGGGACGTTAAGCCGTGGCCCCATGTGTGAGAGAGCCATACCGTGTTAAAGAACACGCTGGATGGCCTTGATGGGAGGCTACCATCTGTCTCCCAACAGCTGTTCCAGTGGGTCCCCTCCCCCAACCTTCTCTGAGCCTTTGGGGTCCTTGTGACCTGGCCATTTAGCCCATGTGTGCAAAAAAGTGCCGCTCAGAGGTAAAACAACACAACCACATCTTTTTGGAACATTATATATTCCATATATCAACATTATATATTGAGTATATCAACTGGGATTTCTCAAGAAATCTGCAGAAAACTACTAAAACGAAAGAAAATATGTTATGGCATTCCGGTTCGATCTTGATTCACCCATTCACTCGGGTTACTTGCCCTTCCCCAGTATTTTTAATACAGATCTGGGACTGGTCAAAACTGTCCGTAAAATTTCGCTGAATGGGATGTAAAATGAAAGAAAGGATTTTGTACTAGGCTTAGTACAAAATGCAATTAAAAACTTCTATATTATACATTTTACTGATTGAATAATATAAGTTATTTAGAAGAGATTTTATTTAAATTCACAGAAGTGTCAAATGTTCCTCCCCCTTCGTAGACATTCTTAACTTTGAGAGACTTTCCTGCCGGAAGAAATAAAACGATAGGAAATATGTTATGGATTATCAGAGCACGTGGGTTCAGATCTCACTCGGCTAATGACAATTTTTCCTCCATATTTATCTAACTCATTACCAACATAGTGGTTCCTGTTTCCACATCTGTGTTGTTGTTGGGTTGTTTTACCTCTGAGCGGCAATTTTTTGCACACAATGGGCTAAATGGCCAGGTCACATGGACCCCGAAGGCTCAGAGAAGGTTGGGGGAGGGGACCCACTGGAACAGCTGTTGGGAGACAGATGGTAGCCTCCCGTCATGGCCATCCAGCGTGTTCTTTAACGTGCACAGGGTATGGCTCTCCCGCACACGGGGCCACGGCTTAACGTCCCATCCGACGGACGGCGGCCTTTCCAAGCTCATCGGTGTCCCCTACTGACCGTGGGCAGGGCGGGGAATTTTGCGGAGATAAATCTCAACGCTGACCCAGCTGGGACTCGAACCTGGGAACTACAGATTACGAGCCTGGCGCGCTACCGACTGAGCCACCCCCGCCCCACCAACATCTGTGAGATTTTATTGTTTCAATAGCAAGATTATCACTTTCTCTCAAAACAGAATGGTAACGGTAAATTTACACTTTTAGACTAAGAACTAGTGTAAAAATCATAAAAAAGAAAAATACGCTTCATATTAAACAGAGAAAGAATTAAGAAAACATGAAAATATAATGTATCCCAAAACCGAACTATTAAAACCCTTTTATAACCGAAAAATTACAAAGTTCAACGGCATGAAAGTTCGATAACTTTTAAACACCGCACCATGTTTAACAAAAGTTGGTAATCTTGCAAGCAACATCTAAACCTAAACATCTGAATGGTACAAACAGGATATTTTTATCGCCTTCGACGAACTTTGTTGCATGTCGTCAGCTCAAGATTGATAGATGTTTCTTTTTGAAACCCCTGTTTTCAAGCTCGGAGAAATTTAAAGTTCTCTTCTTGCTCTCAGACTAAAAGAGGAAGATAGCTTAACCCTTTCACGACTAAGGGAAACATTTTTCCCCATTTTAAAATTGATGATTGTCGTATTTAATTAATAACCATATCTGTATATATATATAACCTTATCTGTATTTTTTATACAGAATGTCTAAACAGAACGTATGCCGAACGCAATTACGTAAACGGGAACGTTTAGTCCATGTCCATCTTTGCTTCACAACCAAAAGAAATTGCTTCGCAGAATATCATAATTAGCACATCATTTTGTATAGTAATTTTATTTCATAATTTTGTATTATTTTAGTTAACATTTTGTTATAATAAACCAATAAATAAAATACATTGCATAATAAGCCTAACTATAATTTGTGTTACCTTTATAGTCCATTGGGAAAAATATTTCCCATAAAATTCCAAAAAAACTACACATTGTTATGTATTTTTCTTATGATTTTTATTTATTTTACGTCTAAACAAACTAAAATAAACAGTTACATACTAATATTTACTCTTAGAAACCTTATGGTTCTGAAAGGGTTAAAGCTACACAGAGATAGATTCAGATGGGCTTAGCCTTATCATACCTTCTGACGTTTTAAACTAAAACCATTACCGACAAAGGTACTGACTAGTCGTCCACCAAACCGGCGTTGCAGTCCCTACAAACTGCATATACAGCAAACAGCAGGCACATGATCCAGTGGGTGGGATTGGTTCTGTCGATAGCGTTCCAGACTCGTAACTGCAGTTCTCAAGTTCGTGTCCCAACTGTGCGTGTGTTGAGAATTTTGTCAGCTAACTTTCGTTCTGACCTCGGCTAGAAAGGGGACACTGATAGGGTTGTGAAGTCCGCCGTTCTTCGGATGGGGCCTCAAGCTGTGACTTCGTAAACAGGAGAGCCATACCCTCTACATATGGAACACGCTGAATGGCCTTAACCGAAGGTTACCATCTGTCTCCTAATAGTTGTCTAGTGGATCCCTCTCTTTTACCAACTCTGAGCTCTTGGGCTCCTTGTGACCTGGCCTTCAGTAGCCCTTTATGAGCAAATATTTGGATTGGGTTGTTTTACCTCTGAACTGAACTTTTCTTGCGTTGGGTTGTTGGGTTATTTTACCTCTGAGCTGCCAGGTCACATGGACCCCGAAGGCTCAGAGAAGGTTGGGGGAGGGGACCCACTGGAACAGCTTTAGGGAGACAGATAGCAGCCTCACGTCAAGATCATCCAGCGTGTTCTTTAACGTGCACAGGGTATGGCTTTCCCGTACACGTGGTCACGGCTTAACGTCCCATCCGACGGACGGCGGCGTTCCAAGCTCATCGGTGCACTTTTCTTGCACATGCTGGATTAAATGGCTAGGTCATAAGGACTCCAAGGACTCAGAAGGTTGGGAGAAGGGGACCCACTATGCAGATGTCAGGAGACAGAAAGGGAGGTTAGCGGAGATGAATCAGAAAGCAGGTACCGTTGGGACTCGAATCTTGAAACTTTAGATTACGAGTCTGGTGCGCTACCGACTGAGCCATCCCCGTTCCTATGTGCAAAACAAAATGTTGCTCAGAAATCAAACAAACCAAAGCTTCACTTTGTGAATGGCCACCTCAGTCACTGCAATGGTATTGTTTGAAAAATGGTAGAAATTTTTGAAATGTTTAAACGCTAAATAGCCCAGGCATCTTTTTGTGTGGCCACACCTTACAGCGCCACCTGAAACTTCAACAAATTTCAGCTGCCGCTTCTAAGACTTATTTTGTCTGATGTTCCAAGAAGATTAAACTCCAATTATCCCCGATCTCCCTTTTTTTGTGCTTTCAGATCTACAGTTTTTTCTTCTTTATTACTGCTGGCTAAAAAATCATTAGGATCCGTCCTGTATTGAATAGGCGAACGCTTTTTCTTCAAAATGGTTTAAAATATCCGAAAGGAAAAAACCTTGCCAGCATAATATAAAATTATTATACTCATGAAATCAACAAACTTCTTTCCCAGTGCAGTAATAACTCGTTTTGAGTTTCACAAGAAGGGTGTTTTTTTTTCTCCTTTTCATGATTTAATCAGCCAACTTTTGAAATAGTTTTATTACTTTTTTTGCTGTACAATTTTCATACCGTTGCTATGGAGCAAAATGGCAGCACTACAGCTTAACTGCAAAGGCTTTGGGTTGGGTTGTTTTACCTCTGAGCGTCACTTTTTTGCACACTATGGGCTAAATGACCAGGTCACATGGACGGGGGCGGGGATGGGCGGGGGTGGCTCAGTCGGTAGCGCGCCAGGCTCGTAATCTGTAGTTCCCAGGTTCGAGTCCCAGCTGGGTCAGCGTTGAGATTTATCTCCGCAAAATTCTCCGCCTGCCCACGGTTAGTAGGGGACACCGATGGGCTTGGAAAGGCCGCCGTCCTTCGGATGGGACGTAAAGCCGTGGCCCCTTGTGCGGGAGAGCCATACCCTGTGCACGTTAAAGAACAAGCTGGATGGCCTTGACGTGAGGCTACCATCTGTCTCCCAACAGCTGTTCCAGTGGGTCCCCTCCCCCAACCTTCTCTGAGCCTTCGGGGTCCATGTGACCTGGCCATTTAGCCCATGGTGTGCAAAAAAGTGCCGCTCAGAGGTAAAACAACCCAAATCTTCTTCTATCTAGGGTCGGTATTTTTTCTCTGGGTGGCACTTTTTTGCACACAATGGGCTAAATCATAACGATCCCAAGGGCTTAGAGAGGAATGTGGAAGGACAGCATTTAGGACACAGATGGAAATCTCCGGTCAAACCATCTAGCATATTCTTTAACGTGTATAGAATATGGCTCTGCTGCTTACGGTGAGATGACTTGACGTCCCATCCTACGGCATTTCCAAACCCACTGGTGTGCCCTTTCTAAAGGGGGAGGATAGCTGATAGAAATATCAACTTAGGCACAATTGGTACTCGAAGCTGGGTTGTGTTGGGTTGTTTTACCTCTGAGCGGCACTTTTTTGCACACCATGGGCTAAATGGCCAGGTCACATGGACCCCGAAGGCTCAGAGAAGGTTGGGGGAGGGAACCCACTGGAACAACTGTTGGGAGACTGATGGTAGCCTCCCGTCAAGGCCATCCAGCGTGTTCTTTACCGTGCACAGGGCATGGCTCTCCCGTACACGGGGCCACGGCTTAACGTCCCATCCGACGGACGGCGGCCTTTTCAAGCCCATCGGTGTCCCCTACTGACCGTGGGCAGGGCGGGGAATTTTGCGGAGATAAATCTCAACGCTGACCCAGCTGGGACTCGAACCTGGGAACTACAGATTACGAGCCTGGCGCGCTACCGACTGAGCCACTCCCGCCCCAGATTGGGGGAAGGGAACCCACTGGACGGATGTTAGGAGACAGGCAGTAGTAGTCTGCCGTCACGGTCATCTAGCATGCTCTTTAACGTGCAGAGGGTTTAACGTCCCATCCTTCAAACGGCTGCTTTCCTAGCCCATTGGTGTCCCTTTCTGACAGAGTCAGGGAGGGGAATTTTTGCGGAGATAAATCTCAACGCTCACCCAGCTGGGACTCGAACCTGGGAACTACAGATTACGAGCCTGGCGCGCTACCGACTGAGCCACCCCCACTGAGCCATGACTTAACGTCCCATTCAAAGGAGAGCAGAAATGGGCAGGTTACAAGCCCCCCACAACTTGAAGGACAGTTGAGGAACAATAACCAGATAGTCAGAAAAGATTCCGTTCTAGCACTCAGAGTATAGATTTTTAATTCTTAAGAGGCATGGCAATGCCATTTAAGAATAGTCGAGTTTCTTAAACAATAACTTGGAAGTAAAAGAAACTCTACATAAAAATGGTGAAGGAGTTAAAAGACAGAAAAGCTAGCACTTATAACAAAGCAAAAAAGAAATTGTTGGAAGATAGTAAAATTGAAATAAAGGAAGGGAAAAAAAACTTTTTCTCTAGTAAGACAGAGTTGAATTGCTGTATTAGTTCATTAAAAGCCAACTGATAGCAAAACATTTCCAGCGAGTCCTAACAGGGTGGCAATGTTTAAGTAAAAGACCGTATGACAAGAGAAGGCATTGAAAAATTGAGCGGTATATCCTTGTCACTTAAGGCTGTCCTTAGAAGTGGAAGCGCTACGTCCACGTCACTTTGGTCGATAAATCAGCTGCTTACAGAGCTGAACCACACAGCACGTTAGCCGAGTGCCAAATATGTCCACAGTGCTGGCAGGAGGCCAGGATGTCACGTGACCACAACGATAGTAGAGTTCAACTCTACACGCGGCCATTAGACGAAGATCAACACGGAGTAAAATGATTTCACTTACATAATTCTCCTGGTAGCATTTGTACTCCAAAATTTTCTTTTTCGTTTTATCTTTTCACAGTGCTGTAGCAGTTATCAATAGCTTCAAGCGATTGTTGAGGAAGTCATACTGAATCTAAAACATTAATAACTTTAAGGGTTGAGTTGTCTTACCTCCCTTTTTTTTGCGCAGAATGGGCTAAAGGTCGGGTGACAAGGGCCTCGAGAGCTCAGAGAATGTAGGAAGGACGAAACGAACTGTTGTTGGCAGACAGATGGTAGTCTCCCGTCAAGGCCATCAAGCGTGTTCTTTAGTGTACACAGGGTATGGCTCTCCCGCACACGGATCTACATCTAAACTGACGGACGGCTTCCTTTCCAAGCACATCGGTGTCTCCTGTTGACCGAAGGCAGGGTGTGGGAGGGGGGTTTCGGAGATAAACCTCAAAGCTGCACCAGGTGGGACTCGAACCTGGGAATTACAGATTACGGGCCTGGCATGCTGACTGACTGACCCCCCCTCGATTCACACGGATCTACATCTAAACTGACGGACGGCTTCCTTTCCAAGCACATCGGTGTCTCCTGTTGACCGAAGGCAGGGTGTGGGAGGGGGGTTTCGGAGATAAACCTCAAAGCTGCACCAGGTGGGACTCGAACCTGGGAATTACAGATTACGGGCCTGGCACGCTGACTGACTGACCCCCCCTCGATTAAATAGCGATAGAGTTCGACCGCCAAGAACAAAATTATAACTAAGCTTAGTTAGAGATGGATGAATTAGGGAGGTGGAAAGAGAATCATGACTATTTAGAAAATTTCAATAAACACAGCTGAAAAGAAAAATACTGCACACTTCGAAAAAATCAAAATTCTGATAAATGCATATATGAGGGAGAGAGTTTTCTGGTTCTTCCATAGTTTCGTTCACTCATCAATGCTTTCACATAAGCTCACCAGACAAAAAAATTAGTAATCTCCCGCCGTAAGAGGGTTATTCCGTTCCACAGCAACAGTGAGGGTGTACTAGTAATAAAAACGTCCTACGAGTAGCTGTGCCGTGCGCTACTGGTTCATACAGTGACAAGATGTGATTGTGTGCCATGTGTGTGCTAGTCGATCCCGTGAAACATGAGTCGCGCCAAGGATGTGAATGAGTGACAAAAAGTTGTTATTGCGTTAGGCCAAGCCAAAGGGCATAGTGTACAAGAAGTTACTGCCTTTGCAAGTGTGTCGAAACGTACTGTCCGAATGGTCTTCCAGCAGTGGTGTACATCGCAGTCCACAGCTAATCGTCGCCAGAACTGCGGCAGAAAGACTGTGCTCACCAATAGGGATGGCCGCAGTGTGTCATACACTGTTAGGGCAAACCGCTTTGCAATGAGGCAGGAATTGCTCCATTCAGTCAATGCAGGCCTACAACAAGCTACTTCCGAACGAACACTCCGAAAGGAACTGCATGCCATGGATATATGGAGCAGAGTACCGTGGAAGAGCCCCATGTTAACAGCTCTGCACAAGGCTGCACGCTACAGTGGTTGCGGCGCCACAAAGACTGGACTGTCGACTCTTGGAAGCGTGTGATCTGATCTGATGCTTGTACTGGAATGATACGAGGCGTCTTGTACATCATAAGCCGCATGAAGCCTTCCAATGCCGATTGTGTGCAAGGTTCTGTTCAAGGTGGAGGAGACTCTTTGATGTTCTGGGGGTATTTCACGTACGAGGAAATGGGTCCTTTGGTTGCGGTGGCATCACACTTGAACCAGAAGGGCTATATGGAGCTACTGGACGACCACATGTTGCCTTTTGTGCAGTATCTCCACAGTGAACACCAGAAGGATACCCCAGTCTTCCAAGACGACAATTGTCGCGTGCACAGGGCTCGAAGTGTATCGGATTGGCACGACGAGCTTTCTGAAGCCTTCGAACATCTCGACTGGCCTGCCAAATCCCCAGATTTGAATCCCAGAGAAAACTTGTGGGACTATTTGGGACAACGAGTGAAGCGCCGTCCCAGTCATCCAGTCGAACTGCAACATTTGCTGCTGGAAGAGTTAATGAATATTGATGTGCACTACATCCGCACACTGGTGGCATCCATGACAGACAAGATTTCGACTATTCTTCGGTCGCACGGAGGCTTACGTGCTATTAGGTGACATTCAGCCAGGGGTGACTAATTTTTTTGCCTGATGAGCTTATCTAGAGTTCTAGAAAAGTATTGACGTGTTTGGTAGCTTTTCCTATATTTAAACGCATTTAGTGACCATATCTGAGAAAGCAGTTTAGAAAACATGTTCAACGATTTTCTTGTTTATACACATATAAAAATATCAAGAGTGCTGTTGTCATATGTCATATTGATAAGCAAATTGCTAAATGGTAACGTATTAGAAAAAAAGTTAGGGTGTTTTACTTCTAAGCTGCACTTTTTCGCACACAGTGGGCCATATAGTCAAGTTTACAAGGACTTCAAGCTCTCAGAGAGGTTGGGGGAAGGGTTGTTTTAACCTCTGAGCGGCACTTTTTTTTTAACACAATGGGCTAAATGGCTAGGTCACAAGGACCCCGAAGGCTCAAAGAAGGTTGGGGGAGGGGACCCACTGGAATGGCTGTTGGGAGACAGATGGTAGCCTCTCGTCTAGGCCATCCAGCATGTTCTTTAATGTGCACAGTGTATGGCTCTCTCGTACATGGCGCCACGGTTTAACGTCCCATCCGATGGACAGTGGCCTTTCCAAGCTCATTGGTGTTCCTTTCTGACCGTGGGCAAGGCGGGGAGTTTTGAGGAGATAAATCTCAGCGCTGACCCAGCTGGGACTCGGACCTAGTAACTGCAGATTACTAACCTGGAGTGCAACCGACTGAGCCACCCTCGCCCCCTTATGACCAGGTCATAAGAACCCGAGAGCTCAGAGAATGTAAATAGAACCCACTGGACAGTTATTAGGAGACAGATGATAGCCTCTGTCAACGCCATCCAGTGTTCTTCAGGTTGCAGAAAGTATGGCTCTCCCACACAGGGAACACGGCTTAACGTCCCATCCGATGAACTGTGTCCTTTCGAAGCCTATCGATGTCCCCTACTGACCGAAGGCAGAGTTGGGAGTTGTGGAGATATATCTCAACGCTTGTTCAGGTGGGACTCGTACCTGGAAAAAATTTCTGCATGCGCTGGTTTAAATATTTCCATTTATTGTAAACTAAGAGTTAAGTTAAACTTTGCTCCACTCACATTACCATTATGTTTATTAGTCTTCAATGTCAATCTTTATAAAAATCGATCGCCACTGTGAAAATGTATTTGGTTTTTTGTTCTTGATTTTTTTTTTTGATAATTTCTACAGCTTTTATGTCAGAGTAAAATAATGGCAAACATCACGAAAATTTTAAACAAAAGAATCTAAAAAAAAAACCTGTCAGTAGGGAAGATCGAAAGGCACATTTTGAGCGGTGATTTCTGCGCGAAATCTGCTAGAACAGCAGGCTATATACAGTCATGCCAGCTTGAACAATGAGTTCGCTTTCTACCAAAGAACGCTGCGTTCGGCAGTGTGATGAATGTTACAACTCTCCAGTTCCTGTGCGAGTCCGCGTGTATAAGAACCCAATAATGTAGCGCGAATGTACACAAAGGCAACTCTATAGTGCCCAAACTCAGCACCCTTTCTCTCGTAAATATGCCAGGTTAAATAAAAACGAGAAGAGGAAAGAAATAACGGGAAGCGACGTTAAGAAATCTCGGTTTTGTGTTCCGTTATATAAGTACAAAGATTCCTTTCTCTCGCAGAGCACAGAATCGAAGAACAGTGGCAATAACTTAGAAAGAGAACCCATCTGTCACTTGCACTTTGGCAAATACTCGTTTCCGTATGAATAGAGTGCTTTTCTTCACTAGTGCCCTTACTCTCCACGACAAATATTCACGGGATTGTAATAAGCACGCCCTTCCCATCCTGGCACGGATTCTTTTTTTTTTCTTCTTTTCCTCCTTTGTCTTATGCAATTGTTTCGCTTCGGTTTCGATTTCCTTTTATTTTTTAAAGTCATAAACAGAAGCCCATAGTTCGGAGAAAGAGGTAAAAAAGGAGGTAATCTGATGATAGGACATAAAACATTTTCTTTGGAAGAGTTTGAAAAAAGAACAACAATCTTATAACGACTTCGAAATATGTTTCGGATTTTTTGTTACTGGAGCTTTAAGTTTTTAATAAAAAATTGTATTTTTTTTCTTTCGTTGCTGGAATTTTGTGATTTAAAAAATGATTTTGTGTTTATCGTGATTTTGAGACTTACTTTATTAAACAGTCTCTCTTGCTAAAAAAAAAGTATTTATAAATTTGAATTCATTCACTATCACAGTTTTTGACTTCATGTCAGAATTAGATTTAAACTTTCGATAAAATGCCTGAATGATTATGTAAATAAAATCGCACTCTAATTGAACAAGCTACTTTGAAAAAATTCGAGACAATCGAAAAATAATTTTTGAAGGATTCTTACATTACAATAAAAATTTACGTTAGTGTTTCTAATTTCCTTTATCGTTTTCCTAGAATTCCATTCAGTTTTTGTCTTAATGAGCTGCAATACTTCAGTCAGTAATCTTTTGGTATTTGAAAATATATTATAGTTATTAATTTTGTTATCTAATACTTTTGCGTATATCTATTCTGCCCTGACAAAATATTTGAGAATTTCCATGTTACTGTCAATGGGAATCTAACCTCGGAGCTCAATATATTGTAAAATATGCATTTAATGGCAAAATGCGACTAAAGACAATTTAAAGATTTGATCAATCTATTTTAATCGCTATTTGTAACAATATTTTATTCACTAAATATCTAAAGAGTTATGGAAACTACCCCGCCTTCTCGTGGTGCAGACCGTTAGTACCTTTCAAAAGCGATACTCTCTTGTGGAAGTGAACGGAAGGGGAGGGCTGACAGATTAGTGTGGACTACTGATCTGGACAACTATGGCTACTTTTCTTTTTCTTTTCTACCCTGCTGAGGAGTGGTCAACCACACAGGGTCCTGGTGCTGACCATATATACCAACCTGAACGGAATTATGGCTTTGAGCTTGATTATGGATCCTGAATTTGCTGCAATGGTGGGCTTCTGTGGAGGGAAAATCTTCCGCTGTGTTTTCTGTTCGTTTGTGGGTTGGCAGCCCCAAGTGAATAGATTCACAGGATATGTTTATCAGCTGGTGGATAATCCTGAGCAAAGGTCATCGCAGGCACCTGAACGCTTTGCTTCTATTGGCATTGTCAAATTCTACATTGGAGGAAGTCTTCCAGTGTATTGGCTTCAGCCTTGAGTGGTGGGGGAACGGGTCTTTGCCCCATGTCTGCGATTAGGGGGCTGTTTGATATTGTCGGCATTCCCTCTCTCAATAAACATAGTTTCTTTAAACATCCCACTAACCATTTTCTCTCCATAGGTAGCTGAAATGTGAGGACTATGCACAAAGCTTTTTCTCTTGATGTCCTCACACAAGAATTACATCGTTATAATTTAGATATTCTAGGCTTGCAAGAGACCAGATGGACAGATAAAGGTCAGATTCTAAAAAATAATCTTAAATTTCTCTTTTCAGGGAGGAACGATAATAAATATCACCAAGGCGTGGGTTTGCTTCTCAGCACACACGCTAGTGATGCTCTTCTAGGATATGAGTGCATTAATGAAAGGTTACTTACAGCAAATTTTCAGACAAGTGTTAAAGACTTGAATGTTATCTGCTGTTATGCCCCCACTGAGGATGAGAAGGATAGGTTTTACAGACAACTTCAGGATATTTTGAATTCTGTCAAGAAAAGAAATATTACCCTTGTTCTAGGTGACTTCAATGCCAAAGTTGGTACTGACTCTGACCTTTGGGGAGGAGCGATAAGCCCTTTTGCAACAGCCTGCTTTTCGACTGCCTGGAGATCTACCGACCCTCCGGGGCTTGTCCCCGGAGGGTCGGCCCTTGTGGCTCGATCGTTTCTCCCCCGTACTGCGGGAAGTACTAACTTGTTCTACTGAGTTATACAGATATCCTGAGGCTTAGCGTACTGCTCTGCCAAAGGAAGTTTACCCCTAAAATGTTCAATGTTCAATGAAGTGGTAGCTGCAATGGGCAACGTCACCTACAGGTAAGTAAACTCAATGGTTTCAGAATAACTAACACTTATTACAAACACCGCGACATACATAAGTACACATGGGTTTCACCTGATGGGCTGAATAAGAATGATTGATTATATATTAATTAACAGCAAATGGGCTAGTTCTGTTAGGAATACCAGGGCATATAGGGGAGCTGAAATTGGATATCACCATTACCTTGTTAAAAGTGTCTTGCAACTCAAACTAACTTAAAAGTGTTGTGCTAAGTTTAAAAAATTTATCTTTAATACTGAAGCTCTGAAAGATCTTGTTATAGCTAAAGCTTACCATGATAGGTTACTTAGTCATTATGACAGTAATGGTTTGCTTAGCACTGAAGTTGAGGAAGAATGGGACCATTTTAAACAGGCGTTTTTGGAAACTAACAGTACTCTTTTAGGGAAAAGGAGCAGAGGAGGCAGAATTATTTGAGTGGTAATGCACTTGAGCTTATTTCAGAAAGAAAGAACTACAGGAATGTCCTTAATTAATACTCTACTAGTCCTAATCGGAAGCAATACAGAGAGCTTAATAAATGTGTAAAGGGTCAGTTAGCTGCTGATAAGAAACTTTGGCTTGATGGCTTGGCTGACAAAGCCGAGGAAGCAGACAGCACAACAGCAGAGAGCTGTACCAAATAGTTAATGTTTTGTGTGTTAGAAAACGGACAGGTATACAGGGATTGAAGGATAAACATGGAAAGGTTATAGAAGCTGAGGGTTCTGTCATGGCTAGGTGGACTGAGCATTTCAGTGATGTTCTAAACAATGTGGTTATTTCTACTCCCATTGTTTGCAGTGATGATGGATGCATTGGTGGCTTTAATGTTGGCCCTATAACACAATCGGAAGTTATTTTGGCTGATTCTAAACTTAAACTTCATAAATCCCCAGGGGTAGATGAAATTACTACGAAAATGCTTAGAGCTGGGAGTGTTTTGGTTAACACATGGATGACTGAAATTTTGAATATCTTTTACGAAAAAGGCATGGTTCCTAAGGATTTTACCAGAGCTATTATTATCCGTATTTTCAAAAAAGGTGATCGCAGTTCTTGTGATAACTATAGGGGTATCAGCCTACTCTCTGTTCCAGGGAAAGTTCTTTCCATGATTCTGGTTAATAGAATTAAGAATCTGGTTGACAGTCAATTGCGTGATGAGCCATGTGGATTCAGATCAGATATTTTCACTTAGGTCAGCAAAGACACTTTTATCACTTTTATCAACAAAGGTCAACTTTTTTTTATCACTTTTATCAACAAAGGTCAACTTTTTTTTATCACTTTTATCAACAATAGGTCACTTTTATCAACAAAGCTAGCAACCAAAGGTCAGAAACCTTTGGTTGCTAGCTTTGTTGATTTCAAAAAGGCTTTCGACTCTGTTGATCGTCATAATTTGTGGTTGATTGTGAGATCATATGGTATACCAAACAAGTTAGTGTTATTATAGAGGGATTTCATTACATTAACTGAGTCGTGTGTGTCTTGTAGCAATTGGTTTCGCATTACTTCTGGTGTTCGACAAGGGTGCATTTTGCCTCCTTTTCTGTTTAATTTGGTTATTGATTATGTTACGCGAAATTTACTTCAAGGGAAAGATTTTGGACCTAAATGGTCTGGAGATACGAAAATTTCTGATTTAGATTATGCTGATGATTTAGCCCTTTTGGCAAATGATGTTAATGAGATGAACTCTTTCATTCAAGCTGTTGATGAAACTGGTACTAGAGTAGGTTTAGTGATGAAAATTGGTCAGGCAGGCTGTGTTTCAGTTAATCTGAATGGTTGCAGTCTTGAGCAGGTGTCACAGTTTAATTATCTTGAGAGCTATGTAACAGATGCTGGTGATGTGCAGCATGAGATTAACAGACGAATAGGGATTGCTGCCGGGACTTTTAAGAATCTATGGAGAGTGTGGAGAAATAAGCGTATACACCTAAAGACTAAAATTAGACTGTATAATAGTTTGGTTCTTTCTAGGGTTAGTTATGGTAGTGAAACTTGGACACTTTGTAAACAAGATAACAGGAAACTAGATGCTTTTGATTCTAGATGCTTACGCAGTATCTTGGGCATTAGGTGAGTTGGGTTGTTTTACCTCTGAGCGGCACTTTTTTGCATACCATGGGCTAAATGGCCAGGTCACATGGACCACGAAGGCTCAGAGAAGGTTGAGGGGACCCACTGGAACAGCTGTTGGGAGACAGATGGTAGCCTCCCGTCAAGGCCATCCAGCGTGTTCTTTAACGTGCACAGGGTATGTCTTTCCCGCACACGGGGCCACGGCTTAACGTCTCATCCGACGGAAGGCGGCCTTTCCAAACCCATCGGTGTCCCCTACTGACCGTGGGCAGGGTGAGGAATTTTGCGGAGATAAATCTCAACGCTGACCCAGCTGGGACTCGAACCTGGGAACTACAGATTACGAGCCTGGCGCGCTACCGACTGAGAGGCATTAGATGGTTTAACTTTATAACTAATGATGAGGTTAGGCAAAAGAGTTTGCAACCTCCTTTAAGCAGCATATTGTGCAGAGAGAGACTCCGTTGGTGTGGCCATGTTGTCCGTATGGATAATTATAGATTGGCGAATAGGGTTATGAACAGTGTACCTTAAAGCCTCAGAAAGAGGGGGAGACCTAGGATGCGGTGGGCAGACAGTGTCAAACAGGACCTTATTAGAATTGGTGTGCAGTGGCCAGATGCAGCAGATGTAGCTCAGGACAGACTGGCGTGAACTAAATTGCACAGTCTGGTTGGACCTCCGTAACCCATGGCTGCTTGAGGATGATGATGATTGATTGATTGATTGAATGCGTCATATGAATTTTACGTTAGAAAGGAATTAAAACTTAAATAAGTATTGTTTCAACGGTTTAATAAAATGCACTTTTTTTTAGAAGTTTCAGTAATAATAATTTCAATATCATGATGAATGTTGTTTTTTTTTTAAACAAGATAAAGGCTGGAATATTTAACAACAAATTATTATTCTTTAAATGCTAAACCGATAATTATTGAAAATCGGTATTTATATATATTTGAGTGAAGATAAAGTTCAGAGTCACATTTTTCCATTAAATGCGCATTCTCTAATATTTTAGTAGGAGCAATGTGGATGTATACACACACACACTCGTGTTGGGTTGGGTTGTTTTACCTCTGAGCGGCACTTTTTTGCACACCATGGGCTAAATGGCCAAGTCACATGGATCCCGAAGGCTCAGAGAAGGTTGGGGGAGGGGACCCACTGGAACAGCTGTTGGGAGACAGATGGTAGCCTCCCGTCAAGGCCATCCAGCGTGTTCTTTAACGTGCACAGGGTATGTCTCTCCCGCACACGTGGCCACGGCTTAACGTCGCATCCGACGGACGGCGGCCTTTCCAAACCCATCGGTGTCCGCTACTGACTGTGGGCAGGGTGGGGAATTTTGCGGAGATAAATCTCAACGCTGACCCAGCTGGGACTCGAACCGGGGAACTACAGATTACGAGCCTGGCGCGCTACCGATTGAGCCACCCCCGCCCCGCACACACTCGTGAAATGGGGGGCGGGAGTAGCTCAGTCAGTAACGAGCCAGGCTCGTAATCTGCAGTTCCCAGGTTGTTTCACCTCTCAGGGGAATTTTTCTGTTACTATAAGGTAAATGGTCAAGACACAAATACCTTTGGTTTGGTTAGTTTTACCTCTGAAAGGCACTTTTTTTGCACACCATGGGCTAAATGGCCAGGTCACAAGGACCCCGAAGGCTCAGAGAATTATGGGGAAGGGGACTGGAACAGCTGTTGGGAGACAAATTGTAGCCTCCCGTCAAGGCCATCCATTGTGTTGTTTAGCATGCACAGGATATGGCTCTCCCGCACACGGGACCAAAACCTAACGTTCCATCCGACGGACGGCGGCCTTTCCAAGCCCATCGGTGTTCCCTAATGACTGTGGGCAGGGCGGGGAATTTTATGGAGATAAATCTCAACGCTGACCCAGCTGGGACTGTAACCTGGGAACTACAGATTACGAGTCTGGAACGCTACCGACTGAGCCACCCACGCCCCTTTTAATATCAGGTAATTTTTCAAAACAGCCAAGTACTTTTCTGTTTTATCAGCAACATCTGATTCCAGTATTTTCTTTATCTCGATGTCTAAATTATTCACTCTTTTACGGATGTGGCGCCGCTCTTCACGTTTAACAGACATCATTTTCGAAATAATGAACCTAGCAGGGGCAACGCTGCTGTGAGGAGAAGAAACAAAAATCCCGACCCCTTTTGCACGAGATTTTTTGTGACGAACAAAGGTGCATTTCGAAGCTAAACTTCTTATGACAATCTTGTGCTTCTGCAAATTCTTTAACACTCTATGGGGAAACAGGGATGTGACCTTTCAAGAAATTGGCACGCACTTCGCATAGAGCTTACACCTGGGGTTCTGAGATGAAGGAGTGGCTGAGAAGGAGTGGCAATTAAAATATCTGAAGGAGTTCGGAGAGCCATCGTACCAACATGCAGTCATTAAAGTCGGATGGACACATGTAATCGCAATGCTGTACTGTCGCAAGAGCTGTGCCACTCGCTCTTTTAAACAAGAAATACAAGCAGTGCACAACACAAGTGTCCCCCAGGACATCCTGTAGAGGTAGCAAAGGTTGAAACACGTGACGTTCAGCTAACTGTTTGTAGTATTCTTGCATGGACAATTGGGGACCTGTCTCCAGAGGGTCGAAGTGATCCACAGCCATTCCTTTCTTGTAAACAGCTATCCAATGGGTGCTGGGGCTGGTGGATGGATTGGTATCTGTAGATAAACGAGATTCCTTCACTGTAAAGTGTCTTCACTTTATGAACACTAGGGTGATGACCAGCTGCGACAATGTCAACATGTGTAAATCCGTTCTTCATAGGGGGTACTTGGCACTGTCGAAAACCAGTAGGCGAGCGTGTGCAAGGATCACTCTAAAAGTGGGTTTTACCTTGCACACGAAAAATTCAGCTTTTTGAATCTGTACTTTGTGAGAAGGGTCTGCTTCGCCTGTCACGAGACAGAAATTGGGTTTGGACCGTAACAACCATAATCTCAGATTGACCTGATTGAGTAGGATGATATCGTTCTTGATTGAACAGGTCGGTATGGATCCACGAAATGTGTTCGATACCTGAAGGTTTTAAGTATCCCTTACGCTGATGCCATCCCTCATTCTCACGAGTGGTTAGTTCCATTTTGCCTGTGGCATTGAGGTACCAGAGTGCCGAGCTAGGAGAATTGGAACTGTAAGTCAACAGGGTCTCCTAGTACGCCCTGTAGGGGTATAGGGTGTGAGAAGCACTCACTAGGTGATCATTGAGGAAGACGTCTACTTGATTGAAGAGGGCGTGGAAAAAATTATTGCAGGGGGCAACCAGTTCCAACGGGGTTGTACCGTTTGATTTCCCAATTTTCAAGACGAGACCTAGGTGGCAGCAGGATAGATCGATGTAATCATCTGTTCCTTTCACGACGAATTCAAGTGGGGAATTACCTTCCAGAGAAGTCACAGGTAAATAATTGACATAACAGCCTCTTTCAAATTGCGAGACAGTGGAGGGGTACCAGAAACTGATCCAGTTCAGAATTGGCACAATCGACAGAATCAGTGTGAATTTTCTGAATGCTCATGATGAAAACACGTCCTTCACTGTAAAGTGTCTTCACTTTATGAACACTAGGGTGATGACGGCTGCGTTTTATGCCTTTTCCTCCCTGCAACTTAAAACTGGCACGTTGCAGCAGGTCTGGAGCTAGGGTGGTCAGTGCTGGTCGCACGAAAGGGCTGATGAAACGCCCAATAGTGGCAAAGATGCTACCGAGCCCATCATCTCTATGGTAACGAAAGCCCCGGAACACACCCTGACCCATCTGGCTCTTGTAGTAACGCTCATAGGTCTCTGCAGAAGGGGGAATGAATTTAACCCTCATGATAGAAATGTGATTTGATAAAACTTTACCAAATTTAAAATGTAGAGGTTTCCGGTATCGGTGTGAAGAAAGATTCTCACACTCTCAAAACTTTTTGCCAGAGGGTAGTAATCAGGTTGATGATACACTGCAACGATCGCTTCGTTATTCCTGGTTCTGACAGCATGGTTCATGACATGCAACAGTTCACAGTGAGTGTCACCTAACAACTGAGGTGCAGTCAGATCCGAATACAAATAAAAACCATACATTTCTCGTTTAAATTCTGCAGGAGTTCGTTACTCAAGTGTGGGGTGTGCCACCAATAAACTTCCCAACATCAAGTGTTAAATTAGGCACTTGTAACTTACAGCGTCTCCCAAATATTTTTCCCTCGTCACAGTTACTGTCTCTATATTCGGGTAGGGTTTCTAATATAATTCCTACTATCGTTAACACGGTTATAATCAGACCTGCTATACTAGCTAACACCTTCTTTCTCCTATCCATACTAAGAATAAAATGAATCATAAAGTGTCGATTTATAAAATGATACATAAGGTGTCTATATAATGCGTCAATGATAAAAATCATCGACACATTATATAGGTTTAAACTTTTTTTATTAAACTAATTTATAAATTTGATTTTTGCATCATCAACAATAGCATTATATTTCAGGGTGCATAAAAATTCATCATCTACAAAGTACAGCAGACCGCGTTTCCATGCAGTATCGACAAACACTTGTGCTAATGCATCAATGTCCAGGTCGCCCGTCCATCCGATAACGGTCGGAAGTTTTCTTTGGGGGTGCATTTCATCCAAGAGTATCAGAGGTGTTAATTCTTGCTGGAAAATGTTCACTAAGAGCTGGTAGACACGATCGGGTACTTCAAACACAGGACCAAGCAGGAAAGGCAGAACTGATTCGGAATGTTCCATAATGGAGGTGCGGAGTTGGTGATCTTATGAGGGTGCCACACACGTTACGTAACACTGCCATCACTTCATTTAGATGGATAGTCAATGCAAACCACTGCGATGCGTTAAGAATTATACTCCAGCTCTGTACCGGAAACTGTAGAGTTCTTGTGGCAGCTGCCTCTTTGATGAAGTCAATAAAATGCTCACCTGCTTCATTGAGATACATGTAATACATAAATCGTCTGTTAATCTCATGCCGCACATCACCAGTATGTGTTACATAGTTCCCAAGATAATTAAACTGTGACACCTGCTCAAAATTGAAATCATTCTGATTAACTGAATCACAGCTTGCCTGATCAATTTTCATCACTTTAGTTTTCTCTCTGTTTGTAACCAAAACTACTCTACTACAAGTCTCATCAACAGCTTGAATGAAAGAGTTCATCTCATCAACATCATTTGACAAAAGGGCTAGATCATCAGCATAATCTAAATCAGAAATTTTCGTATCTCCAGACGATTTAAGGACAAAATCTTTCCCTTGCAGTGTATTTTGCATAATATAATCAATAACCAAACTAAAGAGAAAAGGAGACAAAATGCACCCTTGTCGAACACCAGAAGTAATGCTAAACCAATTGCTATATGCCTTACCAACTCTCACACACGACTCAGTGTTATTATAGAGAGCTTTCATTATGTTAACAAACTTGTCTGGTATACCATATGATCTCACAATCAACCACAAATTATGACGATCAACAGAGTCGAAAGCCTTTTTGAAATCAACAAAGCTAGCAGCCAAAGGTTTCTGAAACTTTAAATATTTCTCAAGAATCTGCCAAAGTGTAAATATCTGATCCACACATCCCCTACCACTTCTGAATCCACATTGCTCATCACGCAAACGCCTGTCAACCAGATTCTTAATTCTATTAGGGACAATCATGCAAAGAACTTTACCAGGAACAGAAAGTAGGCTGATACCCCTATAGATATCACAAGAACTGCGATCAGCTTTTTTGAAAATAGGAATAATAATAGCTCTGATAAAATCCTTAGGAACCATGCCTTATTCATAAAAGATATTCAAAATTTCAGTCATCCATGTGGTAACCAAAACATTCCCAGCTCTAAGCATTAACATAGTAATTTCATCCACCTCTGGGGATTTACGAAGTTTAAGTTTAGAATTAGCCAAAATAACTTCAGATTGTGTTATAGGGCCAACATTAAAGTCACCAATGCATCTACATCATTGCAAACAATGGGAGTAGAAGTAACCACATTGTTTAGAACACCACTGAAATGCTCAGCCCACCTAGCCATGGCAGAATCCTCAGCTTCTATAACCTTACCTTGTTTATCCTTCAATCCTTGTATGCC
Organism: Ryuthela nishihirai; assembly: GCA_038380435.1. NCBI lineage: Eukaryota > Metazoa > Arthropoda > Arachnida > Araneae > Heptathelidae > Ryuthela > Ryuthela nishihirai. Next base: position 87,556,852 of record JAWZYU010000005.1, on the reverse strand, counting down.
TGTCCGTTTTCTACCACATAAAACATTAACTATCTGGTACAGCTCTCTGCTGTTGTGCTGTCTAATTGCTTCCGCGGCTTTGTCAGCCAAGCCATCAAGCCAAAGATTCTTATCAGCAGCTAACTGACCATTTACACGTTTATTAAGCTTTCTGTAATACTTTCTATTAGGACTAGTAAGGTATTGGACTATTAGGACTCTATTAGGACTATTAAGGGCATTCCTGCAGTTCTTTCTTTCTGAAATAAGCTCATGTGCCTTATCACACAAATAATTCTGCTTCCTCCGTTCCTTTTTTCCTAAAAGAGTACTGTTAGCTTCCAAAAAAGCCTGTTTAAAATGGCCCCATTCTTCCTCAACTTCAGTGGTAAGCAAACCATTACTGTCATAATGATTAAGTAATCTATCATGTAAGCTTTAGCTATAACTGGGTCTTTCAGAGCATCAGTATTAAAGGTAAATTTTTTAACCCTAGCACAACACTTCTTAAGTTTAAGTTGCAAGACACTTTTAATAAAGTAATTGTCAGATCCAATTTCAGCTACCCTATATAACCTGGTATTCTTAACAGAACTAGCCTATTTGCTGTTAATTAATGTATAATCAATCATATTCTTATGCAGCCCATCAGATGAAACCCATGTGTACTTATGTATGTCGCGGTATTTGTAATAAGTTATTCTCAAACCATTAAGTTTATTTACCTGTAGGAGATGTTGCCCATTGCAGCTACCAATACCAAAAGCCCTTATCACTCCTCCCCAAAGGTCAGAGTCAGTACCAACTTTGGCATTGAAGTCACCTAGAACAAGGGTAATAATCTCCTTTCTTGACAGAATTCGAAATATCCTTAAGTTGTTCATATAGAGTCAACATTAAAGCCAGTAATGCATTTCATTAGAAAAATGTGAGTAGAATTAATTACATTGTTTTAGACTTTGAAAAAAAGACAAAAATGTATATCCTTAAATGACTTTTTTAAATAAAAATTGTTATGTTGCATTTAGAAATGATACGCTTTTATTGATTTATCCATTGTATAATTTCGAAAGTTTGTCTCTGTCTATTTGCACAAGAATTGTTCCTAAAAGGTGACAACTGGGGTCACCAAATTTCGTCTACAGCTTCATCTCATCGTAAACTAGTGCACCATCAGGGTTTCGACTCCATAAAATTAAGGGGCGGTGGTGGCTCAATCGGTAGTGCGCCAGGCTCGTAATCTGTAGTTCTCAGGTTCGAGTCCCAGGTGGGTCAGCGTTAAGATTTATCTCCGCAAAATTCCCTGCCCATGGTCAGTAGGGGACACCGATGGGCTTGGAAAGGCCTCCGTCCGTCGGATGGGACGTTAAGCCGTGGCCCCGTGTGCGGGAGAGCCATATCCTGTGCACGTTAAAGAACACGCTGGATGGCCTTGACGGGAGGCTACCATCTGTCTCCCAACAGCTGTTCCAGTGGGTCCCCTCCCCCAACCTTCTCTGAGCCATCGGGGTCCATGTGACCTGGCCATTTAGCCCATGGTGTGCAAAAAAGTGCCGCTCAGAGGTAAAATAACCCAACTCCATAAAATTAGGCCCTCTTTCAAACATTGGCCGAAAAAAGTTTGTCCAGTGATAACTCTTCCCCCCCTATCGATAACGTACTATTTCATTCATAACTGTCAACTGGGACAACAACATGGAGCTATAGCTAATAATAAATCCTTCTGTAAGGTAGACAACGGCAGCACCCCCCCCCCCAGAGTTTTCGGACACTTGCGGCGAGTTTAATTTTGACACACCGCAATTAAGAGACCCGATCTATAAACTTTATGCAGAAAGTAGCAAGTGGAACCACCATACCAAATTCGGGATTGATCAGTCAAGTATCTGCAGAATTACAGGGAGCTGAAAATTTCTGCCACCAGTGATGACACCCCGGAGGTATAAAAAGCCTTTATCCCTGCACCCTTTCGAAATACACCTGGAAGCTTGATACTCTGAATTATTTACTAGATGATAATGCCAGAGGACAGCCAGAAAATTCTGCCAGTAATACTTAATATATACAAAGATAAAAGTTGTCGTAGCAACATATGCCTTGATGAGACCATAACGAAAGCATATGATCATGATGACATCAGACCATGACGAAGAGCATATGCTAATATACGATGCATAGCAATGGATAGACAGGAATACTCCTTATGTGTCAAAATAAATTCTTGACAAGTTGGTAGCAGAAACGAGTTGTTGCGGTGATCAATAGGGAGTATGATCGCCCTTGACAGCCATTCATGTTGCACAAGGATCATGAATGACGGGGACAAAATGGCGGATGAGGTAGAATGGCAGTAAACGCCAGAGATCGCAGCTCTAGGAGGATTCTGGGACAGGATGAAGAGCAGCAGTGCGTCTCCCCAGAGTGTCCTGGATATGCTCAACAGGATTAAGGATCCGGAAACCTGGATGACCACTTCATCCTGTACATGTCTTCATTCTCAATTAAATGCTGACCAGCAGAGCTCTTATGAAAACGAGGATTATCATCCATAAAAAGTGAACTTAAGGGGAACAGGACCTTGAAAAGCTTTAAATAGGGCTAAAGGATCTCCTCTAGGTATCTTTCAGCATGCACGGTGCACTCTCAAACACATAAAGTGGCGTATGTCATCCAATATTATGCCTCCCCACACCAAAAGACATCCTCTTCCATAGTGGCCTCGTTCCCGGATGTTGCAGGAATGATTTTGAGTTCTGCACTCTTTCCAGATGAGCACGCATCAGGAAACTCAGCGAATGGGACCCAGCCATGAAGAGCACACGTGCTGTTCACAGTTCAGTTGTGATACTGCCTGCACCATGTCCTTTAAGCTCTTCTTTGAGAGGGCTGAGGAAGAAATAAAGCATCTGTCTCTTAGCATATAGACTCCTCTAACGAAGTCGTCTGGATACATTCTCTTTGACACCATCATACCTGAAGCACAGGCGAGCTTGAGAGCGAGTTGTCTGGCTGTCATCTCCATATTTCTTCTCCCTGTTAAGATCGGACATCAATACTATTGTGACCATTGGCATGCACGGAACTTCTCATCGAGACGCATTCCCATAACCTGAAGATGACCATTCGAGAAATATTATGCACTCTGGCTACCACAGCTTGGGTCTCTCGTCCAAACATCCTACCAATGGCTATCTACCTCTACGAATCCTCCAAGCTACTTCGAGTGTTCGTCTGCATGTTCTCCAACACCTCTTGCAAGCTAAGTCGCTCAGTATCGTACGAAGTACGATATGACGAGCTCTATTTTTCTCTCTCTTTTATAGCGTGCCTTATGTGCATTGCGTTTTGCATATGCCTGTGCAAGCATTGTTCACGTGGTATTCCTTTTTACTAATGTTCTTTGTCATGGTATAATGTATCTGCCTACCGGATTTCATTAAATTCTAGCCAGTCGTTTTGTTGATGCATCAACTTTTATGCTTGTAGCTAAGCTTTTGTGGGGGGTGAGTTTCTCAAAGGGATTGCGTTTCTCTAAACAAATAGTTAAAGCAGTTCTTCACTTATAAGATTGACAACACTAACCTGAGTAGCCTATGTTGGGTTAATTTCGGTTTTCAATTTGTGGAAAATTTAAAATATCAGTGTCTATTTAAAGATAGGTGAAGAGGAGAGTGATTGTGAAATGATCGACATCAGTGGAAAACCGTGAGAAATATGAATACACCAACTATTTAAAACATATATATATAAGACTTTCACAATCAGTATACTCAAAATTATCTAGGGCAGAGGTTCTCAACTTGGGGTACGCAGTAACATTTTTTGGGGTACGCCGTGAGAGCTCAAAAGTCGCTAGATCTAGTAAAAATATATATGTTTTATTCCCATTGTTATACTATAACTATAGTTTTATCTATCTATACAAGGGGTACATCAGTTTTTGTGGAGATAAATCTCAACGCTGGCCCAGCTGGGGCACGAACTGGGAACTGCGGATTACGAGCCTAACAAGCTCAGACTGAGTCACACCGGCTCTCATAGAATGCACCACGGGCAACGAAAGCTCAGGGAGATTTAAAAGTCACATTAATGTATAAATGACCGACAAGGTCCTAGTTTAGTGGTTACAACACTGGCATAAATCTGAAGAGACGTGGGGTTCGAATCGCGCGGATCGTCTAATACTAATTTTTCTCACGAAACATTTATTGATTTCTGTGTCGATTGATAACTTTGTGCACTTACTATTGAAAATTAAAACACATTTTATGAACGAAATTTTGTGAACCTTTTTTTACCCTTAAAATTCCAAAAGTGAAAAAAAAAGTACTACTGTTTTAAAATACTGTGAGCTATGCAAATTTATACATTTCACCATTTAAGTTTATTCCGATTGTAATTGGTTTCTGAACTGTTGGTTAAACGCATTTATGAATATTCACAGAAAAAATTAATTCCACTGTATTCATTTCCAGAAACTTTCTACCATATACAAAACTGAAACTGGTATTTAAAGAAACAAAAGTATAAAAATGCAGATAGCTCGTTAGTTTACGAAAACAATCTTTCAATAGCAGAAATTGGAGTTAAAACAGTCTGCAACGAGTGCCAAAGGCAGCCAATTATCAACCTCCAGTCGGATTTATCCGGCTTACAAGAATTCCGCAGTGCTAGTTGGATACGGCTTGCGCAAGTATTTGAATGCATATAACAAATCCTGCACTCAAGGCTTCAAAACACACTTATTACTGAAAAACAAGAGAGCGAAATCCACTTCGCTCATAAACTGAGCAAAGATATAGCCTAGGAAGAGAAAAATCTGAAGACGGCTTCTTTTATCGAGATTTCTATAATCTAAATTCTACTGGGAGAAGGCTTAGAATAAACAGCTTCACTTTGTACGAATAATAATTGTGTTTTCGACTAATGTGATTTCTGTTCCCTTGAGTCTTCGAGGCTTATGTCAGTGCTTTCTACATTTCGATCTTCCTGCTCCTTAAGTTCTGTTTTTGTTTTATAGATCCAGCGTTACTCTTCATTCAGTAATGTTGTTTACCATTTAGTTCTCCCACTCGACTCATTTATCTATTTTTTGTGCGTGTTCGTTCCTCTCACTTGAAAACGTAACTTCTTTCGGATGTCGTGTATATTTCTTCGAAATCTAGAGAATGTCGTTGCGAAATATTGAGTTCCGTCTGTAACTGATGAACCGATCTGTAAACTGACGAAAGTAGCGAAAAGAAAACGAAAAAATGAAACACATATTTGAAAAATCACTTGCACCGAAAAACAAAAATACTTAAGTGACAATATCAGCTCTTATATAAGTCGTTAAGGCCGGATATAAAAGGGCATGCAATCAAGACGACTCTTGGTCTCTGGCGCCCTCCCGGGGGGGTGAGTTTCTCAAAGGGATTGCGTTTCTCTAAACAAATAGTTAAAGCAGTTCTTCACTTATAAGATTGATAACACTAACCTGAGTAACCTATGTTGGGTTAATTTCGGTTTTCAATTTGTGGAAAATTTAAAATATCAGTCTCTATTTAAAGATAGGTGAAGAGGAGAGTGATTGTGAAATGATCGACATCAGTGGAAAACCGTGAGAAATATGAATACACCAACTATTTAAAACATATATATATACATAAAAGACTTTCACAATCAGTATACTCAAAATTATCTAGGGCAGAGGTTCTCAACTTGGGGTACGCAGTAACATTTTTTGGGGTACGCCGTGAGAGCTCAAAAGTCGCTAGATCTAGTAAAAATATATATGTTTTATTCCCATTGTTATACTATAACTATAGTTTTATCTATCTATACAAGGGGTACGTCAGTTACATACACATTTCCAGAGGGTACGTGAAGCATAAAAGGTTGAGAACCACTGATCTAGGGAAGGGAGTTGGGTCAAACGCTTGACAGACTCATAATCTGTAGTTCCTAGGTTCGAGTCCCCCTAGTTGAGATTTATCACCGCTAGACCACCACCCTGTCCTAGGTCAGAAAGGGAACATCGTCGTCCGTTGGATGGGATATTAAGCCGTGAATCCGTGTGCGGGAGAGAGTGACACCCTGTGAAAATTAAAGAACACTGGATGGCCTTGATGGGAGGCTACCATGTGTCTCCCAATAGCTATCCAGTGGGTCCCTTCCCTCCAAACTTTTATGAGACCTTGGGTTCCTTGTCCGAGCTGCACTTTTTTTCAGACAATGGGCTAGACAAGATCACATGTATCACAGAGTTTTTCACACAATTGATTAAATGGCCAGGCCATATACCTTTAGTTATTAAAGCTGATTGTTAGTTTGGATGCGTGGTTTCAACAACAGTCAAAAAGTTTGGGAATAAGAAGCAATCTCATTTGATACCATTGCATTCCAGCTTTCACGAAAAATCGATTCTTTGAGAGCCACATTTTTGCACACAATGAGCTAAATGGTCAGGTCACAAGAACCCCGATGGCTCAGAGAAAGTTGGGGGTTGGGTTGGGTTGTTTTACCTCTGAGCGGCACTATTTTGCACACCATGGGCAAAATGGCCAGGTCACATGGACCCGAAGGCTCAGAGAAGGTTGGGGGAGGGGACCCACTGCACAGTTGTTGGGAGACTGAAGGTAGCCTCCCGTCAAGGTCATCCAGCATGTTCTTTAACGTGAACGGGTATGGGTCTCCCGCACACGGAATCACGACTTAACGTCGCATCCAACGGACGGTCCTTTGGTGTCTATTGGTGTTCCAAGCCCATTGGTGTCTGCTACCAACGCCCCCTAGAGAGAAGGCCTGACTGCTCATGCCCACTTTCTTGGTAACGTCATGACTAGACGACCAAGGTAAGACTGCGAAGTGACCGTGTGATTCGGACTTGCACATTTTTGACAAAATATGTCATATTGAAGTCCACCTATAGATTTACTTTTTGCAAGCCCAAAAATCTCAATTTAGTAACGTTATTGTGGTTTATAAAAAGCACATTCTCAATTTTACTTAATTTGCCATTTAAACGTCCTTATGATCTCTAGTTAAAGTTAAGAATTTTCTTAAGGTAGCAAAGTTCAAGTTTTGTGTTTCTTAATGCTCTATACACCATCCCTTGATTATTGTTCCATGAGAATTCAATTATTTAGAGCAGCCCCATCCAACCCGCGGTTCAATGATGATGAAACTTGCTGTTTATAAAACAAATAATCAATATACTGAATCTAGTTCATTACTTCCAATTTTTTGACCAGTTTTAGTTAGACGGGTCTGATTTATAGACAATCATTCAAGTTAATTGTAATTTTGGGTTTCATGTGTATATCATTTTTGGGCATTTTTGAAACCAGAAAGCTTTGATCAGTGTCTAAAATTCTGTATAATGATAATAATTCTAATATATTTCTTTAAAATTATTAAGCAATAGATAGCGCTTATTTGTAAAAAGTGTTACAGGGGAATATTACTATTCCTTGTATTTATATTAAGTTGAAAAATAATGTCTTGATCATTACCAATATTTTGGAGTATATTGTCAAGCTGGATTTCGAGTAAATGCTTGAAATTTAAATATAGCAAATTTTAACTGCATCATTTTGGCTGACCAGTATGAGGTCGTTGTAAAAATGGTTTCAATGCTAAAATTTTGATAAATTGTTTCAGAAGGCTTGCATATGAAAAAAAGCTTATGGCAATGATGCATAGTTTTATCTTTAAATTAATTTTCAACTGCCGTTGAAAATGGAGCAATATTTTTAACTTTAATAATAGAAATTGTTTTTGTGAAGTAGCCGTGTTTTCTTAAGTGCCATACACTAATAAAACTATGACAATATTTGCCTCTGGTAGGTTGGGTTGTTTTACCTCTGAGCGGCACTTTTTTGCACACCATGGGCTAAATGGCCAGGTCACATGGACCCCAAAGGCTCAGAGAAGGTTGGGGGAGGGGACCCACTGGAACAGCTGTTGGGAGACAGATGGTAGCCTCCCGTCAAGGCCATCCAGCGTGTTCTTTAACGTGCACAGGGTGTGGCTCTCCCGCACACGGGGCCTTGGCTTAACGTCCCATCCGACGGACGGCGGCCTATCCAAGCCCATCGGTGTCCCCAACTGACCGTGGGCAGGGCGAGGAATTTTGCGGAGATAAATCTGTACACTGACCCAGCTGGGACTCGAACCTGGGAACTACAGATTACGAGCCTGGCGCGCTACCGACTGAGCCACCCCTGCCCCCAATGCCTCTAGTGAATTTGGGATGTCCATTTTCAGGAATCTAATTTTTACATTGTCTCTACCATATTCTAATAGTGTAAATTCGACTAATGGATGACTATGAAAATGTCAATATCAATATTATGTTAGTGGTACATAAAGACTCTTTTCATTTCACTTAAAAACTCAAATTATTGTCCTAAGGTTAAATGGTCAAATCACTAACATGTCACTTTGACCAACTCAGGATCGTACTTATTAAAACCAAAAATAATATTTATCTCTAAAAATAAAAAAAGCTAGTTTTTTCTTTGAAAACTAGCTAAATGATCGCACAAATAAATTATAAATTGCATAAAAATATACAATATATAAACTTTTAAACTATTTGTAGTATGATTCAAAACAAAAAAATATTAATGCCGTTCAAAGTTTGGTAATAGTATATGAAGCGCGGCAGCAATTATAAATGTTAGAGAGTTGCTCTCACTCTCTGCTTGCTTCTGTGACGTCATTGCCAAGCACCTTGGCCTTCTCTCTAGGTGGCGCTGTCCCTACTGACCGAGGGCAAGATGGAGGGTTTTGCGGAGATAAATCTCAATGTTGTCCCAGGTGGGACGGAACCTGAGAACTGCAGTATACGAGCTTGGCGCGCTACCGACTGAGCCATCCCTAAGAAAATCGGCTTTGAAATCCATTAAGCTTTTCTTCTGTTTCACAGGGTTTTGGAAATTAACAGTCCTATCATAAAAAAAAAAGAACTAATTTCTCAAGAATTTGTGCAAAGTTCTTTCGTTAGAAAATCGAAAATTCTGAGTTGTCTAGAGTCCCTCTATTAGCAACCAAGGTATCGATAGGGGCCGCAGAAATGTTATTTTATCTCTTGAGCTCTTAAATCGGTCTATATGACTGTTTTAATTATACAGACGTTTAGAGGGGCGGGGGTGGTTCAGTCGGTAGTGCGCCAGGCTCGTAATCTGCAGTTCCCAGGTTCGAGTCCCAACTGGGTCAGCGTCGAGATTTATCTCCGCAAAATTCCCCGTCCTGCCCACGGTCAGTAGGGGACACCGATGGGCTTAGAAAGGCCGCCGTCCGTCGGATGGGACGTTAAGCCGTGGCCCCGTGTGCAGGAAAGCCATACCCTGTGCACGTTAAAGAACACGCTGGATGGCCTTGACGGGAGGCTACCATCTGTCTCCCAACAGCTGTTCCAGTGGGTCCCCTCCCCCAACCTTCTCTGAGCCTTCGGGGTCCCTGTGACCTGGCCATTTAGCCCATGGTGTGCAAAAAAGTGCCGCTCAGAGGTAAAACAACCCAACACAGACATTTAGGTATTTTATTTTAATAAACGAGTTTTCGTTCTAAGACAAGTGCAATATCAGTATTTTCGTTCGTGGAAATCGCTAGAATTCGTGATTGAAAAGGCTTTACTTTGAAACAAACCATTGCAAAGTTTGATGTACATAAGAACTGATAATCTGCTCAGCCTCATGTATACATACACTATATATAAAAAGTGTCTGGACATTTTCAACTCTGTTTAAGTGAACGAATAGCAACATTCAAATCTATCTAACTTTGAAAATAAGTTTTTTACGGAAAAAAAAGTCACTAGACATAAATTGAAGATCTCGGTCAGAGCCCTCTAAATATCTATTTTCTCTAATATTAAAGTTATGGAAGCTGAAACATTTAAGTGAAACTTTTGATAGCTTTGAAAATTTACTTCAAAAAGTTAAATCACAACTGTTAAAACAAGTTGTTCCCAATATAATGCGATATTTGAATTTTGTGTATGGAGTTTTCATCACTTTGGGGGGAAAATGTTTGGAAGTGTAGTGTGTGATAACATCTGTTGTTTAATATTTAAAGAGTTATGGAAGCTATAATATTAGATTAATATTATAGAAAATAGAGATTTAGAGCGCTCTGACGGAGATCTTCAATTTATGTCTAGTAACTTTTTTTTCCCCCGTAAAAAACTTATTTTCAAAGTAGATAGATTTGAATGTGGCTATTCGTTCACTTAACATGAAAGTGTCCGTACACTTTTTGCAATATAGTGTAAGAGTTGTGTGCTCCCTTTTGTTGAAAAAATTTATCCGGAAACTTCCGTTCTCTCCCTCTGTGAGAAATGAGAACCGACAAGCTTGGGAAGATCGCCATCCGTCGGATGATACGTTAAGCTGTGGCTCTGTATGCAAGAGCCCTCCTGACTTGTGTACATTAAATGAAACGTGGATGACATTGATGTGAGGGTTTCATTTGGCTCCTATCAACTGTCCAGTAGATCCTCTTTCCCAAATTTAAATGAGCCTTCTGGGTCTTTGTGATCTGGCTATTAGCACTGTGTTCAAACAAAGCGCCTCTCTTAGGTAAAGCAATCCAAACCCTCACATTTGCAGAAGTACATATTGCAGAAGGTACACTCACATTTTACGTATTATAAATCAATCTGCAAGCTACTTCATGAATAACAGTGGACTCCATCAAATTTCTTTCTAAGCGAAATGTTGACTCTAACTGGCAATAATAAGGTCTAGTCCTTTATACGAAGGGAAAAGGTTTCACATCCGTTCGTTTTAACGAAATATATCTTCTAACAGTATATAATAACAATTATCTGGAAATTGCCCATTTTCCAGACGTAATAAACTTTCTATTATCCATCGGTTAGATTAGGGGTTCTCAACGTGGGGTACGCGGTAAATTGTTTTGGGATAAGCCGTGAGAGCTCAAAAGCCGCTAGATCTAGTAACAAAGTAAAAGTTTATAATTTTATAAGATTTGTTTAAATTATTTATGTCATTTTTTGTGTTTATTGACGTATGTAATTCATTGTGTATATATATTATTCCCATTTTTATAATTATAGTTTTATCTATCTATACAAGGGGTACGCCAGTTACAAACACATTTCCAGGGAGCACGTGAAGCATAAAAGGTTGAGAACCACTGTGTTAAATAGTCCAGGAGAGACCTAGACAGTTCCAATAAACATCGACATATATTTGCAAAACTTTTAATCATATTTACATCATATTATGAACCTCAAAATGATGAATATTTCTTTCTACGTATACTCTTCTTCCTGAAATTCTTCAAATAATAAACTGCTGAAAAACACTAGCACACTAGAACTGGCAATTTATGGATAAACATGAGATATAGCCATCTGACATATCGGGAATATTAATAGACACCTTGCACTTATTCCATCTCACGAAGCAATGTTAAAATCACTCCCAATTCTCTAAATCATTCCCCGACTGAAAGGAATATCTGTCATATCGACGTTGGACTAAATTTCGTTATACTCCTGGAGTTCCTTTTTCGTGGCTTCACTCTATGAGCGATGTGTGTTTCAAGTCTCCTGGGCTCAAAATCCAATACTCTCTGAGGGTTACGTTTATCACTCACTGACTGCGATATCGTTCCGCCAAAGAATAAAAGCCTAAATGAACTATTTTCTCATCTCAGGACTGAAGGCAAAATATTGGAAGTAGAAAGAGGAAAATGGTATTTTTAAAATACGTATTTTTCTTTTTTGCTCTTAAGTTATTCATATACAGAAAGATTGAAAATCAGGACAAATGCATGAAAATTAGAATGAGTACAGTCGCTCAAAAAAGTATCCGAACACTATGGTTGATTACAGAATTCAGAAAAAATATCTGGCCAGATTACATAATATCTGGCAACGATTACGTAACACGAAGGTTGCCAGATCACTAATTTCTAAAAAAAATGTTGCCAGATATTTTTTCTGAATTCTGTAATCAACCATAGTGTTCGGATATTTTTTTGAGCGACTGTACTATAGTTTTATCTATCTATAAAAGGATACTCCAGTTACATTCTGTAATTCAGCAGTATATTAATATCTGTAAGATTAAAAGGGGAAACCTGCGTTTTTGTGTGTGTCTGTGGCAGCCATACATAAACTCATCGGGGAACCGTGGTAGAAGCTTTAAAAATTGGCAGTGACCAGTTTCAAGTTGAAATTCCAAAAGGGAGGGGGGGGGGCTTACTAGTGGCCAATCATTAAAATTAAATAAAAAAGAGCTTGCTAGAATCAAAAATATTTACTATGCAATTCCTACGGGAAAGCGTAATCGCTGACAAATCTATTGTTGCCATTTTCCAAAGTCTAGGAGTGATTTCATATTTAGGAGTTGGCAACACTGCATTTCATTGTTTTTCTTTATTACAACTTGTGTTGAATCTATGATAGTGTGTTGGGGGAGGTGTGTATACTACCAGAGCCACCTAGAGCAGTGGTTCTCAACCTTTTATGCTTCACGTACCCCCTGGAAATGTGTATGTAACTGGAGTATCCCTTGTATAGATAGATAAAACTATAGATATAGTATAACAATGGTTATTTTTACTTTGTTACTAGATCTAGCGATTTCTGAGCTCTCACGGCGTACCCCAAAATATTTTACTGCGTACCCCTTGTTGAGAACCCCTGATCTAAATAATAAGAATAATGAAAGCGAAAGAAAGATATGAAATAAAAAACTAAACCCATCTTTTTTAGCAGTTGTTTGAATCTTCCTATTATTTAATAGCAGTAATTCCTGGAAGGAAGGGAGAATGGACTGGCGGACACGTTTGACAGAAAATGGCAGTTTCCTAGTGGTTCCGCGGCTATTTGAGCGATTGGTGCCAAATTTGGTGAGGTAGTCCTATTTAATTTTAACCCTCTTGGGACAAGAAATCGAGTTCCTAGCTACCGTGGGTCAGTAGAGATCCCTTGAAAAGCGTCTGAAATTTCTGGGGTTGCTGCAGTCGCCTACGTTGTGAAGGAAGTAGTACCTGTGGACAGGTGTGAATGAAGTTATCGATGGAGATACATTTGCCTCCAAACTTTTACAAAATTTAATTGTGACTAGAGGTGGTAGAAAGGTGTGAATGAACTTATCGATGGGAAGTCTTATTAATATGTTTCCCGCCAAAATTTTGCCATGGGTTAGTACTAGTATGGTATATTTTTAGTCTTTTATTTTCATTTGCAGTTTTAAAACTTCTGCTTAGAAAAGACCAGATGCGGTCCTCATTTGTCTCGTTTCTAACACAGGAAAGGTTTAAGATCTAGTTTCCCAGACAGATATTCTCTATGACGCATTCTACTGAAAAGCTTCGTGGTCATCAAATCTTAAGGACGCTTTTGCCGACCAAGAAGCAGCATACAAACTGGTCTGACCTTTTAGTATGCACCACATATTAAATTGTTGCTTCATGAACTTAATGCCTCTTTCAACGAATTACAAGCTTTTAGAAACCCACCTAAATATCTTTTTTGAAAAGGGGACGGCTAATTTGGATGCAGTCCATGCTCGTAATCTGTAGTATTTAGGTTCGACTCCCAACTTTGCCTTAATTGAGATTTATCTCCGAAAAGAACCACTTTGCCCTTGTGATAAAGGGAACACCAAGGGCTTGAAAATGTAGTCGTCCGTCGCATGGGACGTTAAGTTGCAGCACTGTACAGAAGAGCCATATCCTGTGCACCTTAAAGAATACTCTGAACAACTTTGACGTGACGCTTCCATCTGTATCCTAACAGCTGTCCAGTCCATCCCCTACCAATTTAGCCCATTGTATGGGTTGGGTTGTGTTGTTTTACCTCTGAGCGGCACTTTTTTGCACGCCATGGGCTAAATGGCCAGGTCACATGGACCCCGAAGGCTCAGAGAAGGTTGGGGGAGGGGACCCACTGGAACAGCTGTTGGGAGACAAATGGTAGCCTCCCGTCAAGGCCATCCAGCGTGTTCTTTAACGTGCACAGGGTATGGCTCTCCCGCACACGGGGCCTCGGCTTAACGTCCCATCCGACGGACGGCGGCCTTTCCAAGCCCATCGGTGTCCCCTACTGACCGCGGGCAGGGCGGGGAATTTTGCGGAGATAAATCTCAACGCTGACCCAGTTGGGACTCGAACCTGGGGCCCATTGTATGAAAAGTAAATGCAGCTCAGAGTAAAACAACCCAACCCTTCCAGAAAAAAAGTCGAACTAATGACAAAACCTCAGTGTTGAAATGTTTTCAGCCAGAACTGACAATGGTCAGGTTAAGACACAGAGACTGAAAAGCTTTCGCCTTTCATTAATACCAAAAAAATAATATTTATTAGCTAAGAAAGCTAAATCAATCGAAAGACCTATCACGAAAAAATAAAGCTATTTCTTTTTGCGCTCGTAAGGAAAGCTTTCTTTTAAAAGAGAAAGCGCCGTTGCTCGATGATGAAGACTGCCGAGAAGAAAGAAATGAGGACAGTAAATCAGACCCTCAGTAAGTGGAAGAGCGTTGCAGGTGTTTCAGTGAAAGACGACCTGCTGCTGATGAAGATGCTGCAGCGCACTGAGAGGAACAGGACTCTTGGACTTCCTCTGCTCCCTACGGACATGCGAGAAGGTCTGACTGCGCAAAAACAACGGAAGCAGGAGCGAACCTTTCTAAAGTTAAGACCACCTAAAGTAGATTGTTGACGGTACTACTGCTCCTGCTGTAGGTGGCGTTGACAGCCCATGATGAAAAACTCTCTCTGCTAGTCACTCTCGACCCAACTGTTCTTAAAGTATTATTGGGAAAGAAAATATAATATTTACTTTAACACAATTTACGGCTTTAAATCTACTGAAACACAAGGTTGGGTTGGGTTGTTTTACCTCTGAGCGGCAGGGGCGGGGGTGGCTCAGTCGGTAGCGCGCCAGGCTCGTAATCTGTAGTTCCCAGGTTCGAGTCCCAGCTGGGTCAGCGTTGAGATTTATCTCCGCAAAATTCCCCGCCCTGCCCACGGTCAGTAGGGGACACCGGTGGGCTTGGAAAGGCCGCCGTCCGTCGGATGGGACGTTAAGCCGTGGCCCCGTGTGCGGGAGAGTCATACCCTGTGCACGTTAAAGAACACGCTGGATGGCCTTGACGGGAGGCTACCATCTGTCTCCCAACAGCTGTTCCAGTGGGTCCCCTCCCCCAACCTTCTCTGAGCCTTCGGGGTCCATGTGACCTGGCCATTTAGCCCTTGGTGTGCAAAAAAGTGCCGCTCAGAGGTAAAACAACCCAACCCAACCCTCTGAGCGGCACTTTTTTGCACACCATGGGCTAAATGGCCAGGTCAACATGGACCACAAAGGCTCAGAGAAGGTTGGGGGAGGGGACCCACTGGAACAGCTGTTGGGAGACAGATGGTAGACTCCCGTCAAGGCCATGCAGTGTGTTCTTTAACGTGCACAGGGTATGGCTCTCCCGCACACGGGGCCACGACTTAACGTCCCATCCGACGGACGGCGGCCTTTCCAAGCCCATCGGTGTCCCCTACTGACCGTGGGCAGGGCGGGGAATTTTGCGGAGATAAATCTCAATGCTGACCCAGCTGGGACTCGAACCTGGGAACTACAGATTACGAGCCTGGCGCGCTACCGACTGAGCCACCCCCGCCCCAAAACACAAGGCATTCTGCTTTCAACTCCAGGAAGTTAGGAACAATTAGGTGTTCTTTTGAAGGGGACTTGATACGTTGAGCAATGTTGGTTTTCAGATTCAATTATGCATTTTTGGATATGAATAGTTTACGTGGAACTACAAATCTGAAAAATAGAACCCTTGTCATTAATAATTTGAGTTTGAGATTATTTAGAATCCATCCCAATTCTTTGTCGCGAAGGTATTGTAATGAAATCTCGTATAAAGCTTTCGTAGTATATTATATATTTTTGACGATGTTTTGCTACTTTTGATTTGCAGACTACAAAGTAGATCGCTAAATATGTTCTGAATTCAAAGCAACATTGTCGTAAAACATCTATAACCGTTGAAATCGAGTGACGGGTTAAAATGAATTGATCAGTGGAGAGATGTGGTCGACAGATTTGCATGATACCTACGAGGAGAGGTAAATGATTTTTTTTACGTAGCGTTGCATGGAAGAGGCTGGGTTGTTTTTCTTCTGAACTGCAGGAGCGGTTGGCTCATTTATGAGCCTGATGCACATGATTACCGCACCAAGCTCATAATCTGCAGTTCCCAGGTTCGAGTCTCACCTGAGCCAGCATTGAGGTTTATTGTTGCTAAATCCACGACCCTACAATCTGTGAGAAAGGGGACGTAGTTGGGTTTCGAAATACCACCATCTGTCGGACAGGAAAGATCCACATCCTGTGCACATTAAAGAACACGCTAGATTAGCATTGATGGGAGACTGCCACCTGTCTCCTAACCGGTGTCTAGTGAGTCCACATTCCCAATCTTCTGAGTCCTTGTGGTTCTGTGACCTGGTCATTTAGCCCATTGTGTGCGAAAACGTTCAGTCGAAGTTGAAACAACTCAACTGTGACCTTTGGTACCTTTTTTAAATACAATGGGCTAGACAAGGTCACATGGGCTCAGGGAAGGTTGGGGGCAGCTGTTAGGAGACAGTTGGTAGCCTCCTGTCAAGGCCATCCAGCGTGTTTTTGCCTACACATGACTTAATGTCCTACTCGACGTAATAGTAAGTTTAGTAAGCAAATAGTAGTGCTAGTAACCTGCAGTTCCGAGCCTAACTGTCCCAGTGTTGAGATTTACCTCCGTTAACCCCCGTTCTGCTCTCGGTGAGAAAGGGAGATACGGATGGTCTTGGAAAGGCTGCTGTCCTTTGGATGAAACATAAAACAATGATTCTCTGTGCAAGAGATAGGAGATCTACACTCTGCTCACAATGAAGAATTTGTTAGATGGCCTTGATGCGAAGTGTTGATCTCTCTCCCCTAAGATCTGCTGTAGTTCCCAGGTTCGAGTCCCAGCTGGGTCAGCGTTGAGATTTATCTCCGCAAAACTCCCCGCCCTGCCCACGGTCAGTAGGGGACACCGATGGGCTTGGAAAGGCCGCCGTCCGTCGGATGGGACGTTAAGCCGTGGCCCCGTGTGTGGGAGAGCCATACCCTGTGCACGTTAAAGAACACGCTGGATGGCCTTGACGGGAGGCTACCATCTGTCTCCCAACAGCTGTTCCAGTGGGTCCCCTCCCCGAACCTTCTTTGAGCCTTCGGGGTCCATGTGACCTGGCCATTTAGTCCATTGTGTGCAAAAAAGTGCCGCTCATAGGTAAAATAACCCAACCCAACCCTAAGATCTGCCCAATGGATCCTCATCACCAACGTTTTCTGATCCCTTGGGGTCAATGTGACATGACCATAGCCCGTTGTGCGCCAAAAAAAAGTGCAACTCAGAATGAAACTCATCGACAGGCTAAATAGTACATGTAAACACCAGTTTCAAAGTTGTTTTTTCAAACACCAGCTAAAACTACCCTTAAGTCATAGAGACTAGGACTACTCTACCACCAGTCGTATATTTTAGTACTGGCGTCCGCCTCAGCTAACAGAAAACGTGATTGTGGCTTTTTCGGAGCATGACCATATTTGGAGAACCTGTAGCTTTACGATCCTGTTCTGTCCTAGAAGTAACATAGAACAGCACATATTTGCATCAAGAATATTGCTAATGTACTAATAAGAAAAAATTCAAAGGCCGGGTGGTATCTTAAAGTTTTTTTAAAAAAATATTATTCATCGGAACTACAGATTACGAGCCTAGTGCGCTACCGACTGAGCCACCCCCGCCCCCCATTCCTTAGGGCCATTAGTTATTCTGCAGGGTCGTGTCACATCCGCAACGTACGAATCCATTCTCGTGGGCCACCTGCACCCAATGTTGCTGACATTGTTCCCTAATGACCGTCCCTGGTTTCAAGTGGATAATGCACCCGTGCATTGTGCGAAACGTGTCAAGTTGTGGTTTGCAGAGGATGAGGTAAGCAGCTACCCTGGCCACCTCAATCTCCTGACCTCACTATTACTGAACATTTGTGGGACTATCTGGAGAGCAAGGTCAGATCATACTTTCCACTTCGAACATCACTGGCACAGTTGGGCCATATTTTACAGGAAGAATGATCCAACATTCCATTACCATATGTGCATGACTTATACTGTATAAGCCTATTCCATGTCGAATTGTGTCTGTTCTGAATTTCCGAGTTGTGTTGTTTTACCTCTGAGCGGCACTTTTTTGCACACCATGGGCTAAATGGCCAGGTCACATGGACCCCAAAGGCTCAGAGAAAGTTGGGGGAGGGGACCCACTGGAACAGCTGTTGGGAGACAGATGGTAGCCTCCCGTCAAGGCCATCCACCATGTTCTTTAACGTGCACAGGGTATGGCTCTCCAGCACACGGGGCCACAGCTTAACGTCCCATCCAACGGACGGTGGCCTTTCCAAGCCCATCGGTGTCCCCTACTGACCGTGGGCAGGGCGGGGAATTTTGCGGAGATAAATCTCAACGCTGACCCAGTTGGGACTCCTGAATTCCCGAGGTAGGCCTATAGCTTATTAATAAATGTTCTTCACAAACATGCTCCATTATTTTGATAAACACCTGTACTAATTTACAAGCTGGACGAGAATGAAGTTTGATATAAAATTTTCTTACAGAACTCGATTTTACAGAACAGCATTGTTCTTACAGAACAGCATTTTTGAAAATCGCTTAGAATTTTAAAATGTGCATTTATACGCTTTGCCACAGAAGATATATTGTAGCTCTAATTAATGTAGAATTTCAGTTTACAGATGAAAGACAGGAAAAAAAAAGTTAGTTGGTTCACTAATAAAACGAGCACAGGAAATCTCATGTAATTAGGTAACACGAGAAAAGTGAACTGAACTGAAAAAGAAAATTGGAATTCGTCCAGAGTGTGATCCGAAACGAATGATCATCTGATAACTTTCAGTTAGCTGAAAATTTAGCTTAGGATAGTTCAGTTTGGGGTGGTTGTTTTGGGTTTAAAACACATTAATAATTAAAGCTATGATGTAGCAATATTCAAAAATACAGAAGAAGAACAGTAGTGAAAATGGCTTTTTAGTAAAATAAGAAAACCCTCCTGATCAGGGGTCGGCTTGAAGCATTTCGTGATCGACCGACAAATAAAATTTTTTCCGTTCTGTTGTTCTCTAGGAACCACTTTCGAATTTCTTTCGTTTCTAAACATCACAGGAAAAACTAGTCGATCTTCAGAATTATTTTTTAAGTACCTCGTATGATGTTAAAGGTTGTTGACCCCTTGAATGAATATAGATAGGAATATTTTGATTTAAATCTGATTGACACTTTTTTGTTACACAATGAGCTAAATGATCAGGTTAAAAAGAATGCAAAAAAGGAATGCAAAAAAAAAAACAATCCTTGATCTATCCAAGAGCAGGACTTGTTGGCACACAGTGGGCTGAACGGCCAGGTCATATGGATCCCGAAGGCTCAGAGAAGGTTGGGGGAGGGAACCCAATGGAACAGCTGTTGGGAGAAAGATGGTAGCCTCCCGTCAAGGCCATCCAGCGCGTTCTTTAACGTGCACAGGGTATGGCTCTCCCGCACACGGGTCGCGGCTTAACGTCCCATCCGACGGACGGCGGCATTTTCAAGCCCATCGGTGTCCCATGCTGACCGTGAGCAGGGCGGGGACTTTTGCGGAGATAAATCTCAACGCTGACCCAGCTAGGACTCGAACCTGAGAACTATAGATTACCTGGTTTGAGTCCTAGCTGGGTCAGCCTGGTTCCAGCTAGGACCTAGTTCGAGTCCTAGTTACCGACTGAGCCCTCCCCCCCCAAGGGCTCGAGAAGCTTAGGGGAAGGGGACCCATAGGACAACAGTTAGGAAACAGAAGGTAGCCTCCCGTCAAGGCCATCCAACGTGTTCTTTAATTGTGCACAGGATATGCCTCTTCTGCACACGGTTTCACGGCTTAATGTGCACAGGATATGGCTTTTCTGCACACGGATTCACGGCTTAACGTTCCATCCGAAGGACGGTAGCCTTAACAAGACCATCGGTGTCCCCTTTCTGACCGAGGGCAGGGTGGGGTTTAGCGGGGATAAATCTCAAAGAAGCGGGGACTTTTGCGGAGGAAGGATTCGAGAACTGGTACTCCAGACTCAACAGACAGTTGTTGAAATTTGATGACCACATCGAAATATTTCAGTGCGTTATATCATGAAAAATACAAAGCAGTGTTTTTGCAAACAGAACAAAGTTTCAACTTTATATCACCCAGACCTTTCCAGGTTAATCGGTATCTCTTATCTTCGGTATCTCTTATCACACGGAGAGCAACATTCTAACAGACCTAGAAAAATCTGAAGATTAATATCTGCCCGTGAAATGACAAATATAAATGAAAAATGACCTTTAAAGAAGTGCAGCGACAGTCTTAGATGATTTATGTGCCGGAGAAACATCAGAATCACGCCTCGTGCGGCAATGTATGATGAAAAAAAGATGAAGGCAAAAAGAGTCGATTAGAAAAAATAAGAGAAATGGGGGCAAAAAAGAGAACATGGAAGAAGATTACTTGAACGAAGTAACCGTCTTCATCAATAAAAAGATTTCTAACACAAAACGTCTGAAGAAGATATTTTCCAACGTGTGAAGTAAGGCGAGCGAATATAATCAATATTCTAAAACTCAGAATCACTCAAAATCTATCTTGAAGTAACCACTTGCCACAAATGTATGATAGAATAAGAAATAATTCATCCAGAATGAAAAAACATTACGTAGGGAAGACAAAAATTTTGCCTTTTTTTTTTTCAGAAAACGGTAGATTATCATGTCTTATTTTCCGGGACATTTTTTTTCTTAGATCTGCTATATTTAGGATAAAGAAGAATCCTAGAAACTGCTCCTAGCTGCTTCAGGCTTTCTCATACAAGAAAGTGACTTACTAATAACGCAGTTAGGCTTAACTGACCTAGATTACAGCTAATTTGCATCTGAAAGTCCTACACAGGCTTTATATAAAGATGAAGAATATTCGTAATTTCGAAAAAATATGAACAAACATGCATATAGCACAAAAAAAATAACCCAATACATTTCAGGCAAATCAGAATTGTGTTCTTTATAATGCACCAGTTAAAAAAAGAGAAAGTGTAATGGACATCTAGTAATAGTATAATCGATTTAAGGGAAATTCCAGGTCTGTGCTTTCAATAGTACCATAGGGAGAAGATTAAACTTGCTCCCAAGAGATCTGAGATCACAAGTTTCTGACAGTCTTCAGGATTTGACTTACGATATTTAACCACTGAGTGGCACTTTTTTGCACATAAAGGGATAAATGGCCAGGTCACAAGGACCCCGAGGGCTCAGAGAAGGTCGGGGGAAGGAACCCACTGGAACAACTGTTGTGAGACAGATGGTAGCCTCCCGTCAAGGCCATCCAGCGTGTTCTTTAACGTTCACACGGTATGACTCTCCTGTACACGGGGACACGGCTTAACGTCTCCCATCCGACGAACGGCGTTCTTTCCAAGCCGATCGCTGTCCCCTACTGGCCGTGGGCGGGGAGTTTTGAGGAGATAAATTTCAACGCTGACCCAGCTGGGACTCGAACCTGGGAACTACAGATTACGAGCCTGGCGCGCTACCGACTGAGCCACCCCCGCCCCAAATACTAAACAGAAACTGAAAGTTCATAAGTAAGATCATGATAAACTCAAAGAGCCATTCATTTATTACAGACAGAGAATACGTCAAAAATCAAAACTGCATGGTGCTTATTTCTAAAGGTGATAATTAACTTTTTAATCAATCAAAAAAATATATATTTTAACTTATCTTTTTCAAAATTACAAGAAATAATAGCTTTTCGATTTTGAGAATGAAAATATTATCGCCTTACTAAATTTAGGGGAAAGCTGCTCCAAAATATTCAAAATTTCATTAAGTACAAAACAGTAATGAAATTAATAATGTAATTTAGTTTCATTAAATAGAATTTTACACTTTGCATAATCTACGACACAAAATAATTCATATTTGCACAATTCAACGACGAGATCTAGTTGGATCGTCAACATCAGAAATATTGAATGATAGCATCCTTGTTTCGACATAGAAAAGCGTCATATTGCCGAAAGCATTGATATCTGAAAATGCATATACACCGAAGAAACAAAACGTTATAACCACCTGCCTAATATGATGTTGGTCCACCATGTGCCGCCAAAACAGCTCTTACCGGCGAGCATGGACGCTACAAAATTTCTAAAGGTGTCTTGTGGTATCTGGTACCAACACGTTACAAGCAGATCCTTTAACTCTTTAAGTTACCTGGTTGAGCCGCTGCAGATCGGATATGTTATTCCAACACAAACCACAGATGCTCGATTGGATTGATGCCTGTGGAATTTAGAGGCCAGGGCAATACCTGGAAATCTTCTTCATGTTCCGCAAACCATTCTCGAACAATCTGGGTAATGCGGCATGGTGCACTATCCTGCTGAAGGCATTACTAGAGGGGTATACCTTTGCCATGAAAGGATGCAACTGGTCTGAAATAATGTTTATGTAGGTGGTAGACATCATAGTTTCCTGCACATGAATGACTGGACCCAGGGTTTCCCAGTAGAATATTATCCAAAGCATTACACTTCCTCCACCAGCTTGTTTTCGTCCACAATGCATCCTGGTGCCAACCTTTCCCCAGGTAAACGATACATGCATACCACCAGTACGTGTGCGCACCAGGTACCACCGGGTATGCACATGTACCCGGTGGTACCTGATGCAACAGGAAACAAGATTCATCGGACCAGACGACCTTCCAATCATTCAAGGTGAAGTTTTAATGCTCAAGTGCCCATTGTAGGCGCTTTCGACGATGAACCAAGGTTAGTATGGGCATAGCCCAATTTTCAGCAATGTTCGATGTATTGTGTGTTGTGACACATTACATCTGTCACCAGCATTCGAATTACGGGCGAGTTGCACCACAGTACCCTTCTGTTGGCTCGTACCATACGGGATAGCCTTTGTTTACTTCTAGCATCGATGAGCCCTGGTCGGCCCACACCTTTCTGGCAGTTCGTGGTTTTTCACTCCTCGGACCACTTTTTGAAGGTACTAACCACAGCTGACCATGAGCACCCCACAAGACTTGCCATCTCGGAAATGCTCTGACCCAGTCGTCTGGCCATTACAATTTGGCCTTTGTCAAACTCACTAAGTCCTTTCCCATCTGAAGAACAAGAATAACACTGATTAACAGAGCTCAGTATCAGGTGTTATTTATATTATTTCATGACCTTCACATGCGCCGTTGTTTACCTGGAGTTGCTTCGATTTGCCTAAAGACACGCTGGTCATAATATTTTGTCTCTTCGGTGTATGTTGCAGAAAACATTTTTTAATTAAAACAAAAAATATAACTTACCTCACCAAAGTTGTCACCTGTATTTGGGGAAAAAAGGAAAGAAAACCTGTAACAAAAATTAAGAAATTTATAGACTTTTATTTTTTTTAATTCTTAAAGTACATTAGATAAGAGTTTACAATCTATTCCTTTAATGTTATGATAAAATGCAATAAACAGAAAATGTCATCGTTAATTTTCACCAGAAAAATTTTAAACAGTTTTGGTTTCATTGTCTTCCATTGTCTGATCAGCAAAGATGCAAATTATTTTTAATCGAGCCAGAAAATATAGTATTTGCCTTGTGGAATGGTAAAATGCAAAAATTATTACTGTTTGACTCGAAAAAACGTAACAAATTTATTCTCTGATCCGAAAAATATAAAATTTCTCTCTCTCTCTACAACAAAGTAAAATATTGACTAGGCATATCCAGAGTATCCTCTTATAATTTTTTCCACGGCATATCCAGAGTATCCTCTTATAATTTTTCCCAGGGCATATCCAAAGTATCCTCTTATAATTTTTTTTCCACACGTAAGATTCGCAATGGTGCATGTACTAATGATGCTTTACCAACCAGATGTGAATGTTTCGGATCAAAAAGGAAACTACATCCTGGCAATAATTATGGGGATTTTATAAATTTTGATTGAAGTCGGGTTGAAATAAAAACAATCTGTGCTCTGTTTCACATAAAGAAAGGTGCGGCAATTCTCCCTCAAAGAGTTCTTTTTTGTCTAATCGTGGCTTATTATATTTTTAAATACGAAAGCCAATGGAAAGCAAGATTCTAAGACTGAAAATGCATCAATCAATCCTCAACGCGTCATGGAGTTTCTACGAAAAGTGTTTTGCATATGTAATAATAAAATACGTCTGTGGTTGCCAAAACTCCTCACATAAAGTGTCTTGGAATCTGGAATTTTGACAGAATATTAAAGGTAAATGGAAACTCGAAGGTTGAATAGGTGGTTAGAAATCGCAAATTTGGATTAAACATCTTTGTCAAACTCACTTAAGTTCAATCACTTCCATTCGTAGCTTCTGCTCATTAGCAAATTCTAATCGATAAAACAAGCAACCGTTGTCAATTGGGTTGGGTTGTTTTACCTCTGAGCGGCACTTTTTTGCACACCATGGGCTAAATGGCCAGGTCACATGCACCCCGAAGGCTCAGAGAAGGTTGGGGGAGGGGACCCACTGGAACAGCTGTTGGGAGACAGATGGTAGCCTCCCGTCAAGGCCATCCAGCGTGTTCTTTAACATGCACAGGGTATGGCTCTCCCGCACACGGGGCCACGGCTTAACATCACATCCGACGGACGGCGGCCTTTCCAAGCCCATCGATGTCCCCTACTGACCGTGGGCAGGGCGGGGAATTTTGCGGAGATAAATCTCAACGCTGACCCAGCTGGGATTCGAACCTGGGAACTACAGATTACGAGCCTGGCGCGCTACCGACTGAGCCACCCCCGCCCCACCGTTGTCAGTTTCCTCACATTTTCAAAGATTATTATGAAGGCATCCCATTGAAGGTAGGAACTGATTATTTCACCCAACATGGGGTCACAGAGAAGGAACCCACGTATAAAATTTGGCACCATTCGATCAAGTATCTTGGAAATTATAGGGAACCAAAATCTGTCGAAACGAAAATACTTTCGATAATTTGCTTTGAGGAGAACCCAAAGAATTCTTTGATGACACCAAGGGCTATGAGAGCTTGCGCTGAAGTCAACAAAGATCTGAGCCAACAGAGGGCAATTCTTCTAGTCGCTACTATAACAGTGTAAAAGAAAATTATGCTTCATTTTGTACTTTGCATTATTCCGAAATTAAAACAGCATTTTTAATTGCTAACTTCCATAAACTATACATGTTATTAATGTACGAGTACATTAAAAAGAGTACTTATTTCTCGCATAAGTTGTGGAACTATTTGCTGCGGCGGAATTACATCTGCTAGTTGTTCTTGCAGAACTCATGTGGGTGTGGCCTCTTTTTATTGGTTAATTGCTTTCTTTGACCTGCAGGTTGGGTTGTTTTACCTCTGAGTGGCACTTTTTGCACATCATGGGCTAAATGGCCAGGTCACAAGGACCCCGAAGGCTCAGAGAAGGTTGGGGGAGGGGACCCACTGGAATAGCTGTTGGGAGACAGATGGTAGCCTCCCGTCAAGGCCATCCAGCGTGTTCTTTAACGTGCACAGGGTATGGCTCTCCCGAACACTGAGCCACGGCTTAACGTCACATCCGACGGACGGCGGCCTTTCTAAGCCAATCGGTGTCCCCCACTGACCGTGGACAGGGCGGTGAGTTTTGCAGAGATAAATCTCAACACCTACCCAGCGGGACTCGAACTTGGGAACTGCAGATTACGAGACTGGCTCGCTACCGATTGAGCCACCCCCGCCCCTTTTGATATGCAGATTTACCGCTCCATTCTTTATCTGGAACGGAGTATAAATGTTTTAGGTAAGAGATAAATTTATTGTTTATGTACAATAATATAAGCATTGGCAATATTCCATCAAAGAGATTACTTCTGTACACACTATTCCATGCAATTCTTTTAAATTCGCAACAAATAATCATCTATAAATTATATTTTTAATGTATCTACAATATTTTTTAATATCACTAAATATATTCTAACTCCGTTTTTTTTCTAGATATTTCGCTATTATGCAATGTCAGGAATGAATAATTTTCTTTCTCATACATTAAATATGAGACTTTTCGTTTAAAGAATGCTGATCAGAAATAAATTCATAATAGCGAGAACTGCCTTATTAATCAAATGTAATGTGGCATCCGAAATCTTGCATAGTAGTACGCGTGCGTTGTCACATGAAATAATTAATAATAATTCGTTCTCTTATGTTATCTTTGTCTATGCAGTATTGGAAAATGACGAACTCAAACAAATTGACAGTATCTAATGGACGAGTGGTTAGCGCGCTTGGCTACTGACTTAAGGGACCTGGGTTCGAGCCCCAGGTAAGGCATGGATGTATGTGTCGTTTTTCTGCTGAGGTCCTGCCATCCTCTCAGATCTTCTACTGTGGCATATAAACTGTCAGACCTCTGTGGCAAGCAGCTGCTTGAGGTGGTATTTATTTATTTATTATAATTTTAATCTGTTTTTATAAGAAAAAAAATCAACAAATTAATATGAAATTCACACATTTTTTCAGGTTTTTTCAGGTCTAACCCAAATATAAAATCTTTTGTTTGGAGGGTAAAAATAGGGTTAAACCCTAAAAACTCATACCCTATTTAGGAACAATAGTTAAAGATGCTTGGATTGTAGAATAGCACGAACTACATTTAATAAATATTTATAGAAATTTTCGATCGGAGGTTAATAATTTTTAAGTTATACATATGTATTCCTTTGTTTTATTATTTCCTCTGATGGACAAATTTGCACTTTGTGTTGTTGTATGCGCAACGTAGAGTCGTGTCTTAACCTTCTTCTCTCAAACTTGGGGTCTTCATTTATCGTCAATATTCCGAGGTCTTTCTGTTCCCCAAGCTACGATGCACGCCAATGGCATCCAACCTTGTTCATCATAAATATTCTTTGGAAAAACAAGATTAATTTACAAATCAATGAGGCGTTTACAAAATTTATCGCTAGAGGTTAAGCTCTTTCAAACTTTACTGTTGAATATTACTATGCCATCCAATTAATGACGAAAGACAGTTCTTTAAAGATTCCTTTTATTTCAAAATTAAATAACAAATTTCTCCTTAAGCAATCCATTAAAGTCTGACAGAAGCATATTAATATAATACTCTCTACAGAATACCTATGACAAAGGTCAGACAGAAGAAAGACAACGAAAAACCAGAAAAAAACAAACAAACATCCACATCTTATCCTATATTCATTTATTCCACTCTCAAGACCTCTAACCACCAGACCTCCAAAAATGATTAAAGAAGGCAAAATTTGCATTATAATAATTATAATGCCAAGTATATCTTCAAAAAGCTATTTGGCAGAGAGTCCTACAGAATGCAACAAATGTCTATGCTTCACACGGGATTTGAATCCAACACATTTCCACAGTAGCTAAGTACCTTCATCTCTCAGTCATTACGATGAGTTCTATAATTACTAATGTGAATATCTTCAAGTCTCCCAGTTCTACTGTAAATCATATTACAGCTTGCCTAAGGTCCCTCGGTAATGCCCAAGAGTGAGTGAATAGCAAACTGGTCATGCTATAATTTGTAGAATAATTCACCTATCTTATTTTTTTATTTCGAAGCATATGCAATGTTAGCTGTACTGACACTTTATTTAATGAATGCTTCACTTAAGGCATTCTACGTGAACAGTTTTGCACAAAATATGTAGGTGTGTCATACCAGTAATCTAACGAGTTTTCAGCGTCCATTAACATTATTAAATATTATTTTGCGTAGTTTAACAGAGCCAAAAGTCACCCCTTGAAATTCGTTGCTGATGTTACTCATATTCTGATGAATACTTCTTCGTGAAAATGGTTTTGCATCACTTATTTTAAGGCGCTTTACATTTTAAGCTATACCTTTAGATGTTGTTTTACATTTCAGTTATGTTTTTTGCAAACATTGAGTAAAAGCGTTAAGTCAAAGGAACTCCAAAAGCTCAGAACTGGGTCGAGGATACACTGGACTGTTCTTAAGAGACAGATCGAAGTTTACCATCAGGAACATCGAGCTTGTTAATCACACAGTGTAAAGTTCTCTTGCACACTGTTCATGGATTAATGTTCCATATGACGAATGACGGCTTTCCATAATCATCAGGGTCCCCTTTTTGTTGGGGCGGGGGTAGCTCAGTCTGTAGCGCGCCAGCTCGTAATCTGTAGTTCCCAGGTTCGAGTCCCAGCTGGATCAGCGTTGAGATTTATCTCCGCAAAATTCCCCGCCCTGCCCACGGTCAGTAGGGGACACCGATGGGCTTGGAAAGGCCGCCGCCCGTCGGATGGGACGTTAAGCCGTGGTCCCGTGTGCGGGAGAGCCATACCCTGTGCACGTTAAAGAACACGCTGGATGGCCTTGACGGGAGGCTACCATCTGTCTCCCAACAGCTGTTCCAGTGGGTCCCCTCCCCCAACCTTCTCTGAGCCTTCGGGGTCAATGTGACCTGGCCATTTAGCCCATGGTGTGCAAAAAAGTGCCGCTCAGAGGTAAAACAACCCAACCCCTTTTTGTCGAAAATTAAGTGAGAATTAGCGGTGAAAATCTTACGACATGAACGGTAAAGAATCGAACCTGGGAACATCAAGTTATAAACCTGCCGCGCTACCTACAGAGCCAATAATTATCCCAATTGTAGATGAACTATGATAGAAACATTGCAATAATGGTGGCCAATTTATAAGTTTGAATAACTCCATGAACTGAATGCTACAAAGTTTAAAAACTGAAATATTCATAAAATTTCATCGGTTGTATATGCAAATAAGTGCCGTCCCGTGGCCGAGTGGTTAGCACGCTTGGCTACTGATCTAAGGGACCTGGGTTCGAGCCCCGGAATTAGGCATGGATGTGTGTGTCGTTTTTCTGCTGAGGTCCTGCCATCCTCTCAGATCTCCTACTGTGGCATATAAACTGACAGGCTCCTGTCAGACCTCTGTGGCAAGCAGCTGCTTGAGGGGGTATTTATTTATTATTTTATATGCAAATAAATATAATGTTTTAATGAATGAATGAATTTATAGAGTTTGAGTTTTACCTAAATAAAAATATGGAAAAATAGAAACAGTTTTTTCATATATATTTATTTTAATAGTATCTTGCATTTACTTTTCCATTTCACGCAGTGCTTGATATTCATAAATGTAAAACTTTCATAATTCAGAAATGCAATGTAAGGATGAATGATTTTCTAAATTGCATTTACAGAGTCGAAATCGATATAAACAGCTTTTCATTTTAGGCAACACAAGCGATTTAAAGATCTTGTCCATCTTCGATCATGGGGTGGGCGTGGCTCAGTCGGTAGCGCGCCAGGCTCGTAATCTGTAGTTCTCAGCGAGTTCCAGTTGGGCCATCGTTGAGAATTATTTCCGCAAAACTTCCTGCCCTGACCTCGGTCAGTAGGAGAAACCAATGATCTTGGAAAGCCGACGTTCGTCGGATGGGGCATGAAGTTCTTTCCCCATGTGCGGGAGAGCCATACCCTCTGCATGTTAAAGAACACGCTAGATGGCCTAGACGGGAGGCTACCATCTTTGTCCCAACTCCCATCCAGTGGGTTCCCTTCTCCTAATCTTCTCTGAGCCCCAAAGATTCTTATGACTTGGCCATTTAGCCCATTGTGTGCAAAAAAAGGGCTGCTCAGAACAACAAATCTTCGATCAACTCTGGGATAACAATAACTGATCTTAATTCCTGCGAAATTGAAATGTTAAAAAGAAGTGCGATCTATTGTCGTAGGGATTCAACGGAACTAGGCCAATGACCATGGTTCTACCGAACCATGGCCCTGTACTGAACTTTTTTGTTAGTTTTAAAAAGCATTTTTTTATTATTTATTGCGGATGACCTTTGGTAGCAGGTTAACACAATAGTCAAGAGCCTAGTGTCCTTTTTCATTTTCTTAATATTTTTCAAAAAAAAAAAATTTAAGACTGGTAAGGATTATCTTTTCATTTCGAATATATTACCTGCTAAAGAAGTCTCTTACCAGGGCCCAGCAGCACCTTGTTAAGCCATATCTATTATTAAGTTGTTCTAAACGTTCTGTCCGTTTTTTCAACCACAACAATGAGACCATATCTTTGTTAATTTGGGTTGTTTTACCTCTGAGCGGCACTTTTTTGCACACCATGGGCTAAATGGCCAGGTCACATTGACCCCGAAGGCTCAGAGAAGGTTGGGGGAGGGGACCCACTGGAACAGCTGTTGGGAGACAGATGGTAGCCTCCCGTCAAGACCATCCAGCGTGTTCTTTAACGTGCACAGGGTATGGCTCTCCCGCACACGGGGCCACGGCTTAACCTCCCATCCGACGGACGGCGGCCTTTCCAAGCCCATCGGTGTCCCCTACTGACCGTGGGCAGGGCGGGGAATTTTGCGGAGATAAATCTCAACCCTGACCCAGCTGGGACTCGAACCTGGGAACTACAGATTACGAGCCTGGCGCGCTACCGACTGAGCCACCCCCGCCCTATCTTTGTTAAAAATTTAGTCTAAGTTTTAAGAAAACATGAAACAGTTTTGGTTAAAATGGAACTTATTTATCAGAGTCAGTTTTATTCCAATCATTACATTTACGTCAATGAGTTACAAATGCATTTATACTATTTAAAAAAAAATCTGGAGCCTGAAGGAGGTTTCGATCATTGCTTGGTTGGAGAATTCTCTCGAAAGAAAATTATCGAGATATTTGAAAAAGGGGTCGGTAATCGGTGGGATAATGTTTCGCTGAATAGGTTGGGTGAGAGAGAGCTTCGTACCCCAACTAATTCAGTCTCTGGAGAGTGACTTGTGAGAGATGAGGCTGACCTCTCCAATTCATCAATTCCGGCTGTACCTGAAACAGTTTTGGTGGTCAATGCCCAATTAAAGACAGTACCTTTCTGACATGATAGTTTCACTAGGTTGAAGGACGTTTTGTGGATCCGTTACAGTCTGTAGATTCTAGACTTTGATATGGAGAGAGCAAGGAACTCGTTACCATGCTCTCTCCACATCAAAGTCTAGAAAGCAAGGAACTCGAACCGTTCTCTAACATCAGAGAACGACACCAGTATGGTGCTAATGATATGATGGCCTCGTGAGGCACTATATCAGATGGACGCACACAGCTTCACATCTTTGCCGGAAGTACTCTGACTGGTCGTAGGTACAGGGACGATATCGTCAGCTCAGCTGTGAGACTTTTCCGAGTGCTGTTTGCTCCCAATTTATTTTGTTGCATGATAATGCCCGCCTTCATAGATATGCTAACCAGAAACAATAACTACTAACCAGAAGCAGTTCGATAGGAGGGTTAAGTTGTTTCCCATCTGAGCGGCATTTTCTGCACACAGTGGATGAAATGGCCATATTACAAAGACTCCGAGGGCTCAGGGGCGGGGGTGGCTCAGTCGGTAGCGCGCCAGGCTCGTAATCTGTAGTTCCCAGGTTCGAGTCCCAGCTGGGTCAGGGTTGAGATTTATCTCCGCAAAATTCCCCGCCCTGCCCACGGTCAGTAGGGGACACCGATGGGCTTGGAAAGGCCGCCGTCCGTTGGATGGGACGTTAAGCCGTTGCCCCGTGTGCGGGAGAGCCATACCCTGTGCACGTTAAAGAACACGCTGGATGGCCTTGACGGGAGACTACCATCTGTCTCCCAACAGCTGTTCCAGTGGGTCCCCTTCCCCAACCTTCTCTGAGCCTTCGGGGTCCATGTGACCTTGCCATTTAGCCCATGGTGTGCAAAAAATGCCGCTCAGAGGTAAAACAACCCAACCCAACCGAGGGCTTAGAGAAACCTAGGGGACCCACTAGATAGCTGTTAGGAGACAGATGGTAGCTTCTCATCAAGACCATCCAGCGCTACCCATAAACAGAGGTTCAGAGGCATAATTTTCTTCATTTAAGATGTTCAGTATCACTTATACGTTTCAGACAGCTAAACCAAGTACCATAACGCTAATAATAATAAAACCATCTACAACGTCCCATTTCTCTGAAACATTGTACTAGTGGGAGATTAAGCACCCTGCAAATTCCCTAAAGGAAATATTCTATCTACTTCTAACAACTTTCGTGTTGCCACTCCTTCTTACATAGAAGTGTAATCCACAACATTCAAAATACAGGAGAATATCTGAACATGGTTTTCCATTCCCATAACTTGGAAATTTCTGTTTCAATACCTGTTGGAAATGTACAGATCAAAAGATCAACCTTTTTTGGGGGGAAATATCTCGAGTTTCTTTATTGTACGCGAAGCAAAAATATATATATATTTTACAGATTATTCTTTCTCCTCATTCAAAATAAGAATCACTTCTTTAGCTCTTCAAATCGTTTAATGGTTTGGACAGAATTGGTAGAAGTGACAGATTCACCAAGAGCAACCGAACCACGCAGAGAAGTCTCCAGGAGAATCAGACGTGAAAGACTCTTTTTTTCCCGCTCTTGCTAAAAAGTCGCTCTTTATTGTCAGTTGCTCCTCCCCCCCCCACACCATTTGTGACGTCACTAACAAGAACTCTTCCATTGTACAAAGCACACGAGGCAAGCAGCGATTGATCACCAACTTCGGCAAGAATGGCTCGTTATATGACGCTGTCTTGTTAACAGACTGCCTCGGCCAACTAAGCAAGGGAAGGAACTTTCAATTGCTTGTATCGATATAAAAGAGATGGTGCCAGTTTGCACATAATCATCTCGAATCCATCTTTTCTGGATAATCAATTAGGAGGTTTCGTATCTGAAGAATAAGGAGTATACAGTGCTCGTCCAAAAATTGCTAGGTGACGAATAAAGATAAAATTGAGGGATAAGGATGAATAAGATTTAAATGCAAGAAAACTATAAATGAAGTGGAACGATTAGTAGGAATTTAAACACAACAAGAATAAAATTATAGTAAAAACTCATTATAATGCAAGCACATAAATGGGCAGAACTTGTAAGACTTTGTCCTTCAAATACTTCAGCTTGGGCACGTGATACTTGCAAGCACTTTGCGTACTTCATAATTCATATACTTTAGCTTGGGTAAGTATTTGATATTTGCAAAGGTACTTCAAGTACCGAAAGACCTGAAACGGTGATTTATGGGTTGGGTTGTTATACTCTGAGCGGTAATTTTTGGCACACAATCGTAGGTCATAAGGACCCCTAAGGTTCAGAGAAGGTTGGGCACCCACTGGACAACTGTTAGGAGACAGATGGTAGCGTCCCGTCAAGTCCATCCAGGGGTGTTCTTTAACATGCTCTAGAATATGGCTCTCTCCCGCACACGGGGCACGGCTTTAAGTTCTATCCGACGGACGCGGCCTTTTTAAGAACATCAGTCTCCCCTACTGACCAAGGGCAAGGCGGAGAGTTTTGCAGAGATAAATCTCAGCTCTAGCGCAGCTGGGACTCGAAACTAGGAACTGCAGATTACGAGTCTGGTGCGTTATCGACTGAGTCATCCCCACCCCAGTGATTTATGAGACAAAAAATAGTGACGAGAATAGCACACTTTATATTTGCAAGTGAAACAAGTAAACTCTGCAAGTGATGCCCTTGCCCATCGTGTTCCAAAGATTCGAATCAGTCACATCAGCCTTTTCGTTTTGCACCATGTCTTTACGACTTTTAGAGAACATCATATTGACGTAAAATACTTATTTCAGTAAGACATTCTGAATACATTGGTATGTTTCATGGTACCTAGAGCACTATCATAATAATTTGCCCAGGTAGTGTAGGTACATAAATATAATTTCTCAATTAATTGCAGAATTGAAACGCAAAATCAGAAAACATGGGTAAGAATCTTTTACACTTACAAGAAGTTGATTTTTGTCTCTTATGTGCTGAGGTATCTTCTTTCTGCAAGAACCAGCAGCAGTCACCCATCATTGCTGGGTCCCAACAGGCTTAGTATCTCTCCTCCATGGTTCGGATATCCTGGTGAAATATTTCCCCTTGCTCACCTCTGACAGCTCGTAAGTTCTTGGGAAAGATATCGAGATGCGAGTGCGAAATGGATTTTTAAAGACATTTGGCAGCCAAGATTTTCATAGTTTTTGAGAAGATCTTGAATGAGCAGTTGGTAGTTTTCCTCTTTTCCCCAGAAAAACCTGGGCCACAAAGATGAAGGATTTCCATGCAGCGCGCTCTTTCATATTCAGTTTTTCTTCGAAGAGATTATCATTCAGTAGCTTCCTGATCTGAGTACCAGCAAAGATCCCTTCTTTCAGTTTGGCATCACTTAGTTTTGAAAATTTTTCCTTCAAGTGCAAAAACCTTTTACCAATTTTGTCCATAGCCTTTACAAAGTTTTTCATAAGTCCCAGTTTGATGTGCAATGATGGGAGCAGATCATGATAGGGGTCAACTAGAGGCTTATATCTCACATTACTCTTTCCAGGAATAAAAACATCACTTTTGGGTCAGTCTTTTGTTTTGTAGTATTCCTTTCTGGCCCTACTGTCCCACAAACACAGAAAACAGCAAAATTTTGTGAAGCCTCCTTGAAGGCCGAGCAAGAGAGATGACTTTTAGGTCACCACATATTGTCCACTTAAACCGGTCATATTTTATAATAGTGAGTATTTTTCAATGCTTTCATAAGTTTCCTTCATTCCCACAGCGTGTGTCACTGGAATGTAAGGTTTTCTTTTGCAAAAGGACAGCTTTTAAGCTGAATTTTGACGAATCTATAAATAGACCCCATTCCTCAGGGTCGTCAGTTGTTCCAGTTTCTTCCCATCAACCCTGAAATATCTATGCAGAAACACAAACCATCTTGCATCTAGTAATAAGAAGATAAAGCCAAATTTCTCTTTCTGAACAGAGAAACTCTGGTACCCTTGGCCAGAAGATTCCACTCTTGAAGTCTTAACTTAAAATCTCAGCTTGTTGTTGGTCTTCCTCTGATGAATGTGAATCCATCTCGTCCCAGTTGGTTGGGTTGTTTCATTTCTGAGCGACTTTTTTGCACACAACGGGGTAAATGGCCAGGTCACAAGGACCCCGAAGGCTCAGAAAAGGTTGAGGGAGGAGACTCACTGGAACAGCTGTTAGGAGACAGATGATAGCCTCCCGTCAAGGCCATCCAGTATGTTCTTTAACGTGCACAGGGTATGGCTCTCCCGCACACGGGGCCACGGCTTAACGTCCCATCCGACGAACGGCGGCCTTTCCAAGCCCATCGGTGTCCCCTACTGACCGTGGGCAGGGCGGGGAGTTCCAGTTGGTTGGAAGTGATGGTATAGGAAGATCTTCTCCATGAGGAACTGGCCTTACGGCTGAAAGCATATTTGGATATTGTATTTTGCTTTTGTTCTTTTTTGAAAAGCCCGACACTTTAGTTAAACAAAAATAGCAATCATGCAAGTGATTAGTTGGCTCACACCAAACCATTGGAAGTACAAATGTCATGTATTTTATCTTACCTTTCAACCATTCACTCAGGCCAGCAAAACACGAAATGCAGCATATATGTGGAGACCATGTTTTGTCCTGATCTCCAATATGGCATCCAAAATACAAGTTATAGATTTTCTTCACAATCTTTGTGAAGGAACGACCCTGGGATTTTAAAATATAATTTCCACACACACACATGGCAAAACTTATCTGGCACATTAACACATCCACGACGCTGCCTTTGTGCCATTTAAACGCCAAAATTCACCCTTTATCGTACAAGCACGTGCTCCTGCAATGAAAACAACAAGAATGGCAGTCTGATGTTAAGTTACTGTTATATGTTTCCTCCCACTTGGCAATCAGTGTTGCCAGCTAGAAAAAAGTAAAATATCTAGTGTCCTCCCAGTTGCCTGGAGGTGTTGGTATAGGAAGATCTTAATAGGAGTCAAAATGACCAATAACATAAAAACGTGACGTGCTAGCCATCTTTTAAGGCCAGATCTGAAATAAGAACCTGAAAAATAGTTAAAGGCTGCTACAATTGTTCATGTTATAAAAACCTTGTAAACCAGTGTAATTAGGTTGACACTGTTTTTATGTATTTAGGTTTCCATAAATTAACGAAAAATCATACGAATAGAAAGTTAAAGTCGAAGCTCTATAACTTTTAAAATAAGCTTTTAATCTTATTTTAAAATATTTCGTTTTTAATTTTTGTTTTGATTGTCAAAATATTTTGTTTTGAAAAATGTAATAACGGACAAAGATCTCAATCAAATATAAATAAATATCTCGATTTTCAACAGTATTCATTTAGTATTTAATGGGTTATGGAAGTTCGAATATATTTATAACAGCAATGCCAGTCTTAAGAAACTTATACAAAACTGATGAATAGTGAAATAATTCTTGACACAAATTTCTAAAATACACATTTATTTTATTAAACACTTTGTCACCGTACTTATTCCTACGTTAATTAACTTTTGAAGCCAATTTTTGTGACTGGCATTGTTAAACATTCAAACTTCCATAACTCATGAAACACCTAACGAATATTTTTGAAAATCAAGATAAATATATTTGATTGAGATAATAAAGCTTCGACGTTTTCTTCCCATTCACATAATATAGAGTTGCTCCTTAATTTATGGAAACCAGACTGGACTTGTTTATGGATTTGAGCTTGATTATTTTCCTGGACTTGCTGAACTGGTGGGCCTCTGTTGAGGGAGAATCTGCCGCTGTGTTTTCTGTTTGCTTCTGGGTTGCCAGCCCTAAGTGAACAGAGGCATGGGATACCTTATATCAGATGGTGGATAATCCTGATCAGAGGCCATCGCAGGTACCTGAACCTTAGCTAGTTGGTCATCGTCAAGCCTAAACTGGAGTAACGTGTCTCAGACAGGCCATATGGCTCTTGAAAAAGTCCACTTGAAAAGGTGGTGTCTGAAGTTCCTACCAGCATCGCCGACTTCAGCCTTTAGCGGAGGAGGAATAGGTCTTTGCCCCATGCCTGCGATCAGGGGGCTGTTTGATATTGTTGGCCCTACCTATCTCAATAAACTTATTTATTTAAAAATCCTACTAATCATTTTCTCTCTGCAGGAAAGTGGAATGTAAGGACATTACATAGAGATTATTCTCTTGATGTCCCCACGCAGGAATTCCAGCGCTATAACCTAGATAATTCTAGGCTTGCACGAGACCAGATAGACAGGTAAAGGTGAGATACTTAAAAATAACTTTAAATTTCTCTTTACAGGGAGGGAGGATGGAAAGCATCAAGGCGTAGGTCTGCTGCTCAGCAGATATGCTAGCGATGCTCTTCTAGGACATGAGTGCATTAATGAAAGGTTTCTTACAGCAAAATTTCAGACAAACATTAAAGACTCGAATGTTATCTGCTGTTATGCTCCCACTGAGGATGCCGATGAAGATGAGAACGGTGGGTTTTACGGACAACTTCAGGATATTTTGAATTCTGTCAAGAAAGGAGATGTTACCCTTGTTCTAGTTGACTTCATTGCCAAAGTTGGCACTGACTCTGACCTTTGGGGAGGGGTGATAGGCCCTTTTGGTATTGGTAGCTGCAATGGCAATGGGCAACGTCTCCTACAGGTAAGTAAACTCAATGGATTCAGAATAACTAACACTTATTACAAACACCGCGACATACATAAATACACATGGGTTTCACCTGATGGGCTGCATAAGAATATGATTATTTATATATTAATTAACAGCAAATGGGCTAGTTATGTTAGAAATACCAGGGCATATAGGGGAGCTGAAATTGGATCTGACCATTACCTTGTTAAAAGTGTCTTGAAACTTAAACTTAAAAAGTGTTGTGCTAATGTTAAAAAAATTACCTTTAATACTGAAGCTCTGAAAGACCCAGTTATAGCCAAAGCTACTCACGATAGGTTATTAGTCATTATGACAGTCATGGTTTGCTTACTACGGAAGTTGAGGAAGAATGGAATCATTTTAAACAGGCTTTTTTGGAAACTAACAGTACTCTTTTAGGAAAAAAAAAGGAGCAGAGGAGACAGAATTATTTAAGTGATAAGGCACTTGAGCTTATTTCAGAAAGAAGGAACTTCAGGAATGTCCTTAATCAGTACCCTACTAGCCCTAATAGAAAAAGCTATTAGCCCTAAAAGAATCTTTGGCTTGATGGTTTGGCTGACAAAGCCGAGGAAGCAGTTAGACAGCACAACAGCAGAGAGCTGTAGAAAAACCTACTAGCCCTAAAAGAATCTTTGGCTTGATGGTTTGGCTGACAAAGCCGAGGAAGCAGTTAGACAGCACAACAGCAGAGAGCTGTAGAAAAACCTACTAGCCCTAAAAGAATCTTTGGCTTGATGGTTTGGCTGACAAAGCCGAGGAAGCAGTTAGACAGCACAACAGCAGAGAGCTGTACCAGATAGTTAATGTTTTGTGTGGTAGAAAACGGACAGGTATACAAGGATTGAAGGATAAACAAGGTAAGGTTATAGAAGGGGAGAATTCTCTCATGGCTAGGTGGGGTGAGCATTTCAGTGATGTTCTAAACAATGTGGTTAGTTCTACTCCCATTGTTTGTAATGATGATAGATGCATTGGTGGCTTTAATGTTGGCCCTATAACACAATCTGAAGTTATTTTGGCTATTTCTAAACTTAAATTTCATAAATCCCCAGGGATAGATGAAATTACTACAGAAATGCTCAGAGCTGGGAATGTTTCGGTTACCACTTGGATGACTGAAATTTTAAATAACCTTTATGATAAAGGCATGGTTCCTAAAAATTTTACCAGAGCTATTATTATCCCTATTTTCAAAAACGGTGATCGCAGTTCTTGTGATAACTATAGGGGTATCAGCCTACTCTCTGTTCCAGGTAAAGTTCTTTCCATGATTGTGCTTAATAGAATTATGAATCTGGTTGACAGTCAATTGCGTGATGAGCAATGTGGATTCAGAAGTGGTAGGGGATGTGTGGATCAGATATTTTCACTTAGGCAGATTCTTGAGAAATGTTTAGAGTTTCAGAAACCTTTGGTTGCTAGCTTTGTTGATTTCAAAAAGGCTTTCGACTCTGTTGATCGTCATAATTTGTGGTTGATTGTGAGATCATATGCTGTACGAGACAAGTTAGTTAACATAATGAAAGCTCTCTATAATAACACTGAGTCGTGTGTGAGAGTTGGTAAGGCATATAGCAATTGGTTTAGCATTACTTCTGGTGTTCAACAAGGGTGCATTTTGTCCCCTTTTCTCTTTAGTTTGGTTATTGATTATGTTATGCGAAATTCACTTCAAGGGAAAGCTTTTGGCCTTAAATGGGCTGAAGATACGAAAATTTCTGATTTAGATTATGCTGATGATTTAGCCCTTTTGGCAAATGATGTTGATGAGATGAACTCTTTCATTCGAGCTGTTGATGAGACTGGTAGTAGAGTAGGTTTGGTTATAAACAGAGAGAAAACTAAAGTGGTGAAAATTGGTCAGGCAGGTTGTGATTCAGTTAATCTGAATGGTTGCAGTCTTGAGCAAGTGTCACAGTTTAATTACCTTGGGAGCTATGTAACAGATACTGGTGATGTGCGGCATGAGATTAACAGACGAATAGGGATTGCTGCCGGACTTTTAAGAATCTATGGAGATTGTGGAGAAATAGGAGTATACACCTAAAGACTAAAATTAGACTGTATAATAGTTTGGTTCTTTCTAGGGTTAGTTATGGTAGTGAAACTTGGACGCTGTGTAAACAAGATAACAGGAAACTAGATGCTTTTGATTCTTGATGCTTACGCAGTATCTTGGGTATTAGGTGGTTTAACTTTGTAACTAATGATGAGGTTAGGCAAAAGAGTCTGCAACCTCCTTTAAGCAGCATATTGTGCAGAGAGAGACTTCGCTGGTTTGGCCATGTTGCCCGTATGGATAATTATAGATTGGCGAATAGGGTTATGGACAGTGTGCCTAGAGGCCTCAGAAGGAAGGAGAGACCTAGGATGCGGTGGGCAGACAAATGTCAAACAGGACCTTATTAGAATTGATGTGCAGTGGCCGGATGCAGCAGATGTAGCTCAGGACAGATATGCTTGGAGAATTAAACTGCACGGTCTGGTTGGACCTCCGTAGTCCATGGCTGCTTGAGGAGTAGGATGATGAGTGTATATACTTTTCAAATTTAACATCTCCACAAAGTGAGGCTGCGAATAAAAGTTCTCAACTTCAGATCTTGATGTGAAAGGAAAACTGGATGGAGCTTTAGCACAAAATGAGGAAATTCGTGTGGTCCTCAGTAACAGCTGCTATCAAGATTCTTGGGAGAAAAAATAATTTCCAATCTGAATAAAAGTTTTGTTTATTCAATATTTGTAAATACGATTATAACTGTGGTATGCCCAAAATGGATTTAAAGAGTGAAATTAATTTTTTTGACTCCATTCTAGTCCAGGGGATGGAGAGGCTTCGTATTCCCCACCACCGGGTCAGCTCTGATGCACCAGAAATCTCGGAGCTCGTGATTAAGCAATGACGTCAAGTTGAAAACGTTAAAAGTTCAAGCCAACCTGCATGAAAATAAACAATTGTGCTTATTCGGAACGGTAAATGTTCGTTGTACGCAGAATGCGGAAATCTCTTTGATGAGAATACCCACTGCTTCCCGTACTCCAGCTTCCTAAACAGTGAACGAGGTTGTTTAGGCAGATTCGTTGGCCATGGGAAGAGAGAGGGCTTCGTAGTTTGCTAATTAATTAACCACTCGAACTGGATTGCTCGTCTCTTCGTAGCTCGAAGAGGGAAGGAAGAAAGAGATTAAAAGACACCCTGATTCGCTGACGCCTGCACACTCAGAGCACGATATTAGATAGAAACTCAATTCATTCGCTTTAGTTGGCTTAATCTGTTCGCTTCCGTTAGAAGATAAATTCTGGAGCGGATTGGACATTCTTAGGTTGTGTTTGCTAAACTATTCGTAGCATTACGATAGGTTTTAATGGAAATGGCAACTGATATACTAGGAATACAGATATTCGAGGGAAGAAACTATTGTACAATCCATTGGCATAGCCAGAAGCCTCGAATGTGGTTATTGTGACAGGCTTTTGAGCCTCTGATTTCCAGGCAGTTCCTTAGAAAACAAACATTATTCAAATCTTTTTTTCATTTTAAAATGGGGTTATAACCCCAAAAATCCCCATTAGGTACAATAATAGTAGAAACTTATAAATTGCGAAAGTGAAATAAACACTGAAATTCTTTTGCTAATATGTTTGCATTTCTTCGAAATAAGGTTATTAATATTTTCCA
Source organism: Ryuthela nishihirai (assembly GCA_038380435.1). Classification (NCBI taxonomy): domain Eukaryota; kingdom Metazoa; phylum Arthropoda; class Arachnida; order Araneae; family Heptathelidae; genus Ryuthela; species Ryuthela nishihirai. The sequence goes on along the minus strand of JAWZYU010000005.1, from coordinate 87,515,543 downwards.
TATTTTGGGGGACGGATTTCTTGCTTTCATCCTCTAAATCCAGCTCAGGATTATATCAAACCAAAACCTTGTCATCGCAGCACCAATGAGTATATTTCGTATCTGTTGTATATTATACATTTCTCATTCAATGTTTAGGCTTATTAATTAAACAAATAATATTTTATGTGTTTTAAGAACAAGCCGGAAATCCTGTCCAGGGCCGAATCTATGGATGGGGGGGGACAAGGTATCCATGCCCCCGATCCCTAGATCCGTTAATGGTCATTCCCTTGCGAAGGCTAGTAAGGGGAATGGAGACCAAAAATTATAAAACTTGTGCATATTTCCGTATTTCTCTTAAAATCTTTTAAAAACCTCCATGTTTTCTATGTTATCTGGATCCGGGCCTGCTTCTGCCTAATCTCAGAGGGATTTCTAAGAGTTAGATTTAGTTGTTTTACTCTGAGTGGCATGTTTTTTCACACAATGGGCAAAACGGCCAAGTCACAAGGACCCTCAAGGGCTCAAAGAAGGTTGGTGGAAGGGAACCCACTGGACAGCTGTTAGGAGACTCGTCGAAGCCTTCCATAAAGGCCATCCAGAGTGTTATTTAACGTACACAGGGTATTGCTCTCTTGCACACGGAGACACGGCTTAACATCCTATCCGACGAACTGCGGCCTTTTCATCTCTGTCCCCTTTCTTATCGACGAAACATGGAGGTCTAGCGGAGATAAATATCAACGCAAGCACAGTTGGGACTCAAATATGAGAACTGCAGACAGCGAGCCTAGCTACCTAGTGACCACTGTCGTCCCTTATTTAGAAGTGATGGAACGATTATTGCAAAGAATTCGACGGGTCAGACTTCCGTGAAAACAAGAACTGGTTTTTGTTGCTCAACAATGCACCTGCAAATACCGCGTTAATTGTTCGAAGATTTCTTTCGCAAAAAGTTAGTTACTGAGATCAATCCTCTCCCCTTCCACCTATTCGCCAGATTTTGATCCGGCTGACTACTTTCTCTTTCCTAAGTTCAAAACGAAGATGAAAGGGGAAACTATTATTTCGTATCATCCAACCCTATAAAAGAATGCATCCAAACCATGTCAAAGAGATAAGACCTTCGTGTCACGTGACACGAAGGTTGCCAGATCACTATTTTCCAAAAAAAAATCGTTGCCAGATATTTTTTCTGAATCTTGTAATCAACCATAGTGTTTGGATGCTTTTTCGTGCGACTGTATATTCAAGTTAGCGTGATCAGAGATTTTTGCGAAAAATAAGCAGCTGGCCAATGAGAAACGATTCATCAAGAAGATAGCGAATCAGTGCAGCGCTTTTGAGTCCGTAGCCAGCGATTAGAATGGAAAGATTGCCACTCTTCGAGATACAAAAGAAGGGGCAAGCATGCAACATGGCCGAAAACTCCATTATCTCTAGTCCCAGCTGCTTATAAAGGCAAAAACAACAGTTACCGTGAATCTTGAGGGCAAACTGTATTAGCCTATCCCCCTGTACCTTTGCCTACCATTACTCCAACTTATATCTCCTCTATGGTAATTGAAAAAGGAGTTCCTTTTTATCTATTCATATATCCCTATTGCAATGTTGAAAACCTAGCTGCTGCAGCGTTGTATTAATATTAATAATATTTACAGAAACACGAGCTTATTCGGAAACAGAAGATCATTAAACAAGAAAAATGGCATTTCTTTTCAATTCACAGAGTAAAGAGGGAGACGAGTCGCGGTATACAGCACGAAAAGATTTCTTTACTTCTCAAAGAATCACTCCTGTTGCTGCAAGGAAAATGTTTTTTTATTCAAGAAAAAAGCTTACTGAATCATTTTCCACGACGTTAGAGCATAGTAGTGCCGCTGGCACAAAATACCTTAGTGGCAAATGGAAATATCAAGTCGAATTTTCTGTTTGCTTAATTTTCTTTCTCCGGAATTTCCAAAGATTTCACGCAGAATCCCTCGAGGAGCAGATGGGCTCGCGAAAAAAAAAATATCCTGCCATTCGTTTACTTGGAATGAAGTAGCACGTGAATATGGGAGGAGATTGATTTAAAATGCATTACGAAGCAGACAATATCTTTATCATTCAATAAATGTTTAAGGGCTGTTATGTATCAGCAAAGGTAAGAAAATTAATGGATATATTTTCTTCGGCAAACATTCACTGGCAAAGTGTTTAGTCCAAAAGATAGGGCAGTGAATCCATATCCATGGCTTAAATTTCGTTGTATCATTTCGTTGCATAATGGAAATTTCTTATTTGCATTAAACATCGCTTATTTTGTATTTGTAATGAAGCAATTTCGCTTGTTTCAGATCTTTATGAGATCATCAGCAAATCTAAGAAATTATATAGAAATCAGTTTTGTTGCTTCCTCGGGAAATGCATTTTCCATCACATGTTTGTAGATTCGTTTGAGAGCAACTAGTTTGCAGTATGCTTAATGACAGCAAGTACAAAAGGTATTATTAATTTGTGAGGTATACATGTTCTAAATATAACGTATTCTCAATTACAAAATTATGTTCTTAAATTTTAAACGACTGAATACGTGAAAGTTACTATCCAAAAGCAGAAAACATTGCATAAGTAAAAATTGTGTCAAAAAAGAGTAGCATAAAGGAATGCATGCTAAAGTCTATACAATATTGTATACCTATACAAAATGTAAAAGTATATCACTAGGAACAATAATCAATTATATATTTCAGAGTTTACTAGATGAAGAATCCTTCAGGAACGGATTATGGAAAGATTGCCACGCTTCGAGATACAAGGGCAGGGGCAAGCATGCAACATGGCCGAAAACTTCATCATTATCTCTAGTCCCATCTACTTATAAAATCAAAAACAGCAGTTAGCGTGAATTTTGAGGGCAAACTGTATTAGCCTATCACCTGTACCTTTGTCTACCATCAGGGGCGGGGTAGCTCAGTCGGTAGCGCGCCAGGCTCGTATTCTGCAGTTCCCAGGTTCGAGTCCCAGATGGGTCAGCGTTGAGATTTATCTCCGCAAAACTCCCGCCCTGCCGACGGTCAGTAGCGGACACCGATGGACTTGGAAAGGCCGCCGTCCGTCGGTTGGGACGTTAAGCCGTGGTCCCGTGTGCAGGAGAGCCATACCAGGTTACGTTAAAGAACACGCTGGATGGCCTTGACGGGAGGCTACCATCTGTCTTCCAACAGCTGTTCCAGTGGGTCCCCTCCACCAACTTCTCTGAGCCTTCGGGGTCCATGTGACCTGGCCATTTAGCCCATGGTGCCGCTCAGAGGTAAAACAACCCAACCCTTTGCCTACCATCCCTCGAACCTATGACGAAAGATGAAAATGATCATGAAAACTATCACGAAAGATCTATTTCACATATATCTTTAAAGTTACGCTGTGCGTAAGAAATTATGTAGATTTTATTTTATTTTTTATAAAAATTTATTTGTGGTGGTGTTGAAATAAACATATTTGCACCTCGTTATGGCTTATACGCGTTGGTCGAAGACACGTTAAGTGGGAGGGGGTTCGCGCGAATCACTTATTACATTTCGTATAACTGAGCAAATATCGAAAGAGATTAAACCAAGATAAATCAGAAAAAAACGACATGACACTGGAATAGGATTGCTTCTGAAGAAACTTTACACAGAAGATGTAAAACCGTTTAATTCCGAACAGTGTTCCCTTTTTGAATAGCTAGCAATGCATAAATCATTTTAAATTCTAGTTACAGAGGAATGACGTTTAAGAGAAAAAACTTATTGGAAACCCGACCTGGCTATCCCCCCTTTTTTGTTAAAACATTGCTAATGATAAGAATTTATGAAGATTATAAAAAGAGGCAATATCCATTTAAAGAATTAATAAAAAAATAAACGAAAAATTTTCAAAAATCCCATTTGAAAAAAAAAACGAAATGTTAAAATCTACTCTATCTGTAGTTTAGATATTTTATAATTATAAATCTGTTGTTGGGAATAATAAATATGTAATTTATTTACCAAAAAAAAAACAACTAATCGAGCTAATGATTTTAGCAACGCCGTATCAATCTGTCAGAATATTTTAAAAATACTTGTACATTATGTATTTTAAAGTGTCTGTCCATTTGTTTCACCACGAACTCTTCACAAACGGCAAAAGTTAGGGCTACCAAATTTTTTATGCAGCTTTCTTTTATCATTGCTTAAAACAATGTAGGGGTTTGGTCCCCTAATCTTTCTCCTCTCCCTCCAGAAAGGGCCATCCCTAAAAGTGGGAAGATTTTCTCCTATATGGTAAGAACGAGAGACTAGATTCCGCGGATTACTACATAAGAGCCCTCCTAGGCCCTTGACCACCCATAAGGGCCTCGAAACAAAACTCGACTTTTTTCGAACATTTTATTGAGTAAAATATTTCGCAATCAACATAATATATTATTTACGTACACTATTCGTTTTTTTACCTAGATTAATACCAAATATAATGCAATTTTTGTTAAATTCACTAAAATGAGCATATACTTTCGTTTATAAATTTTTGAATATTTTTCAGTATGTGCAAATTTATATAATGTATATTAAATTTTTCATTTCTGTAAATAAATTTATTTATCTGCTGCATGCAATTTTGTTTCATTTGTAAATTGAAAAATTTTTGTAGACTGAGTATCGCCACCAGATACATTCCATGAGAGTTGGCAGCATCTCGAATCTTTTTCTCCAAGTGCCTTTAAGATACTGTTGCGGATTACAAAAATGGATAGCCACTGAGCGTGAGTATTAAAAGCTATATTTCAAAACCAAATTCAATACAAGGTAAATTGTTACAAAGGAAATATGGATGAAGTATCTTATTAACAAATCAACTATTAACATGCACAAGTCATCAATCTTCCTGCGTAGAGCACACAATATCAGCTCTGTGTATTTTACTAAATACTACCTTTTACTTGATTTACCAGGTCACCCGAAGATCTTCACTCGTAAACCAATTCTCGTCCTGTGCTAATAACTTTTCACACACTAGCCGAACAAAAAGACAGTCCGTGTAGACATTCGAAGTTAGCCATAAAAGTTCCCACTTTTATACTTCCGCGTATACACAACACATCAAGTTACTTCTTGATACTTAACGATAAAAGATCCCACTTTTATCCTTCCGCGTATACACAACACATCAAGTTACTTCTTGATACTTACGCGCACTGTCTCAGAACAGCTCACCGTCCATTTTCGAACTCACCGACCGTTACAATACAACGACCGTTACAATACAAAACGACCGTTAACGCTCCACTCTTCTTCTCCAAATTCTCCCAAAGTTCTTATTCGTTGGCTGAAACTTTTTGCTTTCGGTTGCCAGATTCCTTCTGTCGTAACACTGCCCCCTTCCTAGGTCTTGTTCGTCCCGAACAATTCTGGATTCCAAAGTTTCTTCAGTTCTTCGATGAAACGGGGCCAAACGATCCACGTGAACCACCTTGCACTTTGTAGCTGGACGTCGACGAATGCGATATACCACGTCTGTGTCAAAATGAAAGCGAATCTCATTATGACGTAGATTTCTTTTCTGACTGAAGCCTCGTCCACAAACATAATACGTGTAAGGCCTATAGCCCTTGTGAACACGTTTATGTCTCTGCAGGGAGAAGAATCGACTAAGAGTTTTCGTGCAAAACCTGTAAAAAGTTTTCTTCTTTGTCGAAAGTTTTCTTCTTTGGATTTTTACTTCTATCAAGAGTAACAAGGAATGAAAGTCATTAGTGACATAAAATCTAGGGAGGAGTTTCATCCTCCAGTCTGACCCTTTTGTCAGTTGACTTTCACTTAATTCAGAACTGTCGTGATGAACCTTCAGCCATATTTCACCTGATTCAATTTGATCCCCAAGGTGCTTCACAATTATATCAGCTCCATAATTCTTTTTAGCGCTTCGGTCCATCTCCTCCTTCCATACTCTTGCTAGAACTGCAGCTTCTAATCCGACAACCTTACCTGTTTCTCCTGTATAAGTGAAATCAGTGATGTGTCGGGCTGCTAGCAATATTTTTTCTGTTTTACCTTCACATAGCCAGCTTGCAACATCTTCAGATACTCTTTGTTCTATTAACATGTTACGAAACTTGTTCAAAGCATTGCCGTTATGCAGAACCTTACGGACACGTGATGCTTCATCTACCCTATTATCCACAATGTTCACAAAACGCAGAAGTTCTCCTCCTAACTCTTCGACGAGCTCTTGCAGTTCCAAGGATCCGTTACCAAGGAAACACTGAACAGCTTCCATCACTTCCAGAGAGTTGTCAACAGAGTTTTCAAGAGGTGAATCCATGTTGCTGATAACAGCTGAACAACTCAAACTCTTCATTCCACGAGCTTGTGATGCTGCAACCACTTTCTTAACTAAATCAACAGCAACATCTTCTGTACTGATGAGATCAATAGCTCCTTTTCCGAATTCAACATCATAAACCAAAGCACACACTCCTTCAGCCAGCTTTTTGGACACAATTGAGCATATCATTAGAGGAACGCTATCTATGGTAGCCATCAGATCCTTGCAGCGGTAAATCTCCTTATCTGTTGGCACCAGCTCCTCTGTCTGTCCTACGATGCAGCATCCGACGTCTTCCATCATCTGCTCGATTTTATCTTTAGTGCAGTCCACTGTGAAGCCAGGGATGGATTCCAATTTGTCCAGAGTATATCCCTTCAATTGGAGAGCACGACCGGAGATCATAGGGACCTTGAGACCTAAAGCAGCAAGTGCAGGAGCCAAGACAAGACTCACTTTGTTGCCGACACCTCCTGTGCTGTTTTCATCTACCATCCGATGGCGCCACTTGGGTCTCCAGCAAAACACATGACCCGAGGAGGTCATATTTGCTGTTTCTTCCGAATTCACTTTCTTGGAGCTCTCATTGTAATTAGCCAGGGAAACATCAGTCATGATTGCCAAATTGTTCATTCTGGAGATCAGCGACGAGTTTTGTAACATGATATTGTCCACTTTAGAGCTCTTGTAGTCGTGATAAAACTTTTCTATATCCTTATAATCTAAATGGTTATAATGTCCAAATCTGCACATTGACTGTTCAGAAAAGAAATTCAGCGTGGCTACGTTGAAATTATCTGAGGGATTCACTTCTCTCTGATCGTAACTCTGAGGCTTAGTTTCATCCAGAAAGTTAGTCTTTGAAGTACTGTCTCTGCCTGAAGCTCCTTTACTAGCATCTCCTGTTACGCTTCTAAGCCATTCTTCGGAATTCTTCTTTCTTAAATCCCCACTTTCTATAAACGATTCGAGTGTGGCTATATGTTTCGGAAAAATCTCTCCGACTTCCCCAGTAACGTCGAATGGCACTTTGTTTCTATGATGAATGGACGCCTCTTCTTTACTCGGACCACTCTGCGAAACGTAAACTCTGTTTCGTTCCCCCTCATTACCACTCGTTACTCTGCCTTTGCGATAATTGTCCATGACACATTTTGCTGACGGCGAGGAATAGAATACCTTTCGTGTGGATCTCTCTTCAGATCGTGCCAGACTTGTATACCTAGGTATTTTGAAGTGCAAAGCGTACTGTATAGTCTCACAGCTCTCTGATCTGTGTGATTGTTCTTCACAGTTCCTAGACATGTCACCAGCGACATAGACACTCTGCCATGCATCACCAGTAGTTGCGTGGTCAAAGGAGTTATCTGCGCTATCTCTACGATTCTTGATTTCCAGTAGCAGATCCACATTTTTATATGCGTTGCCTTTCTCTTTTTCTTTTCCATGTTTACAATCTAACTTAACACTATCAAGATCAACTTTTTCACTGACAAATTCAACATTTAAACTATTGAATTGTCTATTGAGTTCGGTTTTACTATCCTTGAACTGATCAATAATCTTACCAACTTGAGGAGCCACTTCATCTCTCATCTCAGTATTTTGTGCGGCCATTTCGGCTTTCAAGTCACCTATTTTATCGCTTTGGGCAGCTAGATCACTTTTAATATCAGTCATCTGCGTAGCCATATCGGCTTTCATATCGGTCACCAGCGTAGCAATAACGCTTTCCTATCAGTCATCAGCGTAGCAGCGTATCGGCTTTCATATCGGTCACCAGCGTAGCAATAACGCTTTCCTATCAGTCATCAGCGTAGCAATAACGGCTTTCCTATCAATCATCAGCGTAGCCATATCGGCTTTCATATCAGTCATCAGCGTAGTCATATCGGCTTTCATATCTTTCATATCAGTCGTCAGCGTAGTCATATCGGCTTTCATATCTTTCATAACAGTCATCTGCGTAGCCATATCGACTTTCAAGCTATTTATCAACTTTACTAATTCATCCATACTTCTAGTTAACGGCATTCAAAAAATTATCCCGCTTCTGACACCAAATGTTGCGGATTACAAAAATGGATAGCCACTGAGCGTGAGTATTAAAAGCTATATTTCAAAACCAAATTCAATACAAGGTAAATTGTTACAAAGGAAATATGGATGAAGTATCTTATTAACAAATCAACTATTAACATGCACAAGTCATCAATCTTCCTGCGTAGAGCACACAATATCAGCTCTGTGTATTTTACTAAATACTACCTTTTACTTGATTTACCAGGTCACCCGAAGATCTTCACTCGTAAACCAATTCTCGTCCTGTGCTAATAACTTTTCACACACTAGCCGAACAAAAAGACAGTCCGTGTAGACATTCGAAGTTAGCCATAAAAGTTCCCACTTTTATACTTCCGCGTATACACAACACATCAAGTTACTTCTTGATACTTAACGATAAAAGATCCCACTTTTATCCTTCCGCGTATACACAACACATCAAGTTACTTCTTGATACTTACGCGCACTGTCTCAGAACAGCTCACCGTCCATTTTCGAACTCACCGACCGTTACAATACAACGACCGTTACAATACAAAACGACCGTTAACGCTCCACTCTTCTTCTCCAAATTCTCCCAAAGTTCTTATTCGTTGGCTGAAACTTTTTGCTTTCGGTTGCCAGATTCCTTCTGTCGTAACAATACCTTAAGCTGCCAATGTACTCTCTTAAAATAAGAGCAACTATATAATTTAATCTCCCTCCCAAAACACACACAAAGAGAGAGAAAATGTATAAATTATTGGCGAGCATAACGAATTATATCTGAAGCGAGATTTTCTGACTTGGGGAGAATCATGGCAACCACAAATTATATCCGTTTTGCAATGGCTAACTAGGCAATTTGCCAACCGGAGCGGATGACTGTTACTGCCGCCATAATAGTCCAGTGCATTGCAATGATTCAGTTTTCACCTCTAAATTGAGGGCAACAAACTGAAAAACATTGCAAAATCTCCAAAACGGGCAAAATGAAAACAAAATTCTGAAATTTTTGCTTCTTAAAGGCTCTTTCGCAGCCCTTAGGATTGTGTCGCCTGAGGGCACCCTTCCACCCCTATAGTTTTTATGCACTCCTAAAAATTTGGGAGCAGAATTTCACGGAAATCCATCGTAACGAGTTGTTTGTCAAATGAAAGCTTGCAACATGGGGAGTGTCATCTGCTATATATTTGAAGAAAGTTTTATTGAATTAAATACTCTAGCAACACCGGGAAAATCTCCTAGTAGATCTATAAATTTCAGAAGTGATGCCACCTATGTCGAAAAGGTGGTTTTTTTCCCCTTCGAGTGTCAAACTTGTTAATGAAAAGTAATGAATAACACAAAGCAATTTCTTGAAGGTATGAAATAGAGCAGAACTATTAGTGAAGAAAATTAAATACTAACTAATGATTCTGTCTTTCACGGATATAATAACTACAAGCATTTGGAATAACCGCCCGCAAATCGCCGTAACCTCGATAGGCATGTGAACATTTTTTTAAACATCAGATATAAAGAATTTGCTTCCGACGGAGAGTAGGTTGATAAGATCGTCGGTTTTCAAACAATACAGTTGCCTTAGCATTTGGAAATTTTCCAACGGAACCTACCCAACAGAAGCGCACGCTGCTTCATGCACTGTTGAAGATCCTCTCTTTTGTTGATACGTTATATCATATGTTGGGTTGTTTTACCTCTGAATGGTACTTTTTTACACACCGTGGGCTAAATAACCATATCACAAAGATCCCGAGTCTCAGATAACGTTGGGTGGACAGGACCCACAGAATAGCTGTTGTGAGACAGATGGTAGCCTCCCGTCAAGGCCATCCACCGTGTTCTTTAACGCCCACAAAATATGGCTTTCTCCCGCATACGGGGCCACAGCTTGCGTCCCATCCGACAGACAGCGGTGTTTCCAAGCCCATCGGTGTCCCCTACTGACCGTGCGCAGGGCGGGAAGTTTCGCGGAGATAAATCTTAACTCTGGAAACTGGAAACTGCAGATTACTGAAGTGATACCGACTGAGAATCCCACTCCAATAGTATCATATACTTCGTTCTTTTCTGATCATTTCGTAGGCTACAGTATTGCGTTATCCCACCGAATAGGAGTTGGGTTGTTTTACCTCTGAGCGGCACTTTTTTTGCACACCATGGACTAAATGGCCAGGTCACAAGGACCCCGAAGACTCAGAGAAGGTTGGGAGAGGGGACCCACTGGAACAGCTGTTGGGATATCTCCCATGGTAATCTCTCGTCAAGGCCATCCAGCGTATTCTTTAACGTACACAGGGTATGACTCTCCCGAACACGGGCCACGACTTAACATCCCATCCGACGGACGGCGGTCTTTCCAAGCCCATCGGTGTCCTCTACTGACCGTGGGCAGGGCGGGTAATTTTGCGGAGATAAATCTGAACGACTGACCCAGCTGGGACTCGAATCTGGGAACTACAGATTACGAGCCTGGCGCGCTACCGACTGCGCCACCCCCGTCCCACCATCGAATATGAGATTTACTTTATTAACGGTCACACATTTCGTGTTCTAGCTGCACCATGAGTTGTTATGATTTTCACAGTATTGTTCTATTGTACTGTTGTGATGTTTGGTAAGACATCATTATTACGACTACCATAATCAGTGCTGTAGTAGCAAAACAAACACAGACTATACTCTGGGTTAGTTCACAGTCTGAAGGAGCACACAACCACTCTCCTGTTTTATACACAATTCAAAAACGCTGAAAAATGCATAAAATATCAATTTTATGCTTTTTTTTATCTTATTAGTATCATATCTTATTTTAAGCTCTTTAACGTGGACAGGTTACGACTCTCTTGCGCACAGAGCCACGTCTCAACATCCTATCCGATGGAGGGCGACATTCCCAAGTCCACAATAATTGTAGGAATAAGTGGAATGTAGATTCCTACGTTCAAAGAGCTTGCTGGATAGCCTTGACATCCTTCATTCTACCTTCCAGCAGCTGCTCAATGTCACTCCTATCCTATCATCTTTGAACTCTGGACGTCGTTTTGAGCTGGCCATTTTTAGCCCACTATGTACACAAAAGTGCCGCTCAGAGGTAAAAAAGCCAAACGCTATTATTCATTTAAGATTCTAAAAATCTACATACGATATCGTTTCTATTTTTCTCCGAGACACATGTCTACCATGCATTGTTTCACTAAGAAAAAATTTCCAAGTTACGAAGAGTATTCCTAAAAAGAAGCAGTAGGTATATAGATGTTGGGTAGCAAAAGCAGTGGGTGTGTGCAAACTGCTCCAACAGAAAACAACAACAATAGGGATATTGAGGTTTAAGTCGTATACCTTTCACTGCAATTCGGGACGATGATAAACTGATTGGTAACTGGCCCGTAACAGTTGAAAGCAACTAGGGGGAGGCCTTAGCGTTTAAATGGGGGGCGCTGATCAAATGATTTCTATGAAAATAATAACTATTAATGTGAGCCGTAGCAAGTTTGAGTTAGCATTTCAAATGTAAAGGTATCTTTCTGTTGTGAAGTAGCAAAAGTTCCGAAAATTCAAACTGACTGAAAAGCTTGATAGTGGGGGGGGGGGTGCTCAGTGACTTGTCAGAGCTCTCTCTCTCCCCTACTACCCTTCCTTTGGTTACGAGCAGCGGCGTAATTTGAAAATATATTTGGTGAGGGGTTGTACTTTTCCAAAAGGGTGAAAAAATGGATTAAGCCCAGTGATATATTTCGCATCTATGCTTGAGTGTTACTAAATATTTTGAAACCATGAAAATCGCCAAAAAATTGAACGTATACATTTGTCTCATTGGTATACAAAGCCTTCTCTTTAAATATGCCACTGGTTATGGGCCTGATTGCTAAGGAGCAATAATATCACTAACGCTTCACAATTATAGAGTTTTCAAAAATAAATGTAGTTACTAGTGGTTTGTTATCCTACAATCCATTAATACAATTACAATTGAACTACTGAACTAAATTTCAGCGACAAAATTATATATTGAACTACTGATAAATCATGCGCCCACTAAACTCAGTTATCAGCAGTGGTTTCAGAAAAAATTACACTGGCAAAATGCCATCGAAATTCAGCTCTTGCTTTCTTTTTGGGATTAAAAAAGGAATTGAAAAAGTCCTAACATCGATTCAGCACACACCCAAAACCATTTAGGAAATATGAAACATCTTCAATTCATTGCAGTTAAACTTGCAGAATATCGCTGCAGAATTTCGAGTTGAAGCTGATAAATAATGAAACGAAAGAAGAAGAAATGCAGAACTCTCTCCCCATTAAACATCGCCCTCAATAGTTTCAACACAAGCAGGAATGCATTGGGCAAAATGCCACTCGAATAGTGTGGGTATTCAATGGTTCAGTATTTGGCTTTTATGTTTAGTTACAAAAGATGGAAGTACAGGAGAGGACATTTTTGGCACCCTTCCAATATATTCTGAGAAGCTATGAAATCCGACCCAGATAGATGAACGCAGTCCGGAATAAAAGGACAAACTCCAAACAAACAGCTGGGGCACAAAATGACGCTGAAATGCCATATGGTAATTTGTAGCGTCTGGAGAATCTGAAATACGTCAGAGAAACGATTTCATAGAACTAGATTTGCTTCTTGTGACATTTCGAACAGTTAAATTGCATCGAAAAAATGCAAATCTGGTTTTGTTAAAAGGGTACACCCTTTTAACAAAACCAGATTTGATATGAGCCTAGTTATAGTAAAAAAACAATAGTTTTGTGCTTTTCGGTAGTTTCCAAAGTGAGGCGCGACACCTTCCTTGAGAGGCAAGGAACTTCCTAAGAGAGTTTTATTAGGGTTGGGTTGTTTTACCTCTGAGCGGCACTTTTTTGCACACCATGGGCTAAATGGCCAGGTCACATGGATTCCGAAGGCTCAGAGAAGGTTGGGGGAGAGGACCCACTGGAACAGCTGTTGGGAGACAGATGGTAGCCTCCCGTCAAGGCCATCCAGCGTGTTCTTTAACGTGCACAGGGTATGGCTCTCCCGCACACGGAACCACGGCTTAACGTTCCATCCGACGGACGGCGGCCTTTCCAAGCCCATCGGTGTCCCCTACTGACCGTGGGCAAGGCGGGGAATTTTGCGGAGATAAATCTCAACGCTGACCCAGCTGGGACTCGAACCTGGGAACTACAGATTACGAGCTGGCGCGCTACCGACTGAGCCACCCCCGCCCCGTTTTATTAGGGGGAATTTGAATTGATTACAATGCTCAAAATGCCAGAAATCGATGTTTAGTTTCGTGTACAAGTATTTCTGGGAGGAAGGGTGGGTGATGAAATCTTTGTTAAATATGAGGCGGCGCCATTATAGAAAGATTGGGAACCACTGATTTAATGGATGGTGGCGAGTAAAGCGAGATTCTAATTATCGACCACACAACGTCAAGTTTCCTATAGTTTCTAATCTTCAAATGAGAGAAAAAACACCGGTTGAAAAGCTAAAACCCAACCAACGAGATATTAAATCGGCAAAGAGATGGTTTGGGCTTAGAATAGCTCAATGCAAGCAAAGTTGGAACTCGAACATGGTTGATATTTTATCTCTGGACTGTATTTTGTGCACACAATGGAATAATTATACAGGTTCTAAGGACCACAAAGGGTCACATTTGAATAGGAGAAAAGCATACAAAATACAGTTGTTAGGAAACTGATGCAAGCCTTCTCTTCAAGGCCATCAAGTATCTTATTTAACAAGCACAGGGTTCGGATTGTATTACCTCTGAGAGGCACTTATTTGCAAACAATGAGCTAGATGGTCAGGTCACAAGGATCCCAAGGGCTCTGAGAAGTTTGGGGGAAGGGAGTCAGGTGGACAGTTGTTAGGAGACACATGAAAGCCTCTGATCAAGGCCATCCGGATTGTTCTTTAATGTGCGCAGGGTATAGCTCTCCCACACATGGAACCACAGTTTTATGTCCCATTCGACGGAGAGAGCGGCCTTCCAACCCCATCGGTGTCCTCTACTGACCGAAGGCACGAGGGGGTTTTACGAAGACAATTAAATAGTTCTTCTGGGCCTGAAGAGTGTGGTGTTGGTGAATAGACGTTTTACACTTGACATTAACTGGGTATAATCCGACACAGTAAATGGTGAAGGCGTATTTCGGGCATTAGCTGGCCAATGTCAAGATTAGACAGATTTTGTACATTAACTTAACCCTTAACTACAAGCTCTGGTGGCAGTCGTTTAACCCCTCTATCAAGCTTACATTACTGCCCCATAGCTACTTCTGGTTTTAAAAATTTCATGATAGATATTGCCAGCTTGCAGTACCTCTCCCCATGCACAAGATGCAGGGGTTGGCTTAGTCGGTAGTGAGTCAGATTCGTAATCTGCAGTCCCTAGATTCGAGTTCCAAATGTACCTGGGATGAGAATTCTGTGTTCGGTGAGATCGCCGTCCGTCGGATGGGGTTTTAAGCTGTGTCTCTGGGTATAGGTGAGACATACTGTGTCCATGTTAGAAAATACGCTGATGGGCTTACGTGATGCTATCATCTGTCTCGTAACAGCTTCCATTGGATCCCTTCCCCCAACCTTCTCTAAGCGATTGGGGCCCTTGTGACCTAGATTGAGTTGTTTTACATCTAAGAGGCACTTTTTTGCACGCAATGGGCTAAATGGCCAGGCCACAAGGACTCTGAAGGCTCAGAGAAGGTTGGGGGAGGGAACCCACTGGAACAGCTGTTAGGAGACAGATGGTAGACTCCCGTCAAGGCCATCCAGTGTGTTCTTTAACGTGCACAGGATATGGCTCTCCCGCACACGGACACGGCTTAACGTCCCATCAGACGGATGGCGGCCTTTCCAAGCTCATCGGTGTCTCCCATTGACCATGGGCAGGGCGGGGAGTTTTGCGGAGATAAATCTCAACGTTGACCCAGCTGGGACTCGAACCTGGAAATTGCAGATTACGAGCCTGGCACTCAAGCGAGTTGCTCTTCGTCTTTCATAAGATACAACTTTAATCTTCTTCTAGATTTCAGTTTTCCGTGCACCAGGTCTGCATTTGAGAATCGAATAAGACAAGTTCCACCCTCGAAATATAGAAGTGGAAGCCATGTCTTTTTTTCCGGTGAATTCATCTGATTGGTCCATTGGGTTTTATGTTTTCCGTGCTCCTGAAAGTGATATAGCCACGATTCGATCGAAAGATAGAGTCGATATGGGGGGATTGTGCTTAAAATCATTAGACCATGATTTTGGGATTGGATTGGATTGTTTTACCTCTGAGCGGCACTTTTTTGCACACCATGGGCTAAATGGCCAGGTCACATGGACCCCGAAGGCTCAGAGATGGTTGGGGGAGGGGACCCACTGGAACAGCTGTTGGGAGACAGATGGTAGCCTCCCGTCAAGGCCATCCAGCTTGTTCTTTAACGTGCACAGGGTATGACTCTCCCGCACACGGGGCCACGGCTTAACGTCCCATCCGACGAACGGCGGCCTTTCTAAGCCCATCGGTGTCCCCTACTGACCGTGGGCAGCGCGGAGAATTTTGCGGAGATAAATCTCAACGCTGACCCAGCTGCGACTCGAACCTGGGAACTACAGATTACGAGCCTGGCGCGCTACCGACTGAGCCACCCCTGCCCCATGTTTTTGGGGATATATAGTATAGAGATATTATCCATTTAGCAGCTAGGCAAAATTTATAGAAATTTGTTTTTGCTTTTAGGGAAAAACCATGACCAGAGAAATCTGACGTTTTTTTTTTTTCGTTTGTTTCCGAGTAGACTTTGCAGTAATTTAGTCATCATTACTGGAGGACTCTACACATAGGGTAGGGTTGTTTAATTTGAAACTTAACTAATTGTTGTCACTTCAATTTAGGTTATGTAAATTGGAAGTGGAGTACTAAAACATTATTGTAATTTAAATTATTCACCTCTCTAAGCATACGGTGGAATTTTGTCAACTCTGAATTTTTAATAAATTTAAATTTTTTTCTCAGTGTTTTTAAGCAAAAATACTATTTTGGTCAGTTCTTTTTTAAACCTCCACTCATTACAACTGCAGTTAGAAAATAAGGGCCCACGTATTACAAACTTGTGGGTTGTTTCTGATTCATGTCTGAATTCTTACTTCGGCGAAAAATCCTTGTCAGAACGCAGACACCGAAGTCAGATCAACCAACAATTACTGATATGTAGTCCTGAGAATTTAGAGTTCGAGTCCCAGCTTGGTCAGAGTTGAGATTTATCTCCGAAAAATTCCCCGCCCTGCCCACGGTCAGTAGGAGACACCGATGGACTTGGAAAGACCGCCGTCCGTCGGATGTGACGTTAAGCCGTGGCCCGTGTGTGTGAGAGCCATACCCTGTGCACGTTAAAGAACACGCTGGATGGCCTTGACGGGAGGCTACCATCTGTCTCCCAACAGCTGTTTCAGTGGGTTCCCTCCCCCAACCTTCTCTGAGCCTTCGGGGTCCATGTGACCTGGCCATTTAGCCCATGGTGTGCAAAAAAAGTGCCACTCAGAGGTAAAACAACCCAACCTGAGAATTTAATAGTTTTGTGGAATCAATTTATTTCACGCGGTTCCTAGGTTATGTCGCATGTCTCGAAGAGGTAAAGTTGTGGGGTAACATTACCAAACGACAGTAAAATGAAAACTATTTTTGTTATATGTTATATGTTAAAATTACATATCATATGTCATTTTTAATATTCAATGCACAGTAATCAATTTATTTAATTTTAAATTTAAATATTTTTCCATCCTCTCTTCCTCTGAGAATGAGTAAATCCTATCCTTGGAATCCCCATCCCTTAGAAGTTTTGTTTTGATTTTCAGGGAAGAGAATGCACTGAAAGCTTAAACCTTGATCCTTGAAAGCACTTTCTATAGATTTCAGAAAACTGAAAAGGATGTTTATTTTTAAACAAAAAACTGTAATATCAGAATTCTAGCGCCCTAGACCAATGACTAACGTATATTATGGGATATCGGACCTTGAGTATGACGTCACCTCCGTCTGTAATATGACAGAGAAAATCTTCAAAAATGGTGGATTGTTTCCCTTTTCACAGCACTTTTCTGCACACAATGAACTAAATGGGAATGTCACAATAACCACAAAAGCTCAGAGAAGTTTGAAGGGGATCCACTGGATAGCTGTTAGGAGACACATGGTAGCCTTCCCTCAAGGACACCAAGCGCATTCTTTAACATGCACAGGGTATGGCTCTCCCGAACACAGGGGACACGGCTTAACGTTCCATTCGACGGACGGCGTCCTTTCCAAGTCCATCAGTGTCCCCTACTAACAGAGGGCAATGTAGAGGTTTGGCAAACACAGTTCCGTCGCAAATCTCGAGCATAAATGGTTAGCAGATATATTTTCAAGTCGTCATACTACACTTGAATGAGAAGCTGAATGACCACTGAGAAGGATATATCTTGCATACAACGAGCCAAATGACAGGTGACAAGAGGTAAAGCACTCAAGGGTTCAGAGTGGTACAAGACTGAAACAAGGTGACAAGACTTCAAGGGTTCAGAGCTTAGTAGAGGAAGGAGATCCATTAGACAGCTATAAAGCGACAGATGAACGTCTCAGATAAAGCTCATCCAGCATGTTCTTTAATGTGCCTAGAGTGTCATTCTCTCGAAAGAGGGTCCACGGCTCATCTTCCATTAACAGAAAGAGGCATAAAGGTTGTGGAGGAGTAAATAAATAAATACCCCCTCAAGCAGCTGCTTGCCACAGAGGTCTGACAGGAGTGTCAGTTTCTAGGCCACAGTAGAAGATCTAAGAGGATAGCTTTGGGTTGGGTTGTTTTACCTCTGAGTGGCACTTTTTTTTTGCACACCATGGATGAAATCTAAGAGGATGGCGGAACCTCAGCAGAAAAATATTTCAAACGTCTATGTCTTACCCCGGGGCTCGAACCCAGGGTCCTTAGATCAGTAGCCAAGCGCGTTAACACTCGACAACGGTACGGCTCAGAGTTAAATAAAGGAGACAATAATAATTTAGTCAGATGATTAGAATAAGTTTAGAGATAATATATAATTTAGGACATTATCATTATCATGGCGTTGGGTTGTTTTACCTCTGAGCGGCACTTTTTTGCACACAATGGCCTAATCAATATCCAGGTCACAAGGACCCCGAGGGCTCAGAGAAGGTTGGGAGGAGGAAACCCACCGGACATTTGCTAGGAGATAGATAATAGCCTCCCGTCAAGCCCATCCAGCATATTCTTTAACGTGCTCAGAGTATGACTCTCCCTCATACGGGGCTGACGTCCGGCAGGGAGTTTTGCGGAGATAGATCTCAACGCTGGCCCAGCTAGGATTCTAACCTGGGGAGTGCAGATTACGAGTTTGGCGCGCTACCAACTGAGCCAACCCCGCCCCTATGACTCTCCTGCACACGGGACAGTGCAGGACTCGTGTGCTGTTGAATGAAAAATCCTGTGTCACCATGAACGTTCCAGTTTAAAGTCTCATGCGACGGACGTCGGCCTCTCCAAGTCCATTGCTGTCCTCTACTGACGAGGACGGGAGTTTGGCGGATCAGACCCAGCTGGGACATGGCGTGGGGAGAAGAGTTACTATGAGACTGTGCACAGTTGATGATTCAAAGGTTCTCATAGTTGATGATTCATGTTGATTAGCAAGCTTTCAATTGGCTTATGATCGCCAATAACGACAATGGTTGAAGTGAGCAGTGTCATGGTCTCCCCCAGTTTTGTTGCTTTACCCCTGAGCGCCCCCCCCCCCAGTTCTTACTCATTACTGGACATTGCAAGAAGCCATACCAACCGAATGATAGGTCGCCAAGGTTCATTAGTTGAGATTTAATAGTTTTTCATGATGTATACGAATATTGCAGTCTTCTTTCTTGTTGGCTACGAAGAGCACTAACTCGAAAAGAAGTACAGTACTCAAAAAAGTATCCGAACACCATGGTTGATTACAGAATTGAGAAAAAATATCTGGCAGCGATTTTTTTTCTCAATTCTGTAATCAACCATGGTGTTCGGATACTTTTTTGAGCGACTGTACCAGGCAATGCAGTCGGTAGCTAGTTAAGTTCGCAGCACGGAGTTCCCACGTTTGTCTGTGAATTGTTTCAGTGTTGAAATATTATTCACTATACTGAAACGTATCATCTATGCAAACAAATAAATCATACGACAGCAAAGGACCATTTTATCTGATGAAACATCAAGTCTGCAAACAATGCCACACACTGATTACGTTGAAAAACAGGTTCGTCTGGTGTATTTTTTACACTGTGAATGATGATGTCTACATCTGACAGTTATCCCATAATATCTTCTTCAATGATGTTCCTCAGCTTGGGATCCATACCACTTGACTAATTAGTGCAACAAAAAATGTCGCTCAGAAATATGTCAGTCAAACTCAAACGTTGATTGTAACATTTCGCAGTGAAGAATGTTTCCCACACAACATGCGAACTTTTCCATTAATATCCTACAAGGAGACAAAACATAGCTTTCGTTTTTTTTAACAGCGTTGAGTGAAAAAAAAAATGACAGCAATTCGGAACAAATTATAGCTCAGAGCTGATTTTTAGGAAATAAAATATACGATTGCAAAACAGAAACTTGAGATGCGGGAAGATAGAACAGCAAAAGAGCAAGACAAAACGAAAATAACAGCAATGATTAAAAAAAGAATAAAGAAAGAAGCAATGTTATCAGTCTCCAGTTCACCTTTTCGAATGTTCGCCTGTGGCGTTCATTTTTGCTCCGGAACTTTCCTCTTTTTAAGATCTACGAACGGCAGAATAAAGTTAACAAGAGATCAGAATGCTCCAGCTGTACTAAAGTTTCGGGTCGCCTTGGCCTGGGGACTACAAAGCCAGGAAACACTGTGAATCTTTAGGAACCAAGCAACACGTGTCAAAGTTGTCACTGGAGGCAAAGAGTAATGGGGACGGTTGTCAGCCGGTGTCGTCTAACCTGCGTTATCGAGAAATAACTGTCACCAGTTAATAGCTCTTCAGCTTCGCTAACTGAACCTTTACTGACGCTTCGTGACAGATTAATGGTTTTCGGTTTCTTCTACGTCACGTCACCAGAGGATAAAGATTTGAGAGAAGCAAAAAAAAAAGGATTTCGAAGATATTTGAGATTTTCAAAGTGGGTTCGTTAATAGGCTGGATGTTTTTAAGATTGAAGTTGGATAGTTATGGTGGGAAATTTTCTGTGACATTTACAAATGTCTTTTTTATGTAGCTCACAGTTTCATCGTATCTGTATCATTTACGAATAGCCTCAGGTATAAATGTGACTTTTCGAAGTGTTTTGTGTATTCTGAGTCAACGAATTGTCCTCTTTCTCTTCTTGACCTTTCAATGGCAACTCTCATTTGCATATTTCGCTAAGACAAATGCTTTCCGTTTGCAAAGTTGTCAAGGTAGATGCTGATACATAGATAATAGAGACTAAAATTGTGAATTGGGATTGATTTTGGTTGCATTCTCTTAAGGGTACATAAGCTCTAAAAATATACGTTTAATAAAGCATTTTCACAGCCTGGCTGTTTTTTAGAAATAAAGAATGGGTTGTTTTACTTTTGAGGGCATTTTTGCGCACACGATGGACTGAATGACCAAGTCACAAGGATCCCAAGGGCTTAGAGAATGTTTGAGAAAGGGGATCCACACACTGTTGGAGACAGATGGAAGCCTCCCAATAAGTCCATTCGGCATATTATTTAACATGTACAAGGTATGGATCTCCTGCACACGATGCCACGGCTTAACGTCCTATCCGGAGACTTTTCCCAGCCTCATCAGTGCCTCTTTTTCGCCTAGAGCAAGCTGAGGATAAGAGAAGAAAAATCTCAATGTTAACTCAGTTTGATTACGAGCTCCTTCAGCTGAACTAACTTCAGACTCTATATAAATAAAAAGAAAATAAATACCCCCTCAAGCAGCTGCTTGCCACAGAGGTCTGACAGGAGCTTGTCAGTTTATATGCCATAGTAGGTCTGTGAGGATGGCAGGACCTCAGCAGAAAGAAAACACAAACGTCCATGCCTTTATCCGGTGCTCGAACCCAGGTCCCTTAAGATCAATAGCCAAGCGCGCTAACCACTCGGCCACGGGTGATACATTTTTATATACTTATAAAATAACAAATAATAATAATAATGTACTTGTCTATTATAAATATATAGTGAATGGAATGGGCGCCTGCGGCATTACCTGTAAATTGACGCCAACACCTATAGCCTTTTCGCTCTCGCTTCTGCAGACCCTGACTAAAGCGCGTGTCTCAAATGAGCAACTTTATCGATCTGAATTAACAAAACGAGAAGCATTCGTAGCCAAAGATGGATGGAAAGATTCTTGTCCACCACCTATTCAAATCCTTCATTTAAAAGGTTTCTCTTAAATAATTCCCAAAACTTCTTCATAGAACAACCACTTTTGAAGCTGAGATATAATTTACGAGCACACAAATAAAGTTTTTTTTATTTCATAAGAAGCAGATGCTAAGTATTGCAGAAAAGAAGGAAACACTTGACATTTAGAAGTTAAGAACGATTAAATTAAGATTATGTAATATGCTATGTGGGTGGGAAAGATTACGCAATATTCTATGCGGGTGGGAAAGATTACGCAATATTCTATGCGGGTGAGAAAGATTACGCAATATTCTATGCGGGTGAGAAAGAATACGCATTATTCTATGCGGGTGAGAAAGATTACGCATTATTCTATGCGGGTGAGAAAGATTACGCATTATTCTATGCGGGTGGGAAAGATTACGCATTATTCTATGCGGGTGGGAAAGATTACGCATTATTCTATGCGGGTGGGAAAGATTACGCATTATTCTACGCGGGTGGGAAAGATTACGCAATATTCTACGTGGGTGGGAAAGATTACGCAATATTCTACGTGGGTGGGAAAGATTACGCAATATTCTATGTGGGTGGGAAAGATTACGCAATATTCTGTGGGTGGGAAAGATTACGCAATATTGTTTGTGGATGGGAAAGATTACGCAATATTCTATGTGGGTAGGAAAGATTACGCAATATTCTATGTGGGTAGGAAAGATTACGCAATATTGTATGTGGGTGGGAAAGATTACGCAATATTGTATGTGGGTGGGAAAGATTACGCCATGTATAACAAGGATTTTCACATATATTTTTTTACAATCAAGCATCAATTGTCCAAGTATCCTAAAAAATGTAACAGACACTGCACTGAACTAACTTCGCAGAGTAATAAAAATAATTTCAACGTCCTCATGGAGTCACAATTCAAATATTTCAGCTAGGTAGCCACCTATCTGAAATATTTTACCCTAATGAGGAGATCAAAAATCCGTTTTTCTACACCAATTTCTCTTCAACTAGGAATAAATTTAGGGATGGATTGTTTTACCTCTAAGTGGCACTTCTGTGCACTTAGAGGCTGACCAAATGAGTCGGTTTTATCTCTTAAAAGGAGTTAAAACGTTAGTGTGTGTTTTGCTACAAATATTCGCTGTTCATACTTCATGTACCATATATGACATATTAAACGGTGGGGCCTAAATAGCAATAGATGACGGAAACGTCATAAAGGGTGTTTAACACATTGGGGTCTTTGTGGCGTCACAAAGACCCCAATTGTTAAGAGTTGAGTAGGGGAAGGGAGTAACTAGATAACTGTTACGAGACAGATGGAAACCATCCTTCAGGGTAATCCAGCGTATTCTGTAACTTCTGCATAATGTACATCACTTGCACACTGAGTCACGGCTTTGGAGACCTCCGAAGAGACGGCTACTTTTCCAAACCCATTGGTGTCCTCTTTCTGACCTAGAACATGGATTTTTATGGTGATAATCTTTAATTCTCACACACATTTGGGACTCTGGCCTGGTAACTGTAGTTACGAGCACGGTGTTTTGCATAGATAAACTTCAATTCTTACACACATTTGGGATTCTGACCGGGTAACTGTAGTTACGTGCATGGTGTTTTGCGTAGATAAACCTTAATTCTCACACACATTTGGGATTCTAACCCGGTAACTGTAGTTACGAACACGGTGTTTGCATAGATAAACCTTATTTCTCACACATATTTGGGACTCTGACCTGGTAACTGTTATGAGCATGGTCTTTTGCTTAGATAAACCTCAATTCTCATACACATTTGGGACTCTGACCGGGTAACTGTAGTTACGAGCATGGTGTTTTGCATAGATAAACCTTATTTCTTACACATATTTGGGACTCTGACCGGGTAACTGTAGTTACGTGCACGGTGTTTTGCATAGATAAACCTTATTTCTCACACATATTTGGGACTCTGACCTGGTAACTGTAGTTACGAACACGGTGTTTTGCGTAGATAAACCTCAATTCTCACACACATTTGGGATTCTGACTGGATAACTGTAGTTACGAGCATGGTGTTTTGCATAGATAAACCTCAATTCTCACACACATTTCGGATTCTGACCGGGTAACTGTAGTTACGAGCATGGTGTTTTGCATAGATAAACCTCAATTCTCACACACATTTGGGATTCTGACTGGATAACTGTAGTTACGAGCATGGTGTTTTGCATAGATAAACCTCAATTCTCACACACATTTCGGATTCTGACCGGGTAACTGTAGTTACGAGCATGGTGTTTTGCATAGATAAACCTCAATTCTCACACACATTTGGGATTCTGACTGGATAACTGTAGTTACGAGCATGGTGTTTTGCGTAGATAAACCTCAATTCTCACACACATTTGGGATTCTGACTGGATAACTGTAGTTACGAGCATGGTGTTTTGCATAGATAAACCTCAATTCTCACACACATTTCGGATTCTGACCGGGTAACTGTAGTTACGAGCATGGTGTTTTGCATAGATAAACCTCAATTCTCACACACATTTGGGATTCTGACCGGAAAACTGTAGTTACGAGCATGGTGTTTTGCATAGATAAACCTCAATTCTCACACACATTTGGGATTCTGACCGGAAAACTGTAGTTACGAGCATGGTGTTTGCGTAAACCTTAATTCTCATACACATTTGGGACTCTAACCTGGTAACTGTAGTTACGAACACAGTGTTTTGCAGAGATAAACCTTATTTCTCACACATATTTGGGACTCTGACCTGATAACTGTTGTTATGAGCATGGTGTTTTGCTTAGATAAACCTCAATTCTCACACACATTTGGGATTCTGACCGGGTAACTGTAGTTACGAGCATGGTGTTTTGCATAGATAAACCTCAATTCTCACACATATTTGGGATTCTGACCGGGTAACTGTAGTTACGAGCATGGTGTTTTGCATAGATAAACCTCAATTCTCACACACATTTGGGATTCTGACCGGGTAACTGTAGTTACGAGCATGGTGTTTTGCATAGATAAACCTCAATTCTCACACATATTTGGGATTCTGACCGGGTAACTGTAGTTACGAGCATGGTGTTTTGCATAGATAAACCTCAATTCTCACACATATTTGGGATTCTGACCGGGTAACTGTAGTTACGAGCATGGTGTTTTGCATAGATAAACCTCAATTCTCACACATATTTGGGATTCTGACCGGGTAACTGTAGTTACGAGCATGGTGTTTTGCATAGATAAACCTCAATTCTCACACACATTTGGGATTCTGTCCGGGTAACTGTAGTTACGAGCATGGTGTTTTGCGTAGATAAACTTTAATTCTCACACACATTTGAGGCTCTAACCTGGTAACTGTAGTTATGAACACGGTTTTTTGCATAGATAAACCTTATTTCTCAGACATGTTTGGGACTCTGACCTGGTAACTGTTGTTATTAGTATGGTGTTTTGCGTAGATAAACCACAATTCTCACACACATTTGGGACTCTGACCTGGTAACTGTAGTTACGAGCACGGTGTTTTGCATAGCTAAACCTCAATTCTCACACACATTTGGTTTGGGACTCTGACCTGGTAACTGTTGTTATTAGTATGGTGTTTTGCGTAGATAAACCACAATTCTCACACACATTTGGGACTCTGACCTGGTAACTGTAGTTACGAGCATGGTGTTTTGTGTAGATAAACCTCAATTCTCACACACATTTGGGACTCTTACCTGGTAACTGTAGATTACGAGCATGGTGCACTACCGAATGAGCAAAAACCTGCGATTTACAAAATTATAGTTCATAGACAACGTTAAAAAGTTTTACCATGGTTTTAAAAAAAAATGTATATAACCATCCGTAGGCTTCTGGGTATTATCCTCTCGGGAAACTGGTATCAAAAACACATCGTTTGACTACATTTCATGTTGGATTTCCTTTCGGTAGAGAAGTTTTGACCTACACTTTTACATTAACTAGTTGGGTTGTTTTACCTCTGAGTCCATAGGACAGTCTTTAGGAGACAGATGGTTCCCGTCAATGCTATCCAGATTTTGTTTAACGGGCATAGCGTATGGTGCGCTCTCCTTCATACGGACATAGCTTAGCCTTCGACCCGACGAATGTTAGCCTTGGTGAGCGGTGAACCGCTTTTGCAAATTGAAAAATTCCTGGGTACAGAGACTTGATTTTGCAATATTACGCTGAGCCATTGGAATCGCCCAAGCCTTGCCTTTAATACAATATTAAACATTGCACAATGAAATATTAAATTTAGAAATGCACAACTGCTTAGGCTGCTACTCTCATTATTAAATGCAAATTATTTAAATTTGTTACAAGTCGAATACGCTGGCATAGGAAAACAATGTGCTGAAAGCAATTCGGTGATCAAAAAATTAAAAAAAAATAATTTTTATTTGAACCCTGATGTTACTAATACTTGGTATCTTCTGCATTATCAGGCGATTTTTCTAGAAAAATCTGCAAAAACAGTAAAAAGTTTTTTATGCAGCAAAAAGTTTTGACTAATTGCTGCATGAGGACACCGATGAATGATGGACATCATGAGGACACGAATGAATACTTTATGTAAACAGAAGTTATTGTTCATTTGAACAATAACTTCTGTTTACATAAAGTTACCAGTGTGTACACAAACATTCTTTAGAATAAACGTCAGAAGAGTTTATTTTCCTTCAGTATCTGGGAAAGTTTGCCTTTAAATGTTAAAATTCTGCAGTCGAGACATGAATTTCTGAGTTTTCTCCATTTCCAATATCAAATGGCATTCGCTGAAATTGACGTCGTTTTAGGAAGTAGTGGTTATTGCCGTAAAGAAATTTTCGACGGAAAATTTTATCTCTGCTTCCGAAAGCATTCTATGTAGGCATTGGCAAAATTCAAGAATGCCTCATTGTTTTTTGTATTCTCTCTCTTGGGCCTGACCTGAGAAATATTTGATTTGAACATAAATGTTAAACATTCCATGCGCTAATTACAAAACATTTGTGACTTTAAAACGCATGAACCAATGGCAAATCCCCAAATGGGAAGACTTTGAGATTGTGCAGTTGACGCTTTGACGTTGTTGCAGATCATAGGTCAATGACCTATTAATCACATGGCAATCAACCAATGATCTGCGAGATCTCCAAGTTTCAATTGCACAGTTTCCTAGTCTGCACAGTTCTCACGCTCGCTACAGATAAAAAATAATAAATTACTCTTCAAGCAGCTGTTTTCCACAGAGGTCAGTCACACACAGAGGTCAGGTTCCACAGAGGTCTGTCAGTACGCCATAGAGAAGGAAGTGTGAGGAAGTCGAGACCTCATAAGAAGGCAGAAAGACAACACAAGAAAACATCCATGCCTTAACCTGGTCCATTTATCAGTGGTCAAGCACTCTAACCACTTCGCCACAGGGACGATTTGATAATAAATAGAATAATAAATTATCCCTCAAGCAGCTGCTCGTCACAGCTCTGACAGAAGCTTGTCAGTAATATCCCCCTAAAGATGATCTGTGACAAATGCAAGACTTCGCAGTAGGACAACACAAGAAAAAGAAAACATCCGTTCCTTATCTGGGTCTTGAACCAGGGTCTCTAAGATCAGTGGTCAAACGCTTTAACCACTCGGTCACATAGTAAATCACGCTATTGAAACGAATAACTATTGATTGGTTTGTTTAGTTACAAACCTTGGGCATAGCAGCCTTTCTATTAAGAATATCTGACAAACACCAAAACTCGGAGGTGCGCTTATGGAAGTAATAATTATGACAGAAAAATGTCCTCTAACCACACGACCACCGATTGCAGCTTCTGAGGCAATCTGACGTAAAAATAAATAAATATTCCCTCAAGCAGCCGATTTCTACAGAATTGTTTCCTCTGTGGAAAGCGGCTGCTTGAGGAATACAGGGAGAAGTCTGTCATGTTATACGCCATAGTAGAAGGTCTGTGATGATGGCGAGACCTCAGCAGAAAAACAACGCAAACTTCCATGCCTTACCCGAGGCTCGAACCCAGGTTCCTTTGATATTTGGGTTGTTGTTGTTGTTTTACATCTGAGCGGCACTTTTTTGCACACCATGGGCTAAATGGCCAGGTCACATGGACCCCGAAGGCTCAGAGAAGGTTGGGGGAGGGGACCCACTGGAACAGCTGTTGGGAGACAGATGGTAGCCTCCCGTCAAGGTCATTCAGCGTTTTCTTTAACGTGCACAGGGTATGGCTCTCCCGCACACGGGGCCTCGGCTTAACGTCCCATCCGACGGACGGCGGCCTTTCCAAACCCATCGGTGTCCCCTACTGACCGTGGGCAGGGCGGGGAATTGCGGAGATAAATTTTGCGGAGATAAATCTCAACGCTGACCCAGCTGGGACTCGAACCTGGGAACTACAGATTACAAGCCTGGCGCGCTACCGACTGAGCCATCCCCGCCCCGAAGTGCGAAGGGAAGGCTCACCTTCCCACTTAAGGACAGTCCCTTACTGACCGTGGGCAGGGCGGGGTTTCCTTTGATAAGTAGCCAAGCATGCAAGCTCAGCAATGGGTGAAAAATCAAAATTTTCAAATTTGGAGTAAATCTGTTTATCTTCTGACAAGACCATGTTATTAGGTACTATCTATATATTATTACACTATTTGTCGTGAATAATAATAAACATCAAAAGTGTGTTCGAGCCATTCGATTACTTGTTTCTTAAATTTCTTTCTGGATCCGAATGCAACTACACACACTTATTTTAAGTACACACCCTGTTAAAAATTCATAAAATGCATTCATTGTGATTTTTGACTAGGAATCAATGGATTTTAACAGACAAGAGGAATTTACATGAGATAAGCTTAGGGTAAAATATTTAGAAATTTATTGAAAGTATGGAACATTCCAAATAAGATATGTAAGGGTGTCACATCTAATAAAATTAATAGACAAACATTTTATAAATAAATATGAATTTAAAAACTGCTGCAAATTTGTAAACGAGTCAAGTACGATATTATCGATGGAAATATCTTACGGTGATCTCTAACAAATGTTAAAACTACCAAAATAAATTAAAATTCTTTCACTAAATATCAGTTAGATTTATTACAATGTTGCCGTTTACAAAGATGAAAACAGAGCCGCTAAAAACTTCACATCAAAAGCAAAAAGAGTTCTTCACAAAGCAAAAGTTTTTGGATGTTTTCCAACAAAGTATATTTAAGAGAAAGTCCTCTTCAATTTTTGAAGTATACGTGTTTCCCAAGAATTTGATTACAAGATAAAAAGAAACAAATACTTGCCTTTAAAATTGCACCTTTAGCAAGACTCGCCTATTTCCGCAGACTGCCAATGTCTACACAAAGTTCGGCACTTATGTCAAAGCATCCAGTGCGTATCCATTGCGGATGATGACAGCACTCCTCCAACGTATTCATCCGACGATCACCATCCCTGTGAGCTGGCACATTCGGTTTCCGCATCATCGTTTCTTTGTACGATAAAGATGCTAGTCACGTGAGACAAGGAGTTGCTTTTGGATGGCGTTTGATCTTCACAATGCTCTCGGTGCTCATATGTCAGGGCCCCCCAGAGCTCGGCAGAGCAGATGACATTGTGACATGGTATGGGAGAGTTTGTTTTCAGCCAGAGTGACCTGGATCGGAATTACAAGCAACCCATTTTGACGTCAGACCGCAGTGGGATATCTGAAGAAGCGCAGACTGCACTTTCCTTCTTTTCGTTGAAACTCTGAAAACTTCTTTCAGTTGTAAGCCGTAGCATATCCAAGTCTATCTTTCCTATGTGTTTCAACCTTTGGCAGGGATATTTTTCGATAAGAATAGAATTTGAAGGTGGGAAGTGCGCCGAACGCTTAAATTCCAAAGCTGGTAGCAACCAGGATGAAGGAAAAGACAATGTCGACCTATAATTCTTTTCCTTTCTTTGTTACCCTCGGAGTTAATACAGAAATATTATAGATAAACCGATGCTCGAGACTGCAGAGGCCTAACTCTTCTGCTTGGCTGGAAATCTCAAGAGCCTTTCGAACGTACTGGAAAAATAACCTTGAACTCGTATTTCTAGAAAACATCATTTCGGTTCACGTGATAAAAAAAATTCTGTACTACAGATCTCTACCATAGATTTTGTCCATAGATTAAATATGACATAAAACATTCGAATCTGTCGGAAGGAGATTTTAAGCAAAATAAAAAATCCAATTATTGGTTTGAGGTTTTGAAAAACCTTTGGGCATTTTTTTTGGCACAAAACAGTCTAAATAGCAAGACAACAAGGGCTCAGAATACATTGTAAAACGGTATTCACTGGACAACTAGAAGGAAGGCATCCAGTTGTTTCTATTTTCTATAAAACCATACAGCTGTTTCCATTTTCTATAAAAAAAACCATACAGCTGTTTCCATTTTCTATATATAAAAAAAAAACCATACAGCTGTTTCCATTTTCTATAAAAAAAACCCATACAGCTGTTTCCATCTTCCATCAAGCCATACAGCTGTTTCTTGAACATGCACAGGGTATGGCTGTCCTGAACAAGAGGCATGGCTTAAAGTCCCATTCGACGGTCCGGAGAACTCTCCGCTCTGCCCACTGTCAATAGGGGACACCGATGGGCTTGGAAAGGCCACCATTCGTCGGATGGAACGTTAAGCCGTGGCTCCGTGTGCGGGAGAGAGCCACACCCTATGCACGTTAAAGAACACACTGGCTGGCCTTGACGGGAGGTTAACATCTGCCCCCCAACAGCTGTGCCAGTGGGTCCCCTCCCCCCAACCTTCTCTGATACCTCGGGGCCCTTGTGACCCTGCCATTTAGCCCGTTGTGTGCAAAAAAGTGCCGCTCAGAGGTAAACCAATCCATCCGACGGACGGTGATCTTTGAAACCCTGTAGGAATCCCCTTTTCTTATTGAAAACAGAGCGGAGAATAATGAAGAAATCTCAAAAAAAAAGGGGACTCAAACGTTAGAATATGAGGTTACGAGCTTCCCTCCTCTCGGTTTTAAGACTTAACAGGAAATTTTTTGAATTGCCTGAACTGTTTGGAGTATATTTTTTTCTTTCTTGAATGTTCGACTTGAGCTCGATATACAGGGTGTTTCAAAAAGGACGCAACCCTAAATATAAGAGAGTAGAACTGATGCGCATGTACATTTTATGCCATAATATTAGTCAGTTGGCATTACTGTACTCAAGGTTAACAGCCTTTAGCAGTTGAAATGACCTTGTCATGCGCTAGTCTCACTCAAGCATTCATTCCTTTGTGTTGTGTCAGCTATGTCGTTTTCCGCAAACGAAAGTGTATTTATTGTTGAGACTTGTGCGCACAAATCTTACAAACGTGTGAGAGAGGAGTTAGTGTTGAAGTTTCTTCAGTCTGCAGTTCCCAACACGTCGACAATATCTTGTTTGATTGATAAATTTCATGACACTGGGTCTGTACAGGATCGAAAGAGTCCAGGCCAGCCATCACTGTTAACTGCAAAAGTTCTTGATGATATGTCTCAGCGTTTAATCTCTTAGAAAGTTATCTTTACAGGTTGGACGTCACCAGCTATTGTTTTCAGGGTTACAAAGAAGTTAAAATTTCATGCCTACCGCATTGGTGTCATTAGTGAACAGAAAGAACCATACCACGAAAAACGTTTACGGTACTGTCGTTTGTTTCGTTCTTTTGTTGATAAAAATGGAACTGAGGTTTAGGATAAAAATGGACCGTGTTTAAAATATGAACGTGTATTAAAAAGGAACGGACAAAAATGGACCGTGTTTATTTCAGTGACGAGGCTTGGTTTGATTTGGATGAGTATGTGAACAATCAAAACAGTCGAATATGGAGCAGTGAAATATCCTCGCACTTTTCACGAACGACCATTACATGCACGGCAAATTGGTGTTTGGTGTGCAATTTTTCGTCGTCATGTGATAGAGCCTTTATTTTTGACTCAACTGTAACTGGTGAAGTTTATCGTGACCTCATCCAATAGTTTATTGCACTATTGGATGTGAATTGAACGGAATTAATGGATGTGAATGAACGATAGTGTTGGTTTCAACAAGATGCGCGATCTCCCATACTGTAAAATGACACAATGGTCATGTTGCAGGAATTTTTTTGGAGATCATTGATTTCAAAAAATTTGTGACCCCCAAGATCCCAGATCTTACTCCTCCAGATTTTTTCCTTTGGGGATATCTCAAATGTGCTGTGTTTCAGAAAAATTCTCATACACTTGAAGACTTGAAGGCCAACATTGAAAGATAGGTTTTAAACATAAGAAAACAAACATTACGAAAGGTGGCTGCAAATATCATGAACATCATACTAACCTGCATCCAGGTTGCAGGAAATCACTATCAACATCTGTTGTAAAGGTAGATATATGTCTAATTTGCACCTTTTGAAATTTGTGTCCTGTCAAGTTTAAATAGAAAAATGCAATTCGGGTTGCATCCTTTTTGAAACACCCTAGTGATCATTTCGTCGCGTTCCGTTTCTTCCTTTCGTTAATTAATAATGATTGTATCGGTTAGCAAAGAGAATCCACATTAACCTAAGCCCTCCGTTGGCGGAGGAGGAGGTATTATCTCTGAGCGGTACTTTTTGTACACAATGGGCTAAATGGCCGGGTTACAAGGACCCTGAGGGCTCAGAGAAGGTTAGGGGGAGGGGATCCATTGAATATATGTTAGGAGAGAGATGTTAGGAGGACATTAAGCCATCTAATGCGTTCTTCAACGCGCACAGAGTATGTTCCCTCGCGCACGAGGCCACAGCTTAGGGGCGGGGGTGGCTTAGTCGGTAGCGCGCCAGGTTCGAGTCCCAGCTGGGTCAGCGTTGAGATTTATCTCCGCAAAATTCCCCGCCCTGCCCACGGTCAGTAGGGGACACCGATGGGCTTGGAAAGGCCGCCGTCCGTCGGATGGGACGTTAAGCCGTGGCCCCGTGTGCGGGAGAGCCATACACTGTGCACGTTAAAGAACACGTTGGATGGCCTTGACGGGAGGCTACCATCTGTCTCCCAACAGCTGTTCCAGTGGGTCCCCTCCCCCAACCTTCTCTGAGCCTTCGGGGTCCATGTGACCTGGCCATTTAGCCCATGGTGTGCAAAAAAGTGCCGCTCAGAGGTAAAACAACCCAACCCACAGCTTAACGTCCCATCCGACGTTAATCCATTCGGCAGCCTTTCCAAGCCCATCGGTGACCAAGGGGTACTGACTAAAGATGAAGTTTTGCGGAGATAAATCTCAAAGCTAGCCCAGCTGGGACTCGAACTTGGTAACTGCAGATTACGATCCTGGCATGGTACCGACTGAGCCACCCGCCCAGGCGGAGGAAGTGTATAAATTTTGTAAAATTCAACTCTCATTCTGTGTTATACGCAGAATGGATCTGTGTATAACTTGCATGAAATTTATACTTTAACACTAATTGTTATCATTAATCCTTTTTACACTTTATTTATTACTTGTTAATTATATTACACCGTGCTCTCTACCCACCTGTTCAGCCTTGGTTGGCAGGGCATTCCTAGGCGAGTCCTGGGATGCTGCTCTCTGTAAGCCAGCTGCACGATACGCCCACTCCGACACTATTCCCCATCAGAACTCATGCGTCCTATCTCTAAGACAGAACCAGTGGAGATTTAACACAAACTTTTGCTGACAATTGTTGTATAAACCCAGAGGCGACTTTTTCTGTTCACGTAAATGTACGAAAATCCCTCCTCTTTTTATAGACAAAGACAATGTTCGACATTCTTACTCAAAACAATTAAAGTCGACAGGATGAATAGATTTGTTGCCTAGATGAAAACAGATACGATGACACTTCTTCATTTACAGTTTGAAGGAGAGTTGCACTTTCAAATAAATCGATGACTATTAACATTTTGAGTCTTTTGCTAGACCTTCTCTTCTCTATTCAGATGACCACCTGGAAAAGCTGCTCTAAACTAGCCCTGGTTGGGTTGTTTTACCTCTGAGCGGCACTTTTTTGTACACCATGGGCTAAATAGCCAGGTCGCATGAACCCCGAAGGCTCAGAGAAGGTTGGGGGGAGGGGACCCACTGGAACAGCTGTTGGGAGACAGATGGTAGCCTCCCGTCAAGGCCATCCAGCGTGTTCTTTAACGTGCACAGGGTATGGCTCTCCCACACACGGGGCAACGGCTTAACGTCCCATCCGACGGACGGCGGCCTTTTCAAGCCCATCGGTGTGGGCTTGAAAAGCCTTGGTTGACCGTGGGCAGGGCACGGAGTGTTGTGGAGATAAATCTCAACGCTGACCCAGCAGCTCAAAATTGCATCTTGAGTCCCCATATTTTCCCTAAAACCATATTGGTTGTCTGAAAAAAAATTGTATTTATCTAAAAAATTTAATAACCTCTTCTTAACTATTTTTTCAAATATTTTGGTCAAAATCGGCAAAATAGATATAGGTCGATAATTTTCAAATTTTATTTCATCACCCCCCTTGAAAATTGTAACAACAGTAGCAACCTTAAGGCAAGCAAGAAAAGAACCTGATAACAGAGATTTATTAAATAGAGAACACAAAATGCCTTTGAGTTCATTGTTTATTTCTTTCAAAATATATATAGAAATATTATCAGTTCCACAAGACTTTCGTGATTTTAATTCTTTTTAACTGCTTGTACTTCCCTGTCGTATATTTCTTCAATATAGAATGAATTGTAAATTTCCTTAAATGGAAATGTCTCAATATCATTTGATTCTGGAACGGTTTGGGTTAATTTATGTATTATACCAATGAAATAGTCGTTGGAAGCATTAGCTAAAGCTACTGTATTTTATATTTCACTATATTTTTGATCATTATCAACAATTATTTTAGGGCAATTGTATTCTTTTTTAGTTCTCCCACTCAACTCATTAATGACATCCCATTGTTTCTTAAAATTACTTTGATATAATAATAATTTATTTCTATAATAGTTTGATTTCGCTTCCCTGATAACTTTAGTTAAGGTATTACGATATTTCTTGTAATTTTGAACTAAATTTGGTCCATTGATATTACTCTCACTTTGCAATTTAAACATCCTATTTCTTTCTTTGATAGAAACTAAAATTGCATCTGAAATCCACGGCTTTAATTTCTTACTTTTATATTTGTTTCAATAGAAGTAGCTTCATCTATCATCATATTTAATTCTCTGATAAAGTTCTCAAAAGAGCTATTAATATCAGGATCAATTATAATTGAACTCCAATGTAAATAAAAGGAAAACTAATAGAAGTAAATTAAAAGCTCGACATATCTTTTAATTTACTTCTATTAGTTTTCCTTTTATTTACAGTGTTAGATTTCAAATTAATGTGTTCCGTGTCATTTCTTGCAATATGTAAACCAAAAAAGTAATGATCTGAAATATATAATTTAATAATGTACGCTGTTAAATCCCTGCTGTTAAAATTCCTTACAAACAAATGATCCAAGCAACTGCCTGCCATTTATCTAGTGATTTCATCGTGGGCAACATAAAAGCCATTAACATCTAAAGTCTGAAGGTATTTTTCAGTTACAGCATCATGCATTTTTAAATCTATGTTCAAATCCCCCATAATAATGACATATTGGTCATAAATATCACTAATCTTATCCTGCAATTCATCAATAAATTCTACTTTTGTGTATCCGTGATATCTATAGAAGCCCATAAGTACCATCTGAACATTATTTATTAAGTTTTATTCGAATTTTCAACATGTCGGCTGTTCTGAACTCTGTATAACAATCAATAACATGAATATTATCCTTTAAGTACATAAACTACTCCACCTGCCCTATTTTTCTTGCCCACATTTATAATATAGGCTATCCTCATTTAATTTGTAACATTCTATTTCGTTATCTTTCACCCAAATTTCTGTAAGTATTATCACATCAGGATGTAACCAAGACAAATTTAAGAAAATTAAAAAATGGTCGAAATTTCTTTTCAAACTTCTTATATTTTCAGAGATTATTTTTAAACCCTTATTCCAAAGGTAGGACTTACTTTCAAAAGCATTTTCATGATTAATTTTTTTAATTTTGCAAATGTTTTTTCCAGAGTTATTAACTATCACATCATTTAAAGTTATATTTACCTTATTTGCACATATATTATCATAAATTGCATTATTATCCCTCTCTTCACTATGTAAATCGACATCAAACATATTACTCTCGTATACACTACTATTGCTTACACTCATAGTTGTAAAACAGAAATTAGCAGATAAATAATCCAATAGCTAGTCATTACTAAATGGTTAGCAATTAGTACAGTTCGAAAGCTTTTCCAGATCAGTTTATGTTCCAATATTCCTGCTATCTCGGAAACATAACGAATAAAATTGTATTCATTTTTAAAAAGTTCAACGTGCCGATATACCAACGGGCGTATAATATCTAGTTCTGTAAAAACGTAACAATATGATTTAATATTTCAATCGCAAAATTGGGACATTCTGCTGTCATTACGCCAACTATTGGAATAGGCTACTATTCTCTCTCTAATAGTACGAAATTAACTGCTAGAGCCTAATCGATTACTTTGCATTGACTGGTACACACATCAACAAACGGTTAACCAGAGGAAAGAGTTTATGTTACAGTGCCCATGCGTTCCTTCATCATCCTTTCAACATCCGTCATTATGTTTGGCTGGAAGGGGAAATCCTGTGGTTTTTTCCGTGAGGAGCTGGAGTAAAGAGACAAAAGCAGATCCTCTGATTCTGGCAGGAGGTCAGCAGCGGACGTCAGGGTTTTAGGGTCGCTACTCTCGAAGATTCCGGCGTCTTTCATGCAAGTATATGGACTTTGGTGGAATCAGTGACCGGGCCTACTTGGGTACCGCTACTACTGGCTGTTTCTTTTCAAAGTCGGCTGAGCTATACTGTCTTGTCAAGTATTCTATTGCGCTTAAGTCATAGTCTAGAAGAAAGCACTCTACATTGCATCATCAGCAGCCACTACGCCTTGCACAGCGTTCCCACTGAATTGCAGTCTCGAGGCGCGTGTAGTTAGAAAGTATAGTTAGAAAGCGATCAACATAGAGATGATCGTATAGTTAGCGATCACTTAGAGATGACCGTATAGTTAGAAAGTCGACCTCCGGGGCGACTTTCTAACTATACGGTCATCTCTTATGCGATTGCTCTGAATCTTCGATCATCTGATCCTAAACAGCCATTGAACTCTCTGTACTTCTAAAACTTTGAACTACAGAACTCAGTTTCTTTAGTCTCCTGTTTCATACTGTCATAACACTCCCTTTGATGATGGGGCGGGGGTGGCTCAGTCGGTAGCGCGCCAGGCTCGTAATCTGTAGTTCCCAGGTTCGAGTCCCAGCTGGGTCAGCGTTGAGATTTATTTCCGCAAAAATTCCCCCGCCCTGCCCACGGTCAGTAGGGGACACCGATGGACTTGGAAAGGCCGCCGTCCGTCGGATGGGACGTTAAGCCGTGGCCCCGTGTGCGGGAGAGCCATACCCTGTGCACGTTAAAGAACACGCTGGATGGCCTTGACGGGAGGCTACCATCTGTCTCCCAACAGCTGTTCCAGTGGGTCCCCTCCCCCAACCTTCTCTGAGCCTTCGGGGTCCATGTGACCTGGCCATTTAGCCCATGGTGTGCAAAAAAGTGCCGCTCAGAGGTAAAACAACCCAACTCTTTGATGACTGTGATCGGCGAGTAGCTTTTTGATGCAAATTTCCCATGTTCCCTGTCTCGGTTGGGGGTGGCAGCATTGGCATGTCGGTTAACTCGTTTAGTGTCCAACGAGGGTCAGCAAGCCGGCATTCCAAACTGAACTCGGGCTACATGTATCGAGCAGCATTTCGACAACCAAAGCGTCATTGCCAAATTCTCTGGGGTCATTCACTATTGATGTCAAGAACGGAGAATTTATTGTTGTCGAGCTGTGCTTTGTGTCGGTGTGGGGTCTTTAGTGTGCTGGTGATCAGATACTGTGTTGTTTACCCTTGGGGCTGCTGGACAATTCGTCAGGGTTAGATTTTTTACCTCTGAGTGGCACTTCTTTGCACACGATGAGCTAAATAGCCAGGTCACAAGGATCTCGAAGGCTCAGAAAAGGTTAGGGAGGGGATCCACTGGAACAAATGTTGGGAGACAGATGGTAGTCTCCCTTCTAGGACATCCAGTAATGAGTACCGGGTATGGCTCTCCAAGACACGGTACCATAGCTTAATGTTCCATCTGACTGACGTCGGCCTTTCCAAGTCCATTGGTATCCCCTACTGACCGAGGGCAGAGCGGCGAGTTTTGTGGAGATAAATCTCAACGCCTTTCTAGGCAGAACTCGAACCTGGGAACCGCAGATTATGAGCCTGGCGCGCTACCGACTGATATACCCCGATTCGTCTGGGTCCTCAGTGTTGTTTCGTATATGTGTGGAGTGGTCAGCTCTCATTTCTTGAGTGCAGCTATCCTGTCATCCCCATCTCCTCTTGAAGAGATAAAACATATGGTTCTTGGTTGGATGCTGTGGGAAGAATTCGGATCTGTTTAATACGTTCGTTATGTTGAAATAATAATTGAGGTTTAACAGGACCATAATATCTCTTATCTCTTGGGGTCCTTGCAACCTGGTCATTTAGCCCATAAAGTAAAATAAGACTCCGTTCATAGGTAAAAGAACCCAATCTAAAATTGGTTTTGTCTCATTTTACAAGTTTCAATATAAAATATTAAAATCGTACAAAATGAGGCAAAACCAGTTTGTTCAACAAAGATTGCGAAAATTATGGTAAGGTGAGACAAAGCAAGGACAAATCTTTCTATTAAAAAAAGTAGAATTTATTGATGAATAAGATTAGTGATATTTATGACCAATATGTCAGTAATGTTGTCTTCCTATTGAGATCTTCCTGATATTCCTTGGTGCATATTACAGTGTCAGGCTTCTGTCAGATTTCTGTGACATGCAGTAGCTTGAGGCCTTGCAACCTGGTCATTTAGCCCATAAAGTAAAATAAGACTCCGTTCATAGGTAAAAGAACCCAATCTAAAATTGGTTTTGTCTCATTTTACAAGTTTCAATATAAAATATTAAAATCGTACAAAATGAGGCAAAACCAGTTTGTTCAACAAAGATTGCGAAAATTATGGTAAGGTGAGACAAAGCAAGGACAAATCTTTCTATTTAAAAAAGTAGAATTTATTGATGAATAAGATTAGTGATATTTATGACCAATATGTCAGTAATGTTGTCTTCCTATTGAGATCTTCCTGATATTCCTTGGTGCATATTACAGTGTCAGGCTTCTGTCAGATTTCTGTGACATGCAGTAGCTTGAGGCCTTGAAAGACTTTCCTCTTTGACCTTGAGCAGGGCTCTGCCCCGCCCTGCTCAAGGTCAGTAGGGGACACCGACGGGCTTGTAAAGGCCGCCGTCCGTCGGATGGGACGTTAAGCCGTGGCTCCGTATGCAGGAGAGCCATACCCTGTGCACGTTAAAGAACACAGTGGATGGCCTTGATGGGAGGCTACCATCTGTCTCCCAACAGCTGTTCCAGTAGGTCCCCTTCCCCAACCTTCGGGGTCCATGTGACCTGGCCATTTAGCCCATGGTGTGCAAAAAAAGTGCCGCTCAGAGGTAAAACAAACCAAAGCCTTTGGATAGTTCAAGAATACATCTAATGGAGCAGGGTGGCGCAGTCGGTAGCGCCCAAGCTCGTAATCTGCAGTTCCCAGATTCGAGTTTCAGCTGGGCCAGCGTTGATCTACGCAAAACTCCCCGCCCTGTCCTTAGTCAATAGGAAATACCGATGGGCTTGGAAAGGCAGCCATCCGTCGGAAGTAAAGCAGTAGCACAATATGCGGAAGAGCCATACCCTGTGCACGTTTAGGTACACGCTGGATGGCCTTGATGGGAGGCTACCATCTGTCTCCCAACAGCTGTTCCAGTGGGTCTCGTCCCCCAACCTTCTCTGAGCCTTCGGGGTCCTTGTCACCTGTCTATTTAGTTTATATTAAAAAAGTGCTTTCAGTGTTAAAATAACCTACCTCAACCTTAGTAACTTCTGATTCTATATGGGGGAAAAAAGCTCAGGACTAGGGGAGGGGGAAATCAGATATCCCGATTAATCCTACGTTTGAAAAATTCTTCCGAATCAGGTTTAATTATTTCATTTTTACTTTTTTTTATGATTACTACTTTAAGAACAAGCAGAAGATAGCAAGCTGGTTCCTGCAGCATTCCTCTCTTCCTCTGCTAAGCCAAAAAGTATACATTCGATAACCTAATGCTGTGGTCAGCGTTTATAAAAAGTGCACCTTTCATCAGTTACAAGTTGATTAATGTTATAAATGATGAATGGTTCTAAGAAGATTCTTGATTTATTTGCTTGAAGGGTGAATTCTTAAGAGATTCGCCGGCGCCAATAGAGGGATAAGCGCTGATATATGCAGTTTTTTTGTTTTGCAAAACAAAAAAAGCAAGTGACAACATTATTATCTAGTTATACTTACTAATTAAAGCGGCAACGAAGTACGTTAATCAGCTTAATTTGATAGCGATGTTGACAGTGGAAATCTTGTATTCAAGTTTCAAGGCTTAGAAATGATGTCAACCTACTGAAGTAAAAAATGCTAAGCTCACAATGTAAAAAACAGACCAGTCTGTATATTTATAAAACCTACTGAAAGGCTTTTCGAGACTAGCGAAAAACTCTGGAAAAAGTACTCATTATTACATTGTGAATTCAAATCAGAGAGATTTTTACATTTCTCATTCAGAAGAAATTCCTTTGAACATATCGTAATCTGTAGTTCCCAGGTTCGAGTCCCAGCTGGGTCAGCGTTGAGATTTATCTCCGCAAAAATTCCCCGCCCTGCCCACGGTCAGTAAGGGACACTGATGAGCTTGGAAAGGCCGCCGTCCGTCGGATGGGACGTTAAGCCGTGGCCCCGTGTGCGGGAGAGCCATACCCTGTGCACTTTAAAGAACACGCTGGATGGCCTTGATGGGAGGCTATCATCTGTCTCCCAACAGCTGTTCCAATGGGTCCCCTCCCCCAACCTTCTCTGAGCCTTCGGGGTCCATGTGACCTGGCCATTTAGCCCATGGTGTGCAAAAAAGTGCCGCTCAGAGGTAAAACAACCCAACCCAAATCGTTTGAACATAAGTCCGAAAAATACTTTTGTACACAAAATATTTCTCACGCAGTTTAACACAGCTAAAAGCAAACGCCAAATGAATTGAGAGATTAGAAAGAACTAATCTCAAAGCACATTAAGCAGGAATTAAGTGCCATAAAATTTGCATAAAATCGAATTCACTATTAAAAGCGAAGGAAAAAAAGAAAAACACGACTCAGCTTACTTGCGAACAAATTTTCATTTTCTTTTCACATTGCCATCCCCAATGATTACCGCAAAATGAAGAGGTAATTACTTCCAAATTACATCTTAGGGAAGGTGTCCCTAGGTGCAGTGGTTTCACACATGTTCAGATTGCAACGCAGAGCTTCTGCATTTGATTTCAAACTGTAATTAATTTCCAGAAGATATGGTTATAAGTCTTTCTAAACAAGCGAAATAAATTTCGTTAATACCAATCAAATGAATCACCACCCACTTGCGTTTCAAAGGTAGAGAAAACATTTTTCACGTGAAAGTTAATAATACACTTTAGATGCAAGTTGTTTCCTACATTTCTTCAAGATATTCAGAATACTAACTGGCAGAATGCAAAATACATAAAACACACACGAAACTTTGAATTTTTTTATGTTACTTTAAAAATTCAGAGCTTTGGGTTGAGTTGTTTTATCTCTGAGCGGCACTTTTTTCACACCATGGGCCAAATAGCCAGGTCGCATGGACCCCGAAGGCTTAGAGAAGGTTGGGGGGAGGTGACCCACTGGAACAGCTGTTGGGAGACAGATGGTAGCCTCCCGTCAAGGCTATCCAGTGTGTTCTTTAACGTGTACAGTGTATGGCTCTCTCCCGCACACGGGGCCACGGCCTAACATTCCATCCGACGGACGGTGGCCTTTCCAAGCCCATCGGTGTCCCCTACTGACCGTGGGCAGGGCAGGGAATTTTGCGGAGATAAATCTCAACGCTGACCCAGCTGGGACTCGAACCTGGGATATAGATTACGAGCATGGCGCGCTACCGATTGAGCCACCCCTACCCCCAAAAATTCAGAACTTTCAAAATTTTATAGAGTAATCAAAAGAGGTATAGACTAGAATTTGCTTTGAAAATTTCAGTTTATTGCACAGCTGCTGTTAATTTTCTCTCTTTTTCCATTTTTTTTTTTATAAATTACACTCTGTGATCATTGAATTATGATCCCCACCACCTTCAACGTTTGTCAATGAGAAGCTAAATTCGAAAATGAGGGTAACTTCTAAAATACACGTTTTATAAAAAAAAAATCTGACTAAAAAATAAAGATTTCTATCAAATCTATATAAATCT
The DNA here is from genome assembly GCA_038380435.1 of Ryuthela nishihirai. Classification (NCBI taxonomy): domain Eukaryota; kingdom Metazoa; phylum Arthropoda; class Arachnida; order Araneae; family Heptathelidae; genus Ryuthela; species Ryuthela nishihirai. The sequence goes on along the minus strand of JAWZYU010000005.1, from coordinate 87,473,297 downwards.
CGATTTTCAACAATATTCGCTTAGTGCCTAAAGAGCTATGGAAATCTAAATAATTAACAGTAAAAATTCTAAATATAAGTGTTACGCTTTGAACGGCACTTTTGTTGCACACAATGGGCTAAACCTACACAAGGACTCCGAGGGCTCAGATACGGTTGGGGAAAGGGGACCCATCGAATAGTGTTCAGGAGACAGATAGTAGCCTCCGATCGAGACCATCCAGCGTGTTCCTTCAACGTGCATAGCGTACGATTCTCTTGTAAGAGAGTCACTGCTTTAACGTCCAGCGTGTTCCTTCAACGTGCATAGCGTACGGCTCTCTTGTACAAGCCACTGCTTAATGTCTAGGGCGTTCCTTCAAGGTGCATAGAGTACAGCTCACTTGTACAAGCCACTGCTTAATGTCAAGGGCGTTCCTCAAAGTGCATAGCGTACGGCTCACTTGTACAAGAGCAACTGCTTAATGTCCAGGGCGTTCCTTCAAGGTGCATAGTGTACAACTCACTTGTACAAGAGCCACTGCTTAACGTCCAGCGTGTTCCTTCAACGTGCATAGCGTACGGCTCACTTGTACAAGAACCACTGCTTAACGTCCAGAGTGTTCCTTCAACGTGCATAGCGTACGGCTCACTTGTACAAGAACCACTGCTTAACATCCAGGGCGTTCCTTCAAAGTGCATAGCGTACAGCTCACTTGTACAAGAGCCACTGGTTAACGTCCAGCGTGTTCCTTCAACGTGCATAGCGTACAGCTCACTTGTACAAGCCACTGCTTAACGTCCAGCGTGTTCCTTCAACGTACATAGCGTACGTCTCTCTTGTACAAGAGCCACTGCTTAACGTCCAATCCGACGGGCGATTGCCTTTCCAAGCCCCCATCCTTCTGACCGAGGTCAGGATGCGGGGGGTTAGTGGAGATAAATCTCAATGATGGTAGAGTTGGTACTTGAAACTGGGAGCAGCAGATTACGAACCTGGTGCGCTACCGGCTGAGTCAACTCCAGATCCGTTTTTTTAAGACTTTGAATCATTTCAGGTAGAGCTTCTCGATTACACATTCAAGAAGGTATCGCTTCTTTGTTTTGGAATTTCCGTCTCTTTGCGGACTAGAGATAAAAAAATCAATTATGTAGTACTTACAGGTTCCTATCAGACCTCTATGGTACGCAAGTACTTGAGGGAATAGTTATTATTATATTTTTCTGATCGCTTATTTGCTTTCCACATTTCTTTTTCAAAAAAGCTTTTTATATATGTTTTTACACATTTTCTACTGGCCATACATTTTTTTCCTCGAGTCGGATGTGGCACGTGGTATGATTATTTTCTTTAGACTGTAAGTCTTAAAGTTATCCCCTAATGAAAAAAAAATATTAAATTCTCTTATTCCTAATAAAAATTCTGACTGTGGCTACGAAACGAGAATTTAAATTTCAAGATGCTTTTTTTAGTTTCGTATTAAAAAAGTTAATAATCGTATTAAACTTATTCTAACATCGTTTCCAAGAAATGGTCATTTCATTAATATTTTTATCCGCAATTACTGCGAACTCTTACCAAAAAGGAGATTTCCACAAAATCCTACTCTCAGTGAATAATAATGAATTGGAGATGGTTCATTAATTCTAATACTATTAAAAAGAAGATTCAGTAGGTAATTCAGTAGGTAGTAAAATACGCAGGATGCTATAAAGAGTATTAATTTTTTCAAACATTTGTGGAGCCTAATTCCTTAAAAGAATGGTAATTTTCATTGTTTTTTGGTGTGACGTAGAGGAAAAAAAGCAAAGCAAGAGCAAATTATTTTACCTCTTCTGTGCTAAAAATCTAACTCCTTAAAAAACAAATTCAAGTTAAACACACTGTGTAGGCAAAAGATTAGAAAATTCGATGTCCAATATAGACAAATTCGATGTCCTATATAACGTCTGAATTTGGGTTGCTTTAACTTCTGGGTGACACTGCTTTTGTAGAATAATGATCTAAATGGCTAGGTCACCAGGACCCCAAGGGGATGAACACTGTTAGGTTCATCCCCTTGGGGACAATGTTCGATGGTCCATCCGGGGCCAATGTTCATGTGGGAGGGCCAATGTCCATGTGGGACCAATGTTCGATGTCCCATCCGACGGACGGCGGCCTTTCCAAGCGCATCGGTGTCCCCTACTGACCGTGGGCAGGGCAAAGAGTTTTGTGTACATAAATCTCAACGCGGCCCAGCTGGGACTCGAACTTGGGAACTGCAGATTATGAGCCTGGCACCCTACCAACTGAGTTACCCCCGCGCCCGTGTAGGGTGGAGAAGGGTGAGCAACAACTACTGGAGAAGTAATGGTGAGCATTTGATGATTCAAAGATTCTCATAGGTCAATGACCTGACAACCAATAAGCTATGAAATTGTCGAAGCATCAACTGCGCAATAATAGTCTCCAATTGCCTAATCCATTGCTACTAACTCTGTACATACACACCGAAGAGTGTATTATTATTATTTACATTATCACCAGCGCGTCTTTATGCAAATCGAAGCAACTACCGGTAAACGAATGCGCGTTTGAAAGTCATGAAACGGTATAAATTACACCTGATACTGAGCTCTGTTAATCAGTGTTATTCTTGCTCATCAGATGAGAAAGGCAGCGGACTTAAGTGAGTTTGATAAAGGTCAAATTGTAACGGCCACACGACTGGGTCAGAGCATTTCCGAGACGGAAAGGCTTGTGGAGTACTCACGGTCAGACATGGTTGGTACCTTCAAAGAGTGATCCAAGAAGGGAAAAACCTTAAACCGACGGCAAGATATGGGCCGACCACGTCTCATGGATGCTAGAGGTGAGCGAAGGTTATCCCGTATGGTGCGAGCCAACAGAAGGAGATACCGTGGCGGAACTCGCCCATAATTTGAATGATGTTGATGGGAGTAATGTGTCATAACACACAGTACATCGAACCCTGCTGAAAATGGGGCCGCGTAGCCGCAGGTCGCTCCGGGTGACCAGTGACCATGCTAACCTCGGTTCACCATCGAAACACCTACAACTGGCACACAAGCATCAAAACTGGACCTGAATGATTGGAAAAAGGTAGTCTTGTCGTATAAATCTCTTTTCCTGTTGCACTATGTGGACAGCCGAGTACGTGTACGTTGTTTACCTGGGGAAGTGTTGGCACCAGGATGCACCGTGGATGAAAACACGCCAGTGGAGGAAGTGTAATGCTTTGGGCAATGTTCTTCCGTGAAACCACTGGTCCAGTCATTCATGTGCAGGAAACTATGACGTCTACCACCTACCTATTGAAGACCAGTTACATCCTTTCATGGCAAAGGTAATTCCCTCTAGTAGTGCCTTCTTTCAGCAGGATAATGCAGGCAATGTGGCTCAGCAGGATAATGCAGCAGAATAATGCTGGCAATGCTGGAAAATCAGCAGGATAATGCTGGCAATGTGGCGCCATGCCACACTGCCCGGATTGTTCGAGAATAGTTCGCAGAACATGAGGAAGACTTCCAGGTATTGCCCTGGCCTCCAAATTCCCCACACATCAATCCAATCGAGCATCTGTGGTTTGTGTTGGAACAGCATATCCGATCTGCGGCGGCTCAAACACGTAACGTATAAGAGTTAAAGGATCTGCTTCTAACGTGTTAGTACCAGATACCTCAAGACACCTTTAGAAATCTGGAAGCGTCCATACCTCGCCGGGTAAAAGCTATTTTGGCGGCACGTGGAAGACCAACATCATATTAGGCAGGTGGCCATAATGTTTTGGCTCTTCAGTGTATATTAAGCAAGCGTTTCTAACTGTTATTTAACATTTCGATTTCTGATACTATTACTAATGTCAGTGGGCTGCTGCTTTATATCTGAGGGCACTCTTTTTGAACACAATGGCAAAATGGCCAGGTCACGGGAACATCTAGGCTCAGAGTTGGTTAGAGGAAGGGAAACACTGAAAAGCTGATCACTGGACTTGTTAAGAAACAGATAGCAGCCACCAATCAAGGCTTTGGATTGGATTGCCTCCCGTCAAGGCCATCCAGCGTGTTCTTTAACGTGCACAGGGTATGGCTCTCCCACACACGGGCACACGGCTTAACGTCCAATCCGACGGACGGCGGCCTTTCCAAGCCCATCGGTGTTCCCTACGGACCGTGGGCAGGGCGGGGAATTTTGCGGAGATAAATCTCAACGCTGACCCAGCTGGGACTCGAACCTGGGAACTACAGATTACGAGCCTGGCGCGCTACCGACTGAGCCACCCCCGCCCCACCAATCAAGGCCATTCAGGGTTCTTTAACGCGCACAAGATAGGGCTTAAACTTAACATCCGACAGATTTAGATCAGAAGATGTTAAAATCAGGCCCAGTTGGGACTCGAACCTGGGAACATCAGATTACGAGCCTGGCGCATTATCATCTGAGCCATTTCCCTCTCCATTTTTAATATTGTGCTTTATATTGCTTCTAATACCAACGATATTAACAGCAACGACCCATTAAAAGAAAGAAAAAAAGACTCCAATGCCTACATCTATACAACCTAAGTCTAACATGAAAGAGAAATGATTTTATTTCTAGGGTTTGTTCGAAGAAACGAGCCATCGGCCGTTCCGTGGGGTCATTAAAGCGAGTTTCGACTATTTTTAGTTTCCAGTATTTCTAACATCCGTATAAATGTCTTCCTGCAGTAGTGTCATGAAACTGAAATAGTCTCTCCGCGATTCTCCCCCAAAGGAAGAAATTCGATCAAAAGGCCATAAAACATTCGATTGCGCCCTAACTTCTAACAAGCAGCAGCGTTTACAGTAGAAAGGCATTGCGGTAAGGTATGTGACCTTATTTCCCAAACAGCTGACACAGAGAAAACTAAGGCACGATTTACGACGACTAGTCCATGCTAGCAAGACAAAAGGACGATTGCAATGCGAACTGATGGGGTTTTTTCTTGCCATTATTTTGCCAGGATTTCATAAATCTGCAACCGGTAAATCCGTGGGGTCGTGAGCATTGTTTTCGTTTAGTTGTGCAACGGTTGTCGTCATTGATAATCTCCTCCGCACCTTCGTGACGCTGGGGACGCAATCGGTAAGGTCCCTATCTCGTAATCAATGGGGACACTCTTTGATTTGAGAGGACATCAATGGAGTTGGAAAGGCCGCCGTCCGTGTAATAAGATGATAACGTCGCAGACCTATTGATATTAATAATTTTAATTTTTTTTATCCTGATGCAACCACTTAATGTCTAACGGAGGCGTCTTGAGAGGTTAATAGATGTTAGATATTGCTTGTGAATATCATTCAGAGTTCGGTTTCATCTCTCTACGTTGATGATCTTCGAGAAAGAATTTCGCTGGTATGTAAACGACAGGAAGTCTGATCTCGTGTGGAACAATTTCGTCTTGCGCAAATGCAGACATAACCTTCGGAAGGAATGTAGAGTGCTGGCAACAAGACTCCGTTCCATTCATGATATATACGTTGGGTTGTTTTACCTCTGAGCGGCACTTTTTTGCACACCATGGGCTAAATGGCCAGGTCACATGGACCCCGAAGGCTCAGAGAAGGTTGGGGGAGGGGACCCACTAGAACAGCTGTTGGGAGACATATGTTAGCCTCCCGTCAAGGTCATCCAGCGTGTTCTTTAACGTGTACAGGGTATCGCTCTTCCGCACACGGGGCCACGGCTTAACGTTCCATACGACGGACGACGGTCTTTCCAAGCCCATCTGTGTCCCCTACTAACCGTGGGCAGGGCGGGGAATTTTTGCGGAGATAAATCTCAACGCTAACCCAGCTGGGACTCGAACCTGGTAACTACAGATTACGAGCCTGGCGCGCTACCGACTGAGCCACCCCCGCCCCCATGATATATGGAAGTGGAGTTGTGTTTTGTCGGGGGTGGGGGTGGGGCTTGTTTCTGATTGGCCCATAGGGTTGGAAAATTTCCGGGGTTGTCAGAGATATTGTCACTCTTCGGCGGGAGGAAGAGCCGGAGAAAGAGTTCGATGTGGGGTGATACTAACAGGACCGGGGTTCGGTCTTATTATATATCTTTCTTTTGCTCTCTTCACTTAAGTCCAATTCCATTAGAAAGAGGACATCAATGGGGTTGGAAAGGCCGCCGTCCGTATAATAAGATATTAAGCAGTGGTCTCTTGTGTATTAGAGCCACAGTGTAGGTTAATCCAATGCAGGTTAGAGAAAAACTGGATAGCCTTGACGGGAGGTTTCCATGTGTCTCTTAATACTTATTATTCTCGAGAACTTTTTTAAATGATAGAAAATTAGATTGAATAAAAATACCAGACTTCAGACCAAAATTGTTTATTATTACCCGAATTTTGTTAATAATTACGGTAAAATTCTTACGGAGTATGTACAAAGTGTCCGAGTTCTTTAATAAGTTACCAAGAGAAATTAAATATCTAGATAATTTTTGTGAGATTAAGTTAAAGGTTAAAACCTATTTAAAGAATGTCTGTTAATCAGTATTCCTGAGAAACCCTGTGCTTATAAATTTTTGCGTTCATTTTTGTGTTACCATGTTCATTTCCATTTCCACAAAATTTTTTTAAACTATTGTGCACAGTTTCATTATCAAATAATTTCAATTTTTCTATTTCGATATATGAGATACTGTCAAAATATTTTATATATATACTACGCCGTTACGTTTTATGTATGAAAAGTAATGCTTATTTATATTTATTGCAGATAAATAATTATCTTTGCGGGTTAAATGTAAAAATCTCTCAATATCTGTGTTTTGTGGGATGATAATGATGAATAAATTGTCTATCTAAAAAAAGTGGGTCCCCTTCTCCCAACATCTTTTGAGCCCTTGTTATCCTTGTGACCTGACCATTCAGCCCATTGTGTGAAAAAAAAGTGCCGCTCAGAGGTAAAACAGTAACTTTGTAGACCTATGCATCACTAGAGTTGAGTTGTTTTACCTATGAGCGGAACTGTTTTGCACACCATGGGCTAAATGGCCAGGTTACAAGGACCCCAAAGGCTCAGAGAAGGTTGGGGAAGGGAACCCACTTAAACAGTTGTTGGGAGACAGATGGTTGCCTCCAGTCAAGGCCATTCAACGTGTTCTCTAATGTGCACAGGGTATGGCTCTCCCGCACACGGGGCCACGGCTTAACGTCCCATCCGACGGATGGAGGCCTTTCCAAGCCCATCGGTGTCCCCTACTGACCGTGGGCAGGGCGGGGAGTGTTGCGGAGATAAGTCTCAACGCTGACCCATCTGGGATTCGAACCTGGGAACTGCAGATTACGAGCCTGGCGCGCTACCGACTAAGCCACCCCGCCCCACATCACTAGAGAAGAGAAAGGAAGATTTCTATTCCAACTAACAATTGTTTATAATAACTAGAAATGCGCAAATGGAATTGTTTACTTAGAGTCATTGAGCTTTTCTACATTTCAGAGTCACTTATTCATGCACAATGGGCTAAATGACTATGTCACAAGTACCCCAAGTGCTCAAAAAGGTTGGGCATGGGGATCCACAGGAGACAGAAGCCCTTAACCTAACATGCTCTTTAACGTGCTGCGCACAGAATAACTGCGTACAGGGTTGTGACTCTTCTGCGCTTAATGTCTCCTCGGAAGAACGGCGGCCTTTCAAAGCCCTAAATGCCTTCTTTCTCGCCGATGGCAGGGTGAGGGTTAGCGGACCCAACACTTCTGTAGATCTTCATATACAGATCAAGCCGAAGACTTTCTCCCCTCTCCCTCTTCGTTCAAGTTAGGGATCTTTAACATAAATTGATTTAAAAAATTATACGTTTTTGCAATAATATAGAAATTGTCGATATAACTGGGCAATCCCAAGAAAATTTAAAGTTCATAGTAAAGGATATATCAAATAAAAGTCACGATTCCTCAGAAATTAAGGCGGGGGTGGCTCAGTCGGTAGCGCGCCAGGCTCGTAATCTGTAGTTCCCAGGTTCGAGTCCCAGCTGGGTTAGCGTTGAGACTTATCTCCGCAAAACTCCGCGCCTTGCCCACGGTCAGTAGGGGACATCGATGGGCTAGGAAAGACCGCCGTCCGTCGGATGGGACGTTAAGTCGTGGCTCCGTGTGTGGGAGAGCCATACCTGTGCACGTTAAAGAACACGCTGGATGGCCTTGACGTTAGGCTACCATCTGTCTTCCAACAGCTGTTCCAGTGGGTCCCCTCCCCCAACCTTTTCTGAGCCTTCGGGATCCATGTGACCTGGCCATTTAGCCCATGGTGTGCAAAAAAAGTGCCGCTCAGAAGTAAAACAACCCAACCCTCAGAAATTGAATTTATTTATAAACAGAGTAAACAACAGGAAAGAAAAATCAGGAGAAATTGTTATTTCGAAATTGGGGCTTTCGTCTGAATTCTGCCAATAAATGTATGGATGGGAGAAAAAATGAGATATCTAAATTACCTAAATATAAAAATTATCTATATATATAAATGAGTAGTTGGTACAAGAAATTACATAAAGCAAGGGCATTACAAAAGGAAAAGCTTTACTGATTTCTTTGGGATGGGAATATTTACATAAAGGAAGTAATGGATTCTAGAGTAATCATATTAGACAATGAGCACTTCTTTGTGGAATTGTGAATATGCTGTTATTAATTGTATTAGAGTATTTTGACTAAATTTGTTAAAAGGTAATTTATACTGTATGGATACTAACCTTACTTCAGATGTGTACACTATAGACTTTAAAAATCTTGTTCAGAACAATCCACATGGACTAACATGTTTACATTTTAACATAAGAAGTATCAGAGTACATTTCGATGAAGTTATCTTGCTTTTTCAAGAATCAGAAATTTTCCCTGATTTAATTGTGTTTTCTGAAGTATGGATAAAAGAATATGAGATATATAAAATTGGAGGTTATATGTCTTATATTAATCATAGAATATTTAATAAAACAGGAGGTATAGTTGTTTATGCAAGAAAAAATACCAATTATACAATAGACCAGAAGCAGAATTATGAGTACTAAAATTTGATTTTAACAGCTTACAGTTTATATTGGTGTCTATATGTAGATATGCAAGTGGTTATATTGAGTCTTTTATCAATAACATTTTTCGATCAGTTAAAGGGACGCAATTTATACGTAGGATACAACATGATTTTAACAGGTGATAAAAATATTAATTTAAATTGAATAAGATGCAGGTATGCAAACACCTACTTTAATGAGATGAATTTACAGAACCTTCATAACTGTGTTGAACCAAACTCTTATTAGGATCACTTTTTTGTAAGTAAATCTATTAATTATGAGTACAAATCTTATATAATAGACCTTGATGTAAGTGACAATCTTATGTTTGAAAAGAAAATATCAGCCTGAAAATTTGATACGAAAGTTCACTGAATTTACAAAACTCTAACACAAGTCTTTACCTGAAAAATATTGAAAAAATGGATTGGAGGATAGTAACTGATACAACAACTGATGTAAATGACGGATTTAACATGTTGGTGATGATTATCTTACAAATGATAAATAACGTTAAGCCAGTGGTTCTCAACCTTTTATGCTTCACGAACCCTGTGGAAATGTGTATGTAACTGGCGTGAGCTAAGTGGCCAGGTCACATGGACACCATGGGCTAAATGGCCAGGTCACATGGACACCATGGGCTAAATGGCCAGGTCACATGGACACCATGGGCTAAATGGCCAGGTCACATGGACACCATGGGCTAAATGGCCAAGTCACATGGACCCTGAAGGCTCAAAGAAGGTTGGGTGAGGGGACCCACTGGAACAGCTGTTGGGAGACAGATGGTAGCCTCCCGTCTAGGCTATCCAGCGTGTTCTTTAACGCGCACAGGGTATGGCTCTCCCGCACACGGAACCACGACCTAACGTCCCATCCGACGGACGGCGGCCTTTCCAAGCCCATCGGTGTTCCCTACTGACCGTGGGCAGGGCGAGAAATTTTGCGTAGATAAACCTCAACGCTGACCCAGCTGGCACTCGAACCTGGGAACTGCAGATTACGAGCCTGGAGCGCTACCGACTGAGCCATCCCCACCCCCATAGATTAATAGTATTCCAAAAATTATCACTAAGAATACTGATGAATGCTTTAAGAACATCCACATCACTACTAATCGCTCTACAAATACTTTCTATAAAAAAAACTGTACATATTCAAGATAATAGTATACGTCCACAAAAATATCGATTCTTTTACAATGAAAAAATTTAATATCCCATTGAGATAAAGCGAAAAATATTATTTGAACCACTTATTAAGAAAACAACCCTGATTAAAAAGACTCGTCCTCTGCACACATTTAAAAGGAAACTCCATGATTGAACAATGGTTTTCAATTCCAATTTATCATTAATAATGAAAGTTGCCAAAAATGCATTTTATGTAATGTTAAATTACTTTATATATTCAGCGCATAATTTTCACTTATGCTGAATATGTTTCTTGTGTTCTGATTAATAATTGCCAAAAGTTACATAAAGTTATTATTAAGTTATTATATTCAGCAAATACGTAAGGGAAGAGTTTGATTCAATAATTAGATACGTCAAAAATGATATCTGTGTTTAAAAAGAACTCTTCAGTGTTAGTGTTCGGCAATATTATTATATATATTTTTAGTTGAACCCTTAATGACATGGTACACGCATTATGAACTCGATGGTCAGGGTGCAAGTGTCCCAAAGCCCAGGATATGCTTCGAGATGAAGATTCCGAAATTACTCTCTTCGAGGATGATGATCAGTATTCTTTCCCGTAAGCAAAATAAGTCTTTTGTGCTCACGTCTTAACGTCACATCCGACAGACAGAGATCAAACCCAGTGGAATATTCTGCATCAGCAAAGAGAACTGTAAGTGAATTGACACCCAAAACCATAAAAATTCCATTAATCTGTTTCTGCAATTCGAAAGCAACAATATGTGTGGAATGTACTCGATGGCATCACTACCAGCTCTAGAAAAAAGAGGGGTGGGGGGCGGAGGATGGGGGGTCGAAAACAGAAACTGACTAGAACTCCGTCTTGTATTATCACAAATTTGTCTTAAAACTATCATGTGTTTTTCTTCCCCTTAGTCATATAAATTTATATATATATTGTGCTCATTCCTATTCTTAATTCGAGTCCCAGCTGGGTCAGCGTTGAGATTTATCTCCGCAAAATTCCCCGCCCTGCCCACGGTCAGTAGGGGACACCGATGGGCTTGGAAAGGCCGCCGTCCGTCGGATGGGACGTTAAGCCGTGGCCCCGTGTGCGGGAGAGCCATACCCTGTGCACGTTAAAGAACACGCTGGATGGCCTTGACGGGAGACTACCATCTGTCTCCCAACAGCTGTTCCAGTGGGTCCCCTCCCCCAACCTTCTCTGAGCCTTCGGGGTCCATGTGACCTGGCCATTTAGCCCATGGTGTGCAAAAAAGTGCCGCTCAGAGGTAACCCAACCCAACCCTATTCTTAAAATTCGCCGTGGGATTTCCACCTTTTAGGTGGATGGCATTTAGGGAACTATGTTTCTGATTTTTTAACATATCTACAGCATATTCAAAAACTAACTACGGTAAAAAAAACATCGTTTTTTAAGACGTAATCTTTTTTGTGTGTGTTCTTTGATAAGTTTAGTTTAAGGCTATTTTGGATACTACATATCACGATAAGCTATTCTTAAATGACGAAGAGCCACCCCACTCTACCTATGCGTGCATTCTGAATGATCCCTTTCTCACGCAACTGAAGAGATCGTTAGAACACCACGAGCAATCTTCTCTGACAACCTTACCAACCCATCAATTTCCTCCTTGCGGTAAAGTGCTGACGAATAACGAACATTAAAGGAAGTCAAAGACCATTACGTGGCTTCAACGGCAAACTCCTCAAAAAAGCCTAATTAAAATTAGTTTCATGGTTTAACTTACACATGTAAAATAGTCCACTCCTTAACGTCCAAATTAAGCCGGATTGTTTTATGCCTGACAAGCAGGAGACTTTTGTCATTCCACGACTTGTACTTTTGGTTAATAGAAAATGAAAGAATGGGTCAGAAAAATAATCTTTTGAAAATATCACGATCAACTGATAAAGGAAAGGAGGTGAAAGTAAGCGACGTGTAATTGCAAAATATGATGAAAGACTCAGTAATTTTTGAAGTTCCATATCCATGTTTCGAAAGGTGGGATTGGTCCAATCGCCAGTCCGGAAGTTTCTTAATCAGCTGATCAGATTCAGCTGTGACTGAGTTACGATTTCCCCCCTCTGACCCCACTCTGCTCTCGATGAGAAAAGGGTAAGCTTCGAAAGGCCGCCACCAGTCGGATGAGACGTTAAGCGTGGCCCCGTGCAGGAGAGTTATCACTGTGCACATTAAAGAACATGCTGAATGGCCTTGACGGCAGGCAGCCATCCTTCTCCTAGCAGCTGCCAGTAGATTCCTTGTCCAACCTCCTGTCAGCCTTTGGGGTCCTTGTGACCTGGCTAATCCCTTCCTGCCCTTGGTCTGGTAGCGAACACTAATGGGATTGAAAAGGCCATAGTCGGTCGGATGGGACATAAAGCCGTGGTTCCGTATGTAGGGGAGTCTTACCTGTGCACGTTAAAGAACACCTGAACTGCCTTGATGGAAAACTATCATCTACCTCCTAAGAGTTGTCCAGTGGATCCCCTTCTTCCTACCTTCTCTGAGCCCTCAGGGTTCTGCCCCAAAACAAATTCCGCTCAGAGGAAAAAAAAAAAACAACCCAGTGGAAAGTTTTTCATCTACAACAATATTCAATAATATTCAAAAATTTTCATCTCTAACCCAATTCATCTCCACTAACCCTACTTCTCCCTTGGTGAGTCCCAGCTGGGTCAGCGTTGAGATTTATCTCCGCAAAATTCCCCGCCCTGTCCACGGTCAGTAGGAGACACCGATGGGCAAGGAAAGGTCGCCGTCCGTCGGATGGGACGTTAAGCCGTGGCTCCCGTGTGTGGGAGAGTCATACCCTGTGAACGTTAAAGAACACGCTGGATGGCCTTGACGGGAGGCTAGCATCTGTATCCCAACAGCTGTTCCAGTGGGTGCTCTCCCCCAACCTTCTCTGAGCCTTCGGGGTCCATGTGACCTGGCCATTTAGCACATGGTGTGCAAAAAAGTGGCGCTCAGAGGTAAAACAACCCAACCCTGTCTCCCAACAGTTGTTCCAGTGGGTTCCCTCCCCCAACCTTCTCTGAGCCTTCGGGGTCCATGTGACCTGGCCATTTAGCCCATGGTGTGCAAAAAAGTGCCGTTCAGAGGTAAAACAACCCAACCCTGTCTCCCAACAGTTGTTCCAGTGAGTCCCCTCCCCTAACCTTCTCTGAGCCATGTGACCTGGCCATTTAGCCCATGGTGTGCAAAAAGTGCCGCTCAGAGGTAAAACAACCCGACCCAACCATACATATACCAAACTAGTGCCGAATCTGTGGAGGAGAGTGCAAAGGAAACCGTTTCCTCCACCCTTTTGAGATTTTTAGTAAGGGTAAACAATTACTAAAGGATTAATTAATTAAATTAAGAGCATATTTCTTTTATATTCTCCTATTAATATATTCTCTTATTTAACTTATGCATATTTCAAGCATTTTTCAGAAAAAAATTAAAGACCTAAAACGAGGGGAAAATGTTACATTGCAACAGAAATCCTGTCTCTTTATAGTCAGAGAACTTATTCAGTCAGGTAAAGTTAGGTGAAGGGAATAACAATTGGACGATCTGGGCCCTCTCGCCTGCCACAATACAATTCAGGATGCGCGAAATAACAAGGAATATTATGGAAAATACAGGTAAATAATGTTTTGGTAATAATAAATAAAAATAATGATATGCTTCAGAAACCAAACGAAAACGTAAAAAAAATATAACAACAAGATTTACATTTCGTTAGCGGAAAAACGTTAGTTTATGGTACACCTGATATTATTAGTGGGGGATTATAGAGTGGGGGAAAAAATAAAGGGTGGGGGGCTTTATTATCTCCAAATCGTTAACGGCGCCGTTTGCAGACAATTTCAATGTTAATAGCAATTCATTTACCTTTGTTTTTATTTATGGTATGCCTGAGGGACCTGGGTTCGAGCCCCGGGTAAGGCATGGACGTTTGTGTTGTATTTCTGCTGAGGTCCTGCCACCCTCACAGACCTTCTACTATGGCATATAAACTGACAGCCTCCTGTCAGACCTCTTTGGCAAGCAGCTGCTTGAGGGGGTATTTTTTTATTTTTTTTTTTAACTTATCATTCTTAATTTAGAAAATGGCATGGAAAGTAGACTGGGATGCCCTCTATTTTTGGATATCATATTCTGGTTCTTTAGCGAGTAAAGGAAAGGTTGGGTGGTTTTACCTCTGAGTGGCACTTTTTTGCACACAATAGGCTAAATGGCCACGTCACAAAGACCCCGAGGGACTGAAAGAAAGTTGGGGGAAGAGAATCTACTGGACAGCTGTTAGGCGATAAATGATAACCTCCCATCAAGTGTTCTTTAATGTGCATGGTGTGTCACGTGACACGAAGGTTGCCAGATCACTAATTTCTAAAAAAATCGTTGCCAGCTATTTTTTCTGAATTCTGCAATCAGCCATAGTGTTCGGATACTTTTTTGAGCGACTGTAGGTGGTCATATTATTTTGATACTAGATCGTGTGGGCTCACTCACGGAAATATTGAGCGTGTGCAGTTACCGTTCACAGCAAAGTGGAGCGTGTGCAGTAACTGCACACGCTCCAGTTTGCTGTGAACGGTAACTAGAGCGTGTACAGTTGCTGTACACGCTCCAGATATTTTTCCTGAATTCTGTAATCACGTGACACGAAGGTTACCAGATCACTAATTTCTAAAAAAATCGTTGCCAGATACTTTTTCTGAATTCTGCAATCAGCCATAGTGTTCGGATACTTTTTTGAGCTACTGTACACATTACGAGCCTAGCGCGATAGCTCCCGAGCCTCAGGTCACAAGAATCTAATTAAAGGGCCCAGAGGGCATTATTACGGACATATTAGGAGTCTTCCACCAAGAATTTCTTTTAAAAGAGTCCAAGCATTTCGTCCAACAGAAAATAGGCCTTGCAAGTTTGTTTTTTCACCCTGGTTAGGAGATGGAAGAAACTCCTGGTTAGGCGATGGAAGAACTCGAATGAGTTGGGTTGTTGGGTTGTTTTACCTCTGAGCGGCACTTTTTTGCACACAACGGGCTAAATGGCCAGGTCACAAGATCCCAAAGGCTCAGAGAAGGTTGGGGGAGGGGACCCACTGGAACAGCTGTTGGGAGACAGATGGTAGCCTCCCGTCAAGGCCATCCAGCGTGTTCTTTAACGTGCACAGGGTATGGCCCTCCCGCACACGGGGCCACGGCTTAACGTCCCATCCGACGGATGGCGGCCTTTCCAAGCCCATCGGTGTCCCCTACTGACCGTGGGCAGGGCGGGGAATTTTTCGGAGATAAATCTCAACGCTGACCCAGCTGGGACTCGAATCTGGGAACTACAGATTATGAGCCTGGCGCGCTACCGACTGAGCCACCCCCGCCCCTAACTCAGTCGGTATTGCGCCAGGATCGTAATGTGATATTCCCAGGTTCGAGTCCCAACTATGCCTGCATTGAACTTTTCCTCCTCGGTGAGAAAGAGGGCACCAACCAACTTGGAAAGCACCTCATCCGACAGATATGTCAATAAATTCTGGCTCCGTGTTCAAAAGAGCCATATCCAGCCCGCATTAATCCTCAAAGTCCCATGTGAACATATGATAACACTAACTGTAAGATTATTTCTTAATTAATATAAAGCAATTACATAAATCAATTTTTGAAGTTGTTTGCCATATGAGAACGTGTAATATATTTATATTCAATAAAATAATTTGTTTATTATCTGCTTTAGTTTTAACTTTGTTTTTCGCAGTAGATGCTAATTTGGTAATAATATTATGCTCCAAATATTGTTAAATGAGACATTAATTTGGTTTGGGTTAAAAAAACATGCTGAACGGCTTGACAGAAAGCGTTCAGGTCTCCTAACAGCTATTCAGTGGGTTCTTTTCCCATATTCTTCTCCGAGTCCTTGGTTCCTTGTTACCTAGGAATTTAAGCCCATTGTGTTCAAAAATGTGTTTCTCATAAATAAAGTAACCCAACTCTGTTCTAAAAGTTAGATATACGTTTTTGTTCAATTCTAACACACATTATAGTATAAATAACCAAGATTAATAACCAACAGTAGTAAGAGCAATTAAAAGTCTGGATCCTTCTTTTCTATGTACTACCTCAGGGTTCCAACGGAGGTATTACTGCACCATAGGAGGCGTTTCAGAAATTTTGGGGAATGTTTTCTTGAGTTTTTCGGTAGAAAGAGATTAAATAAGATATCTAATGGTGTTTAGATCAACATAGTTTTGCATGCTTTTGTTTCGACGTTCAGAAATTCATGGATACAGTATCAAAATACTCGTACATTTGTATACATGGTAAATATTATTTCAACTAGTTTTATACAGGAAGAAACATTTTGAATTCCATCAGATTATTTTCGTTAGAAATGATAAGAGGGATGGTGGGCTCAAGAAGTTTGAGAACCACCGTACTAAGTCAGAACTTCTTAGCAATGTTAATCCAGAAACCCAAGATTTTCGTCTTTGTCAAAAGCAAAATATTAACTTAAATATATTATAAATAATAATATCTGCTTAAAGGTTGGGTTGATTTACTTCTAAGGGTACACAATTGGGCACACAATTCTGGCACACAATTGGCTAAATGATTAGGGTTGGTTTACCTCTGAACGGCTCTTTTTTGCACACAATGGGCTAAATGGCCAGGTCATAAGTACCTCGAAGGCTTAGAGAAGGTTGGTGGAGGGGACTCACTGGAACAGCTGTTGGGTGACATATGATAGCCTCCCGTCAAGACCATCCAGAATGTTTTTTTTAACGTGCACAGGGTATGGCTCTCTCTCTCTCCCATACGGGACCACGTATTAACGTCTCACACGATGGACGGTGATCTTTTCAAACCTTTCGGTGTCCCCTGCTGATCGTGGGAAGGCTGGGGCATTTTGCAGAGATAAATCTCAACGCTTACCCAGCTGAGACTCGAACCTGGGAGCTGCAGATTACCAGTCTGGAGTAATTAATACTTTGCAATGTCTTATGTATAAAAAGATTCAGAAGTTGTTGTTTTTTTTTCATTATATTCACTGATTTTCAAAAACAAAGGTAAAAACGCTTAATTGTAAGCATGATGTTATAAAAAAAAAAGCAAATTCAAATCCTCAAGCCCTAGCATTTTAGAGGTAAAGATTTGTCCAGAAAATTTCACACATTATTCAAATTTTAAAATCCATCCGTTTCTCGAAGATTTGCTGCATCAAATGAACCATTTTTGTTTCTCCTATCTTTTAAAGACACTTTAAACATTCTCGGTTAAGATAAATAGCAAAATTATCTTGCGCACTTATGAATGCCAGTTCATTTTCTTATCTCTTCATCTTTGACAACACCAACTTCAATTACATCTCCGCAAAAAACGAAACATTTTGTTGATGTTTTTGCCGTTTTAATTTAGCTGTTCTGATACCAACCAACGCGCTAACAGCAAAGCTAAAAAGCTACCACTCTGACAGATGCATGTCGACAAAATTACAGGTTTTTGCGAGCGACTTTCTTACTGTGTTCGAGGTCGACCGAATATAGAGTGACGGATTCCCCTGCCTCCTTTAATTTGTACTCCCATTTTTGGATCTTGACTGCTCACAGTTTCCGCCTAGAACCGGATAGAGAGAAAATGAAAACTAACCCTATAAGAAAAGTTTCTGTGCGTATGTGTATGCACATATGATGTCACGTGCTTAGCCCGTCCTTCCGTCACCAGGGAAATGGTCGTCATGACTACAGTGACATCACAGCGCCGCAAACCGCTCTCAGTGTCTCCGAAGGACGACCGTGCAGTAGTGTGTGTCGTTCGCCCCCACAATCAAGCGGGATTTTGCGTCACGGTGATTTAGGGCGTACATGCGTGCGCGTTTGTAATGAGGAGATATAGTGCTTTGGGCATTAAGAGCAGAAAGATACAGGAGAACATATATTCCCGATACTCTCATCCATTCGAAGCCAGAGAAGAGTCAAGGCAAAAGGTTGTCGCTAAAGTTTGTTTTCACCGAACAATGGTGTGAATTTGACGTATAAGAGGAAGCGAGATTGTTTTTCGTGCAGTAATGGTGATCGTCGTAACCATCATCGAAACGATTAAAAAAAAATACCAACAATAATTTAATCTTGCGATGATGTTTGTGTAAAGTAATCGTTTTTAAAAAAAGATTTACGAAGGATGGACTATATGCAAATATCTATCAGTTTTAGATCTTTCATTTGTTTTCATCTGAATATTGCCAAAGAATTAATTTATATGCAGTCCATTTTCTTTAAAACATAATGATAGCATTATAAAAATAAAATGATTTCAATCTATATTTGCCAATTCTCCCAAGTATTAATAAATGAAAGATAAATATTATTTACAAGTGAAATCAGTGTAAATAATATTTATCTTTCATTTATTAATATTAAATTAAATTCTGCAGATTATGGGAATCACATCATTCAATATGGCGACTTAGCCCATGCGAAGACAAAACTATTAAAATCGTGACAAAGATGGAATAAAGAAACAGTTGAAAGAAAATTGATAGGAATATTGAAATTAACGGGTTTTTATTGCAACCCAGTGATCTGTCCTATTCATAGAAGCCTTTAATGCTTTTTTCCCCGTATTTCTTCACTGTCAGACGGTGAAGCCGCAGTCACAGTTGGGTTATTTTACCTCAGAGCGGCACTTTTTTGCACACCATGGGCTAAATGGCCAGGTCACATGGACCCCAAATGCTCAGAGAAGGTTGGGGGAGGGGACGCACTGGAACAGCTGTTGGGAGACAGATGGTAGCCTCCCGTCAAGGCCATCCAGCGTGTTCTTTAACATGCATACGGTATGACACTCCCGCACACGGGGCCACCATTCAACGTCCTATCCGTAGGACGGTGGCGTTTCCAAGCCCATCGGTGTCCCCTACTGACCGTGGGCAGGGCGGGGAATTTTGCGGAGATAAATCTCAACGCTGAACCAGCTGGGACTCGAACCTGGGAACTACAGATTATGAGCCTGGCGCGCTACCGACTGAGCCACCCCCGTCCCGGTGGTTAGAGGAGATAAATATAAATTTCAACGCTGGTACAGTTGGGGCTCGAATCTGAGAACTGTAGAATACGACCCTGGAGATCTACTGACCGAGCCCTGAAGAAAATGAAGATCAACTCCCATCCCTGACACGCTGGATGGCCTTGACGGGAGGCTACCATCTGTCTCCCAACAGCTGTTCCAGTGGGTCCCCTCCTCCAACCTTCTCTGAGTTTTCGGGGTCCATGTGACCTGGCCATTTAGCCCATGGTGTGCAAAAAAGTGCCGCTCAGAGGTAAAACAACCCAACCCTGAAGAAAAGAGTAGAGTTGTTCTCCTATGAGCTGGACTTTTATGCACAAAATGGGCTAAATGGCCAGGTCAGAAGTACTTCGAGAGTTCACAGAAGATTGGTGAGAGGGAAACCACTGGACAACTGTTAGCAAACAAATGGTACGCTCCCGTCAAGACCATCCAGCGTGTTGTTTATGGCTCGCCTGTACACGGGGCAATGGCTTAACTCCCATCCGACGGACGGCGGCCTTTCCAAGCCCATCGATGTCCCCTACTGACGGTGGGCAGGGCGGGGAAATTTTTTGCTGGAGGAAGACTTAAAATTAAAGACTGGCCTCCGAGCGGATGAGACGATAATTTTTTAATCACAAACTTCCCTCATTTTCCTCTTCTTAAAAAAGCATTCACATTCCAATTTTTTTTACTACTCCCTTTTTCGCAAAACTGATAAGACTGCAAAGGATCGGATTAATTATTTTCAACTAATTTATAAATAAAAACAAAACCAAATTTTTTTGTTATTTACATATATCATTTTTAAATAAAATCTGGTTATATTTAAATAAAAGTATTTTAAAAATTTGAGAAATTTAAAAATTTGATTTAAAATTTTGAGTTTGCAATAAGACTGCAAAGGACCTAACAGCAGATAAAACTATAAACCAAGAAATTCGTAATTTTTTAAAACCTACCTCAAATGTGTGAAAAACTGTCCTCTTTTTGGGAAAAAAGCGGGTGCGATCAATTCATAAATATTCACCCCTCAAAAAAGGACACAAGAAATATTGAACATACTTGTTGAAGTAAACAGAATGGTGCAATGTTGAGTAACTTAGATCCAATGCCCAACTATGAATCATTGTCTTGATGTTAGAGTAAGAACTCGTCATATTAATGAGCATAATAAATATTACTCTCGTGATGTTCAAAAAGCAAGGAGGATATCATTTTATACAATTTGAACTGCCATTTAAATGATTGAATAATAAGGAATTTTAAGTAGATTTGTTTGCAACTGAATTATGTCATATTCAAAACTGGATATCATATAGATAAAGTTGTTGATTTTATGTGCATAACGGGAATTTTTAAAGAATAGTTTATTATTTTTGCCGTTTCAATGCAATCACCCTCCTTATATGTTCGAGTCCCAGCTGGGTCAGCGTTGAGATTTATCTCCGCAAAAATTACCCGCCCTGCCCACGGTCAGTAAGGGGCACCGATGGGCTTGGAAAGGCCGCCGTCCGTCGGATGGGACGTTAAGCCGTGGCCTCGTGTGCGGGAGAGCCATACCCTGTGCACGTTAAAGAACACGCTGGATGGCCTTGACGGGAGGCTACCATCTGTCTCCCAACAGCTGTTCCAGTGGGTCCCCTCCCCCAACCTTCTCTGAGCCATGTGACCTGGCCTTTTAGCCCATGGTGTGCAAAAAAGTGCCGCTCAGAGGTAAAACAATCCAATCCAGTCCCATCGGTGTTACCTTTATTACCTAGGGTAGGGTTTGGCGAAGATGAATCTCAACACTGGCACAGGTGAGATTCAAACCTGGGTACTGCAGATTACGAGCCTGGTGCGCTTCCTCCCCTCACGAAGCTGTTACAGTTAGGATTCGTACGCCCATATCTGAGGCTGCGAGCCTCACATGTTATCTTTTGCAGAGATATCTAATTAACCACACAACTAAGAAATAATGCAACTAAGAAAGCCTATATTATAGCCAACAAGATGCTTACATCTTGATGAAGCACGTGAATTGAAAAAAAAAAGGTTGGGGGGAAGTTCGAAAAGTAATCAACTCAAAAGCAAGCTCTGCATCGGAATTTTAAATTTCTAATCAGATTTCAGAAATGCAAAGAAAAAAAAAGTATTTGGTTGAAATAATGAAGTCAACATTAAGCAAGCTCTTCACCATGATGAAACTATCTTCCTAGCTAATAATGAGAATAATAAATGAAGGCTATTTTTCTGATTAGAAGGATTATTCCAAAAGTCATCTTAATCCTTTTCGTGTATAATTATCAGCAAGGAATATCTTTAAGGCAAGACTAGAGCTTAGCAAACAAACCGACATCTATTATGGAAACCCTACTAATAATGTTATATGATGTCAGAAATATTCAAATTACAAGCACGCAGTGATTAAATGTTTAACAAAATATCAAGAAGTTTGAAAACACTCAGAAAATTAGTAAGTTGTACACAACATTTCAATAGATTGAAAAAACAGTATAACACAAGAGTACAACGTCTTTGAAAAGTTGGAACACATTTTTTCTTCCATCCAAGACTAATGATTAGATAAAAAGAAAATAATTCTAACGTTCAAGTTGGGTTGTTTCATTTCAAACAAGGATTTTTTTTTCCTGTTAATGATTTAAATCAATGTCTACAACCAGTATGCTGCGAAACGGTGCTAAGAGTGCGGTCTCAAATTTTTAAAATATTTTATTTAAATATAACCAGATTTTATTTCAAAATGATATATGTAAATAACAAAAACATTTGGTTTTATTTATAAATTAGTTGAAAATAAGCATTGCCATATATATAGACATAAATTATAATTTGAATTTGGGGATGTTTCACAAAATTAAATTTTATCATTCACACATACAACGTTCCCTCATAGACTCCAGTATTATGTAACCCAAACCATGTCATTTATGCGGCGGTGGAGTTAGTCCAATCGGTAATATGCCAATCTCGTAATCTGCAATTCCCAGGTTCGAGTCCCAATTGGGCCAGCGTTGAGATTTATATCCGCAAAACCTACATCCTACCTCTGTCAATAGGGGGGCACAGCTGGGCTTAGAAAGGCAGACGTTCATCGGATGAGTCATTAAGCAGTGGCTCCTTGTGCCAGAGAGCCATATCCTGTGCACGTTAAAGAACACGTTGGATGGCCTTGACTCGAGGCTTTTATCTGTCTCCTAAATGCTGTCCAGCGGGTCCCCTTCCACCAATCTTCTCTGAGCCCTCGGGATTCTTGTGACGCGCCATTTAGCCATTGTGTGTAAAAAATACAGCTCAGAGGTAAAACAAGTCAACTTGCAAACGAGACTAGGGTTTAACGTCCGATCCGAGGCCTCGTGGTTTTTACAAGCTCATTGGTGTCACTTTCTGACCGAGAGAGGGGGAGTTTGGTTGCTGTTTGGTTGTTTTACCTCTGAGCGGCACTTTTTTGCACACCATGGGCTAAATGGCCAGGTAACATGGACCCCGAAGGCTCAGAGTAAGTTGGGGGAGGGGACCCACTGGAATAGCTCCAGATGGTAGCCTCCCGTCAAGGCCATCCAGCGTGTTCTTTAACAAGCACAGGGTACGGCTCTCCCGCACACAGGGCCATGGATTAACGTCCTATCTGACGGACGACGGCCATTCCAAGCCCATCGGTGTCACCTACTGACAGTGAGCAGGGCGGGGAAATTTGCGGAGATAAATCTCAACGCTGACCCAGCTGGGACTCGAACCTGGGAACTAGAGATTATGAGCCTGGCGCGCTCATAATCTCTAGTTCATAATCTCTTGATCTCTAGTTCATAATCTCTTGACTGAGCCAACCCCGCCCAAAAGTGGGGAGAGGCTAGGAAATACAAATATCAAGGGAGTTGGGATATGAACTTTAAATTATAAGTCTGACGCACTACCATTTTCAAGTTATTTATAACTTGACTAGCAAAAATGGTAGTGTGTCAGACTTATAATTTAAAGTTCATATCCCATGCTCAGAGAAGATTGGTGGAAGGGGACCCGCTGGACAGCATTTAGGAGACAGATAAAAGCCTCGAGTCAAGGCCATCCAACGTGTTCTTTGTTGCGACTTGAATTTGACGAATCAGATTCATTATGGATGCTCTGTGCAATCTTCTTCCTTTTCAATATTGTGGGAAAATTAAGTTATTCTTAATTCTAAATATTTTGCACTGTGGAACTTGATTTTACTTGCAGAGAGATGGAATAACGAAGGTAATTTTCTCCAAATAGTAAGCTGAGAAAAGCTCAGGATTCAAGGGGCAAATTTTCGAAAACTAGTTTAAATAAACGTTTGCCCCCGAAACGTGCTCATCATTGTAGATTACTTTGATTGGAATACGAAACGAGAAATGTTGTCATAACTGTTGAAAGGGTGGCGGGAAAAGGATTCGAATAAAAAAAACTTTGTTAACCACTTTTATGTGAAATACTGCAAATATTATTACGTCTTACTTTCTGATATCAGATATGTCTTATTGCTCACAGCAATGTTTTCTCACTGACTATATTAATTATTATTCACCTGTATTGACCGTGTTCTTGGGGATGGGAGCTGGCTTAGAGGTAGCGTGCTAGGACCGTAATCTGCAGTTCCAAGGTTCTTGTCCCACCTATGCGTTGAGGTTTATCTCCGCCTAAACCCTCGTCCTGCTTTCAGTGAGAAAGAGGACACCGATGAGCTAGGAGAGGTCGCCGTATGGTACGTAAAGCCGGAGCGCCGTGTAGAAGAGAGCCATACCCTGTATATGTTAAAGAACACGTAAGGCTGGCCTTTATGGGATGCTACCATCTATTGCCTAAAAGTTGTCCAGTATGTCCCTCTTCCATCAACCTTTCTTGAGCCCTTGGGGTGTCCTTGTTACATGGCTACTTAGTGATATTTTTTCTGCACACAATGAGTTAAGATTTAAATTTTACCTCTGAGCGGCACTTTTTTGCACACCATGGACTAAATGGTTAAGATTTAAATCAACTCATCTCTGTGTTGTTATTGTTTTAGTATTCTCAAATCGTGAACATTGAAGACATTGCCATTCGTAGAATGATTATCAAAAAATTCACAAGACATCGACCTCTAATGTAACCTTGTCAGTAATTGACATCAAGAACTTAGTGAGCTGAATTTCAATCACAGGATACCAGTCATTAGATTAAACTGCTCCCCCCCACAATTAATGGCTCGCTTAATCTCATTCGTAGACCATTCCTCGAAATCAGCTGTTGAACTTCGCTCCCACAATTTACGTAATGTGAATGCATCATCAGCTCGATGTTAAATCGCTTACGGCAAAACTAGTGCTGTTAAACTGTCTGCATGCGAGAAATGGCCAAAGTGATGTACAATCATTATAAACTCTAACATGTTCAACAAAGCATCTGAAAAACAGACCCGAGTCTTCAGTTTCTCTTTCTTTTAATCTTGATGGACAGACTTTGGGTCCATCATGTTCTTGGTGAAATCTTCCAGAGCTTTTTAGCTTTGGTTGTTTTTACCTCTGAGCTGCACTTTTTTGCACACAGTGGGCTAAATGTCCAGGTCACAAGGAGTTCGAGAGCTCAGAGAATATTGGGGTAAAGTGACTCACTAGACAACAGTTAGGAGCCAGATGGTAGCCTCCCGTCAAGGCCATCCAATGTATTCTTTAACGTGCAGAGGATCTAGCTCTCTCTCGCAGACGGGACCACGGTCTAACGTCCCATCCGACAGACGGCATCTTTTCCAAACCCATCGGTGTCCCCTACTGACCGAGGGCAGGGCGGGAAATCTCAACATTGATCCACCTTGGGAACTGAAGATTACGAGACTGGCAAGAGACCGACTGAGCCAAGACCGCTCCTGATGGGTAGACAATTTGTTAATGTAAAGGATAGTTTTATGTGGCCTTACCTATGAGTGATATTATTTTGCACACAATGGGCTAAATTGGCCAGGTCACCACGACCCTAAGGGATCAGAGAAGACTGGGAGAAGGGGACTCAGTGAACAACTGTTAGGAAACAGATGGTCTCAAAACCCTCCAGTGTGTTCTTAACGCGCACAGAATGGCTCAACTTCACAAGGGGTCATGGTTTTACTTCCCATCCGATAGACGGCAGTCTTTCCAATCTCATATGTGTTCCTTTTTCTGACCTTCGGTAGGGTTTAGCGTAAATAAATTTCACCGCTGGCACAGATGAGACTCAAACCTGGGAATTAAAGATTACGAGCCTATATTACAACTCACTGAATGAACCCCCGCCCATCTGACTGCCTTCACACTTTTACTACTTTTTCAAAAACGAAATTTTTAAGAGTTTCTTGAAAAATAACCCGAGAATTTTCATCCTCAAAGTACACATTTAAATAGAAAGTAATAAAAAAGGAAAGAATAATTTACCTGCAACACGCTTATTATACTGTGATGTTTACGGGAAATAAACGCACCTATCTCATGCCGTATTCCATGCATTAGGATACAAATTGTGAAATAAAAAACAGAAACTTGCATCTTTGCATTGCGAGATTAGTGACCTGTCAACAAGAAACAAGAGATTTCGTTTGTTTACGACTAAAACGCTAAACCTGTTAGTTCGATTTTAGAGAATTTTTCTTTTCATTATGTAGTTCTACTTTGCGTGGAATTTTGTTTCTAATCTCTGTGTCAGAAAACGTAGCAACTTGAAACGTAACAAGGAGATAAGTGCACTTAAAACAACAAACTAGATTCTGAAATCTCCAGCCAAGTGCTCTTTGTAATCGCATTTCACTCACACAGCTCAAAATTAAGCAAAAGACCTTATTTCCATAAAAGCACCGAAAGAAAGCAAAAAAAGAAAACGAATTGGAGAAGTTTTGAAACTAATTATATCCTGCACGTGCCTGCGAAAGGATAAACAATAACAGATGGAAAAAATCTGCATTAAATGTAACTGCTGTTCTTTGTTTTGCATCCTGTTCAAGTTTTCGTCACCATCAGGAGTCGCGAAAATTTACTCTCTTAAAATTCTTGGTTAAATCTTTCAGACACCTTAGCTTTGATTGCTTTATCTCTGAATGGCATTTTTTTGCTCATAGTGTGCTAAATGGCCAAGTCGAAAGAGCACAGAGAAAAGAGCCAAACTGTGGCTCTTCACAAAGAGCCACAGCTTTACGTCCCATCCGACTGTCAGCGGTCTTTCCACCCCCATAGGGGTTCCTTTTCTGACCTTAGGTCGGAAAGATATGATTTAATGTATATAAATCTTGACGCTGGCTGGCACAGGTGAGACTCAAAGCGGAAACACAGATTAAAGGCCATTCAGCGTGTTCTTTAGCATGTACAAGGTATGTTGGGTTGTTTTACCTCTGAGAAACACTTTTTTGCACACAATGGGTTAAATGACCAGATCAAAAAACTCCAAAGGCTCAGAGAAGGTTGGGGGTAAGGAACACACTGAACACCTGCTAGGAGACAGATGGTATCCCATCAAGGCTATTCAGCGTGTTCTTTAATGCATACAGAGTATGAAACTATCGTGGCTCTCCTTCACACGGAGCCACGACTTTAAGTCCATTCCGACGAACAGTGATCTTTCCAAGCCCAAAAGTACCCCCTTTCTGACCGAGGGCAGAGTAGGGGGGGATTAGTAGTGATAAATCTGAACCCTTGCCCAGGTGGGACTCGAACCAGAGAACTACAGGTTACCAGCCTGGCGTGCTGCGGCTGAGCCAGTCACCGGCCCATGAGCTCTTTCGCAAGGGATTGAAATCTTCTTTATTCTTATCAGCTTAATCGGTCAGGATAATGACAACAAAACCTGATTCTTAATCTAGGTTGTTTTACTTCTCAACCACACTTTTGCGTACACAGGGCTAAATGTACAATGCGGGAGGGAACCCATTGGGAAACTAGTAAGAGACAGATATTAGTGATGGGAATTGCATTAACATGCACAGGGAACATTGTTAGTGGGAAACTAGTAATTTGTGTTGTCTGATAACAATTGAAGAAGTAGCTCAAAAAAGAATTTCCGTGATAGTCCAAGCCACGATCTCCTGAAAGTTTGCTGGGGCGGGGGTGGCTCAGTCGGTAGCGCGTCAGGCTCGTAATCTGTAGTTCACAGGTTCGAGTCCCAGCTGGGTCAGCGTTGAGATTTATCTCCGCAAAATGACCCGCCCTGCCCACGATCAGTAGGGGACACCGATGGGCTTGAAAAGGCCGCCGTCCGTCGGATGGGACGTTAAGGCATGGCCCCGTGTGCGGGAGAGCCATTCCCTGTGCACGTTAAAGAACACGCTGGATGGCCTTGACGGGAGGCAGCCATCTTTCTCCCAACAACTATTCCAGTGGGTCCCCTCCCCCAACCTTCTCTGAGCCTTCGGGGTCCATGCGACCTGGCCATTTAGCCATGGTGTGCAAAAAAGTGCCGCTCAGAGGTAAAACAACCCAACCCTGAAAGTTTGCTAGTTACTCTTCTTACTAATTCTACGATCGACTGCGGGAGTAAAAAGTTTATAGTAGTTCGTTGGCTGGACTTGAAATATGGTTTGAATGTCTCAGTAGAAAGAGTACCTGACATGTTTTCTGGGGTCGTGGGTTCAGTTCCCACTCAAATGTGATTTTTGGGTTCACTCATATGTTTCTATGTTATAAATTCTATATGATGATGAAATAAAATTGATTCCTCATTCGTTATAAAACAAATTCCTCCTCCCGAAGATTTGTAATATAGGGGTACTCTGGCTTTTTTTTATCGCTGGATATTTTTCGGTAATTAACGCAAAATCCAGGATATGATGTCACACATGGATCCAGGATATGATGCATCACATTAACCAATTAACAAACATGAGTTTCGAAAATGGTGATACTTATTTTTTAAGGTACCATGAACTACATTTTTTATCTACAAAGTGCTGATTCAACTCAGGAGCTTTCCTTCCTGATTTTAAGTGGGTTGGGTTGTTTTACCTCTGAGCGGCACTTTTTTGCACACCATGGGCTAAATGGCCAGGTCACATGGACCCCGAAGGCTCAGAGAAGGTTGGGGGAGGGGACCCACTGGAACAGCTGTTGGGAGACAGATGGTAGCCTCCCGTCAACGCCATCCAGCGTGTTCTTTAACGTGCACAGGGTATGGCTCTCCCGCACACGGGGCCACGGCTTAACGTCCCATCCGACGAACGGCGGCCTTTCCAAGGCACGTTGAAGGAACACGCTGGACGTTAACCAGTGGCTCTTGTACAAGTGAGCTGTACGCTATGCACTTACGCGGGAGACACTTACGCGGGAGAGCCATACCCTGCGCACGTTAAAGAACACGCTGGATGGCCTTGACGGGAGGCAGCCATCTTTCTCCCAACAACTATTCCAGTGGGTCCCCTCCCCCAACCTTCTCTGAGCCTTCGGGGTCCATGTGACCTGGCCATTTAGCCCATGGTGTGCAAAAAAGTGCCGCTCAGGGGTAAAACAACCCAACCCAACGTATTAAATTGTACAAAATCGAATAGTGAGAATACGAACCTAGAAACATTAGACTACGAGCTTATAGTGCTATTAACTGATGCTACCCCCATCCCAATATTATGCGTTAGAAATAAAAGTGATTTTAGGCTTACCATTCATTTCAGTCCATTACTTGATACCAATATGTTTCATTAATCAATGCACCAAATCGCAGCGCTAGAAAAGAACAAAAAAGAAATATAAAAACGTGTTTATATCAAAGATTGTAATAATTACTTCAGACAACGAAAAGTTAATTTCACTTACAACGTTAGATTTATTTGAGGGATTAAACCCCTACAAAGAAACATAACGCTAACTCTTGTTTTAAAGTGAATGTTGTTATTATGAAAAATTAATTAAAGTTTATATTTTTCTATTACTTTATTGAGAGTTCTCATTTTCGATATTATCAATTTTTATATTTACTTGTCAACAATTTTGTATCAAAAAAAAAATTCGTTTGTGGAGGAACGTTAACACTAGAGGTAGTCGACATATTTTTCAATATATCATTTCTTTTTAATCCGTAAACAGAAGAGGTGCTCGGATACAATTCTCCAGCCAAATGTAACTTTATAAAAATAAATACCCCCTCAAGCAGCTGCTTGCCACAGAAGTCTGACAGGAGCCTGTCAGTTTATATGCCATAGTAGATAGTCTGTGAGATTGGCAGGACCTCAGCAGAAAAACATGAAAATCCATGCCTTACCCGGGGCTCGAACCCAGGTCCCTTAGATCAGTAGCCAAGCGCGCTTTACCACTCGGCCACGGGATGGCACGTAACAACAAAAGAAATTTTATATGGCCTAAGTTGTAAAAAAATTTTTTTTTTACTATGAATATAATGTACATGAAAAATGGAAGCATTATATATTACACTGAAAGCATAATTTATTATACACACCGAAACCCATCCGCAAAACCTGATCAACTCCCCTACAAGAAAACTGCAAACCAAACATCACCACCCTTTGTAAGATATAATTGAGTCGCAGGTATACAGCGTACCTGCAATTTATAATAGGTAAACACTACTACCTGAGCGAGTTCAGTCTTGGGCAAATAGTCGGTGTGAGGAAGGTATAGTGTGAGGAAGGTGAGGAAGGTATAGTGTGAGGAAGGTGAGGAAGGTATAGTGTGAGGAAGGTGAGGAAGGTATAGTGTGAGGAAGGTGAGGAAGGTATAGTGTGAGGAAGGTGAGGAAGGCTCCATATCGTGACTGCAGAACATCCGAGATTTCTGGGTGCAACCTTCGCACGTGTGTGCCAGAACTATATCAAAGCTGCAGGGGAAAATGTGTCCGTAACTGGGCTGTTGATGTTCGAGGTGAGAACCATCACTCCCATATCGTGAAAACCAGAATTGAGGACCAGGACAACAGTGCAGATGATAGCGTCGGCATTCAGTGACGGGGGCAGCTATGAAGGTGTGTGTAGAGACCATTCTATGTACGATGGCACCACTGGGCTACGACTACATCAAGTATCCTTGATAACAGTATATCACCAGGCTATAAAGATGCACTATATGGGTGACAGAACATCAACAATGGACGTGGAAAGCTGGAAAAGAGTAGCTTGGTCTGGCGGATCGAAGTTCCAACTACAACACGCCGACGGGAGGTTGGTTGCGTGTGTAGTATAAACCACATGAGGCCATAAACCCCAAATATCAGTCAGGGTGTTACAGGCTGGTGAAGCGGTGTAATGTGCTGCGACATATTTGCGTGGGCCATATTAGGGCCTCCTTGTACCCATTGAAACCACTATCACCACACAAGGCTATGTTGATGTACTCGTCGACCACTTACATCAATTCATGTCTATCCATTTCCCACAACAAGATGCCTTCTTTCAACAAGACAATACCAAATCTAATAGTTCCCGTTTGGCCAAGGACTGGTGAGGAGCATTCCAGTGAGTTTACAACCCTCGAATGACCATCTTACTCTCTTAATTTGAACCGTATTGAGCATCTGTGGGATGAAATGGAGCAATGCATTCAAGCCTGAAACACACCACCAGGTTGGGTTGGGTTGTTTTACCTCTGAGCGGCACTTTTTTGCACACCATGGGCTAAATGGCCAGGTCACATGGACCCCGAAGGCTCAGAGAAGGTTGGGGGAGGGGACCCACTGGAACAGCTTTTGGGAGAATGTGTGGTGGGGTGTGTGGGGCGGGAGTGGTTTATTAATTTTCTACGCTTTTTTTAATTAAATTTAAATTAAGTTTCTACGCGCTTTACGGATGGCTGTCCTGGAATAATGGGCTGTAATACCACCCAAACGTTTCCGACATCTGGTAGAGTCCATGCCACGACGTGTTGTTGCTGTTGAGAGGACAAAAGGTGGACCCACACGTCTTGTGAGGACAAGGTGGGTGTATATAATAAATTGTCCTTTCGGTGTGCTTAACATATTATGTGAAACATTAACTTATTTTATGAGTTATAAAAATACGAAGAATCTTGTGCTTAAATGGAACGACTTCAATTTCCACCGGAACGCTCGTGCTCTTTGCCCACTAACAATGGCATTGTAGCAAAATTGTTCTTGTTGTAAGTCCGTCACAGTTATCTTCAACGTTATTGCACGAAATATCTATTATATCCGTAGATGGCACTAAACACCAGTCCATTCCTGTATGTGGCTCAGTCGGTAGCGCGCCAGGCTCGTAATCTATAGTTCCCAGGTTGGAGTCCCAGCTGGATAAGCGTTGAGATTTATCTCCGCATAACTCCCCGCCCTGCCCACGGTCAGTAGGGGACACCGATGTGCTTGGAAAGGCCGCCGTCCGTCGGATGGAACGTTAAGCCGTGGCTCCGTGTGTGGGAGAGCCATACCCTGTGCATGTTAAAGAACACACTGGATGGCCTTGACGGGAGGCTACCATCTGTCTCCCAACAACTGTTCCAGTGGGTCCCCTCCCCCAACCTTCTCTGAGCCTTCGGGGTCCTTGTGACCTCGAAGCAACCATGGGCCATTTAGCCCATGGTGTGCAAAAAAGTGCCGCTCAGAGGTAAAACAACCCAACCCATTCCTGTATGCTAAAGACTGGTCTGCACTTTACAAACTTTGCAACACCATAAGGAATTCTTCCTGTGTATAAAAAATTCTAAATAATAATGCAAATTGCTTTTTTAAGTCTCCGACGCTGGAATGCCACGCCTTTCGAGCCCTCTATGCCGATAGTAAATAAAGATCCCACATGATTTCAGTGAGAGCCTATATCATTGAATCTCGCATGCTGTGCTCTAGATGATTTTATCCGGCCATTTTTCTTTTATCTCTTTCTCTCTATATATATTTTAAATATATTTCTCTATATATTAGCTATTCTACTATGAAAAACAGATCAGCTATAAAGCTGTCCCAAATTTTCTAGCGCAAAACATCGTCTTTCATTACTAATACAACAGAAAAAGAAACTCCTACACTTTTTTTTTTTCAAGTGGTTACCTATGTGGAAAAAAACATTAATTAGAGATAAAGACAATATATTTTTATTATTATGAAATAAAATTCATCATGCTTCTGCGGTGGTAGGAGGGACTCTGTCGGTAGCGTTTCTCCAGTTATCGTCATCTTTCTGCAGTTCCCAGGTTCGAATTCCAGCTTGGCCAGCGTTGAGATTGAGCACAAGACAAGCCGCGGGGTAACTATTCAAACTCCCAAATATCAGGAGGTTCCCAAAAATATCAGGAAAGACAAAATTCCCTAAATGAAATTCGTATTTTATTTATGCTATTGTTATATAGGTAAATATCGTAACTGTCCCCTTCCTCCACCTGCAAAAAAAACGAAGTCCTTTCAGAACGTTTATGTCCTAGTTACGCCACTACGTAGAGAGTATTCAGTACCCATCAGGTACACCAACCTTTTGTACAAAGGAGCAAAAAGTTCATTAGGATGGCATGAAACACTTGAATTCATGCTGCAATATTATTTCTGTCGTTCAGTTGAGACTTTCATCGGTGGTATGATGTGACCTCGTAAAAGCCATCTCCATTCAGAAGGAACATTATGCACCTGCAAGAGTTGTTTTGGGTTGTTTTACCTCTGAGCGGCACTTTTTTGCACACCATGGGCTAAATGGCCAGGTCACATGGACCCCGAAGGCTCAGAGAAGGTTGGGGGAGGAGACTCCCACCCAGGGAGGATACCAACAGCTGTTGGGAGACAGATGGTAGCCTCCCGTCAAGGCCATCCAGCGTGTTCTTTAACGTGCACATGGTATGGCTCTCCCACACACGGGGCCACGGCTTAACGTCCCATCCGACGGACGGCGGCCTTTCCAGGCCCATCGGTGTCCCCTACTGACGTGGGCAAGGCGGGGATTTTTGCGGAAATAAATCTCAACGCTGACCCAGCTGGGACTCGAACCTGGGAACTACAGATTACGAGCCTGGCGCGCTACCGACTGAGCCATCCCCGCCCCCACCTGCAAGAGAGCCGTAACTTTTGAAGTGAAAAAAAAGATGGCTTTCACCAGAATCCTTCATGTAATTTTAACCGTTGTGCAGAAAGTCTCCTTTCCCAGCCGATTTCTGACCTTAGGTGTATCCACTTGATGGGTTCGATTAACGTCTAGTGGCACTTTGTTTGCACACAAAGGGCTAAATGACCAATTCACAAGGACCCCAAAGGGTCAGAGATGGTTGGGGGGAATGGGGCCAATTGAACAAATACCAGGAGACAGATGGAAATCTACTCTTAAAATCATCCAGTGTGTTCTGCAATATGTAAAGGATATGGTCTCACACACACGGAACCACGCTTAACGTCCCATCCGACGGACGGCAGCCTTTCCAAGAAAATCAGTGTACTCTTTCTCTCCGAGGGCAGGGCTTCAGACTCAAACTTTGGAACATCAGATGATGAACCTGACACATTACTGACTGAGGTTTGTGTTTGGTTGTTTTACCTCTGAGCAGCACTATTTTGCACACCATGGGCTAAATGGCCAGGTCGCATGGACCCCGAAGGCTCAGAGAAGGTTGGGGGAGGGAACCCACAGGATAGCTGTTGGAAGACAGATGGTAGCCTCCCTTCAAGGCCATCCAGCGTGTTCTTTAACGTGCATTAGGCAAAACTCACGCACATGGAGCCACGGCTTAACGTCCCATCCGACGGACGGCGGCCTTTCCAAGCCCATCGGTGTCCCCTATTGACCATTGGCAGGGCGGGGAATTTTGCGGAGATAAATCTCAACGCTGACCCAGCTGGGACTTGAACCTGGGAACTACAGATCACGAGCGTGGCACGCTACCAACTGAGGCAACCCACTCGATTCTGTGAGACGATGCTTTTCGTTACAACCAACATTTCGAGCAGGAAACAATGCATCTGTGGGGGTAACGAAACACTCCTCGTGAATTTTTAATAGCATACTTAAATAGCAACGGCAAATCATTAAATCTTCAGAGTTAATTAATGGGGACAGAGAGTAAACTGAACTTTAATCCTCTTGCAGACTTTTATTTCAACAAAGCATTGGAAGCGTGCTTTCAACTGTTCATAAAAAGCTTATTTATTCCAACGCCGAAATTTAAAAGTGATCTTGAAGATGAGCACAAGAATCACGATCGAAACTAACGTCTAAAATAAGAACTTTTGCTCCAGTGTAAATCGTGGAAAAATAAACATATCTTAGAAGCTGTAAAGGCTGCAATATTGAACTAGCAAAATGGGATGATTACTCTATTGGAAAGTAATCTTTTTCGCATTATTTTTGTTCCGAACACTCAGAACTAATATGCTTTCAACAGGAATGGTGATCAATGGTCATTAGGAACAGGTATTCAAGAATTCCGTTTGAAACCCGAAAACAGCACTAGAAGTTGTACTCAGTAGCTTCGATCACTACGCTTCTATGACGTCATATCAGCAATATTTGCATAGGATCAGCTGAAGAATATCATTCCACGAAACGAACCTTGAGGAACATGAAGTTTGTCCTCAAGGCCATCCTGTGTGTATTCTTTAGCGTGTAGAGAGAGTGGCTTTTCTGATGGCGTATTGAGAGTAGGCTTTTTCTCACGGCGTGTAGAGAGTATGGCTTTTCTGACGACGTGTATAGAGTGCGGCTTTTTTTGATGATGTATACAGAACGTGTAGAGGGTATGGATTTTCTGACAAGTTGGAACAAACTAAGACTTTTCTGATGCGTGTATATAGTATGGCTTTATTGACGATATGTAGAGAGCATGGCTTTCCTGAAATCATGTATAGAGTATTACTTTTCTGATGACGTGTACAAAATATGGGATTACTGACGTCGTGTATAAAGTATGTTTTTATCCATGGAACTGCAGCTTTTCTCACTTAATGGAGAGCGGAAGTTAGACAAAAAATCTCGATGCAAACACAGCGGGATTCGAACCTGGAGACGTAAGATTTTAAGCATGAAAAGTGGACTTTTACGGTAAGAGTTAAAAACCACAAAAAATAAGATAAATGTAAAGCAGAAGGTTTAAGAAATTAAATCTTATAGACTTATTTACCAGAGGTCAGAGAGAATACTTAGAATTCCATTTATATCATAGATACTATAGACCAGGGGTTCTCAACGTGCACGGTAAAATTTTTTGGGGTACTCCATGAAAGCTCAAAAGTCGCTAGATCTAGTAACAAAGTCGCTAAGTTGGCAACACTGCTGTGCAAAAATGTCATTTTTTGTGTTTATCGATATATGTAATTTATGGGTTGGGTTCGGTTGTTTTACCTCTGAGCGGCACTTTTTTGCACACCATGGGCTAAATGGCCAGGTCACATGGACCCCGAAGGCTCAGAGAAGGTTGGGGGAGGGGACCCACTGGAACAGCTGTTGGGAGACAGATGGTAGCCTCCCGTCAACGCCATCCAGCGTGTTCTTTAACGTGCACAGGGTATGGCTCTCCCGCACACGGGGCCACGGCTTAACGTCCCATCCGACGGACGGCGGCCTTTCCAAGCCCGTCGGTGTCCCACTACTGACCGTCTGCAGGGCGGGGAATTTTGCGGAGATAAATCTCAACGCTGACCCAGCTGGGACTCGAACCTGGGAACTACAGATTACGGGCCTGGCGCGCTACCGACTGAGAACCCCGCCCCTGTAGTTTATGAATACAAAATTTAATGTGTATATATCTTCTATTTTATTCCCATTGTTATACTATAACTATAATTTTAACTATCTGTACAAGGGGTATGCCAGTTACATATACATTTCCAGGGGTTACGTGAAGCATAAAAGGTTGAGAACCATTGATATAGAGGATTATCATTTGATCGCAGACCACAATTGGGAAATTTTGTTTTAGGAGAAAGAGCGAAAAAACCTCCATTCAGCAGAGATTTCTAGTTTTTAAGGGGTAATAGAGACTTCTTGTGGCAGCAGCAACCGAAAGCTATCCATTGAGAGATGTTGAGTGCTATTGGACTGATTGTATCCTTTCATTGCAATGAGATATTGAAACACTCCGCTACCAATGTAACATCTTTATCATGAACGTAATTTGAGAGCAACGAACGCTCTGCTACATGTTGTTCCTTTCCTCATTTGCAGAAAGGGAAAAGTGATGTGGTCGAACAAACAAATCTCGAAGTTTTAGAATAGGAGAACGCTTTCAGGTTCGCAGAATTCCAAAGAGGATATTTCGCAACGACATCTGTCTTGTGCGTCTATGTGTATATCTACCTCTGAGCGGCATTTTTTTTGTGTGCATAATGGGCTAAATGGCCAGGTCACAAGGACCTAGAAAATGTTTGTGGAGGTGCACGGCAAAGGTGTTAGAAGACAGATGGAAGATTTTCGTCAAGGCCATCCAGCGTGTTTTTTACCTACACAGGTTGGGTTGTTGGGTTGTTTTACCTCTGAGAGGCACTTTTTTGCACACCATGGGCTAAATGGCCAGGTCACATGGACCCCGAAGACTCAGAGAAGGTTGGGGGAGGAAACCCACTGGAATAGATGTTGGGAGACAGATGGTAGCCTCCCGTCAAGGCCATCCAGCGTGTTCTTTAGGCGAGCACAGGGTATGGCTCTCCCGCACACGGAGCCACGGGTTAACGTCCTATCCGACGGACGGCGGCCTTTCCAAGCCCATAGGTGTCCCCTACTGACCGTGGACAGGGCGGGAAATTTTGCGGAGATAAATCTCAACACTGACCCAGCTGGGACTCGAACCTGGGAACTACAGATTACGAGCCTGGCGTGCTACCGACTGAGCCCCCCCGCTCCCCCTGTCTATAATACATGAATGCTCTCTTTCTACTGAGGTCTCGTCTTTCTCACAAATCTTCTCTATGGCGTATTGTACTGATAGGTTCCTGTCAGATTCCTAGGGGCAAGCAGCCCTTTGAGGGGTAATCTGCTTGTTCATTAATTGGTATTAATAAAAATGTTAAAATTTTTGAAGAACCCCATACTTCCAAAAAGTAGAACTGACAGAGAATTAATTTTATTCTCATTTAATTTAGCCTAAATTAAATCTCAAAAATTTAATATATTGAGCAAATGTGCAAAAGCACTATTATGTCGATAATGTTGAATAAACTTGTATTGTGTAAATAGTAAAAACGCCACTTCAATTTTTGTGTTTTTGAAAAACCAGCATTATTCATAAAATTGTGTATATTTAATGTTTTACAATTTTCACCCTTTTTTGTGCCCTGCAGCCCAGTGGTTAGCGTGCTTTGCTATTGTTGAAAGAGAGCTTTTTTTCAGAAAGAGACTTTTTTAAAAAAAGAGACCTTTTTTTTAGACAGGCCCGAATTACCACCTCATGCGTCTCTAGGCACACTGGTAGTTCGCCGTCATCAACAATACTTCTTTCAATTTCGCATAAAAATATTTTCTTTCTTTCACAAAAGCACGAAGAATGAAAATAATCTATCGAAATAAACGAATGTGGAAATTGTAATAATAATAATAGAGTTTTGTTAATAAATAGTGAAATTAATGTAATAAATTAATATTATGGATAACATATAATTTGTTGTATTCAATATGGAGTAATATTCCACAATCAAATTATCAATTGAAATTTCAAAAAATATTTGCTCGCTTTAGCGCTCTGAGAATAATTAAATTGCACGTAATTATCAAAAATATTAAGACAGTTTGGTATTGTGCGAAACCTGTACTCGCATCTCCCTAACTCTGAATTACGCTTTTTGTAACAAAATGCTACAAGAATCGAAAATCTAAAAGTAAATCTAAAAGAAAATATACTCGTAAGAATTTATCTTAAAATTATAATAAATCGTTTACTGAAATTAAATATAATCTTAAAAGTTTGGGTAAAGTTTTTCACTTTGCATCAGTTTTGAAGCAGTTTAGGTTGGGTTGAGTTGTTTTACTTCTGAGCACTTTTTTGCACACCATGGACTAAATGGCCAGGTCACATGGACCCCGAAGGCTCAGAGAAGGTTGGGGGGTTGGGTTGGGTTGTTTTACCTCTGAGCTGCACTTTTTTGCACACCATGGGCTAAATGGCCAGGTCACATGGACCCCGAAGGCTCAGAGAAGGTTGGGGGAGGGGACCCACTAGAACAGCTGTTGGGAGACATATGTTAGCCTCCCGTCAAGGCCATCCAGCGTGTTCTTTAACGTGCACAGGGTATGGCTCTCCCGCACACGGGGCCACGGCTTAACGTCCCATCCGACGGACGGCGGCCTTTCCAAGCCCATCGGTGTCCCCTACTGACAGTGGGCAGGGCGGGGAATTTTGCGGAGATAAATCTTAACGCTGACCCAGCTGGGACTCGAACCTGGGAACTACAGATTACGAGCCTGGCGCTGACTGAGCCCCCCCCCCCCCGATAGGAACTAGATTTTCTCACCCAACATGGGGACACAAAGGGGGAACCCACGTATGAAATTTGGAACAGTTCAATCAAGTATCTCGGGAATTACAGTTAGACACATATTACAGGTACCACCTAGGATTTAGTTTCGGAGGAAGTGGCGGGGGGGGGAGTGATGAGAATAAGACTTTAGTATATTTTCCCAATTACTATAATATTCCACCGAACAGGAAAAGTTGAAATGATATTCTATATGGAATGAGATTTTACAGTTTTTTTTTTAAATCTATTTTTAATGTCGATATAAAATATGGGGCTAAAATGAAATTACGCAAAGACAACGGTTTAAGATTTCAAAGCAGGTAGAGTTTGAGACTTCGTATAAGACAACTGGATTTTTGTAGGAGGGTTTCTTCCCCCTTGGATACGTCCCTGATTACAGACTACCGAAATCTGTCGAAACGGAAATCATACTTTCGGCTATTTGTGTAGACCACGTGTGTGTAACCAAGGGCTATGAGAGCATGTCCTGACGTCAGTAACGACCTGAGCAAATTGGTCAATTCTTCTAGTCACTAATATACCAGTGTAAGAGAAATTATGCTTCAATTTGTACTTTGCAATATTCCGATATTCAAAATAGCATTTTTTTTTGCACACCATGGGCTAAATGACCAGGTCACATGGATCCCAAAGACTCAGCGAAGGTTGGAGGAGAGGACCCACTGGAACAGCTGTTGGAAGACAATCTCAACGCTGACCCAGCTGGGACTCCAACCTGGGAAATACAAATTTTGAGCCTGGCGCGCTACCTCCTGAGCTACCCCCGCCCTTCACAAGGATGCAGCTTGGGAACGACACGAAAATAATGCATGCCGATTTATCACAAATATATTGGGATCATATCTGTTCATATTGCACTGTTGTGGATGGATGTGCAAACTCAGAGAAGGGCAGCTCTCTCTTGCAGG
Source organism: Ryuthela nishihirai (assembly GCA_038380435.1). Classification (NCBI taxonomy): domain Eukaryota; kingdom Metazoa; phylum Arthropoda; class Arachnida; order Araneae; family Heptathelidae; genus Ryuthela; species Ryuthela nishihirai. The sequence continues at coordinate 87,433,825 of JAWZYU010000005.1, read as the reverse complement.
AAGACCGAAGGAAACCATGAACGAACCTTCGCTGCTATTTGTGAAAACGTTAAGGAAACAAGTTTAGATGTCAGTATATCGATACAATTTTTCATCAACATTTAAAGTTCTGAAAACTCCATGCTAAATTACCATTTAGCATGGATTTTTTACCCAAATGGTAACCGACAGAACAGCAAAAAAGAGCTGGATTCGAATCTTGCAAGGAGATGCTGGCAATGGTTAATTGACATTGTCCCAGGAGATGAGACGTGGTTTTATTACTCTACGCCTCCCAGAACGATCGACAACTATGCTTGGGTTGCAGATGAACTGAATCACTAAATCTTCTGACAAGACTTTCGCTCAAGGAAGAGGATGTTCACAATTTTTTTCAATTCTCAAGGAATGGTAACCATAGATACCTTATCTGGAAAAACGACTAAAAATGGCCAAGACCAATCCTAAACCTACATTGTTTTGTCCAAAGTGGTTAAGGAGATGAATCAGCATCCAACAACAGACGTGTCAAAAGTTCTCTTTCTTCTTGACAATGCTCACAAAATCCGGTAACTTATAACCTATCGGGAGCGATAAAATAAAATCAAACATCTACCCCATGCTCATATTCATTCGATCTTGCACCATGCGATTTTTGGTTGTTTCTAAAAATTAAAAAGGAACTTATTGGGATGCCTTTTTACGGGTGCAAGACCTTGTAAAATGCTTTCATTCAGAGTTGTGGAGCATTCCCCCAACTTTCCAGAATTGGAGCAGATGTCTGCAACTTTGCATAGATGCTGGAGGGGATACTTTGAAGAACAGTAAAAGTTTTGTGAGGTAAGTGCAATGATTTTTGTTCTGCCGACGCATGTCAAGAACTTTTTGAACGCTCCTCGTACATTTTTTAATTCATCTAGCAATGAAAAATCTACACTCTACTTATGAATGAAACATATGCTGCCTTATTATGCGCAGCTGCAAAATTTTACATAATTTTGCACTGTACACATAATTTCACCATTGAATTGTCGAAGTAATTCTAAACTTTTATTAAGTTCTATTACTTTCATTTCCCATTTTTTTAATAAAAGAAATGCGCTTTTTAATTAATTATATAGTGTTCGGATACTTTTTTGAGCGACTGTACACTCCCATCGAGAAAAAGAGGTCAGCATTGCTGACAACGAAATTTATATGCGATTAAATCTGTAAAGAAACTTCGAGTTTTGTTTGAGCATAAGGGGATTGATTGCATTAAAGCCATCGCATCATTGAATGAGCACAGGAATCATCCACAATAATAACACAAAACAACAAAAAATGGTTAACATCAAACATTTCGAAAGACAGACAAGTTAGTGAAAACATAGTAATGTTCTTTTATAGGTTCAAGCCTGAATTCCGCCATTACGCTTGTACCTGAAAGGTCTAATGAATTTCATTAAAAATATCATATTTCCATCTAGAATTCGGGTCAATTTACACTTTCGAAGCGATTTATTATTGCCTAACTTCTTTAATTCACTTTTACTAGAGCATTGAACTCTACGTTGTTTTGCACAATTTGTTGGGTTGGGTTGTTTTACCTCTGAGCGGCACTTTTTTGCACGCCATGGGCTAAACGGCCAGGTCACATGGACCCTGAAGGCTCAGAGAAGGTTGGGGAGGGGACCCACTGGAAAAGCTATTGGGAGACAGATGGTAGCCTCCCGTCCAGACCATCCAGCGTGTTCTTTAACGTGCACAGGGTCTCTCCCGCACACGGGGCCACGGCTTAACGTCCCATCCGACGGACGGCGGCCTTTTCAAGCCCATCGGTGTCCCCTACTGACCGTAGGCAGGGCGGGGAATTTTGCGGAGATAAATCTCAACGCTGACCCAGCTGGGACTCGAACCTGGGAACTACAGATTACGAGCCTGGCCGCTACCGACTGAGCCACCCCCGCCCCAGCACAATTTGCAGTAGTTTTATTTCTGGATATTTTAAGAGTTTAAAGTTAAACTTTTTTTTGCGTTTAGTTTGACGTGCTTAATAACTTGCATGGAAAAACTAATATTAATATAAATCGCATGAGATATTCATTTTCATAAGTATAAAGATATACATAAATGGAAACATTTCTGTGGCTACTTTTTATAAGATGCAAATTTACTTATCGTGTAGTGAATTGTTAATCATTTTCGAAGTCGTAGTTGGGTTGGGTTGTTTTACCTCTGAGCGGCACTTTTTTGCACACCATGGGCTAAATGGCCAGGTCACTTGGACCCCGAAGGCTCAGAGAAGGTTTGAATGAAACCTTCTCTGAGCCTTCCCTGACAGCTGTTGGGAGACAGATGGTAGCCTCCCGTCAAGGCCATCCAGCGTGTTCTTTAACGTGCACAGGGTATGGCTCTCCCGCACACGGGGCCACGGCTTAACGTCCCATCCGACGGACGGCGGCCTTTCCAAGCCCATCGGTGTCCCCTACTGACCGTGGGCAGGGCGGGGAATTTTGCGGAGATAAATCTCAACGCTGACCCAGCTGGGGAAGTCGTAGTTGTACCCTAAAAGGCATTAATTAATAATAACCTTTGACACAAGCAATGTTTTCGTTTAGCATTTCAAAAGAACGCAAAATCACAAGAAGTCATTTTTGCGTTTCGCACATCTTTGTCTTTTTTTTTTTAGCATTTCAAAACATATGCAAAATCGCGCTACTTCTGACCATTGAATGGCTTAGCTCTTATAAAATCTTTTATTGCGCAATAGGCTAAAAGGTTTATGCTACGTTTTCCATTCGTCTTCAGCTAAAAAAAAAATCGGAAATTCATCATTGATCATACTTCCAATAACTCATCACGAAAGGTTTTGAGTTTTTTTTTTTCGAGCAGAATCGAATAAAAATTTCCACAACAGGAAAAGTCACAACTTTGGCAAATCACAGCAACGCAAAGCCAACGTTATAGCTGAAAACAATCACATTAAGAAACTCAAGACTGAAAAACGCCTTCCTATTTATCAGTAACAGAAGCAGACACAAACTTAATCACAAGAAAATTAATCACAAAAACTCATCACCCTTTATGCTTTTTTTTATCACTCTTTCATGATCTTCTCATCAACGCCTGGAGAGATAGACCTCCCCCCCCCCGCCTCAGTCTTGTACCTTAACAGTTGGAATAGTGATTAATTTCCACGCGATGACTACGGTCATCCATTCGTTTGCAGTGATCTTGCTCTTGTCAGTGTCGGAGAATGTCGCACTTGAACCAAGTCGCCACACAGCAACAGCTGCGATGGAAAGAGTCTGGGAATGGAAGTGTCAAATTAACTCTGTCAAAATTTAATGAAGAAATGACAGGGTAGTCTTTAGGTGCTGTTACCTTATTTGGAGAGTGATTAATAATAAGTGGCTCTACACACATGAGAGCACATTCAAGTGGACACCTCTAGGTATGAAAGACGAGGAGACACTCGTGAACTTTTTCTTCTTCGATCTTTCATCTTTGCTTTCTTACATTCAACTAGATACCCATGCTTCAGTCCTTCTCTCTTGAAACCATTAATAGTCCTTGATAAGATCTTATCCCCATGGAGGCAGAGGCTGCGTTAAATAGGATCAGAATATTAGATTAAGCGCCTTTGCCAAAGGAGATTAGAATGCCCTGGAAGAGGAAAGTAATCTGATTAAGGAAAAAATGTAATAAAGTCTTCAACCTAGCATCACAATCTCAAAAAAGAAATTTATTATTTTCAAATTCTTCAGTTGGGTTGGATTGTTTTACCTCTGAGCGGCGCTTTTTTGCATAGAATGGACAAAATGGCCAGCTCAAAGGCTCAGAGAAGGCTAGGGAGAGGGGACCCACTGGGCAGCTGGGACAAATGGGAGCCTCCCGTCAAGGCCATCCAGCGTGTTCCTTAATGTGCACAGGTATGACTCTCCCGCACACGGAGCCACGGCTTTTTGTCCCATCCGACGGACGGTGGCCTTTCCAAGCCATTTTGTGTCCCCTATTGACTGAGGGCAGGACGAGGAGTTTTTGCGGAGATAAATCTCGGTGCTCGTCTAGCTGGGACTCTAACCTGGAACTGTAGATTACGAGCATGAAGCGCTACTGACTGAGCCACCCCCGCCTCAAATTCTTCGGTACTTCTTCTGCATGGTGGAACAAATAAGCATGTTTCAAATATTCCAAGGCCCAGAAGATTTCGGAAAGAGGAGACGACTCAATAGAATTTCTAAAACTTTTCCACTTTAGCTCCCCTCCCCTCCAACCTCGCCAGGTTCTAACCCGATATTAGGTTAGAGTTCTCACTGTATCTTCTTTGAGATTTTTTCCACTAACCCACAACCTGCACTCGTGGGTTGGGTTGTTTTTCCTCTGAGAAGTATTTTTTGCACACAATGGAATAAATGGTCAGGTCACAAAGAATTAAATGTGGATACCTCAAGGTATGAAAATGGAGACTCATGGATAGCTATTAAGAGACAGATGATAGCCTCCCGTCAAGGCCACCCAAGGTTCTTTAACGTGCACAGGGTATGGCTCTCCCGCACACGGGGCCACGGCTCAACATCCCATCCGACGGACGGCGACCTTTCCAAGCCCATCGGTGTCCCCTACTGACCGTGGGCAGGGCGGGGATTTTTGCGGAAAATCAGGTTATGAGAAGGCGCATTGTTATATATGTCTTCCACTTCACAGATAAGAAACATTATCGAAAAACCAAACTTTCTTCCTCAAATATCAAAATCATCGGTGATTTAATGAAAGGAACATATAACCTCCTCAAGTATCCTCGAATATCAAACAGAATAACCGTAACCTCTCTAGTCACGGTGTAAAGTCACACCAACGTATAAAATGACATCCTCTAACTTAATTATTCATTGCACTATCAAATAATGATATAAAAGCGTTTTTTCCTCCCTAAAACAATCGATCATTTAAAAATGCTACAGCTAATTTCCATCATTATATGTGATTATAAGGCGGTCGCCTAACTCATTTCACTCTTGGCTTTAAAAACCACCCCGAAATGGTGTCTTGAGTGTCACATCCATTCGTCACGTTCAGTCAAGTAACGAGCATCAATAAGCCGATGCAACAAATCGAAGTGTTGATCATAGTGGCAATTTGTCACTCGGAAGTCATCTCGGGCGATGACAGGCATAGTTAGGTCTAATTTATGACCCACGCAGACTGTCAATGACACATTGGGTTTGCTGATGGTGGATAACGATGACATCTTCTTTGATAGAGACCAAGATAGACTCCCAAAAGTGACAACGACCCATACCGGGTCGGAATACTAAGTGTCGCCACACAGGGGTGGAAGAGTTCAGCCCTGGGGAGGACCGTGTATCATTCGTGTATAAGCCGAGAAATTCTTCAAGGAACGAATCAGTTTCGGGTTGGGTTGTTTTACCTCTGAGCGGCAATTTTTTGCACACCATGGGCTAAATGGCAAGGTCACATGGACCCTGAAGGCTCAGAGAAGGTTGGGGGAGGGACCCACTGGAACAACTGATGGGAGACAGATGGTAGTCTCCCGTCAAGGCTATTCAGCGGGTTCTTTAACGTGCACTGGGTATAACTCTCCCGTATACGGGGCCACGGTTTAACGTCCCATCCGACACAAAAAAATGGGCTAAAGCCGTCCCGTAGCCGAGTGGTTAGCGTAGCGCGCTTGGCTACTGATCTAAGGGACCTGGGTTCGAGCCCTGGGTAAGGCATGGATGTTCGTGTTGTTTTCTGCTGAGGTCCTGCCATCCTCTCAGATCTTCTACTGTGGCATATAAACTGACAGGCTCCTGTCAGACCTCTGTGGCAAGCAGCTGCTTGAGGGGGTATTTATTTATTTTTTATTATTATGGTTGATTACAAAATTCAGGAAAAATATTTGTCAAAGATTTTTTTTTAGAAATTAGTGATCTGGCAACCTTCGTGTCACGTGACACGAAGGTTGCCAGATCACTGATTTCTAAAAAAATATCGTTGCCAGATATTTTTCCTAAATTTTGTAATCAACCATAGTGTTCGGATACTTTTTTGAGTGACTGTATGTGTTCTGGGCATGTTTTGTGTTAATTTTGGTTTTAACATTAAGATTTTATATGGATAAATTTTTGATTAAATGGAAAAAGTTAAATGAAGAATCAATGACAGAAAGTAGCAACGAAATGGTTTATAAATTTCCTTTATCGGAATTATCATCCGAAATTTCGAGAGACACCCTTTCAGAACCACTGCTGTACATAATGGTGGAAGGGAAGGATTTATTTTCGTGAGTGCTAGGTTTGTAATCTGATAATTCGAGGTTCCAGTCCCCACCCAGTCCGAGTTGAATGCGTCTGCCGTCGGTGAGAAAAGAGACACCTATGAGCTTGGAAAGGTCACCGTCTATCGGATAGAGTGTTAAGCTGCGACTCTGTATGCAGAAGTGGTTAGCACTCTAGGCTATTGATCAAAGGGACCTGGGTTCGAGCCCCGGATAAGGCATGGATGTTTGTGTTGTCTTTCTGCTGAGGTCCGCTATCCTCACAGACTTTCTATGGCGTATTAAACTGACAGGATCCTGTCAGGCTTCTGTGGTAAGCAGTTGCGTTGGGTTGTTTACACCTCTGAGTGGCACTTTTTTGCACACCATGGGCTAAATGGCCAGGTCACATGGACCCCGAAGGCTCAGAGAAATGTTGGGGGAGGGGACCCACTGTTGGGAGACAGATGGTAGCCTCCCGTCAAGGCCATCCAGCGTGTTCTTTAACGTGCACAGGGTATGGCTCTCCCATACAAGGGGCCACTGCTTAACTTCCCATCCGACGGACGGCGACCTTTCCATGCCCATCGGTGTCCCCTACTGACCGTAGGCAGGACGGAGAGATTTTTCTCAACGCAGGACGGAGCATAAAAAATTTATAATTTATATTTATTTTAATAAAAATTTTCTCAAAGCAGTACGGAGATAAATCTCAACGCTGACCCAGCTGGGACTCGAACCTGGGAACTACAGATTACGAACCCGGCGCGCTACCGACTGAGCCACCCCCGCTCCTAGTAGTCACAAGAGATTAGTAAAAAAACCACAGATGTCTACGGAATCAGTAACAAAATCATAGATGTCTACGGAATCAGTCTAAAATTAATAGACTTCCTATTTGTTGTCAAAATTTTGTGTCAAATGTTAACTTTTTTTGCCCAGAATAACCGCCATCTGGTGTTAGGACTCATAGTAGGTAACTTTCATAGGAGGTAAACTTGTTATTGTAAGATGGGTTTAAAAAGCAGCGATTCTTTCTATATGCAATTATTACCTGCATTCATCGCAGCTCACACATATGCCCATTGATAAGCATTATGCGGATTCGGTGTTCATCCCAATTTAAATGTATATAAAAACAGAACCTACTATAGACTTCAACGCTGATAAGAAGAAAGGTAAACGTTCCCGAAGGCTTTTCGTTACAATAAAGATGGTTGGTGTCAACACAAATAAAGATGTTGACATTAAAACAGTTTAGTGATTAACATCATTTAATTTTCTACATGAGTACGAATGTAGTTATGTACTCACTCTCACATGCAACACGAATAGCATTAAGATTATATATTTACTGAACAAATAATGATTAACACTTGGTTGACTTTTCATTTCTTTGTTTTAAACAATCTTAGTATTTCCACCTTAACATTGATCATGCCCACACTTGTTCTGCATTGAATAATTATTAAAAAATTTTATAACAACACATAAGGGTTACCAATATTCAAACTACGATTAGATGTATAGTTAAGAGCAAGACATTCCAACAAACCTAGGGGCGGGGGTGGCTCAGTCGGTAGCGCGCCAGGCTCGTAATCTGTAGTTCCCAGGTTCGAGTCCCAGCTGGGTCAGCGTTGAGATTTATCTCCGCAAAATTCCCCGCCCTGTCCACGGTCAGTAGGGGACACCGATGGGCTTGGAAAGGCCGCCGTCCGTCGGATGGGACGTTAAGCCGTGGCCCGTGTGCGGGAGAGCCATACCCTGTGCACGTTAAAGAACACGCTGGATGGCCTTGACGGGAGGCTACCATCTGTCTCCCAACAGCTGTTCCAGTGGGTCCCCTCCCCCAACCTTCTCTGAGCCTTCGGGGTCCATGTGACCTGGCCATTTAACCCATGGTGTGCAAAAAAGTGCCGCTCAGAGGTAAAACAACCCAACAAACCTATCGTTTATTAAAATGTTGTTATTGTTCAACTCATACATAAGTCTGCACAAATGTTTCTTGCAGCGATGCACATTGCTCTATGTGACAGATATATAAAGCACTTGCCTACGTATTTAACAGCTAAGGTAATAGAATTAAGGACCAAAAATAATAGACCTGATAAGAAGTCAATTGAAAGTTAAAGTCAATTTTATCCTTCACTCGTTGTTGACGTCTAGTGATTGGATGATAAGAGAAAACAAGTCTGTGACTAGAACGAGCAATGAAATGTCATAGAACTAATCATCCTATAATTATAACATACGGATTATACTTAAGTGCAATCTGTTCGGAGCAAACCAAACATTTTCTTCCAAATACAAGTACACCCATAACTTATCTGAAACGATGATAAATCATCGCGTCCAATACATAATAATTATGAAAGGTGTTGCCTTTAACTTTTCTGTGTAGACTCTGAATGTATCTAAGAAGGTTATAACAAGCCCTTATTAGAATGAATGACTATCATATGGTGCTTTAGGTAACAAGTATTTCTCGACTCCTTTCAGTTTAGAAGAAAGAAGAAGTTGAAATAAATGGCTTAATATTAGACACATTTATCTGTTGTCATTTATTTTTCTGCTCGGGAAGTGTGAGAAAGCTTCTTAGCAAGCAAATGAAGTTATGTCCGTATTACGCATTCGATTTATTACAGATGCTTTGCACCTAGTCACTGCTTAATTTAAAAGGTTGTTTCATTTTTGATGAACTAATTTACATCTTTAAATAGTCACTAAAGGAGTTTTGTATAGATGTGCCTAGCAGTTGATTAATCGTCTGTATGGAATTATTTTTGTAATTTTTTATATCTACGTGTACTCAAAGGGGGTACTTATCATTCTGGTATGTGTAAAACCGGAAGGGGGGTAGTACGCAAGTAAAATCTTTTAATGGCAGAAGATATATTTTTATATTATAAATAGGAGCATTCTTTCAAGGAGATAAAGTTTATTTTGGTATCATTCTATACTGAATGGGCAAATTATTATGCATACCCGATAACAATAAGCAAAGCAAAACTATCGCATCCAGTCACGTGGGGGGCGGGGGGGTGGCTCAGTCGGTAGCGCGCCAGGCTCGTAATCTGTAGTTCCCAGGTTCGAGTCCCAGCTGGGTCAGCGTTGAGATTTATCTCCGCAAAATTCCCCGCCCTGCCCACGGTCAGTAGGGTACACCGATGGGCTTGGAAAGGCCGTCGTCTGTCGGATGGGACGTTAAGCCGTGGCCCGTGTGTATGAGAGCCATACCCTGTGCACGTTAAAGAACACGCTGGATGGCCTTGACGAGAAGCTACCACCATCTGTCTCCCAACAGCTGTTCCAGTGGGTCCCCTCCCCAACCTTCTCTGAGCCTTCGGGGTCCATGTGACCTGGCCATTTAGCCCATGGTGTGCAAAAAAGTGCCGCTCAGAGGTAAAACAACCCAATCCAGTCACGTGGGATGCTGAAACTGGCAATGGCTATAACTGAGAAGTAATCATGGGTAAAAGCAGCGACTTAAGTAAGTTTGGCCGTGGCCAGATAGTAGGTGCAAGAAAGGCCAGTGTTCATTCACCGCAACTGCTGAACTGTTGGGATTTCCAAGTCAGACCATCACACGTGTATACCAAGGCTATGTGAAATACGGCTGAACTTCCAACCAGCGGGATAAATATGGACGTAAACGTGCAATTGACTCTTGGTGTAAGCGCAGACTGTCCCGAATCGTTACAAGGAATCGCGCGACTATCGTGGAGCACAATGTCGGAATTGAATGAGGGCGCTTCCATAAGCTTATTCACGAAGACTATCCGTCGTACCATGGAAAAAATAGCTTTAGTAGTTTTTGAGCATACCAGGTCACAAGGATCCCAACGATTCAGTGTTGAGTTGTTTGAGCGGCACTTTATTTTCCACGCAATAGGTTAATGGCCAAGTCACAACGACCCCGAGTACTCAGAAATGTTAGGGGGAGGGAGCCCCTGAACAGCTGTTGGGAGACAAAGGTTAGATTCCTGTCAAGGCCATCCAGCATGTTCTTTAACGTGCCCAGGATATGGCACTCTGTCACATGGTGCCATGACTTAATATCCCATCCGATGGAGGGGGGCCTTTCCAAGCCCATCAGTGTCCCCCTACTGACAGAGGAGGGAATTTTTCGGAGATAAATAACAACGCTGGCCCAGGCGGGATTCGATTTTTTGGGTTGTTTTCCCTCTGAGCGGCACTTTTTTGCACACCATGGGCTAAATGGCCAGGTCACATGGACCCCGAAGGCTCAGAGAAGGTTGGGGCAGGGGACCCACTAGAACAGCTGTTGGAAGACAGATGGTAGCCTCCCGTCAAGGCCATCCAGTGTGTTCTTTAACGTGCACAGGGTATGGTTCTCCCGCACACGGGGCCACGGCTTAACGTCCCATCCGACGGACGGCGGCCTTTCCAAGCCCATCGGTGTCCCCTACTGACCGTGGGCAGGGCGGGGAATTTTTGCGGAGATAAATCTCAACGCTTACCCAGCTGGGATTCGAACCTGGGAACTACAGATTACGAGCTTGGCGCGCTACCGACTGAGCCACCCCCGCCCAGGCGTGACTCGAACTTGGGAACTGCAGATTACGAACCTGGTTCTCTACCGACTGAATCACTCCCACCCCAGTGTTGGGAATGGGACTCACTGGAAGGCTGTTGGGAATCAGATGGAAGACTCCAGTCAAAACCATCCAGTGTGTTCTTTAACGTGGACAGAATAATACTTTCCTAACACGGGACACGGCTTTAAGTTCTTTCTGACGGACGGCAACCTTTTCAGGCTCAACTGTGTCCTCTTTCTCACCGAGAGAAGAGAAGGGGTTAGCGGAGATAAATCTCAATATTGACACAGTTGAGACTAAAATATGCGAATTGCAGATTATGAGCCTAATGCACCATGGACTAAGCCAACTCCAACCGATATTACAGATTCGTTACAAAAATAGGCGAGTTGTGTTTAAAAAAAGGGAGAGTGATACAAAAACAAGATTTTGTAGATATGAGCCTCTATACGTTTGGCTATGTATTACGTGATCTAAAAAGTATGTTTAATGTTTCAGGCTTTCAACCGAGAGTTCAGAGGTCCAATCGTTGATGATGAGAAATAAGATCAGTCTTCTATCGTTGGTTGGGGCGGGGGTGGCTCAGTGGTAGCGCGCCAGGCTCGTAATCCGTAGTTCCCAGGTTCGAGTCCCAACTGAGTCAGTGTTGAGATTTATATCTGCAAAACTCCCCGCCCTGCCCACGGTTAGTAGGGGACACCGATGGGCTTGGAAAGGCCGCCGTCCGTCGGATGGGACGTTAAGCCATGGTTCCGTGTGCGGGAGAGCCACTCCCTGTGCACGTTAAAGAACACGCTGGATGGCCTTGACGGGAGGCTACCATCTGTCTCCCAACAGCTGTTCCAGTGGGTCCCCTCCCCCAACCTTCTCTGAGCCTTCGGGGTCCATGTGACCTGGCCATTTAGCCCATGGTGTGCAAAAAAGTGCCGCTCAGAGGTAAAACATCAAAACAAGCCAGGCTCGTAATCTGTAGTTCCCAGGTTCGAGTCGCAGCTGGGTCAGCGTTGAGATTTATATCCGCAATAATTCCCCGCCCTGCCCACGGTCAGTAAGGGACATCGATGGTCTTGGAAAGGCCACCGTCCGTCGAAAATGGACGTTAAGCCGTGGTCCCGTGTGCGGGAGAGCCATACCCCGTGTACGTTAAAGAACACGCTGGATGGCCTTGACGGGGGGGGGGGGGGGGGCTACCATCTGTCACCGAACAGCTGTTCCAGTGGGTACCTTCCCCAACCTTCTCCGAGCTTTCGGGGTCCATGTGACCTGGCCATTTTGCCCATGGTGTGCAAAAAAAAAAAATGACGCTCAGAGGTAAAACAACCCAACTCTCGTTGGTTGGGTTTGAGAATAGAAGTAAACTCCTTATCTTTCTAAAGAAAGAATTAACTATATGGTTGTGAAACCACGTTATGAAAATGAAAAGAAACAAATCCGTAAATTCTAAAATAAGTTTTTTTTTTAGATATTGATTTTTTTTCGATGTTTAGAGTTATATAAGTTGGAACATTTAACAGCAGAATCGTTGAAGCCATAAACTTTTTTATTTAAAATTGGAAAAAAAACTGCTCATATAATTCGTAATGAAAAACCAACAGACATAAGTGTAATTACTCTTAATATGCCAAGATAGGAATCGGGAATAATTTACAATTTTGCAGTTAGAAGGTTAATGTTTTAAATTATATGTACAGTCGCTCAAAAAAATATCCGAACATTATGGTTGATTACAGAATTCAGAAAAAAAGTCTGGCAACGATTTTTTTAGAAATTAGTGTCTGAATCCAGGGGCGGGATCAGCTCAGAATCCGCAGTATCATGACTGCGCTGGAATCCGCAGTATCATGACACGCCCCAAAAGGTCCCAAGAGACCCGGAAGTGACGCAAAAAGCCCCAAAGGTCAAACAAGCCCCGCAATGCAACGCCCCAAAAACGAAACAAAAACCAGTTCCCCGTCGCCCGAAAATCCACCCCTCTTTTTAAAAAAGGTCCCCCCCCCCCTTACCCAATACCACTCAAAGTGTCCCTCCGTAGCGAAAAAACGCCCTAAGAAACTCCCACAGAGAAAGTAAATCAGCAGTTACCAAGTTTTAATCACGCCAGTGTTGAGATTTATGTCTGCTAAACCCTACCCTGCTCTTGGTCAGAAAGGGGGGCACGAACGGGCTTTGAAGGCCGCGTTCGTCGAATGGGACGTTAAACCGTGTGCGGGAAAGCCATACACTGTGCACGTTAAAGAACACACTGGATGGTTTTGACGGGAGGCTACCACCTGTCTTCTAACAGCTTCTCTGAGCCCTCGGAGTCCTTGTGACCTGACCGTTTAGCCCATTTTGTGCAAAAAGTGCCTCTCTAAGATAAAACAATCCATCCTAAGCACTGTCTTCAACTTCCACAGATGTACATTTTATACATTTGTATTAAATATTCTATCATTATTTTAATAACCATATTCTCGTTGAGGCTTTTTAACAGATAATATCTATTAGGTAACTATTTAAATAATGTTATCTATAATAAAAAATTGTAAGCATATAATGCTAAAAAATGTTTTTTCAAGGCAAAAAAAAAATACTTCACAAACACTATTTTATGTCGTTCACCCAAGTTATTTAATTCCTTACCACCTGATCTCAGAAATTATATGTGGAATATTCACAAATGTAAAGAAAAACAAACTGTTCCTCCAAAATATAAATGATATGGAGCCTTACTTTCATTTTTTTTTTGAAAACTTCATCCAAAAACACTTAAAAATTATATATTAATTTTTAGTTAAATTTTAATTTTTATATTAATTATTATTAGCTAACTCCTAAAAGTCCCCTTTTTCTGCCTACATGAAGATAATATGTCTCTATTTCTAATCTAATCATGAAATAACATCTATAGAAAAATGAAATCACTTATATATATTTGCCACTGTTGTTCGAGAAAAGGACATGTATACTTTTCTTTTAATGCACATTGAACTATCATTGAAGATGTTTAAGATTGTATATTAAATAATTTGTTTAAGATTATATGTTAAAATATGTTGTCACTATTTTATTCCTGTGTTAATTATTATAATAACCTGGATGAGCATATGCTCTTGGGTTATTTACATTGTAATAAAGTACATTTATATCAAAATAAAAACAAAAAGTTAAATTTAAGTACCCACTCAAAAACTCTTAAATGTTTCAATGATGTTATATTGATATAGAGCAGTGGTTCTCAACCTATTATGCTTCACGTACCCCCCGGAAATGTATATGTAACTGACGTACCCCTTGTATAGATAGATAAAACTACAGTTATAGTATAACAATGGGAATAAAATAAAACATATATATAACATATTCTAGCGACTTTTGAGTTCTCACGGTGTACTCCAAAACATTTTACCGCGTACCCCACGTTGAGAACCCCTAATATAGAGTATTTTGGTGTTTTAGTGTGAACAAAAATAAATGACATAATTTGAATTTTCAGCGAATGCATTGTCTGTTTAATTGGGTTAAAATTACAAAACATTGGTTCCTATTTGGGTTCGGTTGTTTTACCTCTGAGCGGCACTTTTTTTCACACAATGGGCTAAAGTCCAGGTCACAAGGACCCGAAGGCTCAGAGAAGGTTGGGGGAGGGGACCCACTGGAACAGCTGTTGGGAGACAGATGGTAGCCTCCCGTCAAGGCCATCCAGCGTGTTCTTTAACGTGCACAGGGTATGGCTCTCCCACACACGGGCCAACGGCTTAATGTCCCATCCGACGGACGGCAGCCTTTCCAATCCCATCGGTGTTCCCTACTGACCGTGGGCAGGGCGTGGAATTTTGCGGAGATAAATCTCAACACTGACTCAGTTGGGACTCGAACCTGGGAACTGCAAATTACGAGCCTGGCGCGCTACCGACTGAGCCACCGCCATTGGTTCCTATATCAAAATATTAAACTTGTTGTTTTCTCTTCATGTGGCAGGGATTTTTTTATATCCTTTCAAAGAAGTGGGAAATTCAGCAATCAAACGTGTAAAGCGCTACTAAGGGGGTCAATACATAATCAGTACTCTGCCAGCACTAATCGACTGTTCATTCGCCGTCAGATAATTAATGAGAGAAGAACAATTAATCTTCAGAGTGAAGCACTCTCGAAGATTGTTATCTTATACCCTCAGCTGATGCGGCCAGGTGAGCGCTTAGAGGCAAAATGCTTTGAGCTGAAGTGAGCTCACGTTACCTATCCTTCAGAGTATGCTGGAATATATTGATCTTGTTTATGGTCGAGTTTAAAGCTTGTGCACGCGTACGTGCTTAAAGAAAACAAGACAACGTAAGGGGGAAAAGTTAGTTATACAACGAAAGAAAAATGGGACTCAGTTAATCATCAATTAGTTACTAATGGGAATACGTTGTTAAGGTTTGGGGGACAACTTTCTTGAGCTGATGAGCTGGAAGTGTATTTTAGATTATGATGGAAGAGGAAAGGCTTTTTTGTTCCTCTTTCGGATGCTCAGCGCAGTTTTATGAACAAAAGTTACATGAGTTAAGTAAGTCTTTTTACATGAGTTAGGGGGGCGGGGGTGGCTCAGTCGGTAGCGCGCCAGGCTCGTAATCTGTAGTTCCCAGGTTCGAGTCCCAGCTGGGTCAGCATTGAGATTTATCTCCGCAAAATTCCCCGCCCTGTCCACGGTCAGTAGGGGACACCGATCGGCTTGAAAAAGGCCGCCGTCCGTCGGATGGGACGTTAAGCCGTGGCTCCGTGTGTAGGAGAGCCATACCTGTGCACAAAGAACACGCTGGATGGCCTTGACGGGAGGTTACCATCTGTCTCCCAACAGCTGTTCCAGTGGGTCCCCTCCCCCAACCTTCTCTGAGCCTTCGGGGTCCATGTGACCTGGCCATTTAGCCCATGATGTGCAAAAAAGTGCCGATCAGAGGTAAAACAACCCAACCCAACATGAGTTAGGTAAGTCTTTTTACATGGAGGAAAAGCTGTTTTGAAACCTGAGGGTGTAGCAAGATGCACTTTAAATTATTTTTACTGCTCTGTTGATTTTCGAAAAGTCTCTTATCCGTATTCGTCGAATGTTGATGCTTTTTTGTGCCTGTGATGGGCTAAAAGATTGAGTTACAAGGATCCAACGGCGGAAAGTTAAATAGGAGAATGGAATCCACCAGATAGTTGTTTGGAGACGGGTAAAGGGTCCCTGCAATGCAACTTGTTCTTTAACGTGTAAAGTAAAAAATAATTTCGGACTCGTGTTTGGAGCCCGACCCCGACATACATTGCACGGCATTGAACTTGTCCCACCAGAAGGAGTGAGAGATAGGGGTGAAATGTAACACACACAGAGCAATGTATATTGGCATACCAGGATTTAATTTGCAGCCATTTACAGCGGTTAGAAGATGGGATAATGCAGCACAATGTGATTGCCTCAGTAGGTGGTTGCACCGTCGGGAACGGCGGGCAGCAATACGGCGTGCCATGGAGTAATGCAGTCGACGGATATGGTCATAAGGAAATGCACACCAAGCAGCGATGACTTGCACGTCGTCCAATGTGTTTCCACAATTTTTCTATTGGGGATAAATCTAGAGATCGTGCTGACCATGGTGGGGCGGGGGTGGCTCAGTCGGTAGCGCGCCAGGCTCGTAATCTGTAGTTCCCAGATTCGAGTCCCAGCTGGGTCAGCGTTGAGATTTATCTCCGCAAAATTTCCCACCCTGCCCACGGTCAGTAGGGGACACCGATCGGCTTGAAAAGGCCGCCGTCCGTCGGATGGGACGTTAAGCCGTGGCCCCGTGTGTGGGAGAGCCATACCCTGTGCACGTTAAAGAACACGCTGGATGGCCTTGACGGGAGGCTACCACCTGTCTCCCAACAGCTGTCCCAGTGGGTCCCCTCCCCCAATCTTCTCTGAGCCTTCGGGGTCCATGTGATCTGGCCATTTAGCCCATGGTGTGCAAAAAAGTGCCGCTCAGAGGTAAAACAACCCAAAACAACAACGTGCTGACCATGGCAATACTTGAATATGTTGAAACATTGTCTGGAGACCCTAGCAGTGTGTACATGGGCGTTGTCATAATTGAAAATGGGCTGCTGCATGTCGCTCAGGAACGGTAACAAAACGGGCTGCAGAACCGCGCTAACGTATCGTGCAGCAGTCAGTGTTCCCGTGATGCAGACAAGAGGTGACCTGCTGTCATATCCAATAGCACCCCATACCATTATGCCTGGCTGACGGGTGGTGTGCCGGTCGCAAACAAAAGCTGGATCCGTCTTCTCACCAGGTTGTCGCCATACACGAACTCGTCGATCGTCAGCACCAAGACAGAAACGGGATTTATCACTAAACACAAGTGTTCCATTTGTGACCCCAGTTCGCACTACTTCGGCACCAAGCCAGACGAGCGCTGTGATGGTTTGTAGTCAATGGCAGTCGATTGCCTAGAGCGCAGATGTGCCTCATGCAACCTTCGGTTTACCATTCGGGTCGTTATGGGGACGTCCATGGCTGCTGACACAACCCCATCGAATATCGCCTGCAGTGCTCTGTGGTGACGAACGAGAATGTCGAACAATGCGCCTATCAAATCCTACTGACGTCTGTCAGACGGCACCACTCCCTCTGCGACCCACGCTAGAACCTTCATTTCGCCACTGTTGCCAACAGCTCCAACAGTTCGTGAATCCCGATGAACATGGGCAGCGACACGATGTGTAGTATGTATATATAGGCCTATAATTCTTCCTCTCTCAAAAGCAACCAAATTGTGATAAACTTGCTGATTGCGTGTACAAGGCATTTTCGGCCTTCGCTGAACAATTCCAAGCAGAACCACCTAATCTCAACCATTCGCAAGACTTCCACCTGCATAAACACAATACCGTTCCTGTTCCTTCTTGCATCCTTTATCTCTTGAGCCACACACGTCAATTGGCTCCGGATTATCATCATTTGCATATCTCAACTGCGCACACCCACAGTTCTATTTGTAGGTTTGTACAACATGCCCTTCTGGGTCTTTCAATGTCGAGCAGTGTATTTCGATAACTATTGAGCTTGTCCTCCGTTTATCAAATTGGACGTTAAATCTCGGTCCCGTATGCAGGAGAGCCATGCGCTGTGCAAGTTAAAGGACGCGCTGGATGGCCTTAAACAGAGGCTACCGTATCTCTCGTAGCAGTTGTCCAGTGTATCCCTATCCCCAACTTTTTCCTGAGCCCCTGAGCTCCTTGTGGCCTGATTATATAGGTCATTGTGGTCAAAAAGTTCCCTCAGAGATAGGGTCGAGTTATTTTGTCTCTGAGTATCACTTTTTTGCACACAATGGGTTAAATTGTGCAAGGTCAAAGACCCTGAGGGCTGAGAAAAAATTAGGGGGAACTCACTGGAATAGCTGTTAGGAGTCAGATGGTAGCCTCCCATCGAGGCAATCCAGTATATTCTTTAACGTGCACAGGATATGACTCTCCCTCACACAGGGACACGTCTCTATGTCCCATACGACGGACGGCGGTCTTTCCAAACACATCAGTTCTTCTACTGTCTTAGGGTGGAGAGTGTTTCGAATATAAATCTCAACGACGACCCAGCTGGGACCTGAAGATTACGAGTCTGGCGCGCTACCAACTGAGCCACCTTCTCCCCGCCGCTCATAGGTAAAACAAACCTTAATTCTGTGTTCGCCTGTGCCTAAAAGATATTAACAAAATCCTAAATTATTTACACAGAAATTAATGTCGCTAAATGGTAATCTTTTTAATTCTTCATGCTACACGTTATTAAAGACCTTAAAATAATTTTAAACACAATAAAAGATCGCAACGATAATTTGGACTTAAATATACTAGAAATAATTCTCATAAACTAAAAAATCTTGAGTAAAAATTTATAAACGCTAATGGCGATTAATGAGAGGAAACCGGAAAAAAGACTGTAAAAAATTTAAATAACACTTGTTAATTTCTGTAGTATCCCTCTCATAATTGCGTGAAAATTTGTATATGAATATTTTTTATAATTGCATAAGATATTAAATTAAAAATAAATACCCCCTCAAGCAGCTGCTTGCCACAGAGGTCTGACAGGAGCCTGTCAGTTTATATGCCACAGTAGAAGGTCTGAGAGGATGGCAGGACCTCAGCAGAAAAACGACACACACACATCCATGCCTTACCCGGGGCTCGAACCCAGGTCCCTTAGATCAGTAGCCAAGCGCGCTAACCACTCGGCCATTTAGATGTCAGGATATTTTAACGATAATTTCTATTTCCATCTTGTTATTGTGATATGGTTGTTGCCTGTGGCTGTTTCTGTTGGCTGGGAGCGTCAGTTGATGACCCTGCACCTACTGCAGGAGGGGCATTGAAATTGTGAGAACTAAGGAGATGACCTGCTTGCCATGATGATAGGAAGGGAAGCCGCTGTCAATGCGGGCGACCTAAATGAGGAACCCTTCCCCACCTTCCCTTCTGCACGGACAAGGCGTTGGCCCCCGTGGGGGCTCACCGGATGACATTTTATGGCACTGTTGGGTGATGGTCTGGAAATGGTAGCTAGGTAGTCACTGGAAGGAGTGCTATGCACCAATCCCCTGTGATGAAGCATAGAACCGGCCAGGCCTAGCACCTAATGTCCGACCACGCCTTCTCATGGTGCAGACCGTTAGTACCTTTCAAAAGAGATATTCTCTTGTGGAAGTGAACGGAAGGGGAGGGCTGCCAGATTAGTGTGGCCTACTGATCTGGACAACTGTGGCTACATTTCTTTTTTTTTTCTACCCTGCTGAGGAGTGGTCAACCACACAGGGTCCTGGTGCTGACCATATATACCAACCTGAACGGAATTATGGCTCTGAGCTTGATTATGGATCCCGATTTTGCAGCACTGGTAGGCTTCTGTGGAGGGAAAATCTTCCACTGTGTTTTCTGTTAGTTTGTGGGTTGACAGCCCCAAGTGAATAGATTCACAGGATATGTTTATCAGCTGGTGGATAATCCTAAGCAGAACTCATCGCAGGCACCTGAACTCTTTGCTTCTATTGGCATCGTCAAATTCTACATTGGAGGAAGTCTTCCAGTGTAGATGGCTTCAGCCTTTAGTGGTGGGAGAACGGGTCTTTGCTCCATGTCTGCGATTAGGGGGCTGTTTTATATTGTCGGCATTCCCTCTCTCAATAAACAGTTTCTTTAAACATCCCACTAACCATTTTCTCTCCATAGGTAGTTGGAATGTAAGGACTCTGCACAAAGCTTTTTCTCTTGATGTCCTCATACAAGAATTACATCGTTATAATTTTGATATTCTCGGCTTGCAAAAGACCAGATAGACAGATAAAGGTCAGATTCTTAAAAATAATCTTAAACTTCCCTTTTCAGGGAGGAACGATAATAAATATCACCAAAGCGTGGCTCTGCTTCTCAGTACACACGCTAATTAAATAAAAAAAGTTAAAATATCCTCTTCTAGGATATGAATGCATTAATCAAAGGTTATTTACAGCAAATTTTCAGACAAGCGTTAAAGACTTGAATGTTATCTGCTGTTATGCCCCCACTGAGGATGCCGATGAGGATGAAACGGATAGGTTTTACGGACAACTTCAGGATATTTTGAATTCTGTCAAGAAAGGAGATATTACCCTTGTTCTAGGCGACTTCAATGCCAAAGTTGGTACTGATTCTGACCTTTGGGGAGGAGTAATAGGCCCTTTTGGTATTGGTAGCTGCAATAGCAATGGGCAACGTCTCCTACAGGTAAGTATATTCAATGGTTTCACAGAATATCTAACACTTATTACAAACACCGTGACATACATAAGTACACATGGGTTTCACCTGATGGGCTGCATAAGAATATGATTGATTATATATTAATTAACAGCAAATGGGCTAGTTCTGTTAGGAATACCAGGGCATATAGGGGAGCTGAAATTGGATCTGACCATTACCTTGTTAAAAGTGTCTTGCAACTTAAACTTAAAAAGTGTTGTGCTAGGGTTAAAAAATTTACTTTTAATACTGAAGCTCTGAAAAACCCAGTTATACCCAAAGCTTACCATGATAGGTTACTTAATCATTACGACAGTCATGGTATGCTTACTACTGAAGTTGAGGAAGAATGGGATCATTTTAAACAGGCTTTTTTGGAAACTAACAGTACTCTTTTAGGAAAATAGGAGCAGAGGAGGCAGAATTCTCTGAGTGATAAGGCACTTGAGCTTATTTCGGAAAGAAAGAACTGCAGGAATGTCCTTAATCAATACCCTACTAGTCCTAATAGAAAGCATTACAGAGAACTAAATAAACGTGTAAAAGATCAGTTAGCTGCTGATAAGAATCTTTGGCTTGATGGCTTGGCTGACAAAGCCGAGGAAGCAGTTAGACAGCACAACAGCAGAGAGCTGTACCAGATAGTTAATGTTTTGTGTGGTAGAAAACGAACAGGTATACAGGGATTGAAGGATAAACAAGGTAAGGTTATAGAAGGTGAGGATTCTGTCATGGCTAGGTGGACTGAGTATTTCAGTGATGTTCTAAACAATGTCGTTAGTTCTACTCCCATTGTTTGTAATTATGATTGATGCATTGGTGGCTTTAATGCTAGCCCTATAACACAATCTGAAGTTATTTTGGCTATTTCTAAACTTAAACTTCATAAATCCCCAGGGGTAGATGAAATTACTACGGAAATGCTTAGAGCTGGGAATGTTTCAGTTACCACTTGGATGCCTGAAACTCTGAATATCTTTTATGATAAAGACATGTTTCCTATAGATTTTACCAGAGCTATTGTTATCCCTATTTTCAAAAAAGGTGATCGCAGTTCTTATGATAACTATAAAGGTATCAGCCTACTCTCTGTTCCAGGAAAAGTTCTTTCCATGATTGTGCTTAATAGAATTAAGAATCTGGTTGATATTCAACTGCGTGATGAACAATGTGGATTCAGAAGTGGTAGGGGATGTGTGGATCAGATATTTTCACTTAGGCAGATTCTTGAGAAATGTTTAGAGTTTCAGAAACCTTTGGTTGCTAGCTTTGTTGATTTCAAAAAGGCTTTCGAATCTGTTGATCGTCATAATTTGTGGTTGATTGTGAGATCATATGGTATACCAGGCAAGTTAGTTAACATAATGAAAGCTCCCTATAACAACACTGAGTCGTGTGTGAGACTTGGTAAGGCATATAGCAATTGGTTTAGCATTACTTCTGGTGTTCGACAAGGGTGCATTTTGTCTCCTTTTCTCTTTAGCTTGGTTATTGATTATGTTATGTGAAATTCACTTCAAGGGAAAGATTTTGGCCTTAAATGGACTGGAGATACTAAAATTTCTGATTTAGATTATGCTGATGATTTAGCCCTTTTGGGAAATGATGTTGATGAGATGAACTCTTTGATTAGGGCTGTTGATGAAACTGGTAGTAGAGTAGGTTTTGTTATAAGCAAAGGGAAATCTAAAGTGATGAAAATTGGTCAGGCTAGCTGTGATTCAGTTAATCTAAATGGTTGCAGTCTTGAGCAGGTATCACAGTTTAATTATTTTGGGAGCAATGTAACAGATACTGGTGATGTGCGACATGAGATTAACAGATGAACAGTGATTGCTGCCGGGACAGTTAAGAACCTATGGAGAGTGTGGAGAAATAGGCGTATACACCTAAAGACTAAAATTAGACTGTATAATAGTTTGGTTTTTTCTAGGGTTAATTATGGTAGTGAAACTTGGACACTTTGTAAACAAGATAACAGGAAACTAGATGCTTTTGATTCTAGATGCTTACCTAGTATCTTGGGTATTAGGTGGTTCAACTTTGTAACTAATGATGAGGTTAGGCAAAGGAGTTTGCAACCTCCTTTAAGCAGCATATTGTGCAGAGAGAGACTCCGTTGGTTTGGCTATGTTGCCCGTATGAATAATTATAGTTTGACGAATAAGGTTATGAACAGTGTGCCTAAAGGCCTCAGAAAGAAGGGGAGACCTAGGATGCGGTGGGCAGACAATGTCAAACAGGACCTAGTTAGAATTGGTGTGCAGTGGCCAGATGCAGTAGATGTAGCTCAGGATAGACTTTCTTGGAGAACTAAATTGCACGGTCTGGTTGGATCTCCGTAGCCCATGGCTGCTTGAGGATGATGATGTTGGGTGATGCGCGCGGGCTGTTGCCACCGTGTGACCTTGTCGACTTTTGGGGCATGAACGGGGGAGTAAAGGAAGGAGGATGTGAATGAAGGAGACTCGCATCGACGCCAGCGAGAAAAGAGTTGCGTTTCTCGGGAGCCTGTGATACTGTAGGTCTCAGGCTTGGGATAGATGGAGTGAATCCTAAAATATAGTCTGTGTGACTTGGAAGTACTAAAGGTCTGTATGACCATAAATAATATAGATATTAAAGGTCTGTGTGGATTAAATAATCCTCGAACCTTAAAATTTCTACTAAGTGGTGAACGTCCCCTACCCTTACCACTGAAGGTCAGCGAAAAGATACATCACATCAATCAAATCACGTGACAACGAAAGTGAGCAAGGGGACGCGACAGTTTCAATTACCAAAAGCTGATAACATAAAAGAATTTTTTTATTACAATAATTATAAACAAAATATTTTCACAGTTTAGCTACCATTAAAGTTGGGAGAATGTTTTACCAACTACGAAGAGAAACACAATTTGTTCCCGTGTAATATTGGAGTTGAGTTGTTTTATCTCTGAACGGCATCTTTTTTTTATTGAACACAATGGGCTGAATCATCAGGCCTCCCATCATAAGACCATTCATCGTGAATCATCAGGCCTCCCATCATAAGACCATCCATCGTGTTCTTTAACACGCACATGTCATATCTCTATTACACACGGTTCACGGTTTATCGTCCCATCCGACGGACGGCGCCTTTCCACGCCCATTTTTCTCCGCTTCCTGACCGAGGTAGGAGAGGGGTACCGGAGATAAATCTGCACGCATGCGCATCTGGGGCTAGAATCTAGGATCATCATGTTACAAAATAGCATTGTAAAAAAAATATTTCAAAATGAAATTTAAAAAAAAGTTTCATAATTTTACGATTTTGAAAAACGTTAGAAATGATGTAAAATATAAGAAAGCATGAAATCTGAACTAATGCACATACGTGATGACGTGATGTGGAAGTTGGCGAGCATGTAGCTTTTATAGTTTTCCTCTTAATTGGGACATTTTCTGTTGGAAAAAGAAGTGTTTAAATCTCCAGTTTTTGAATGATGAAACGATTCATTAACATGATGACATTAACTCATATGTTGTCGTCACTCAAAGAGTTCGCAACGTTGTTATGATTATCGAAATAGAGCCAGTTTTTTGCTAATCCATCGAAAGCAACTCGGAACCATTCAAGGGCATGTCTGAATTTTACTAGAGACCACTAAATCCAGATTTATACGCTCCAGCTTTGATTAAAGAGAAGTTTACGTTCTCATGTAATTGGAAATTCCCTTTCCCGCCTCTACAAGTCAGGCGACCTAGAAGTTTATTATTTTTTTAGCAGACCCTTCATTGCGTATTTCCATTTTTTTCTAGTATTAATTCATGGCTGAGAACACCTCCATTTATTGAAAATTTTCAACAACATAATTATTTTAGTCAATGCTTTACTGATTATTATTTTTGATTTAAACAATGATTAGTAACATCAGAAGAAAAAAATTACAGTGGTTTCGTTTCAAAACATATTTTGAATTTTATGTTTTACACTTTTTTCGCAAATAATGGAAAAAAAATGCATATTTTTCTTGCTCTTAAAAAGTAAAAAGTAAAACTAAAGCATATCAGTGATGGGTTGGGTTGTTTTACCTCTGAGCGGCACTTTTTTGCACACCATGGGCTAAATGGCCAGGTCAAAAGGACCCCGAAGCTCAGAGAAGGTTGGGGGAGGGGACCCATTGGAACAGCTGCTGGGAGGAAGATGGTAGCCTCCCGTCAAGGCCATCCAGCGCGTTCTTTAACGTGCACAGGGTATGGCTCTCCCTCACACGGGGCCACGGCTTAACGTACCATCGGACAGACGGTGGCCATTACCAAGCCCAGCGGTGTCCCCTACTGACCGTGGGCAGAGCGGGGAATTTTTCGGAGATAAATCTCAACGCTGACCCAGCTGGGACTCGAACTTGGGAACTACAGATTACCGCCGCATTCTTTCTGGAAGTCACAATCTTTTATTGCAATCTGGAAGTCACATTTGACTATCACACTACATCTGATAAAACTTTTATGTGTTCGGTTACATTTCTATATATTTGATTTGTATCTTCCATTTATTAAGAAATTATACATCCTCTCAAAGTTGTAAACCTATTTTTGAAACATCATGTATTATTTACCTTACTTACTGGACCGATTATCATAATAGCATTAAAAGAATCACTTTGGAGCATGAATGAGCATCTACATATATATTTCAGATCAAATTTACCAGGCTGCATTTCATTATTGTGCTCACTGGTGCAGTTTAAATAGCAATAATTATCGGAGTTACAGTATGGGTTTGCAGAAATTTAAGCAGCGCATTTTCAGAGAACTAATCATCTTTCGTAACAGAGAAGCTCACCCAACACAGCCAATTAAATCCTCAGGCTTAAATCTTTCTCGGGGAAGCCATTCTTCAACTGCACAAAGCATCTAGGCATCGCTGCTTTGAGTTTCAGAATCCGTAAAAGCACACAACCACTTCATTCTCTTTCGGGAAGTTCAATATTTGACGGCTCCTTACATTCCCTAATTAGAGGTTGCTTCGAAAATTTTCCTTTGCAAAGCAGATACGATACAACTTGAAAAGTTTCCTTTTAATTTTCTTCCGGCCATGCTGGTGCGAGGCACCGAATCCGTCGTCATGTGTACTCATCCATGTGAGCGGTTCTAGCAAGAGCCACGTGGTAGCACTTTAGTCATCATCCTGCAGCTTGAGAGCGTCCACATTGGTTTCTGCTCAACCGTAGTAATGGTGTTTACAGAGAGTAGAGATAAACGGACTATTCTTTAGACGAACTGCATTAAAATAGTGATGCAAGCTGTGAACTATGGCGCTACTGTCAATGCTGAGCAGCTTCATAACAGATCTTTAAACAAAAATAATAAACTTTCTTGCAAAACGCCCAAATTTCAAATAAATATTCCGACTTGATTTTAAATATGTTACTACTTTTTATATTTATGTCATTTCCAAAGAAAGTGGCCTAGTTTCACTTTGTTTTTTGCAATGGATTGTATTCGATTGTTTTACCTCTGAGCGGCACTTTTTTGCACACCATGGGCTAAATGGCCAGGCCACAAGGACCCCGAAGGCTCAGAGAAGGTTGGGGGAGGGGACCCACTGGAACAGCTGTTGGGAGACAGATGGTAGCCTCCCGTCAAGGCCATCGAGCGTGTTCTTTAACGTGCACAGGGTATGGCTCTCCCGCACACGGGGCCACGACTTAACGTCCCATCCGACGGCCTTTCCAAGCCCATCGGTGTCCCCTACTGACCGTGGGCAGGGCGGGGAATTTTGCGGAGATAAATCTCAACGCTGACCCAGCTGGGACTCGAACCTGGTAACTACAGATTACGAGCCTGGAGCGCTTACCGACTGAGCCACCCCCGCCCCTTTTTGCAATGTCTGAAGCTATTATGAATAGTTAAGTGATTATGTTTCTTTAAAACTAATTTCATAATAATTTTCATGATAGTTCTTTGTAGAGTAGACGTTAGACCAAATATTAACATTTGACTCCTAATAGTAGGGTTGCAAACTCGGAGAGAACCGTTCCATGGCCAAGTGGTTTGCGCGCTTGGCTACTAATCAAAGGAACCTGGGTTCGAGCCCCGGGTAAGGCATGTATGTGTGTGTTGTTTATCTGCTGAGGTGCTGCCATCCTCACAGACTTTCTACTATGGTGTTATAAGCTGTCAAACATCTGTGGCAAGCAGCTGCTTGAGGGGATTTTATTCAATTTAGAGAAACAGCAAAAAAAAAACAACTGAGAAACGAAATCCAAATTTACAAAAGAAATTCGAAATGTTTTAAATTTTCTATTGGGAATTTAATTCATTCCAGAATTATGGACGTACACTGATTACATGTTAAACAATTATCATCTTCCGAAATAGAGGCGCACAACGGACACAATTAATCCTCAGGCTTAAATTTTTTTTCTCGCACCATTTTTCAATTCCACAGAGCGATAGCATCTATCTAATCGTTCTTAAAACTCATTCTATCAAACATCTATCTTTACTAAAATCATTCTTAAACTCTATAAAGTGATATCATGATAACTATGTATTATACTAAAGAAAACGAGTGAGGAAATTTTCTATAAAATTGTTTTATTGTGCCTAAACGTTTTAATTCACTGGTATATAGAATAAGAAATGTTTAACAGCTTTCAAGAGATACTTGCTTGTACAGTCGCTCAAAAAAGTATTCGCACACTATGATTACAGAATTCAGAAAAAATATCTGGCAACTTTTTTCAGAAATTAGCGATCTGGCAACCTTTGTGTCACGTGACACGAAGAGATTTTTTTAGAAATTAGTGATCTGGCAACCTTCGTGTCACGTGACACGAAGGTTGCCAGATCGCTAATTTCTAAAAAAATCGTTGCCAGATATTTTTTCTGAATTCTGTAATCAACCATAGTGTTTGGATACTTTTTTGAGCGACTGTACGTTTGTCAAAGTTGAACTATATTGGAATTACATTTACTTCAAATAATAAGAGATGAAAAAAAAACTGATGATTGTGAAGACTCCATAACCATATTATTTCTGTCTCTTCATTTATTTTTATACTTTTTTTCTTGATAATTTAAATTTTTTATAAGACATAGAAGAATTGGAAAGCTCTTTAGTTATTAACAATTGTTTGATAAATGTTAGGCTCTGTTTTTGTGCTTTTATTCTTTTGTAAGTCTTTGTCAAGTGTCATATTCGTATTTGATAATATTTGCATATTTTGTGTTTTAACATATTCATTTATATTTTAATTATATTTTAAATAATATTCAAATTCAATAAAGTATTTTTGTATTATTAAATAATTTTAAAATTGTTACATATCGGCTGAAAACAAATCTTTCCTTAAAAATAACTCTGCTTCCCTTGTACTATATTCAATACCTTTCAACAAATTTTAACCATGCACACGTCAGACTAATCATTCAACAAGAAATTAGATGTCTTTCAAATTATACACACTTTCAGCCATGTACTATATATCATACTTTATTCCAATTAATAAACAACTAAGTACAAAAATTCCCATTATTCAGTCCAGTTATTCAGAAATCCGTGTTATTCTTCAAATCTCATTTGCCATAGCACAATATGTTTTTACTACGAAAAGTGGCACATATTAAGAGTTAACGGTTCCTTCAAAGTGCAAAAGTTCTGTTTTCTCCTAATATTCCTAAAGATATCACTGCCTAACTCTTTCCGTATAAAAACAAGTTTTCGTTTTCGTATTCAATAAATTTGAGCGTCATTGTTTTGGCACGGAATAGACTAAATGGCCTTGATACAAGGACCTCAATGGGTTAGATTGCGTTGTTTTACCTCTGAGAGGCACTTTTTCGCACACCATGGCCTCTAAATGGCCAGGTCACATGGACCCCGAAGGCTCAGAAAAGGTTGGGGGAGAGGACCCACTGGAACAGCTGTTGTGAGACAGATGGTAGCCTCCCGTCAAGGCCATCCATTGTGTTATTTAAAGTGCACATTGTTTGCTTCTCCCACATACGGGACCACGGCTTAACGTCTCATCCGACGAACGGCTGCCTTTCCAAGCCCATTGGTGTCCCCTATTGACCGTGTGCAAGGCGGGGAGTTTTGCGGAGATAAATCTCAACGCTGACCCAGCTGGGATTCGAACCTGGAACCTGCAGATTGCGAGTCTGGCGCGCTACCGACTGAGCCACCCCTGCCCCACCTCAATGAGTCAGAGTTAGATAGGTGAAGGGAATCTACTGGACAGTTGTTAGGCGACAGATGGAAGCCTTTTGTCAGAACCCTTCATTTTTTAAAGTGAACAGGTTGACTTTCCAGCACACTGAACTACTGCGTAATGTCTTATCCGAAAGACGATGGCCTTTCCAAGCTCATCGATATCCTCTTTCTCACAGCAGAGAAAATCTCGTCCGAGGCACATTGGAGGGCTCGAATCTGAGAGCATCAAATTACTAATCTGTAGTGATACCACTAATCCAATTCCCTCCCGCAGGCTCGAAGGAATATCAGTTGCACCAAGGATTCAAGTCTGAAAGAAACTCAAGGATGCAATTCTGAACACGTGTTACTTATTCCATTCCAGTTGATCATAAAATTTTCTATCCTATTAGCAGCAGCATTTCCAAGACAATGCCTTAAAATATCACGAAATGAAAGTTTTTTGAGAAGAATAAATCGTTATATGACTTACGTCAGTTTAGTTTTTCAAACGTAGGAGGAGATAGATTGGTTCTGATAGGTCGCAGACCTATTGATTTTAATAATTTTAATTTTTTTATTTCTATCCTGATGCAACCACTTAGTGTCTGACGGAGACATCTTCGGAGGTTAATGGGTGCAAGATCTTGTTTGCGAATTTCATCCAGAGTTCGGTTTCATCTGTTTACATTGATGATCGTCGAGAAAGAACTTCCCTCGTATGAAATGGCAGGAAGTATCGTGTGGAATCATTTTGTCTTGCCTAAAAGCAGACATTGACCTTCGGAAGGAATGCCGAGTGCTGGTCACAAGACTCCGGTTCCACTTGTGAAATATGGAAGTAGAGTTGTGCCCGGGGCTTGCTTCTGATTGGCCATAGGGTTGCAGAATTCCCGGGGTTGCCAGAAAGATATTGTCACGCTCCACCCGGAGAAGCAGTTTAGTGTGGGTTGATCAGACTAACAGACCAGGGTTCGGTCTTTTTATCTATCTTTCTTTTGCTCTCTTCGCCAAGTCCGATTTTAGTGGAAATCACTGGACTTCTATTTAGGCCATATTTCAGGGAGAGAAATTTTAAATTAGACATCTCTTAATTATTGAGATGGTAAACTTTTACTTAAATAAATCAGGCGAAATTTAAAGAAATTTGCTTTGCTTGGGGAAAAACCAGGATCAGAGAAATCTGGAGAGGGTGCTTCATGAAAATTTATTCCGAGTGCACATTACAATAACCTAGCAGAATACAGTTCTCGTTGCCGAGAAACTTCAAACATGGTATAGTTATTTTAATTTAACTTATTCTGCTTGTTGTCACTTTCACTTTTAATTTTCACTTTAATTTTTAATCTTGATTGTTGTTTGAAATCAAATTTATTTAAGTGGAGTGAGTACTTAATTAATTGTAATGTAACGCCGTCCACCTTTATAAGACATTGGTGGAACTCTGTTAATTCTGGGGCGGGGGTGGCTCAGTCGGTAGCGCGCCAGGCTCGTAATCTGTAGTTCCCAAGTTCGAATCCCAGCTGGGTCAGCGTTGAGATTTATCTCCGCAAAATTCCCCGCCCTGCCCACGGTCAGTAGGGGACACCGATGGGCTTGGAAAGGCCGCCGTCCGTCGGATGGGACGTTAAGCCGTGGCCCCGTGTGCGGGAGAGCCATACCCTGGGCACGTTAAAGAACACGCTGGATGGCTACCATCTGTCTCCCAACAACTGTTCCAGTGGGTCTCCTCCCCCAACCTTCTCTGAGCATTCGGGGTCCATGTGACCTGGCCATTTAGCCCATGGTGTGCAAAAAAGTGCCGCTCAGAGGTAACCCAACCCAACCCTGTTAATTCTGAAATGTAAATAAATTAAAAATTTTTTTGTTATTGTTGAAACAAAAATTGTATCTTGGTCAATCATTTGAAATCTCTACTCGTCGCAACTACATTAAGAGAATACGGGACTGCGTATTGCTAGCTTGTAGATTGTTCCTGGTTGAATCTAAAATCTTCTTTCGGCCACTCTTTCAAAAATATTTGTTAGAAGACATTATTTTCGAACTCAGATCATCAGGTTATTGATATGCAGTTCTAGATAAGATAATTATTTTAACAAACGCGGAATATATGTATAGTTCATACCGCATGTCTCACGAAGAGGAAAAAGTTGCGGGTGACAGTTCTATCATCACCGACTCATACTCGCAATATGATGTTCGAAGTTCGTTCTCCGCCTTGCCTTCAGTGAGTGAGAGGGCACAGATTGGCTTGGAAAGGCAGCCATCCGTCGGATAATATGTTAAGCTGTTGTCGCATGCGGTAGAGTGGTACATACCATGTGCACATTATAAGGTTAGGCTGGGTGACCTTGACGGGAAACTTTCATCTCTCTTAACAGTGGCCCTTTTGCGTAGGATGGCCATAGAGCAGGGGTGGGCAAATAGCGGCCCGCTAAGAGTTTTTTGTGGCCCGCCAAGACAGTCAGAAAAATCCGCCTTGAACCGAGATTTCCTTCCCGTGCGCGACCGAAGATTCGTCTCGTATTTTCCACTAGGACGGCCACGTCAATACGCATGCGCAGTGTAGATACGAAAACAATTGCCCACCCCTGCCATAGAGTAAAGGCAGAAAAAGAGAAAATGACCTCTTTTCTACAACAAAAAAAAAAGAAAATTTTTTAGAACATTTTTCATTTTCTTTGTGAAAATGAAAAAACTTGCAAGGAAACTTTTATTTAAAAAACTGATGCTACATAAATTCAATCGTTATCAAAGGGAATTTATTTTCCTGAAAGTATTTTCTTTTACAGCTCATAATCCAGGTAATCTTCTTCGGAAGATTCCTATTCAATATCAAGCAATTACGAGTGAATCAAGAATCACTGAACAATCAGGAATATACGTTATTTGAATGCGACAATTTATATCGTATTAAATCTTCTGTTCAAGTATTAAAATTCGTTCAGAGATTTTTGATTTTTAAAGTTACATTTTGTAAAATAGTTCTGTGTTAAATATTTTGGAAATAAAATTATTTGTTAGTATCATAGTTAAAAAGAAAATGATATTTCGCCTAAGTGTCGCTAAGAGGTAAAAAACACAACTTTTAAAAAATCAAATTTAGCTTCTCACTATTATCGTAGGAAGTTGGGTTGGGTTGTTTTACCTCTGAGCGGCACTTTTTTGCACACCATGAGCTAAATGGCCAGCTCACAAGGACCCCGAAGGTTCAGAGAAGGTTGGGGGAGGGGACCCACTGGAACAGCTATTGGGAGATAGATGGTAGCCTCCCGTCAAGGCCATCCAGCGTGTTCTTTGCTGGACGCTGGAACCATAGCCATATCTTGTCTGATATGGCTATACTGGAGCCGAGATACTGGAGCCGTAGCCATATCTTGTTCACGAGATATGGCTACAAGATATGGCTACGGCTTAACACAAAACTGGCCACGGCTTAACGTCCCATCTGACGGAGGGCGACCCTTCCAAGTCCATCGGTGTCCCCTACTGACCCTGGCCAGTTTTGCGGAGATAAGTCTCAACGCTGACCCAGCTGGGTTTCGAACCTGGGAACTACAGATTATGAGCCTGGCGCGCTACCGACTGAGCCACTCCCGCCCCCTTTGAAAAAAGATATTCGGTTTCTCTGCAATGAGACGTTTCTGTAAAAAATGATTTTTTATACTGAAGGATTTTGGGTTGGGTTGTTTTACCTCTGAGCGGCACTTTTTTGCACACCATGGGCTAAATGGCCAGGCCACATGGACCCCGAAGGCTCAGAGAAGGTTGGGGGAGGGGACCCACTGGAACAGCTGTTGGGAGACAGATGGTAGCTTCCTGTCAAGGCCATCCAGCGTGTTCTTTAACGTGCACAGGGTATGGCTCTCCCGCACACGGGGCCATGGCTTAACGTCCCATCCGACGGACGGCGGCCTTTCCAAGCCCATCGGTGTCCCCTACTGACCGTGGGCAGGACGGGGAATTTTGCAGAGATAAATCTCAACGCTGACCCAGCTGGGACTCGAACCTTGGAACTACAGATTACGAGCCTGGCGCGCTACCGACTGAGCCACTCCCGCCCCCTTTGAAAAAAGAGA
Organism: Ryuthela nishihirai; assembly: GCA_038380435.1. NCBI lineage: Eukaryota > Metazoa > Arthropoda > Arachnida > Araneae > Heptathelidae > Ryuthela > Ryuthela nishihirai. The sequence goes on along the minus strand of JAWZYU010000005.1, from coordinate 87,401,039 downwards.
TATTCGGTTTCTCTGCAATGAGACGTTTCTGTAAAAAATGATTTTTTATACTGAAGGAGTTTTGACAATTTGACTATTTATTTTTACATTAACATGAAGATATCGCAATACTTCTGGTAATGAAGTCCGAGTATACAAGGTGTAACATAAATGCGCAACATTAATACAAGGGCGTATTCTACGGTGCAAAAGAAGTAAAAACATATATCAGGAAGAGATTTATTAGGGAGTTATGGCATACAAATTGTTTTATAAAAAGTGTTAGAATAGTTTTGCGTGTACTGCATGTCTGTCCCCAAGCCTAGCAGTACATGCGGAACACATCCGCAACCTGTTAGGATATCTCTGCAATTGCATGACACAATCAAACAAGCTAAAACTAGGACGAGTTAGCTGTTACATGGCCAGCGCAGTCACCGAATATTAATCCGCTGCATCACTCTGTGAGTCGTTTGAAAAGCTTGGTGGCAAAACTGTAGTAACAGGTTGAAGCTGCCTTAAACAATTAGTACCACTCCAAGAAACTTTGAACTGTTTCGACGATTATTATTCCAACTAGTCAAGATACAATTGCTGTAACTTGTATGTCATGGGTTGTTTTATCTCTGGGCGCACCTTTCTGCACACAATGGACTAAATGACTAGGGCGCAAGGACCTCAAGGGTTCGGATCAGGTTGGTGGGAAGGAAACTCACTTGACAGCTGTTAGGAGACAGATGATAGGTAGCATCCCGTGAAGGGTATCCAGTGTGTTATTTAACGTGCACAGAGTATAGTTTTCCTTCACAAGAGGTCACGGGTTAATATCTAATTCGATGGACGGCTGTGTTTCTAAGCCCATCAGTCCTCCCTTTCGCACCGAAGGTAGGGAAAGGGTCAGCGGAGATATATCTCAAAGCTGGCCCAGATGGGACTCGAACCTGGCGCGCAACCGACTGAGCCAACTCTTGTCCCTTGTATGCCATGATTTCCCAAAAACGCATTTCCAGATATATGTTTATGGGACTTTTTTTTCGTTTCTTGGACAATAGGAAAAGTCTCAAAATTTGTTCAGTGCACTTACATATATATACAGAGCATAACATAATACGTTATGATTGAAAGTAGCAGTGAGAGCATAATTTGAGTAGGTAATAGTAACATAATAATAACGACTTTGTCAAAATAGTAAACAAAATGACAAATTCAAAACGAAGAGCATTTCAAAATGTGAGCAAAGAGAGTGATGATAAATCGTTTGTTTACAGAAATCATTTGCGCATGATCAGAAATTTGTTTCCCCTCCCACACTCGAAACTGGTTCTCTTCTTCTTAAGATAAAGCTACATTTTAGAGGAAATCTGTTTAGCATTCGCCAGGTTCGTAATCTATAATCCCAGGTTTTGGGCCTACCTGGCCCAGCTTTGAGATTTATCTCCGCAACGCCCCCCCCCCCCCCCTCCACATACACCACCACCTAGCGCAAAATGGCCTTAGTTGCCGTTGCGACATTAAACCCCAAACAACCAATCAACCACCAACACCACCTCATCATCATCATCCTCAAGCAGCCATGGGCTACGGAGGTCCAACCAGACTGCGCAGTTTAATTCTCCAAGCATATCTGTCCTGAGCTACATCTGTTGCATCCGGCCACTGCACACCAATTCTAACAAGGTCCTGTTTGACATTGTCTGCCCACCGCATACTAGGTCTCCCCCTCCTTCTGAGGCCTCTAGGCACACTGTTCATAACCCTATTCGCCAATCTATAATAGTTCACCACCATACCCTCGGTCAAAAAGGGGATGGGGGTCAACAATAGGCTTGAAAAGGCAGCCGTCCATAGAATGGAACGTTAAGCTGTGGCCCCGGGTACAGAAGAACCGTGCTACAAAATGCAACAAGTGGCGAAATGTCAATACTTACGCATTTTAAAAACTTAACTCTTTATCTTAACATTTTACGAATTTTAAATACGAAAAATTTTTATTTTTCTAAACAGAACTTTTTAGAAAAAAACAACACTTTTTAGAATGCCAAAGTCTGGTACACCAAACAGATGAGAGAAGTTTTTCTTTTCACATTTCCGTTACGTAGACTCTTGAACACATACACGTCGAGTAAAGTAAGACAGAATGTCCCAGAAACTTACCTCCCAAGGCATCTTTACTTAATCAGCTATCACATGAACTAGGGCATTAGGAGACCATGCCCAGAACTACGACGCCCATTGGTGGTAGATTAGGCCAGCTTAGAACAAGATAACGAAGCCAAGTCTGCTGCCACTTGCACATCACTCTTCTTCTTGATGGTTCATAAAATTGAGCTCGTCCGCGTGGTGGACGCACACACCCGAACAGGCACGCGTACGTCAGCCTGTGGTTGTCTGCTCAAAGCATTAAATTTGATGGAATGATCACTTACTGCTTCCCGTGCTGCACTCCTGCAGTCTGACTAGAAATGGCGGCACCGGGGCCTCCGTCGTGATAAGCTGCAGCTGTTTCCTCAAAGCTCCTAAGTGATAATTTACAGACCACTGGTGTCACTGCTGTCATTTGCAGTCTGGAAGAAGTGACCTTTGGTAGATGTACTTGAATGTGTTCGTGAGACATTAATATATTTATCCACCAACTATGACTTTCACTTCAGTTGTCAGCGAAATTCGTTGATGACGTGTAGAGATATTCGACATTGAAGAGAGTGAAAGTCATTGATGCGGTCTCAGATGCTGAGGGAAACAAAAATCAGTGATAAGGGATTAGATATTTACGCCATAAAGAGCAAACGTCATTGATGGCATTTTAATAACATACAGTGAAAGTCATTGATAGTGGGGGGGCGGGGGGGACTCAGTCGGTAGCGCGCCAGGCTCGTAATCTGTAGTTCCCAGGTTCGAGTCCCAGCTGGGTCAGCGTTGAGATTTATCTCCGCAAAAATTCCCCGCCCTGCCCACGGTCAGTAGGGGACACCGATGGGCTTGGAAAGGCCGCCGTCCGTCGGATGGGACATTAAGCCGTGGCCCCGTGTGCGGGAGAGCCATACCCTGTGCACGTTAAAGAACACGCTGGTTGGCCTTGACGGGAGGCTACCATCTGTCTCCCAACAGCTGTTCCAGTGGGTCTCCTCCCCCAACCTTCTCTGAGCCTTCGGGGTGCATGTGACCTGGCCATTTAGCCCATAGTGTGCAAAAAAGTGCCGCTCAGAGGTAAAACAACCCAACCCATTGATAGTGGGTTGATATTTAATGCTGAAGGGAGTAAAAAATCATTAAAAGTCTTTCAGGAGAGAGCAAAAGTCATTGATTTTCGTTTTAAAAAATGAGCCACTATCAACGATTTTTGGTCGTTTCAGAATCATTTGTTGAAGAGACTAAAAAAATCATTAAAAGTCTTTCAGGAGAGAGCAAAAGTCATTGATTTTCGTTTTAAAAAATGAGCCACTATCAACGATTTTTGGTCGTTTCAGAATGATTTGTTGAAGAGACTAAAAAATCATTAAAAGTCTTTCAGGAGAGAGCAAAAGTCATTGATTTTCGTTTTAAAAAATGAGCCACTATCAACGATTTTTGGTCGTTTCAGAATGATTTGTTGAAGAGACTAAAAAAATCATTAAAAGTCTTTCAGGAGAGAGCAAAAGTCATTGATTTTCGTTTTAAAAAATGAGCCACTATCAACGATTTTTGGTCGTTTCAGAATGATTTGTTGAAGAGACTAAAAAATCATTAAAAGTCTTTCAGGAGAGAGCAAAAGTCATTGATTTTCGTTTTAAAAAATGAGCCACTATCAACGATTTTTGGTCGTTTCAGAATGATTTGTTGAAGAGACTAAAAAATCATTAAAAGTCTTTCAGGAGAGAGCAAAAGTCATTGATTTTCGTTTTAAAAAATGAGCCACTATCAACGATTTTTGGTCGTTTCAGAATGATTTGTTGAAGAGACTAAGAAATCGTTGATAGTGAGCTATCAACGAATTCTTAGTCTCTTCGTTCGTGCTAAAGAGAGCAAAAGTCATAATGGTTCGATATTTGATGCCTAAGGTAGGAAAACAATTAATGTAAAATTATAGTCTTTCTACAGAGTACAAAAGCTTCTGATAGTGATCCGATAGTCACTTGAAGAGCGCAAAATCATTGAAATTCATGTTAAAAAGACCAAGAGCGCCATTATCAATTATGATTGGCCCTTTCGGGATGATATTCACGCTGAAGAGGCGAAACATCGTTGACGATGGTTGTATATTCGCGTTGGAGGGGCGAAACATCGTTGACAGTGGTTGGAATTCGTGTTGAAGAGTCGAAAAAATCGTTGACGATGGTTGGATATTCGTGTTGAAGAGGAAAAAATCATTGTAAATGGTTTTTGATATTCGTGAAGAGAGTAGAAGTTACAGAGCTGCGATAATGATTATATTGATAATGATATAATGCGATAATGATTTATTTCCTACCTGCAGAAAGATTAAGAATAATGCCATTGTCTTTCTATAGAAGGCAAATGTCATCCATAATGATTCGATATTCATGCTGAAGAAACCGAAAAGCGTTGATAGTCATTTTACATATGACATTGAAGTATCCTAAAATTTCTAATTTCTTTCGAATGTTCACTGTAATTTGAAGCCAGTGAAATACACTTATTCCGTCGGGAAATGATGCAAGTAATAACATTTATGTAAACGGTACGTGGTAAGATCGCTTACCGTTATTTATGGTAAGTATTTCTAAAATGCAAATGGCAAACTCGAACATTGAGTTTTGGAACTTGAAAAATCGCCAACTTCACTGTTTTGTTTTCCTTCAAACACATTTCTTTACACATACAAATCATTCGTAACTTCATCCATTTTGCTAAAGAAAAATACAAGTTATACAGCAGGTTGGGTTAGGTTGTTTTACCTCTTAGCGGCACGTTTTTGCACACCATGGGCTAAATGGCCAGGTCACATGGGTTGGGTTGTTTTACCTCTGAGCGGCACTTTTTTGCACACCATGGGCTAAATGGCCAGGCCACAAGGACCCCGAAGGCTCAGAGAAGGTTGGGGGAGGGGACCCACTGGAACAGCTGTTGGGAGACAGATGGTAGCCTCCCGTCAAGGCCATCCAGAGTGTTCTTTAACGTGCACAGGGTATGGCTCTCCCATACACGGGGCCACGGCTTAACGTCCCATCCGACGGACGGCGGCCTTTCCAAGCCCATCGGTGTCCCCTACTGACCGTGGGCAGGGCGGGGAATTTTGCGGAGATAAATCTCAACGCTGACCCAGCTGGGACTCGAACCTGGGAACTACAGATTACGAGTCTGGCGCGCTACAGACTGAGCCACCCCCGCCCCAGTTATACAGCAGAAAGTTATTCAGAGAGGTAGATGGAAAGCGAAAGGAGCCTGAAAGACAAGAACAGGAATGAATTCACCAAAAGAAATTCCCAACCAACTCGAAATTTGTTATTCCTCTTTATTGAAATTCGTCTTTAACGAATTATTAAAAATCTTAATACCCTCTATTGGTTATCTCCAAGAGCGGAGTTTTTAATTAGGGGGTGCTGAGGGATACATGAAAATTTCAATAATCTTAATTCTTAATATTATTCAATTTTTCAGGTTTCAAATCCAGTTATTTACAATTTGACCATTCACTGAGTTAAACTGTGTTAACAATATAATTCGCAATGAAAAAATATAAAAATTTTTTCAACAATTCAAATAAATATCAATTCTAAAATTTCCAAAAAAAATTAAGGTTTAAAACACTGATGAGGGTCGGAGGCTTCCACACAACGCTGCAAGGGATTTGAGATATGGAAAAAGGTTAAGAACCCTTGCTTTATAGAGTATAGAGCAGTCCAATAGCTCTAAACCTGCGTCATTTGCTAAATAACATTCCAGTTTTAGACTTCCCTTTTAATTACTTCAAGTTTAAAAAAAATCCGCTAATTCCTCTTCACCGTGGCGAATTAGAACGAACTCATCTGACGTCACGATTAGCGTCAGGGAACAGACGTCATCGAAGTGCAAACACAAACTGAGAAGGTCAGTAGAAATATTTTTGGCCTTAATTACAGACCAGAGCATTTGGAGAACGAATTCCTGCTCTTCTTATTTATTGCATGATCTTAAAGTTGATGAGTAGGCGAAGAGGAATCTCAGTTGTCGCTCGCGTTTTTTTTTTTCTTTATTTTGATGCTGAAGGCATAGTTCTTAAAATAGCTCTTCATCGGATAGAGCTGGCTGATCGTCAGAATGAGTGGAATACATTATTTGGATGCGGGGCGAAGGGAAGACGGCATGCAGAGATGGGTTGTCATGACTACCGGTACGTGCATAACAAGAAGCCTACTGACTCTACTTGCGCTAAGCTAAATCTTCTAGTTAGTCAAAGATTAGAAGTCAGCGACGTCGGCCGACTAAGCTTAGTCAGAAAGATGGATAAACGCTTTGAAGATTGGAGGTATGCAACACGGCAACTCTTGTAGGATTTGAGATGAATGTGTTAGCAATTATTAGCTTCTCAATCCACGTAATATATACTGTATATATCGCTTTTTGTGCAATGACAATACGATAATTTATTTTTAAAACATATAATAAATGTGGGAAGGGTTGGGTTGTTTTACCTCTGAGCGGCACTTTTTTGCATACCATGGGCTAAATAGCCAGGTCACATGGACCCCGAAGGCTCAGAGAAGGTTGGGAGAGGGGAACTGGAACAGCTGTTGGGAGACAGATGGTAGCCTCCCGTCAAGGCCATCCAGCGTGTTCTTTAACGTGCACAGGGTATGGCTGTCTCACACACGGGGCCATGGCTTAACGTCCCATCCGACGGACGGCGGCCTTTCCAAGCCCATCGGTGTCCCCTACTGACCGCGGGCAGGGCGGAGAATTTTGCGGAAATAAATCTCAACGCTGATCCAGCTGGGACTCGAACCTGGGAACTACAGATTACGAGCGTGGCGCGCTACCGACTGAGCCACCCCCGCCCCAAATGTGGGAAGGTCAGCATACATAGTGATAAGTGATCATTGATGATTATTCAAGTCATAAATGAATTGGACAGTTGCTACAAGATAGTCTAAATAACTAGTCCATAAGGACAGAGATTGAAAGGGGGAGGAGGAGAAAGGACCACTGGATAAATGAACTTGAATAACCAAATGATAATTGAATTAACAGGGAGATCGCGGTACCTTCCTGTCAATCAGTACGCTTTAGTCTCTAAAGTTCATCTCTATGTACTTCATTAAAGTATTCACTTCTAGTAGTGTAGTCCTATACACTTTCGGGGCGGGGGTGGCTTAATCGGTAGCGCGCCAGGCTCGTAATCTGTAGTTCCCAGGTTCGAGTCCCAGCTGGGTCAGCGTTGAGATTTATCTCCGCAAAATTCCCCGCCCTGCCCACGGTCAGTAGGGGACACCGATGGGCTTGAAAAGGCCGCCGTCCTTTTCAAACATACACTTTCCTAATACACCGAAGATGCCCCCTGTACACTTTCTTCATAGAGTGTATAATGCTTGTAAAAATACTTTTATTGATTTTTATATGAAGTACAATGCACTTCCTTATAATGCCCTAGGAAATCTCCTTCTACAATGTACAATTCCACATATACTTCCTTTATAAAGTGTAAAATGCTCTATATGCTCTTCATTTAACCTTGGTCAATGCCCTATGAATTTCCTTTATAAAGTGTCTAATGTGTGTTGGGGGAGGCGCTTGTAATATTCAGTTTCCAGGTCCTAATTTTAACTACACTAGCGTTGAGATTTATATTCGCTAACCCCACCTTGCCCTCAATCAGAAAGGAGACATCGATGGACTTGGATAGGCTGCCGTCCGTCGGATGGGACGTTGTCGTTGCCTCGTGTACGGTAGAGCCATACCCTGTGCACGTTACAGCACAAGCTGGATGGCATCTGTCTCCTAACATCTGTCCAGTCGGTCCCCTTCCCCCAACCTTCTCTGAACCCTTGAGGCTCTTGTGATCTGGCCATTTATTCTATTGCGTGCAAAAACGTGCCTCTCAGATTGATTGGTTGGTTGTTTTACCTCTGAGCGGCACTTTTTTGCACACAATGGGCTAAATAGCCAGGTCACAAGGACCCCGAAGTCTCAGAGAAGGTTGGGGGAGGGGACCCACTGGAACAGCTGTTGGGAGACAGATGGTAGCTTCCTGTCAAGGCCATCCGGCGTGTTCTTTAACGTGCACAGGGTATTGCTCTCTCGCACACGGGATCACGGCTTAACGTCCCATCCGACGGACGGCGGCCTTTCCAAGCCCATCGGTGTCCCCTACTGACCGTGGGCAGGGCGGGGAGTTTTGCGGAGATAAATCTCAACACTGACCCAGCTGGGACTCGAACCTGGAAACTGCAGATTACGAAGCCTGGCGTGCTACTGACTGAGTGCCTCTCAGAGTTAACCCAATGTGCTATGTAGTGTACAATGCCCTATGCACTTCCATTAGTCACTATAGAATGTCCCATATACTTCTTTATAAGGTAACGCCTTATGTATTTACCTTATAAAGTGTACTCTATTTTACACAAGGGCTGGCGGGTGCTAGATGGTAAACCAATAATCATAAAACATCAAATTTATAAGGGTACTCCGGCGTTCATCGGTGTGCATCACTATGTCATGGAAAATTCTTTCTACATATACATAAAAAATTTAATGCAAACAGCACTTTATTATTTCTGTAGACTAGAAATTAGAATACGTTTCTAAGAAACTTCGTTTCCAATGGGATATTTTCATGGGAACTCATCCAGTATACTCTTCAGGGGAGTAGTCATCCAATCTAACACCTGTCCTACTCTATATGGTTGAATGCCATTTAAATTTTTTTGTAGTGTTCAATGGCCTACAAACTTCTGTTATGCAGTAGACAGTGCTTTGCACACATTTACACAATACCCTATATACTTCTCTTATACATTATCCCATATACAGCACCATGTCTATACCATCTCATAGTTCCCTCTTTTATATCCAAATGCAAGTAGGTGAAAAAACCTCAGTCGTCATCATTGTTAAATGGAACCTGAAATAACCTCATTAATGAGCCTCAAATGTTACAGACGGCGTCGCGTACTCCATCATGAATTCAGTCAAAACAACTTTGAACAATACATTGCAGTGTACTCCATTCCAAAGTAATCTTATTATTGACTTTTTCCAATGTGGAAGTAAACAGTTATGGGTGAAAATATACTCCAAGTACCCATTTGGCCGTAAATATCTATTCTACAATTGAAATGACGGCAATAAAATACTATTGGTTTATGAAACAACAAAATAAATTGCAGAATTTCCCTTTATTGGCCATAAAAACGAAGGGAGATTGTCTTTAGCTTTACCATCCGAACTTTTAGTTCTTATGATCACAGCCTACTATAGATCTATAGACCAATACTGATACCGGTTCCGACGCCATTATTTACTCAGAAGATTGACATCTGATACTTAAGGCTAGAGCCATTATTTAAGTTTTCGAGGTTCATATCGATCATTTATATCTGCAGGCAGTGGCGAATGGTGCGAGGGAACCCCATTGCAAAATGGAAAAGTTGAACGCATTGAGGGATAGCAGTCTTTACTGCTTATAAATCATCGTGTAATAAATGATTCATTACTCTGGTAGTGTTTTAATGACTTAGAATAAGAAATCGTAAAATATTTCGCGAACTCTTAAAATCATTATCTCCTGAGAACTAAAGTGTATTTCGCAATTCTCCACTAACATTATTGACTGCGTTATTGCCAGTTTTCTTTATAGCTTCGCCTTTCGTACACATATTGTAAATAACTTTCTTAAAACGTTCTGTGTATTTTACAGTTCGCAGAAAATTTGTTAAGATAAAAAATAAATTACAGGAAGTTTTAAAGCCTAAGTTTTTAGAAATAATACTACAGAATAATACTTTATCGGAAGTTATGACTAAAAATGTCATAACATAAAAAGTGCAGTAGTCTTCATCAAAGTCTCCTCAACTGTTCACTGATTTCAGTTTCATTAGCTCTGAGGGACACTTTTGTACTCATAATGGACTAAATAGCCAAGTTACAAGAACCCCAAGGGCTTGAAGAAGAGTAGGGAAGGGATTCACTGAATAGTTGTTAAGAGATGGATCAAAATCTCCCAGTTGAACCGTCCAGTGTGTTCCCTAACTCGCATAGGATTGGTTGTTTTACCTCTGAGCGGCACTTTTTTTGCACACCATGAGCTAAATGGCCAGGTCACCAGGACCCCGAAGGTTCAGAGAATGTTGAGAGAGGGGACCCACTGGAACAGCTATTGGGAGACAGATGGTAGCCTCCCGTCAAGGCCATCCAGCGTGTCTTTAACGTGCACAGAGTATGGCTCTCCCGACAACGGACCATGGATTAACGTCCCATCCGACGGACGACAGCCTTTCCAAGTCCATCGGTGTCCCCTACTGACCGAGAGTAGAGAGTTTTGCGAAGATAGATCTCAACGCTGACCCAGCTGGGACTCAAACCTGGAAACTGCAGATTATGAGCCTGGCGCGCTACCGACTGAGCCACCCCCGCCCTAACTCACCCAGGACATGACTTTCTTGCACAGGGTACTAACTTTTGACGTCCCACTTAACGGAAGCGACTTGTTCAAAACCCTCTGCTGCCACCCATACGGAAGTAAGAGTGAGAAACTGATCAAAGTGAATTAGCGGAGAAACTGATCAAACAAGCACAGTAGCGGACCTGGAAGCATCAGATTATGAGACTATCACCCAATCGACTGAGCAAACCTAGCCCCACTGTTCACCGAAGTTAAAATTATGACAGAAATTTCATATAATATACCGATTCTCGGTCATTAATAGATTTTGAATAGATACTGTCTCTGATCAAATTTGATGCTTCCTACCTAGATCAATAACTATCAGGCATGGATTTATAAAAAAAAATAATGTGAATAAGGGGGGAGACAGAGACTCGAAAGAGTCGGGAAAAAATGAGACTGGAATTCCATTGCAGTAGTACATTTTTTTCTTCCGTGTACAGGTCTTTAAAAAATGCACGAAATACACATAAGTACATACAATGATTATCTCCGTTTGTGTTGTCTTACTGAACATTCTCACAGGCCTTCTACCATGGCGTATAAACTGACAGGCTCTTGTCAGACCTCTGTGGCAAGCAGCTTCTTGAGGGAGTATTTATTTACATTTATAACCTTCATTAGCATTCTCAAAAGGGAAAGGACAGTCCATCCTCCCCTAGATAAGGTTCTGGTAATTACATTAGTTAGAGATTTCTCCCTGCTTCTCAAGTTGTAGTTAGGTAGCCATTGCATGGAAACATTGCATGTATTTCACAATCACACAGGACATTCCAGAGTCGCATACTTCTCTTCGACAGAAAACAATCTTTTCCACGCATTAGGGGATGCTCCCAAAAAAGACGGACCAAAATATGAAGAAATGAGAAATTTTCCTCATAAAGCGAGAATTGAAGTATCTTCTAATATACACGGAATATCCGATAATCGCAATTCTTCCCAGTAATATTTTTCTGAAAGCTTTATGGAGGGTCGAGATGGCTCAGCCGGTAGCGCACCAGGCTTGAATATGCAGTTCCTAGGTTTGAGCCCTAGCAGGGCCAGCGTTGATATTTATCTCCGCAAAACTCCATGCCCACGTCAGTAGGGGATACCGATGGGTTTGGAAAGGCCGCCATCCATCGGGTTGGGTTGTTTTACCTCTGAGCGGCACTTTTTGCACACCATTGGCTACATAGCTAGGTCACATGGACTCCGAAGACTCAGAGAAGATTGGGGGAGGGGACCCACTGGAACATATGTTGGGAGACAGATGGTAGCGTCCCGTCAAGGCTATCCAGCGTGTTCTTTAACGTGCACAGGGTATGGGCTATCCCGCACACGTAACCACGGGTTAACGTCCCATCCGACGGACGGTGGTCTTTCCAAGCCCATCGTTGTCTCCTATTGACCGTGAGCAGGGCGGGGAATTTTGCGGAGATATTGTATAGGAATGAGATCTACACGGGGGAAGATCTATCTTTCCAACTGTCATTCTCATAACTTCAGATTCAAAAAGAATCAGTATTTCGATGTCTCGTTTGATATCATTTTCTTGTAAAAATATGAATTCAAATTTTGATCTTCAACATTCCAGAAGAAAGATCTATATTTGTCCATTCCTAAAGACAACAGGGCATTTCTGGGGCGAGGGTGGCTCAGTCGGTAGCGCTCCAGGCTCGTAATCTGTAGTTCCCAGGTTCGAGTCCCAGCTGGGTCAGCATTGAGATTTATCTCAGCAAAATTCCCCGCCTGCCCACGGTCAGTAGGGGACACCGATGGGCTTGGAAAGGCCGCCGTCCGTCGGATGGGACGTTAAGCCGTGGCCCCATGTGCGGGAGAGCCATACCCTGTGCACGTTAAAGAACACGCTGGATGGCCTTGACGGGAGGCTACCATCTGTCTCCCAACAGCTGTTCCAGTGGGTCCCCTCCCCCAACCTTCTCTGAGCCTTCGGGGTCCATGTGACCTGGCCATTTAGCCCATGGTGTGCAAAAAAGAGCCGCTCAGAGGTAAAACAACCCAACCCAACAGGGCATTTCTCTACAGTGTTCGAAACATAATGATCTACCGTTTTTAATTTCGTCAAAGAATCGTTCATTTATTTATGTATAATCCCTCTTTCACTCTATCATTTGCTTTTATGTTGAAGGGACATACCGTTGGGTTTGAGAAAACGTCCGGCCGTCAAATAGGACGCTATAAGCCGTGGTTCCGTGTGCATGAGAGAGATGGCTGTGCATGATAAAAAACACGCTAGATAGCTTTGCCGGAAAACTGCCTTCCATATCTTTCTCTCCTTAGCACTGTCCAAAGTCTTTCTAAAACCGACTCTGAGTTCTTGGGCTCAGAGATCCATCTCTTGCTCTTCACGTCTTCATAAAAATTTAACTCACTTTTATTCTTGATTTAATCATACTGTAATACAATTTCTCAACCTCAATTTTACTGCTTTATTTTTCGCACGTTCTCTCCTATTATCATACTCATTCATTTCCACCATCATTCACACTCGCACTGTATTTTTCTTTCTCATACCGTCATTCGTTTAATACACTCTCATTCCAGTTTTCATTCGTCCACTTACACAAACATTCATTCATTCTCACTGCCATCTGTTCCCTCATACAATCACTCGCGCCTCACAGTCATTCATTCACTCCCAATCTCATGCATTCCCCTTCTTCCTTTCGTACTATCGTTTATTCATTCATGTCATTCCATTCTTCATACCTTTCAAATTCAATGTTCGTTCTCTCGTACTGTTATTCCTTTCCTCAGTGTTATTCTTTTTCTCTCGTACTGTCACTCGTTCCCTCAGAATGCTCTTCTGCTTCCTTCATGATGCCATTTATTCCTCCCAGGTTCGGGGCGGGGGTGGCTCAGTCGGTAGCGCGCCACGCTCGTAATCTGTAATTCCCAGGTTCGAGTACCAGCTGGGTTAGCGTTGAGACTTTACTCCGCAAAATTCCCCACCCTGCCCACGGTCAGTAGGGGACACCGATGGGCTTGGAAAAGCCGTCGTCCGTCGGATGGGACGTTAAGCCGTGGCCAGTGTGCGGGAGAGACATACCCTATGCACGTTACAGAACACGCTGGATGGCCTTGACGGGAGGCTACCATCTGTCTCCCAACAGCTGTTCCAGTGGGTCCGCTCCCCCAACCTTCTCTTAGCCTTCGGGGTCCATGTGACCTGGCCATTTAGCCCATGGTGTGTAAAAAAGTGCCACTCAGAGGTAAAACAACCCAACCCTCCCAGGTTCGAGTCCCAGCTGGGTCATCGTTGAGACTTATCTCCGCAAAACGCCCTGCCCACGGCCAGTAGGGGACACCGATGGGCTTGGAAAGGCCACCGTCCGTCGGATGGGACGTTAAACCGTGGTCCGTGTGCGGGAGAGCCCTGTGCATGTTAAAGAAACACTGAATGACGGGAGTCTGCCATCTGTTTCACAACATCTGTTTAAGTGGGTCCCTCCTCCAACCTTCTCCGAGCCTTTGGGGTCCTTGTAACCAGGCCATTTAGCTCATTGTATGCAAAAAAAGTGCTGCTCATAGGTAAAACAACCAACCAGACATTTATTCCTCACAGTGTTTTTCTCTCGCTCTGTCATTAGTTCTCTCACATTGTTATTCTTTCTCTCATACTGCCATTCGTTCCTCACAGCATTTTTTTCTCTCATCGTCACTCGTTCCCTCACTGTGTCTTTCTTTCGTACTGTATTTCTCTCATACTCTAACTTGTTCTCTCAATGTTATTTTCTTTTTCTCGTACTGTAACTCTTTCTCTCACAGTGTTTACCTTTCTCTCTCGGACTTTCACACATTCTCTCACGGTAATTCTCTTTCCTCGTAGAGCCATTCCTTCCTCACACTGTTTTTCTCTCGCAGAGTCATTCGCTCCCTCATTGTGTTATTCTCTTTCTCTCGTACTGTTCCTTTGTTCCTCACGGTGTTATTCCCTTTCTCTCGGTGTGTCATTCAGTTCCTCGCAATGTTTTTCTCTTTCCCTCGTATGGCATTCGTTCCTCACAGAGTTTTTCTCGCGCATTATACTTTGCTCCCTCACAATGTTCTTCTCTCCTAGTCATTCGTTCCCTCGTCATGTTATTCTCTTTCTTTCGTACCGTGGTTCGTTCTCTCGTCATGTTTTCTCTTTCTTTCGTACCGTCGTTCGTTCCCTCGTCATGCTATTCTCTTTCTTTCGTACTGTCGTTCGTTCCCTCGCCATGCTAATCTCTTTCTTTCGTACCGTCGTTCGTTCCCTCGTCATGCTATTCTCTTTCTTTCATACCGTCGTTCGTTCCCTCGTCATGCTATTCTCTTTCTTTCGTACCGTCGTTCGTTCCCTCGTCATGCTATTCTCTTTCTTTCGTACCGTCGTTCGTTCCCTCGCCATGCGAATCTCTTTCTTTCGTACCGTCGTTCGTTCCCTCGTCATGCTATTCTCTTTCTTTCGTACCGTCATTCGTCCCTCGTCATGTTATTCTCTTTCTTTCGTACCGTCATTCGTCCCTCGTCATGTTATTCTCTTTCTTTCGTACCGTCATTCGTTCCTTCGTCATGTTTTCTCTTTCTTTTGTACCGTCGTTCGTTCCTTCGTCATGCTATTCTCTTTCTTTCGTACTGTCGTTCGTTCCCTCGTCACGGTATTCTCTTTCTTTCGTACCGTCATTCGTCCCTCATCATGTTATTCTCTTTCTTTCGTACCGTCATTCGTTCCTTCGTCATGTTTTCTCTTTCTTTCGTACCGTCGTTCGTTCCCTCGTCATGCTATTCTCTTTCTTTCGTACCGTCATTCGTTCCTTCGTCATGTTTTCTCTTTCTTTTGTACCGTCGTTCGTTCCTTCGTCATGCTATTCTCTTTCTTTCATACCGTCGTTCGTTCCCTCGTCATGCTATTCTCTTTCTTTCGTACCGTCATTCGTCCCTCGTCATGTTATTCTCTTTCTTTCGTACCGTCATTCGTTCCTTCGTCATGTTTTCTCTTTCTTTTGTACCGTCGTTCGTTCCTTCGTCATGCTATTCTCTTTCTTTCGTACTGTCGTTCGTTCCCTCGTCACGGTATTCTCTTTCTTTCGTACCGTCATTCGTCCCTCATCATGTTATTCTCTTTCTTTCGTACCGTCATTCGTTCCTTCGTCATGTTTTCTCTTTCTTTCGTACCGTCGTTCGTTCCCTCGTCATGCTATTCTCTTTCTTTCATACCGTCGTTCGTTCCCTCGTCATGCTATTCTCTTTCTTTCGTACCGTCTTTCGTTCCCTCGTCATGCTATTCTCTTTCTTTCGTACCGTCATTCGTCCCTCGTCATGTTATTCTCTTTCTTTCGTACCGTCATTCGTTCCTTCGTCATGTTTTCTCTTTCTTTCGTACCGTCGTTCGTTCCCTCGTCATGCTATTCTCTTTCTTTCGTACTATCGTTCGTTCCCTCGTCATGCTATTCTCTTTCTTTCGTACCGTCATTCGTCCCTCGTCATGTTATTCTCTTTCTTTCGTACCGTCATTCGTTCCTTCGTCATGTTTTCTCTTTCTTTCGTACCGTCGTTCGTTCCCTCGTCATGCTATTCTCTTTCTTTCGTACCGTCGTTCGTTCCCTCGTCATGCTATTCTCTTTCTTTCATACCGTCGTTCGTTCCCTCGTCATGCTATTCTCTTTCTTTCGTACCGTCATTCGTTCCCTCATCATGCTATTCTCTTTCTTTCGTACCGTCATTCGTCCCTCGTCATGTTATTCTCTTTCTTTCGTACCGTCATTCGTTCCTTCGTCATGTTTTCTCTTTCTTTCGTACCGTCGTTCGTTCCCTCGTCATGCTATTCTCTTTCTTTCGTACCGTCGTTCATTCCCTCGTCATGCTATTCTCTTTCTTTCATACCGTCGTTCATTCCCTCGTCATGCTATTCTCTTTCTTTCGTACCGTCATTCGTTCCCTCGTCATGCTATTCTCTTTCTTTCGTACCGTCATTCGTCCCTCGTCATGTTATTCTCTTTCTTTCGTACCGTCATTCGTTCCTTCGTCATGTTTTCTCTTTCTTTCGTACCGTCGTTCGTTCCCTCGTCATGCTATTCTCTTTCTTTCGTACCGTCGTTCGTTCCCTCGTCATGCTATTCTCTTTCTTTCGTACCGTCATTCGTCCCTCGTCATGTTATTCTCTTTCTTTCGTACCGTCATTCGTTCCTTCGTCATGTTTTCTCTTTCTTTCGTACCGTCGTTCGTTCCCTCGTCATGCTATTCTCTTTCTTTCGTACCGTCGTTCGTTCCCTCGTCATGCTATTCTCTTTCTTTCATACCGTCGTTCGTTCCCTCGTCATGCTATTCTCTTTCTTTCATACCGTCGTTCGTTCCCTCGTCATGCTATTCTCTTTCTTTCGTACCGTCATTCATCCCTCGTCATGTTATTCTCTTTCTTTCGTACTGTCATTCGTTCCTTCGTCATGTTTTCTCTTTCTTTCGTACCGTCATTCGTTCCCTCGTCATGCTAATCTCTTTCTTTCGTACCGTCGTTCATTCCCTCGCCATGCTAATCTCTTTCTTTCGTACCGTCGTTCGTTCCCTCGTCATGCTATTCTCTTTCTTTCGTACCGTCGTTCGTTCCCTCGTCATGCTATTCTCTTTCTTTCGTACCGTCGTTCGTTCCCTCGTCATGCTATTCTCTTTCTTTCATACTGTCGTTCGTTCCCTCGTCATGCTATTCTCTTTCTTTCGTACCGTCGTTCGTCCCTCGTCATGTTATTCTCTTTCTTTCGTACCGTCGTTCGTTCCCTCGTTATGCTATTCTCTTTCTTTCATACCGTCGTTCGTTCCCTCGTCATGCTATTCTCTTTCTTTCGTACCGTCATTCGTCCCTCGTCATGTTATTCTCTTTCTTTCGTACCGTCGTTCGTTCCCTTGTCATGCTATTCTCTTTCTTTCGTACCGTCATTCGTCCCTCGTCATGTTATTCTCTTTCTTTCGTACCGTCGTTCGTTCCCTCGTCATGCTATTCTCTTTCTTTCGTACTGTCGTTCGTTCCCTCGTCATGTTATTCTCTTTCTTTCGTACTGTCATTCGTTAATTCATCACCATTTACCGTCTTTCGCTCTGAACCCTTATCCTTCATATGTTTTGGCTGCTTTATAGCAATTACTCCTCAATATATTCATATTCGAAATTCTCTAAAGTGGATACGCACCGAATTTTCATTTAAATATAGGAAAAATCGAGTTATCAATTTATCCGAGCAATATTTCTTCTCCGTTTCATAATCGCGAGAAAAGCGAGATGCCTTCGTAGAGAAATAGATGTCATTTACGACTGCCAAGCATTCTGTGATGCGGGGATAAAATGGAAGGGGAGAGGCAGTCGTAGGCCCTGCCGCATCTCTTTTGTTCTTCGACAAACGCCGCAGCATGGCTGTGAATACACGTTCATCTATCACTATGCCTTTTCATGGGATAAAGGGGCGCAGAGCTGGGGAGAATTGGAGGCAGAAGCGTGGTCAGATCGAATCGCGTAATTTCTTCACGGTGCTATATTGCCGAGCAGGTTGCCTCAAAGATATCCATCGATATGCCAAAGCCAGGCTTTAGATGGCAAAGGTGTTATATGTTCGAGATAGGAAAAGAGTGAAGAGATTACGGTTATCGCTTTTCCCGTTACACCCTTCACTTATATTTCACAGAATTTCTAGATAAAAGGAAGAAGTGGCAACAGAATTAAATCCCATCGCATTTATCACTTCGCGTTTAGGGCGAATAAGCCGCAATGTACTGCGATAGAAATTTTGAAACTAGCTATTCTTTTGCTGATTATTAGAAGCAAGTTTTCTGGATGTTTCCCATTGCTCAACTTGACAGGAGAAATAACAAAACAATGCTTCAACTAAATGTGAAAAGTGATTACTTGTTTGCTATAAAAGGGTCAGTCTTCTAAAATTGCTTCAGACCAGGATCGAATATAGAAGAAAATAAATTGTCGGGTGAATAACTGCATCGCCGTTCTTGTGTGGAGTAATTGGATTGCAATTGATGGGGAGGAAGTAATTGGATTGCAATTGATGGGGAGGAAGTAATTGGATTGCAATTGTTGGGGAGGGGGTAACTGGATTGCAATTGTTGGGGAGGGAGTAATTGGATTGCAATTGTTGGGGGGGGGGGTAACTGGATTGCAATTGTTGGGGAGGGAGTAACTGGATTGCAATTGTTGGGGGGGGGGGAGTAACTGGATTGCCGTTGTTGGTGGGGAGTAACTGGATTGCCGTTGTTGGTGGGGAGTAACTGGATTGCCGTTGTTGGTGGGGAGTAACTGGATTGCCGTTGTTGGGGAGGAAGTCATTGGATTGCCGTTGTTGGGGAGGAAGTCATTGGATTGCCGTTGTTGGGGAGGAAGTCACTGGATTGCCGTTGGTGGTGGTGAGTAACTGGATTGCCGTTGTTAGTGGTGAGTAACTGGATTGCCGTTGTTAGTGGTGAGTAACTGGATTGCCGTTGCTGGTAGTGAGTAACTGGATTGCCGTTGTTGGTGGTGAGTAACTGGATTGCCGTTGTTGGTGGTGAGTAACTGGATTGCCGTTGTTGGTGGTGAGTAACTGGATTGCCGTTGTTGGTGGTGAGTAACTGGATTGCCGTTGTTGGTGGTGAGTAACTGGATTGCCGTTGTTGGTGGGAAGTAACTGGATTGCCGTTGTTGGTGGGAAGTAACTGGATTGCCGTTGTTGGTGGGAAGTAACTGGATTGCCGTTGTTGGTGCGGAGTAACTGGATTGCCGTTGTTGGTGCGGAGTAACTGGATTGCCGTTTTGGTGTGGAGTAACTGAATTGCCGTTGTTGGTGGGGAGTAACTGGATTGCCGCTGTTGGTGGGGAGTAACTGGATTGCCTTGTTGGTGGGGAGTAACTGGATTGCCGTTGTTGGTGCTGAGTAACTGGATTGCCGTTGTTGGTGCGGAGTAACTGGATTGCCGTTGTTGGGGAGGGAGTACCTGGATTGTCGTTGTTGGTGGGGAATAACTCGATTGCCGTTGTTGTTGCGGAGTAAGTGGATTGCCATTTGCAGATTTTTTTCTTCTGTTTAAGTTGGTTTTGGTTGTTTCACCTCTGAGTAGAAATTTTTGCAAACAAAAGGCTAAATGTCCAGATCACAAGGACCCTAAGGACTCAGAGAAGGTTGGGGGAAGGCTGTTACACCTGTTACGAGACAGATGGTAGTCTTACGTTTAGTCCATCAGGAGTTTTCTTTAGCGAGACCAGGGAGTGGTGTCCTGCACACGGTTTGCCGACGGATGCGTCTTTCCAACCCGTCGGTGTACCTACCAATTCTGACCGAAGGCAGTAAGACGATTTAGCGGAGAGAAATCAACCCTGGCCTAGGTGGAACTGAAACTTGGGAATTGTATGTTACGAGCCTACTAGCTCGCTATAGGCTGAGCCAGTTTCGGTTACCGAAACGAGTTTAATATTCTTTCTCCACCTTTTCGGTTACCAGCATTTTCAAAAGAGGAGGTATGGTTCCCTTTATTGGGTCCTGCTTAAGAATGCCGAATTCAAATGACTCTCAATTCATTAATCTGACTAAATATCGGATTTTACTAATAAAGAAGAAAACGAGGAGGTTTGAATCTAACACAAAATGAAAATTTGCTACATATACGATACAAATTTCCTACATGGAAAAAAAATGTATTTTCAACAACAGGAGCACAGAAATTTTAGAAATGTTCATTATGATGGTTATGTAAATATAAAACTTGATTAGAAGTAGCAGCTAAAATCAGATTTGCCTACGACTATCACCCACCATCTTAAAATGGATGTTACAGTGTTGGGTTGTTTTACCTCTGAGCGGCACTTTTTTGCACACCATGGGCTAAATGGCCAGGTCACAAGGACCCCAAAGGCTCAGAGAAGGTTGGGAGAGGGGACCCACTGGAACAGCTGTTGGGAGACAGATGGTAGCCTCCCGTCAAAGCCATCCAGCGTGTTCTTTAACGTGCACAGGGTATGGCTCTCCCGCACACGGGGCCACGGCTTAACGTCCCATCCGACCGACGGAGGCCTTTGCAAGTCCATCGGTGTCCCCTACTGACCGTGGGCAGGGTGAGGAATTTTGCGGAGATAAATCTCAACACTGACCCAGCTGGGACTCGAACCTGGGAACTACAGGTTACGAGCCTGGCGCGCTACCAACTGAGCCGCCCCAGGGTGATACAGTGAGTTTTGTATATAATATGAGAACATTTGCAACTAAACAATCTATTATGATTGTAAACAAAATTAAAATTCTATTCTTTTCAAATTCGGAATCTGAATCAAATTCTAAATGGAAACTAAAATATATTTTACGAACCCAAACCAAAATAAGAAAGCATTTTAACAAAATCTGAATATGAAGATGATGCAGCATTTTAGTCGATATGCTTTTATGTTATATTAATGAAAAGCAAACTTCAGAGAGCCACACCTTGTAAACATGATATTTTTATGGAACAGAGAATTCCTGGTGATAAAGACTGGAATCTATGTAAATACCGATTTTCAATAGCATTCAGTGTAAAGGGTTTATGGAAACATTTGAAAATAATGTTACTAGTCCTAAACATTTTTTGCTTCAGAACAATAAGAAATATATATATACAATTTCTAAAAAGCCATTTGTTTTAATGAATATGTGTAAAAGATCTGTATGTGGTATATAAGCAAACACTGGAAGGATAGGTGGGTTGTTCCACCTCTGAGTAGCACTTTTTTTTAACACAGTTGGCTAAATGGTCACAAGGTACCCAAGTGTTTAGAGAAGATTGGGGAACGTGAACCACCAGATAGTTGTCAGGAGAGAGATTGAAGCCTCCTGTCAAGAGGTCACCCAGCGTGTTAACGTACATATGGTAACATCCCATCCGACGGCTAGCGGCATTTCTAAGTCGAAAGGGTTGGGTTCTTTTATCTTTGAGCGGCACTTTTTTGCACACCATGGGCTAAATGGCCAGGTCACATGGACCCAGAAGGCTCAGAGAAGGTTGGGGGAGGAGATCCACTGGAACACTGTTGGGAGACAGATGGTAGCATCCCGTCAAGGCCATCCAGCGTGTTCTTTAACGTGCACAGGGTATGGCTCTCCCGCACACGGGGCCACGGCTTAACGTCCCATCCGACGGACGGCGGCATTTCCAAGTTGGGTTGGGTTGTTTTACCTCTGAGCGGCACTTTTTGCACACCATGGGCTAAATGGCCAGGTCACATGGACCCCGAAGGCTCAGAGAAGGTTGGGGGAGGGGACCCACTGGAACAGCTGTTGGGAGACAGATGGTAGCCTCCCGTCAAGGCCATCCAGCGTGTTCTTTAACGTGCACAGGGTATGGCTCTCCCACACACGGGGCCACGGCTTAAAGTCCCATCCGACGGACGGCGGCCTTTCCAAGCCCATCGGTGTCCCCTACTGACCGTGGGCAGGGCGGGGAATTTTGCGGAGATAAATCTCAACGCTGACCCAGCTGGGACTCGAACCTGGGAACTACAGATTACGAGCCTGGCGTGCTACCAACTGAGCCACCCCGTCCCTTCCAAGTCCAAAGGTTGAGAAAATTGTTAACGCTGGCGCACTGGGACTGGAACATCAGATCAGAAACCTGGAGCACCAACGGCGGAGCGATTATAATATATTGTTTAGTAGTATTATCATAATAGATTTTTTTACAATCATAATAGATGATTAGCGACATGCATTTCTGTATATGTACCTTATGATGCGTCAGAGAATTTAACAAAAAAAAAAATAGGGATACAACAATTGTCGAAATGGTTCGGGCAGACTCGGGCGGCATGAGCCCGAACTCATCTGTACTTCATATCATTGTAAAATTTTTAAGACTCAAAGTTGGGTTGTTGGGTTGTTTTACCTCTGAACGGCACTTTTTTGCACACCATGGGCTAAATGGCCAGGTCACATGGACCCCGAAGGCTCAGAGAAGGTTGGGGGAGGGGACCCACTGGAACAGCTGTTGGGAGACAGATGGTAGCCTCCCGTCAAGGCCATCCAGCGTGTTCTTTAACGTGCACAGGGTATGGCTCTCCCGCACACGGGGCCACGGCTTAACGTCCCATCCGACGGACTGCGGCCTTTCCAAGACTCAAAGAATGCTTTAAAAACAACAGATGAAATCCAACCAATGCTAATCACGTAAAGACACTTATTCAGAGTGACGTAAATAAAAATAAAGTCTCATGCAATCTCTTGTAAAGAATTTGTTCAATAAGTTTGTTGCGTGAGTGAAAAGATGAAAGGAAGACACTGCTGACGTTTCTACTCCTTGTTATTCTCGAGATTAAGGAGAAAGAATTATGACCCAACTCTTCTTCTGGATAAAGGAGTGGAGAGGCTCTTAATCTTCAGTAGCCAAGTTCGATCCCCGTGCCCGCATTGTGATTCATCTCCGCGAACCCTACTCTCGGTTAGAAAGGAATCGTAGGGATTGAAAAAGGCCGTCGTCCGTCGGATGGGACGTTAAGCCGTGACACTTGTGTGGGAGAGCCGTGACCTGTGTACGTTAAAGAACAAGCTGATGTCCTTGATGAGAAAGTTCCATCTGTTTCCTAATAGTTGTCCAATGGATCCCCTTCTACCTTCTCTGATCCCTTGTGACCTGTTCATTTAGCCCACTGTGGGCACGAAAATGCCGCTAAGAGGTAAAACAACCCAACCAACCTTTGCATCCCTATATGCTCTAAAAAGTAAACTTTTCGATTCTTATCATATTTGACCAAAATTTCTATCATGCATAAGACTGTTAAAACAGGGGTGGTCAACTTGTGACATGCGCAACTCTTTTCTGTTCAATGTAATATATGGCAGGTTACAGAAAAAAATATATCTCAACCTCTAGTTTAAAATATTGGTTTACAATTTTTCCTTTCCAAATTCATAGATTTCTAATAGTGGAAATTCAAACTGTTAAAATATTCAGAAGATGCCAATCTTAACATTTTATTAGTGCTTATTTAAACACAAAAGAAATGGGCGGGGTGGCTCAGTCGGTAGCGCGCCAGGCTCGTAATCTGCAGTTCCCAGGTGAGTCAGCGTCAATATTTATCTCCGCAAAACACCCCTCCCTGCCCACGGTCACTAGGCGACACCGATGTGCTTGGAAAGACCGCCGTCCGTCAGATGGGGCTTTAAGCCGTGGCCCCGTGTATGGGAGAGACGTACCCTGTGCACATTAAAGAACACGCTAGATGGCCTTGACGGGAGGCTACCAACTGTCTCCCAACAACTGTTCCAGTGGGTTCCCTCCCCCAACCTTCTCTGAGCCTTCGGGGTCCTTGTGACCTGGCCATTTAACCCATGGTGTGCAAAAAAGTGCCGCCCAGAGGTAAAACAACCCAACGCAAAAGGAATTTTTTCACTAATTTGTTAAAAGCAAAAATGCTGAATGCCTACAGACGTTCGCTACGTGACAAACTGAACTACAACTTTTTTTTTTCAAAGCATCTGAAGAGCCCCTGACATATATTATTGCCAAGTTTATCGAGAGTTTTTATCCCATCCAGTTCAAGATAATATTTCCCTTCAAATCCGGTGATGTCTTAGATTCTGTGGGGCGGAGGTGGCTCAGTCGGTAGCGCGCCAGGCGCGTAATCTGTAGTTCCCAGGTTCGAGTCCTAGCTGGGTCAGCGTTGAGTTTTATCTCCGCAAAATTTCCCCGCCCTGCCCACGGTCAGTAGGGGACACCGATGGGCTTGAAAAGGCCGCCGTCCGTCGGATGGGACGTTAAGCGGTGGCCCCGTGTGCGGGAGAGAGAGCCATACCCTGTGCACGTTAAAGAACACGCTGAATGGCCTTGACGGGAGGCTACCATCTGTCTCTCAACAGCTGTTCCAGTGGGTCCCCTCCCCCAACCTTCTCTGAGCCTTCGGGGTCCATGTGACCTGGCCATTTAGCCCATGGTGTGCAAAAAAGTGCGGCTCAGAGGTAAAACAATCCAATCCAAACTTAGATTCTGCTGGCAACTACTAAATAAGTGTTAACAAAGCAGTATTAATGATATTAACAGTAGAGAAGTATGAAAAATATCCACCAATCACCTCCCAGTTTCGAATACGAGATCTGTTTTACACACAGCTGCTCAGACCAACTGAGAAGAAAAAAGGAATTCGACTTTAGCTTTTTATTATATCATTTTAATTGATTAGAGGAATGCACGCTAGAAATTTTTATTTTCTTTTTTTGGCGGGGTGGTTGCTTCCAGTGGTAGCCCTATACGAAATATACCGGAAATGCACGTATACCAAATCTGCTAGAAACAACCCCATGAAAGGTCCATCAGAAACGGAATAAGCAAAATCCATTAGAAGTACCCGTACCAGTGCGCAAAAATGGATAAGAAATATCCGTACCAGTACGCAAAATCCAATAGAAGTATCCGTACCAGTACGCAAAATCTAACAGAAGTATCCGTACCAGTACGCAAAATCTAACAGAAGTATCCGTACCAGTACGCAAAACCCAACAGAAGTATCCTTACCAGTATGCAAAATCCAATAGAAGTATCCGTACCAGTAACGCAAAATTCAACAGAAGCACCCTTATGAAAACTTCAACTAGAAGCGACCACCCAAATAAACGACCAAAAAGAAACGCTAAAAGTATTCTAATTTCAAGCGTACATTTTACCTAACCTATTAACATAAAATAATAAAATGCTGTGTTCAAATTAAAATGCTGTGTTCAAATGCTGTTACATTTCTCATACTATATTTTTCCAAAAACACTTCGGTGATTCACGACCGAGAGTGGGCCCTTAAAATCTTTAGGCTCCTTGATTATTGATGCCCCTATTCGTTGCTTATCACTCTTATAGCCGGTTCTGTATTTTACACATAAAGAAGCTTAGGCATAATTGCTAAAGATCTCCCCTCCCCACCTCACTTAAATCTCCCACATGATATAAGTCACGAGTGTTGCAGTCATGCTCCTAAACGAGATCTGTCGCCGAGCCTTAAAATCCCTTTCTATCTTCCGAATTTCGTATCGAGTTGAAACTTAATGAACCTGTCAAACAGCTGCGATCGAGCACATTTGTAGTGAAGTGTGTTAAATGGACTTCTGATAGATAATTCCTCGATGTCAAATTGAATCTCAGCCCGAAGAAAAGAGATGCTTTATGTAAAAATGACACGTGTTCGGCTTTAGCGATTCCATCGATGCTAAAAATAGAAACCAATTTACCAGGGACTCAATTTCTCTTCTTCTGTCCTAATGACATCACGGCTTCAAAGGAAAAGGATTTTTTTTTTATATATGTGTTTCTGCGGAATTCGAAAAAAGGTAATAACGTAGCA
Source organism: Ryuthela nishihirai (assembly GCA_038380435.1). Classification (NCBI taxonomy): domain Eukaryota; kingdom Metazoa; phylum Arthropoda; class Arachnida; order Araneae; family Heptathelidae; genus Ryuthela; species Ryuthela nishihirai. Next base: position 87,375,196 of record JAWZYU010000005.1, on the reverse strand, counting down.
AAAACATTCTCGGGAGATGGGGGCCGAGAGATGGAAAACGTCAGGGCCAAAAACGATTATCTTTCGCAAATTACCTTACACTTGAGAATGAAAAAAAAATTATTTTGTAACAGAAATAAATCTTCGATTAAAGGTCAAACTGGCCTATAATATCTGTTTCCCCAAAGCTCCAATTTCTTGAATTACTGTCAACTTTTTCGGGAACTAAAAGGAGATTATGAGTTGGAACAGTGTGCCTAAAGACCTCAGAAGGAGGGGGAGACCTAGGATGATGTTGGCAGACAATGTCAAACAGGACCTTGTTAGAATTGGTGTGCAGTGGCCGGATGCAGCAGATGTAGCTCAGGACAGATATGCTTGGAGATTGGGTTGGATTGTTTTACCTCTGAGCGGCACTTTTTTTGCACACCATGGGCTAAATGGCCAGGTCACATGGACCCCGAAGGCTCAGAGAAGGTTGGAGGACAGGACCCACTGGAACAGCTGTTGGGAGACAGATGGTAGCCTCTCGTTAATGCCATCCAGCGTGTTCTTTAACGTGCACAGGGTATGGCTCTCCCGCACACGGGGCCATGGCTTAACGTCCCATCCGACGGACGGCGGCCTTTCCAAGCCCATCGGTGTCCCCTACTGACCGTGGGCAGGGCGAGGAATTTTGCGGAGATAAATCTCAACGCTGACCCAGCTGGGACTCGAACCTGGGAACTACAGATTACGAGCCTGGCGCCTACCGACTAAGCCACCCCCGCCCCGTAGAGAAGGCAGGAGTGGACCCACTGGACAGCTGTTGGGAGGCAGATGGTAGGCTCCCGTCAAGGCTATCCAGCGCGTTCTTTAATGCGCAAGGTATGACTTTCCCAGAAACTGGATCACGGCTTAACGTCCCAGCCGACGGACGGCAGCATTTCCAAGACAGTGTCCCCTACTGACAGAGGGCAAGACATGGTGTTTTGCGGAGATAAAAACCAACGCACAGGTAGAACTCGAACCTGGGAACTATAGATTACGAGCCTAGCACGATACAAACTGAGCCATCCCCGCCTCTAGTTGTTAAAGGAGGAAAGTTAGAAATTTACTTCTCCCTGAGGAAAAAAAAAACATCCTACATTCACAGAAGCGACATATTATTCAACCAGTTTTCTTTTTTTGAAGAACGTGTTTAGTGGTTAAATGTTTTGGCTTTCATCACTTATTAAACCATGAACAAATATTGTTAAAAAAACTGCGATTTTGATGATTTGATTGCGACCTTTGTCTTAAAGCAAATTTTCCCATAAAAAGGGCTCATTTAAGAAATTGTGAAGTTTGAATTTTGTTCCGCATTGAACATAACATGGGGTTCGGTTGTTTTACCTCTCAGCTGTACTTTTGTGTACACAATAGGCTAAATGGACGATTACAAGGACCCCAAAGGTTCAGAAGAAGATGGGAGAAGACCCACTGGAAACAGATGGGGAAAATCGTCATGGCAACCCAGCGTGTTCTTACGTGCATAGTACGACTATCATTCACGCATTCTTTGCTTACTGCAGACATGGCCCTGCACACTGAACCATGGCCTAATGTCCCATCCAACCGAAGGCGGCCTGTCCAAGCCCATCGGTGGCCCTTTTCTAACGCAAGTTGGATGGGTGGTGATAAACCTCAAAGCTATCAGTTGCAACTCGAACCTGGGAGGAGCGGGAATGGCTCAATCGGTATCGCGCCAGGCTCGTAATCTGTAGTTCCCAGGTTCGAGTCCCAGAGATTTATCTCCGCAAAACTTCCATCCTGCCCTCGGTCAATAGGCGACACCGATGGGCTTGGAAAGTCATCCGTCCGCCGGATGGGGCGTTAAAGCTCTGGCACTGTTTCCGAGAGATCAATACCCTGTGCACTTTAAATAACACGCTGGATGGCCTTAACAGGGGGCTACGATCTGTCTCCTAACAGCCGTCCAGTGGGTCCCCTCCCCCAAGATTCTCTGAGCCCTCGTAAACTGGCCATTTAGCCCATTGTGTGCAAAAATATGCCGCTCAGAGGTAAAACAACCCAACGAACCTGGTCTACTTCCGACTGAGTCAATCATGTTTAACCAAACCTTAATAATAGCCGGGATCCTAATAAAATTCCCACCAGATATATACAGCGAAATTTCCTTAAATTCAGTGTGAATCATTTTCCAATGGTAGGAAAATATCGAATTAACTGTTGAAATAACAGAAAAATTTTCTCTCTGGAAAAGCGTTTATTTTTGATGTCGGAATGATCAGGAAATAGATCTCAATTCAATAATGATGATCAGAGCCTAGTTCTTTATAACTCTATACTCTGGGGCGGGGGTGGCTCAGTCGGTAGCGCGCCAGGCTCGTAATCTGTAGTTTCCAGGTTCGAGTCCTAGCTGGGTCAGCGTTGAGATTTATCTCCGCAAAAATTCCCCGCCTTGCCCACGGTCAGTAGGGGACACCGATGGGCTTGGAAAGGCCGCCGTCCGTCGGATGGGACGTTAAGCCGTGGTCCCGTGTGCGGGAGAGACATACCCTGTGCACGTTAAAGAACACGCTGGATGGCCTTGACTGGAGACTACCATCTGTCTCCCAACAGCTGTTCCAGTGGGTCCCTTCCCCCAACCTTCTCTGATCCTTCGGGGTCCATGTGACCTGGCCATTTAGCCCATGGTGTGCAAAAAAGTGCCGCTCAGAGGTAAAACAACCCAACCCAACTCTATACTCTGCCTATGAGTAATAAGGATTATAAGGATCATTGAGAACAGAAATGGGAGTATTACAGAAGTTTCTTCGAAATGACAATCCGACGTGAACGACAGCTGACAACGTTTCTTCGGTAACGCGAAAATGAGCTGATGAGGCTTCTTAACGCCGGAGACAGAGCTTTCGTGATCCTTACGCCAACGCCGGTGACGATGAAATCTGGAACATCCACCAACTGATGTCTCGGGGATACGGGACGTTTATTGTCCGACAGAAATAACCCCAGCGACCCCTGGGTGCCAATAGCACTATTGAACGAACTTTAACGACAGCAAAGAAAAGTAAAAACCGTAACTCGTCTCTTCCAGAGTATTTTTCGCGCTGCTCGTGGCATCAGTGTTAAAGCTTGGATGCGGCAAAGAGAAGCTCAAGATGATCCTATCTAAAAAGTAACGGAGAAAGCAATAAAACTTCGGAAAGAAAAGTTACGTGGATAAACAACGAACTCCTGTTAACTTTTCCGCAACATATTTATGTGCGTGACGGTTACGAGAGAATTTTTTTTAAATTTAATGGTATTGCATTATGTAATAGAGATAAGTTTTGTACTTTTAACTCAGAGGTATTTTTCTCCACAGAATGGGTTAGCTAAATGGCTGCGTCACAAAGACCCAAGGGCTGAGAAGGTCGAGAAAGAATTGGGTTGTTTTATTTCTGAGTATACTTTTTGCACAATGGGCTAAATGGCCAGGTCACAAGGACACAGAGGGTTCAGAGAGGGTTGGAAAAGGGGACACACTGGACAGCTAGCTGTTAGGAGAGTGATGTATCGTCAAGGTCATCCAGCGTGTTCTTTAACTGCGCGTGTTCATCCACTGGTTCTCCTGTATACGGGGCCATGGCTTAACCTCTCATCCGACGGACGGCGGCATTTCCAAGCTCATCAGTACCCCCTACTGACTGAGAGCAGGGAGGAGCATTTTTTCGTAGATAAATCTCAACGCTGGCCCAGATTTGACTCGAACCTGGGAACTGAAGATTACGGCCAGGCGCGCTACTGTCTGAGCCCCCACCCCTGTTGGGGAAAGGAACCCACTGGACAGCTGTTAGGAGACAGATGATAGACTGCTGTCTAGGCCATCCAACGTCTTATTTAACGTTCACAAGCTTTCGTTCTCTTGCACATGGACGACGACTTTTCTTACCTCACGACGGACGTCGGCCGTCCCAAAGTTCTTTGATGTGCCTTTCTTAGAATTGGGCTGGGTTGTTTTACATCTGAGCGGCACTTTTTGCACACCATGGGCTAAATGGCCAGATCACATGGACCCCGAAGGCTCAGAGAAGGTTGGGGGAGGGGACCCACTGGAATAGCTGTTGGGAGACAGATGGTAGCCTCCCGTCAAGGCCATCCAGCGTATTCTTTAACGTGCACAAGGTATGGCTCTCCCGCACACGGAGCCACAGCTTAACGTCCCATCCGACGGACGGTGGCCTTTCCAAGCCCATCGGTGTCCCCTACTGACCGTGGGCAAGGCGGGGAATTTTTGCGGAGAAAAATCTCAACGCTGACCCAGCTGGGACTCGAACCTGGGAACTACATATTACGAGCCTGGCGCGCTACCGACTGAGCCACCCCCGCCCCCACCTTTCTCAGAAATGGCAGAGTGGAGATTAAGGGGATATAAATCTCAACTCTAGAAAAGTTAAGACCCGAATCATAGAACTAGCGGATTACTCACTTGGATATCTACTGACTTTAACTTTTAAAAAACAACAGTTCAAAAATTGTTCTGTCAAAAGCAAAACTGCGTTAACTCCACGCTGCACGAAATCTAGAACTCAGATATTCTAGTTTTTTTTTTTTCCAATAATATTTTTAGATATGCATAGTTTTTCAGATATGTACACTTCATATAGTTGTCCCATACCGGAGCTGGCTTCTCCTGACCATCATCCTTTCTCCCTTAAGCCTCATGCTAGTCATTTGTGGTGGATTTATGAGTGGTTACATCGGGCACATACCCGAGACCTGTTTACTACTCGTAATGTTATATAGAAATTTCCGTGATCTGTTTAATTCAATCACACGAAGTCATCGTAAGCAGGGGCGGGAGTGGCTCAGTCGGTAGCGCGCCAGGCTCGTAATCTGTAGTTCCCAGGTTCGAGTCCCAGCTGGGTCAGCGTTGAGCTTTATCTCCGCAAAATTCCCCGGCCTGCACACGGTCAGTAGGGGACACCGATGGGCTTGGAAATGCCACCGTCCGTCGGATGGGACGTTAAGCCGTGGCCCCGTGTGCGGGAGAGCCATACCCTGTGCACGTTAAAGAACACGCTGGATAGCCTTGACGGGAGACTACCATCTGTCTCCCAACAGCTGTTCCAATGGGTCCCCTCCCCCAACCTTCTCTGAGAATTCCGGGTCCATGTGACCTGGCCGTTTAGCCCGTGGTGTGCAAAAAAGTGTCGCTCAGAGGTAAAACAACTCAACCCATCGTAAGCAGTTAGATATGCAACTCATTGATTCATCTGATGCTAGATACCTTTCACGGAGAATTCCTTTGGTTGCTGGAAAAACAAATTCTCACAACCTGTTGCCCTTCAGCATTCGACAACGATCAGAATCCCTTGAATTTCGTTTAAAGAGAAAAGAGGGAATTTTCAAAAGGAAAGATTTGGGCGGTACTGAGAATTATCCAACATAATTGCATGTAACATATTTGAAGGTTATTGAATGCGGGGGTTACATGCAGGCGCAGACAGCCAAGTGGGGGAGGGGGAACTGAATGCTGTATAGGCCTCATAGGAGGAGGATTAAAAAATAATAATTGTTATTTTACAGAAAGTCAAAAGAATTGGGAAAACTAATTTTAAGCTTCACGTACGAACTCTAAATAGAATAATTATTGAGATCATGAAGAAAAAAAACTTTATCGCAGCTCGGACACCCTGCTGCAGCTGCGTCCTTGAAAAAAGGTGTTAATTTGTTCTTACCTACAAGTCAGACAACTGATCATCTGCTCCTCAGAGCATCATCCAACTCACTGACTTACTGCTCCTCAGAGCATCATCCAAATCACCGACTTACTACTTCTCAGAGCATTATCAAACTCACTGACTTACTGCTCCTCAGAGCATCATCCAAATCACTGACTTACTGCTCCTCAGAGCATCATACAAATCATTGACTTACTGCTCCTCAGAGCATCATCAAACTCGCCGACTTACTGCTACTCAGAGAATCATCCAAATCACCGACTTACTACTCCTCAGAGCATTATCCAAATCACCGACTTTCTACTCCTCAGAGCATCATCCAAATCACTGACTTACTGCTCCTCAGAGCATCACCCAACTCAGTGACTTACTGCTCCTCAGAGCATCATCCAACTCACCGACTTACTACTCGTCAGAGCCTTATCCAAATTACTGACTTACTGCTCCTCAGAGCATCATCCAACTCACTGACTTACTGCTCCTCAGAGCATCATCCAAATCACCGACTTACTACTCGTCAGAGCCTTATCCAAATTACTGACTTACTGCTCCTCAGAGCATCATCCAACTCACTGACTTACTGCTCCTCAGAGCATCATCAAAATTACCGACTTACTACTTCTCAGAGCATTATCCAACTCACTGACTTACTGCTCCTCAGAGCATCATCCAAATCACCGACTTACTGCTCCTCAGAGCATCATCCAAATCACCGACTTATTGCTCCTCAGAGCATCATCCAAATCACCGACTTTCTACTCCTCAGAGCATCATCCAAATCACCGACTTACTGCTCCTCAGAGCATCATCAAACTCACCGACTTACTACTCCTCAGAGCATCATCCAACTCGCCGACTTACTACTCCTCAGAGCATCATCCAAATCACTGACTTACTGCTCCTCAGAGCATCATCCAAATCACCGACTTACTACTTCTCAGAGCATTATCCAACTCACTGACTTACTGCTCCTCAGAGCATCATCCAAATCACTGACTTACTGCTCCTCAGAGCATCATCCAAATCACCGACTTACTGCTACTCAGAGAATCATCCAAATCACCGACTTACTACTCCTCAGAGCATCATCCAAATCACAGACTTATTACTCCTCAGAGCATCATCCAAATCACCGACTCACTACTCCTCAGAGCATTATCTAAATCACCGACTTACTACTCCTCAGAGCATCACCCAACTCAGTGACTTACTGCTCCTCAGAGCATCATCCAAATCACCGACTTATTACTCCTCAGAGCATCATCCAAATCACCGACTCACTACTACTCAGAGCATCATCCAAATCACCGACTTTCTATTCCTCAGAGCATCATCCAAATCACCGACTTACTACTCCTCAGAGCATCATCCAAATCACCGACTTATTACTCCTCAGAGCATCATCCAAATCACCGACTCACTACTCCTCAGAGCATCATCCAAATCACCGACTCACTACTCCTCAGAGCATTATCCAAATCACCGACTTACTACTCCTCAGAGCATCATCCAAATCACTGACTTACTGCTCCTCAGAGCATCACCCAACTCAGTGACTTACTGCTACTCAGAGAATCATCCAAATCACCGACTTTCTACTCTTCAGAGCATCATCCAACTCACCGACTTACTACTCCTCACAGCATCATCCAACTCACCGACTTACTGCTCCTCAGAGCATCATCTAAATCACCGACTTACTACTCCTCAGAGCATCATCCAAATCACCGACCTACTACTTCTCAGAGCATTATCCAACTCACTGACTTACTGCTCCTCAGAGCATCATCCAAATCACCGACTTACTGCTCCTCAGAGCATCATCCAAATCACTGACTTACTGCTCCTCAGAGCATCATCCAAATCACAACTTACTTACCTTCGGAGCATCATCCAAATCACTGACTTACTGCTCCTCAGAGCATCATCCAACTCGCCGACTTACCGCTACTCAGAGAATCATCCAAATCACCGACTTACTACTCCTCAGAGCATCATCCAACTCACCGACTTACTACTCCTCAGAGCATCATCCAACTCACCGACTTACTACTCCTCAGAGCATCATCCAAATCACCGACTTACTACTCCTCAGAGCATCATCCAAATCACCGACTTACTACTCCTCAGAGCATCATCCAAATCACTGACTTACTACTCCTCAGAACATTATCCAAACCACTGACTAAATGCTCCTTAGAGCATAATCGAACTCACTGACTTATTGCTCCTCAGAGCATCACCCAAATCACCGACTTACTACCTCTTAGAGCATTATCCAAATCACTGACTTACTGCTCCTCAGAGCATCATCCAAATCACCGACTTACTACTCCTCAGAGCATTATCCAAATCACCGACTTTCTACTCCTCAGAGCATCATCCAAATCACCGACTTACTGCTCCGCAGAGCATCATCCAACTCACCGACTTACTACTCCTCAGAGCATCATCCAACTCACCGACTTACTACTCCTCAGAGCATCATCCAACTCGCCGGCTTACTACTCCTCAGAACATCATCCAAATCACTGACTTACTGCTCCTCAGAGCATCATCCAAATCACCGACTTACTACTTCTCAGTGCATTATCCAACTCACTGACTTACTGCTCCTCAGAGCATCATCCAAATCACCGACTTACTACTCCTCAGAGCATCATCTAAATCACCGACTTATTACTCCTCAGAGCATCATCCAAATCACCGACTCACTACTCCTCAGACCATTATCCAAATCACCGACTTTCTACTCCTCAGAGCATCATCCAAATCACCGACTTACTACTCCTCAGAGCATCATCCAAATCACAGACTTATTACTCCTCAGAGCATCATCCAAATCACCGACTCACTACTCCTCAGAGCATTATCCAAATCACCGACTTACTACTCCTCAGAGCATCATCCAAATCACTGACTTACTGCTCCTCAGAGCATCACCCAACTCAGTAACTTACTGCTCCTCAGAGCATCATCCAAATCACCGACTTACTACTCGTCAGAGCCTTATCCAAATTACTGACTTACTGCTCCTCAGAGCATCATCCAACTCACTGACTTACTGCTCCTCAGAGCATCATCCAAATCACCGACTTACTACTCCTCAGAGCATCATCCAAATCACCGACTTTCTACTCCTCAGAGCATCATCCAAATCACCGACTTACTACTCCTCAGAGCATCACCCAACTCAGTGACTTACTGCTCCTCAGAGCATCATCCAAATCACCGACTTACTGCTCCTCAGAGCATCATCCAAATCACCGACTTACTACTCCTCAGAGCATCATCCAAATCACCGACTCACTACTCCTCAGAGCATTATCCAAATCACCGACTTTCTACTCCTCAGAGCATCATCCAAATCACCGACTTACTACTCCTCAGAGCATTATCCAAATCACCGACTTATTACTCCTCAGAGCATCATCCAAATCACCGACTCACTACTCCTCAGAGCATTATCCAAATCACCGACTTACTGCTCCTCAGAGCATCATCCAACTCACCGACTTACTGCTCCTCAGAGCATCATCCAACTCGCCGACTTCCTACTCTTCACCCTCAAATGGTTTCAGGCCATGGGATAAAGGAATAATTATAAACGATGGCTACGAATGGTTTTCTATTTAATATAAAGGAGGATCAAAGTTTGTTGATCAGGGTTCAAAACTTTTAAAACGTCATTTGTTTTCCATTTTTTTTCACAAATAATTAGCTATATTTCTCTCCTTTAATTATTTTTACCTATTCATTCCTAGATAAAAATAACTTACTACACCAAAAATATATTAGAATTACAAATAATCGCGTTTTTTTCAATTTCAACCCTTTATAATAAACATTGCCGAAATATTTATACAAATTCAACTTCAAATCATATAATCCAATTCAAATATATATGCGTTAAGCAGATAGCAAGAAAATATACTTTGGACTGGAGAGAGTCCCTAAATGCCAAAGAGGTGTGAAAGGAAATATTAGAAAATTGAAATATAGGTAAGGTTGAAATATTTCTCTTTTTTTATTCGCAATTGTTCACAATTAAGAGTCAATACAAACAGAAATTCATTTTTAAATTGCAACTAGCGCGAGAGTGTTGCTCTATAAGTGACCTTAGAAAGCAGCGGTGAGTAGCTTGTGCGGCTCTTTTGCTATTAGCAAAGGTGTCGCCAAACCTTTAGTACAGTGAAAATCAGAATAAGTGGGTGCATCTTAAAAATGAGAGCTGATCAGTTTAGGTTTTTCACCTCTGAGCGACATATATTTGCACACAATGGACTAAATGGCCAGGTTACAAGGTTCCCGAAGACTCAGAAGGTTGGGGGAGGAGACCCACTGGAACAGTTGTTGGGAAACAGATGGTAATTGACTTCTATCTCTAATTGCTTTCATTTTAATTTTTATTATTAATTTTTAGAGCAATTATTTGGTGCCCAAATAAGTTCGTCCGTCTTTTGTGTAGTAAATAAAACGCTATTACTTTTATAAACAAAATAAGTTTATGCAAATAATGTAACTATCATCACATCTGCTACTTTCTCCCAACAAGAAAGGATTTATTTTATTATTGTGCTCTCTAGAGTGAAAAAAATCGAACTCAGTTTTCATCTCCTCTTAGTTTCTGAACTGTCTATTGCGCAAATGATTGCAGCTGAGTCGCCTCTTACGCGGGGTTACGTTTTAAACTCGGCGCATAAGGCGAAAATCATGTGTAGTCAAAATTACCCTCAAAAATATCCTTAATTTTACCTCTGAACGGCACTTTTTTGCACACCGTGGTCTAAATGGCCAGGTCACATGGATCCCGAAGGCTCAGAGAAGGTTGGGGGAGGGGACCCACTGGAACAGCTGTTGGGAGACAGATGGTAGCCCCCCGTCAAGGCCATCCAGCGTGTTCTTTAACGTGCACAGGGTATGGCTCTCCCACACACGGGGCCACGGCTTAACGTCCCATCCAACAGACGGCGGCTTTTCCAAGCCCATCGGTGTCCCCTACTGACCGTGGGCAGGGCGGGGAATTTTGCGGAGATAAATCTCAACGCTGACCCAGCTGGGACTCGAACCTGGGAACTACAGATTACGAGCCTGGCGCGCTACCGACTGAGCCACCCCCGGCCCCTGTAGAGCAGTAGTTCTCAACCTTTTATGCTTCACCCCTGGAATTGTGCCCCTGTAAATGTGTATGTAACTGGCGTACCCCTTGTATAAATAGATAAAACTATAGTTATATTATAACAATCGTTATTTTTATTTTGTTATTAGATCTAGCTACTTTTGAGCTCTTGTGGAGTACCCCAAAAGATTTTACCGCGTACCCCACGTTGAGAACCCCTACTATAGAGTATTATGTATTAATGTACATAAAATAATAGTATAATGTATACAGTATAAAAAATACAAAGGCAAAATATAATTTCACTGTATTTTTAATTACATAAGAGAGAGGGAGAAGGAAGAATGAAAGAATAAATAAGGAAGTTTTAGAGGTTGAAGTTAAGCCAATCTTGGTGTATTTTAATTCCTTCTCATCATCGCCCTTTTCCGTGGGAGGTTTGAACAGGGCATAGAGAGATATAAGAGGCCTTTTTTTTTCGTAAAATGTTGCTCTCGATAGACATACATTTATGGTTCATGACTTTTCAGTCTTCACTGACGTCATGGGGCGGGGGTGGCTCAGTCGGTAGCGCGCCAGGCTCGTAATCTGCAGTTCCCAGGTTCGAGTCCCAGCTGGGTCAGCGTTGAGATTTATCTCCGCAAAATTCCCCGCCCTCCCCACGGTCAGTAGGGGACACCGATGGGCTTGGAAAGGTCGCCGTCCGTCGGATGGGACGTTAAGCCGTGGCCCGTGTGCGGGAGAGCCATACCCTGTGCACGTTAAAGAACACGCTGGATGGCATTAACGAGAGGCTACCATCTGTCTCCCAACAGCTGTTCCAGTGGGTCCCCTCCCCCAACCTTCTCTGAGCCTTCGGGGTCCATGTGACCTGGCCATTTAGCCCATGGTGTGCAAAAAAGTGCCGCTCAGAGGTAAAACAATCCAATCCAATCCACTAACGTCACATTAGCAGTCACTGGAGCACTTGATGGCATTGACTCGAATATCTTGGTGGCAGATGGATGCTAGATTCTTTGTGTTTATCATATTTACCCTTCACGTACCCATGGGGGAGGGACCAAGGGTCCGGGGATGCCCCTTCGAAAACGCGGTCGTCTTATACGAAATCTCAGACTTATCTACCTGCTTTGAAACCGAAATAGTTGTTTTTGTACAATTTTTAGTCCATATTTCATGTCCGACACTAAAAATATATTTAAAAAAAACTGTAAAATCTTATTGCATATAAAATGTCATTTAAACCTTTCCTGTTCAGTGTAATACTTTATTAATTGGGAAACGATACTCAAGTCGTATTCTCAGCCCGAACCCGAAATTAAATTCTTGAACCCACTTATCGAAACACTTTTCCACACACGGAATTCTCGAAACCGACAAGTGCCTGGAGACCGACATACAGTCTCTCAATAAATTCACACCATATCAAGCTTTTCATGCATGTTGAACAGATTTTTATTTCTTCGGTTGAGCACCAGATGAAGCAGATGGCTTGCTTTTAGTGGGTCATGTTGCACAAAGAATAGGTATCTTTAAACACCGTTTTTGCGCGATTGATATAACGTGGGGAATGTGTCCTCGCATAAAAATCACCATGGGCTAAATGTCCAGGTCACAGGATCCTGAAGGCTCAGAGAAGGTTGAGGGAGGAGACCCACTGGAACAGATGTTGGGAGACAGATGGTAGCCTCACGTCAAGGCCATCCAGCGTGTTCTTTAACGTGCACAGGGTATGGCTTAACGTCCCATCCGACGGACGGCGGACTTTCCAAGCCCATCGGTGTCCCCTACTGAGCGTGGGCAGGGCGGGGAATTTTGTGGAGATAAATCTCAACGCTGACCCAGCTGGGACTCGAACTTGGGAACTACAGAATACGAGCCTGGCGCGCTACCGAAGGAGCTACCACCGCCCCACTTTTTCTAGTGGGTGAGGCATTACATTCTTCATATATTTATATTTTTCCATCTTTTTTTGGCCGATCGCACATAGTTGAATTCACCTAAGTTAAATGTGAATATGATGCGACTCCACTGTATCTAACGATATCAAGGGGTGGATGATATAACGTTTCGCATCCAAAGTTGTGAATTTCATTCTGGATCGCTTTCGCCGTGTTAGGTTTCGCATTATCACGAAAAAAAGACATTTCCCATTCACGAGTGTAGTCTCCTTCAGTAATGCACCGTGCAACCGTTTGAGCTGTTCTTGGTAAACATTCTCTGGGAATGTTTGGTCAGGAGATAAGAGTTCATAGTGCACGAGTCCTCCCGTAAGCACACAGCATAATTTTCTTTTCATATTTTATCACATGTCACCAACCGGTTGAGAAATGATTCGTTATTATGTCGCGAAAGCAGCGATATGCCAACCAATGATCTCGGACGTTTCTGGTCGATTGGAAGTTCGTGGATAACCCACTTGGAAAGTCAATGCACTTTCCTACCTTATACGCATGTGCAACCGTATTTTTTCAACACTCGTGTTTTAAAAAAACATTTGACACGTCTGACTCGATTTTGATTCGATGGCAATTTATATATATATTTTACATAACTAGCATAAGAATTTCAATCATACGAAAACCGCAAGATCTTATTTGGACATCTAATACCTTAAACGGCGTCGTTGATGTTAAAATTCCAATTGCGGTAACTCTCTAAACATTGAACGAATATTTTTGAAAGCTGAGGTTAAAATAGATTTAATTGAGATCTTTAGGTTATCTTCAGTAACATTTTTTTATAAAAAGGTTTTTTTAAGTTACTAAGCTCTGTATCTGAGTTACTATTAAAACTCATTATTGACAAAACAGTAATTATTGATATAACGTGGGACTGTACCTAATATATTAGCCACCGAATGTATATAAGAAATGATAAAAGATTTTAACTTAGAACATATGTCGCCTCTGGTGAATATAACAATCTAGTCTTCAAAGAAAATGCACTCTTTAAAAGTTTCATTTCGAAGTAATAGATGATTAAGTAAACGCAATATTTCATCAGTGCTTATGAAACATAGAATGTATTCCTCTTTTATTCATCAAAATGAAAAAGTTTCTTTTCCCACATCCCTATGACTGAGAAAAGGGGACAAGATTGTTGCTCTCAGTGGAATATATTTGTCACCGTTCCACAGAAATTTCCCCCTCATGGTGAAGAGGAAGTTAGTGTTATTAGCGGAAGTTAGTGTTGTTAATGCACTCACCTCATGACTCTAACCATTCCACCAGCAAAATTTCAGATTTCTAGCATACTTTGTTTTTATAATTAAAACTATTTTGCAATTTAAACCCTTTCGGAGTTTGAAAAAGTAAGAATCGTAATATTTTATCATTACCTCTCCAATTCAAAAAGAATTTTCCATTTATCTCTAAAAACGAAACCGTTCGGTGTCTACAAACAGACAGACCAGAAAGTAAAAAAAAAACAATTTTCTGGTATTTTCCTTTTTTGAAAACGAGATAAAAAAAAGTAAAGAAATGATGCAATAATATCGTATTATTTATTGCACTTATAGTAACATTCAAAGCACTTAATATATTAAATAAAGTCAATATCTAAGTTTTAATTAAGGATATAATAGCAGATTCTTCAGAAAACATTTTCACAATGTACGGACCATGTCCAAGCTATTCCATATCGAAATCACTAGTGCATTTTGGTGCACTTCAAATGCTTTCGGCTTTTTCTCATCTTCGCATTACGTAATATCTACCTTCGCATAAGAATCGGATTTCTAAAAATAATTCTTATTTTTGTATTATGTAATATCTACCTTCGCAAAAGAATCAGATTTCGAATAATTATTCTCATCTTTGTATTATGTAATATCTACCTTCGCATAAGACTCAGATTTCAAAAAATAATTCTCAATTTTGTATTGGTAATATCTACCTTCGCAAAAGAATCCGATTTCGAATAATAATTCTCATCTTTGCATTATGTAATATCTACCTTGGCATAAGAAGCAGATTTCGAATAATAATTCTCAACTTTGTATTATGCAATATCTACCTTCACATAAGAATCAGATTTCGAATAACAATTCTCATCTTTGTATTATGTAATATCTACCTTGGCATAAGAATCAGATTTCGAATAATAATTCACATCCTTGTATTATGCAATATCTACCTTCGCATAAGAATCAGATTTCGAATAATAATTCTCATCTTTATATTATGCAATATCTACCTTCGCATAAGAATCAGATTTCGAATAACAATTCTCATCTTTGTATTTTGTAATATCGACCTTCGCATAAGAATCAGATTTTGAATAATAATTCTCATCTTTGCATTATGTAATATCTACCTTGGCATAAGAATCAGATTTCGAACAATAATTCACATCTTTGTATTATGCAATATCTACCTTCGCATAGGAATCAGATTTCTAATAATAATTGTCATCTTTGTATTATGCAATATCTACTTCTCATAAGAATCAGATTTCGAATAACAATTCTCATATTTGTATTTTGTAATATCTACATTCGCATAAGAATCAGATTTCGAATAACAATTCTCATCTTTGTATTATGTAATATCTACCTTGGCATAAGAATCAAATTTCGAATAACAATTCTCATCTTTGTATTATGTAATATCTACCTTCGCATAAAAATCAGATTTCGAATAATAATTCACATCTTTGTATTATGCAATATCTACCTTCGCATAAGACTCAGATTTCGAATAACAATTTTCATCTTTGTATTATGTACTATCCACCTTCGCATAAAAATCAGATTTCGAAAAATAACACATCTTGGCATTATGCAATATCTACCTTCGCATAAGAATCAGATTTCGAATAACAATTCTCATCTTTGTATTATGTAATATCTACCTTGGCATAAGAATCAGATTTCGAATAACAATTCTCATCTTTGTATTATGTAATATCTACCTTGGCATAAGAATCAGATTTCGAACAATAATTCACATCTTTGTATTATGCAATACTACCTTCGCATAGGAATCAGATTTCTAATAATAATTGTCATCTTTGTATTATGCAATATCTACTTCTCATAAGAATCAGATTTCGAATAACAATTCTCATCTTTGTATTATGTACTATCTACCTTCGCATAAAAATCAGATTTCGAATAATAACATATCTTTGTATTATGCAATATCTACCTTCGCATAAGAATCAGATTTCGAATAACAATTCTCATCTTTGTATTATGTAATATCTACCTTGGCATAAGAATCAGATTTCGAATAACAATTCTCATCTTTGTATTATGTAATATCTACCTTCGCATAAAAAACAGATTTCGAATAATAACACATCTTTGTATTATGCAATATCTACCTTCGCATAAGAATCAGATTTCGAATAATAATTCACATCTTTGTATTATGCAATATCTACCTTCGCATAAAAATCAGATTTCGAATAACAATTCTCATCTTTGTATTATGTACTATCTACCTTCGCATAAAAATCAGATTTCGAATAATAACACATCTTTGTATTATGCAATATCTACCTTCGCATAAGAATCAGATTTCGAATAATAATTCTCATCTTTGTATTTTGTAATATCGACCTTCGCATAAAAATCAGATTTCGGATGATAAATTTCAAGCATACCCTTTATTTAAATTTAGTGCGAATCAGTTTAGAAAATCCTCGCAATAAAATACTCAATAGAAAGAAGACAAAAACACGTACGTTTTAAGATTTATACCACGTTAAAATTGCGCGGTTGTTCTGAATGGGGGTATTAGATTACACATTTTAAGAATATGATAATTTAAGGGCTTATTCTTCCACGAACGGAAATTTGAAAGGGAAATTTTTTTTTCAAATGATCGATGAGGAAAAAAGGCTTACATTTGCATCGAAATTAGATTAACATCCCATTCACCTCAAGCCACCCTATTTCATTCTAAGTATAAATTCAGTGGAAGCAGTGTAGAGGGGAATTTCGGTTTATTAAAGGATGCAGTTCTTCTTCTTCGAGATTAATGAGGTGGGGGAAAGAGAGAAAACATTTTTTTTTTCGAACTTCAGCATGTTTCGTCCCTTCCGGAATATTTTCTGTTTTTGATATTTTTTAATCATTAAAATCATAGTTATTTTTCCGCTACCAGCGAAGAGCACAGCAGAAATTTGGTTGGGCTGTTTTATATTTGAGAGAATTTTTTTTGCGTATAATGGGATAAACGGCCAGGTCACAAGGACCTCAAGGATTCAGAGAAGATTGGGAAAGGGGACCCACGGGACTGCTGTTAAGAGACAGAAAGAAGCTTCCCGTCAATGACATCAAGCGTGTTCTTTAATGTGCACAAAGTGGGGCTCTCCTCTTGCACACGGCTTTATGTCCCATCCGATGGACGGCGGTCTCTCTTTCTGACCGAAGGCACGGTGAGGATTTTGCGGAGATAAATGTCAACAGTGGTACGAGTGGGACTCGAAAAAACAGAGAAGTATTTTATACTTCTTCTGTGGACCGTTTGGATTATTAGTTTAATTCAAAGGCAACATTTTTTTATGCTTAGGGAACTAGAGCGCCAATTGCCGGGGGCGATTAAAACCCATAGCGGGAAACTTAGTTTATCACTTAGGCGAAGTTTCCATTTCATACTATTATTTAGTACAGAGGTGGATATTTGGTTCCTACTAAAACTAAAGTTTTTTGGGGGGGAGCCCTGTAAAATGATGAAACGTTTTGAGCCATTAAATATTTCTTCTCCTACACACATGCATGAAATAAAATTATAATAAATCAAATTCAATAGGGGAGTGTCACAGGGTTCTGCGCTAGGACCTTTATTATTCCTTTTGTATATAAATTGGATTCAATCACCAAAGGGAGCAGCTAAACTAGTTGTGTATACGGATGATATAAATGTCATTTCTTTCCATACTGGTGTAAGAGTTTTAGGAGAAACAAATAATGTAATTGAAAATATGCAGAAATGGATCACATGTAAAACTACTCTCTATAAATATTTCTAAAACAAAGTGTATGGTCTTTAAGAAAGAGAATAAAAAATTGAATTATAATGAAATAAGTATTTTGATGAATGATCACGCTAGATGCTAATTTAACTTGGAATTATCATATTAACCAGCTAAGAGCTACTATTTCAAAAAAAAATATTGGATCGATTGGGAGGATAAGAAATTATGTAAATCAACAAACTTTGACAAATTTATATTATGCATTAGTGTACCCACATTTAATATATGGAATTAGTGTTTGGGGAGATACTAGTCAGCCAATTTGAATCGTTCGTTTTGTCTGCAAAAGAGAATTATGAAATATATTCTAAGATTAAATTACAGAAATCCGGTAAAACACTTGATGGCAGAAAATGGAGCTACGGTTTATTATGTTGTCCTTTTTCACCAGCGAACTTGTCTATGTTTTATGTACCAATTTATATATAAATTCTCCAAATCAATTCAAGAAATATCCCCTCAAGCAGCTGCTTGCCACAGAGATCTATGCTATAGTAGAAGGTCTGTGAAGCAGGCGAGACCTCAGCAGAAAGACAACAGAACCATCCGTGCCTTATCCGAGGCTCGAACCCAGGTCCTTTGATCAGCAGCGAAACGTGTTATCCACTCTGTAACTAGAAATACTCTCAAGGATATACTCTAGACCAGACCTGCCAACCTGTACCTCAGTACAAAAGAACTTGCGGCTCAAAATACACGTCATCAATCAAGCTTATTTTTCTCTTTTTTTTTGGCCAAACATTTTTTTATGCTAAACAACATTTCATCAGTTTACAGCGCTAATTCAAAGCGAATAGTTTTGGTTTCTAATCAATATTTTTCAATTACTTCAATATCTATTTTCTCAATTGATTAGGGGCGGGGGTGGCTCAGTCGGTAGCGTGCCAGTGTCGTAATCTGCAGTTCCCACGTTAGAGTTCCAGCTGGGTAAGCGTTGAGATTTATCTCCGCAAAACTCCTCTCCCTGCCTACGGTCAGTAGAGGACACCGATGGACTTGTAAACGTTAAGCCGTGGCCCCTTGTGCGGAGGGCCTTGATGCTAGGCTACCATCTGTCTCCCAACAGCTGTTCCAGTGGGTCCCCTCCCCCAACCTTCTCCGAGCCTTCGGGGTCCATGTGACCTGGACATATAGCCCATGGTGTGCAAAAAAGTGCCGCTCAGAGGTAAAACAACACAACCCTGGGTCAGCGTTGAGATTTATCTCCGCAAAATTCCCCGCCCTGCCCAAGTCAGTAGGGGACACCGATGGGCTTGGAAAGGCCGCCGTCGGTCGGATGGACGTTAAGCCGTGGCCCATGTGCAGGAGAGCCATACCCTGAGCACGTTAAAGAACACGTTGGATGGCCTTGACGGGAGGCTACCATCTGTCTCCCAACAGCTGTTCCAGTGGGTCTCCTTCCCCAACCTTCTGAGACCTCGGGGTCTATGTGACCTGGCTATTTAAGCCCATGATATGCAAAAAAGTGCCGCTCAGAAATAAAACAACCTAACAGCTGTCTAGTGGATACTCAACCTTTTCTGAGCCCTTTAAGTCCCTATGACCTAGTCATTCGGCTTTCTATGCGAAAAAAAAAAAGTGCCACTCAGAAGTCAAGCAAAACAACTCTGCACAACATACTGACAAAACAGATCCTCCGAAGCGCTTGCAGAGCAAAATTATTTGAAATTAAAAAGATAAACTGGGTTGGGTTGTTTTACCTCTGACCGGCACTATTTTGCACACCATGGGCTAAATGGCCAGGTCACAAGGACCCCGAAGGCTCAGAGAAGGTTGGGGGAGGGGACCTACTGGAACAGCTGTTGGGAGACAGATGGTAGCCTCCCGTCAAGGCCATCCAGCGTGTTCTTTAACGTGCAGAGGGTATGGCTCTCCCGCACACGGGGCCACGGCTTAACGTCCCATCCGACGGACGGCGGTCTTTCCAAGCCCATCGGTGTCCCCTACTGACCGTGGGCAGGGCGGGGAATTTTTGCGGAGATAAATCTCAACGCTGACCCAGCTGGGACTCGAACCTGGGAACTACAGATTACGAGCCTGGCACGCTACCGACTGAGCCACCCCCGCCCCAGATAAACTGGAAGAAAAAAATATATATATATCGCCTCTGACGAATATCTGGTGCTCGTTTTCAAACAGAATTAACTTTGTGTTTTTTGCATCATCTAACAGTAGAAATTTGAACTAATAGATGATTGGGTAAGTGCAAATAGTAATATTTTATTAAAACCTATACACTGAAGTGCCATCGAATTAGGGATAGGAGATGTTATCCAAATTCAGTACCGCAAGTCCCCCATTTGCGCGCATGCGTGGCCGAAACTCTGGTCATATATAGCTGTCAACTTTGGCTTCCCCAAGCATTCGTCGAGAGAAGCGTAATGGGAAAGGCGCGGGATTTAGATTTTGACAAAGGGCAGATCGTAGGTGTCCGACGGATGGGACACTCGATCTTCGAAATTGTCAACGAACCTGGATTTTCTTTCAAGAGTTCCGAGAATATGAAAATTTCTGCAAAAACACAAGCACCCGGACAAACTGCAAAGGACAAACAGCCTTGAATGACCGTGAGCTTTATAGTCTGATCTGCTTCGTACGGACCGATAGTAGCCAGACATTATCTGAAATCACCCATCATCTGAACGCGGGTTCCAGCCGAGAAATCAGTAAATACACCGTGCAACGCTCATTTCATCTTCTCGGTTTTGGGAGCCGCCGACCTACGAGAGTCCCACTTCTGATGGCACGACACTGGGCTCAATGCTTTGCCTGGGCTAAAGAACATTGATACTGGACCACCGAAAATTGGCAACGGATAGCCTGGAGTGATGAATCCCGATTTAAACTTCATCACGCCGATGGGAGACTGAGGGTATGGCGCCAACCCCATGAAGCCATGGATCCTGGATGTCAGGTCGGAACAATACAAGCTAGTGGTGGCTCAGTGATGGCCTGGGGTGTCTTCAGTTGGACGTCTGTGGGACCTTTGGTACGTGTACCGAAGACTCTCAATGCATCCCGGTACGTAGACCTAATGACTGACCATTTACACACATTTATGGCCATCATGCAACCCAATGGAGATGGCGTTTACCAGCAAAACAACTGTTCATCTCACAGGTCCAGGTTGGCTACTGCATGGTTGCACAGGAACATTCTGCTGACTTTGAAATAATGAATTGGCCACCTAGAACTCCAGATTTAAATCCCATCGAAAATCTTTGGAATACCGTCGAGCAGAGTGTTCGGGCCCGTGTCTCATCAGCGATGACCTTGAGAGAATTGTGGACAGCTCTGGAGGATGCATGGGTTCCCATACCTGTGGATCATTTACGCAGACTTGTGGAGTCCTTGCCTCGTCGTGTGGCGGTGGTTATCAAGGCCAGATGGGGTCCAACACGTTGGTAGGTTGCTATCCCTAATTCAATGGCACTTCATTGTGAAACACATAAAACAATTTTTCGCTTAGAATGAAGAAGTCTTTCTTTTTCGCTTTCCTTGGAGTTAGGAAGTAAATCATCGCTGTCAATATAAAAACACTTGATCATCGAACTTTACCAAAAAATTTTTAATTTATAGCTTAAATAGATCGATTGTATTCCAAATGATCTATTTAATGATCCCAATTTATATTAATATGATCCAAATTTAAAATTTTGGATCAATAGAATCAGTACAAACAAAAGCAATCGAATATTCCTTTGGGAAGGAATTTCACGCTTCTTACATAGATATTTACTGAATGGTTGGGTTGTTTTACCTCTGAGCGGCACTTTTTTGCACACCATGGACTAAATGGCCAGGTCACATGGACCCCGAAGACTCAGAGAAGGTTGGGGGAAGGGACCCACTGGAACAGCTGTTGGGAGACAGATGGTAGCCTCCCGTCAAGGCCATCCAGCGTGTTCTTTAACGTGCACAGGGTATGGCTCTCTCCCGCACACGGGGCCACGGCTTAACGTCCCATCAGACGGACGGCGGTCTTTCCAAGCCCATCGGTGTCCCCTACTGACCGTGGGCAGGGCGGGGAATTTTTGCGGAGATAAATCTCAACGCTGACCCAGCTGGGACTCGAACCTGGGAAATCCCGGAAAGAAGTTCTGGTTCAATTCAGTCATTTGCGTCAGCCCATTACCCCCCCCCCCCCCCGAGTCTCATTTTTTATACATCCGGAACTATATTGCACTTATTGTTTTTTGCACTTACTGAATTTTGCATAGATTTCAACCATGGCGCTCTACCGACTGAGCCACTCCGCCATTTGGGTTGGAGCACACCATGGGCTAAATGGACAGGTCACAATTCCCCCCGGCTTAACGTCCCATCCGACGGATGGCGGCCTTTCCAAGCCCATCGGTATTCCCTACTGACAGCGAGGAGGGCGGGGAGTTTTTCAGAGATAAATCTCAACGCTGACCCAGCTGGGACTCGAACCTGGGAACTACAGATTACGAGCCTGACGCAAAATCGACTGAGCCACCCCCGCCCCATTTTGATTTTAGAAATGGAGAAACAAGGTACAGTAAGATTCTTAGAATCCGACATACAGGGATGTGAGAGTTGCTGTTAAAAAAACGAGAAAGTTTAATGAATATAGCATATTATACAGTGTAATATAATATTTTTCCGTATTATAATTAAATAAACTCTGAAATAAACGCCATTGTCGTATATAGCTTGTTTTTTTAACTCAAAATATTCTTTTAATATTAGTAAACTTTAAAGCTCATATTGAAGAGAAACACCAAATGAACATACGTGTTTTTAATACAGAAGAGATGAGTTCTGGCTCAATTTTTAGACGAACATCGGTCCGAGTCCGCGCCATTTCGGTAATTATTCAGTTTGAGTCTGCACGAGCTCAGTTTGGGGAAATCATTTCTCTGACGCATCATCAGACATAAATGCAGAAATGCTTATCGGATTAGAAGGAATCCGCTGTACATGATATCTTTAACTGAAAAGTGTATCTTTGCACATCACTGAAGCACACCACCAAAAATTTGCATCTTGTTGGAAATAGAGATGAAGGCTGTAGTAGAAACAATTAAAAACAATTTATGTTCTAACATTGGGTTTATCTATGCACATTATCGTATTTTTCCACTCCCAATTCGTAGTACCAGACACGGATCTAGAAAAAAAATCGAGGGAGGGTTCAACATTTGCAATGAATTATAACATTCCCCCCCCCCCTCTGTTTTTAAAATCTGAAAAATTTGTTATAAAATTCATGAAATATAAAGAAGTTTAATCATTTTTTGCATATTTTACCTTGGGCTGTTTTACCTCTGAACAGCACGTTTTTTGCACTAAATGGCGACCACACAAGGACCCCGAAGGCTCAGAGAAGGTTGGGAGAGAGGACACACTGAAACAGCTGTTGGGAGACAGATGGTAGCCTCCCATCAAGGCCATCTAGCGTGTTCTTTAACGTACACAGGGTATATCTCTCCCGCACACGGAGCCACGGCTTAACGTCCCATCCGAAGGACTGTGTCCTTTTCAATCCCATCGGTGTCCCCTACTGACCGTGGGCAGGGCGGGGAGTTTTGCGGAGATAAAACTCAACGCTGACCCAGCTGGGACTCGAACCTGGGAACTATTACAGATTACGATCCTGGCGCGCTACCGAAATCCCCTCCTCTTTTACATTTTCAGCATTCTGAAAGGGGGGACATGGCTCCCTTGCTGCCACCCCACCACAGCCACCCCACCACAGCCACCCCTAGATTCGACTATTTGTAGTATTTTGCTTAACTATTTAGTTTCTATCCCACGCATAATGCAAACATGTATATAAACTGCAAACTTCACTTCAAAATTCACTTCAAAACACTCTTATAGACAGATTTGAATTTTTAGAGAGGTGAGATATTGCTTTATCTTAACGCATTAAGCCTTTGAACCTTGAAAGCAAAAATACAATACCCTCAGTGAAATGTAAAATAAGGCTCAAAGTGGAAAAGGAAATAAATATGTGCAGTAGCATCCCTACTGGGCTACCAATGGAAAATCATAAAAACTTCACATTTTAACACGAGCTTTTATCAAAGAGATAATTTACGGAATTTTTATACATCTTTTTCTGCATTGTAATAAAGGCATCAGTGTAAACAAGAGAAGTCTATACAATTTGCTCTCTGAAGGAATTTCACGCTTCGTACTGTAGATGTTAACCGAAGACCTTTGCACATGAATTGGGTAAAAATGGTTTAGGTCGCCGACGCCTTCACAGACAGAGAAGAAATAACAGCAACTTCGGTGTGGCAGAAAATAACGACTTGCTTTTTGCAGAGTCAGTTTCTGGCAAGAAGTCTTTAATGTCAACGCAGTGGGGATAAAAAAAAAGTTACTTGCGACATTTTATGCGAAAAGCTTTTTAAACGGAGCTTTCAATGTCAGGCTGAAATGCTATTCTCTCTCGACTCGTGAAATAGATACCCTTGGGATGCTGCTAAGAAATATTCACAAAATAATGGAAAGCAAGTATTTTAATTGGAAAGGACTCATTCAGGGTAGTGTAATATTCCTTGGCTTAAACTGATGTATTTTTTATTTTCATGTATACTTACATGAAATATTGCATTTTATTCTACAATATCGATATATAGTTTTTAAATATTTATTCAGAATATAATTCGTGTTACGATTATGTGCGATTTAATTATCAGTTCTTTGTATTTCCCATAGAATTATGACCAATAGCGTCACAAAACAAAAAAACTCGTTTCTTAAAAGGCGCAACTGTAATAGTTTACGTAAAGGAAAGTTTTGACTGTAAAAAATTGTTAATTGATATATATTATTAAAAGTTAATCAAAAGGTTCTGTGAAATGAGGTATTTCGGTTATAAAGTTAACCTTTTGTGAATCATCCTTTTTGAAAAGCCACTGTAGGATCTTTGCAATGTAAGAAATAAAAATCCCAAATAAAATTCTTGCGAACTAGCAGGTTAACTTCGTTAAAAATTCAACTTCGGTACACCCATCGCTTGATTTAGACCCTGGGCGGTACTTTCCTGCATACAATGAGCTAAATGGTCAGGTCACAAGGAGCCCAAGGACTCAGAGAAGGTTGAACGACAGATGGTAGTCACCCGTCAAAGCCATCGAGTGTTCTTTAACATGCACAGGGTGTGGCTCTCCGGCACACGGATTTGGTTTGTTTTACCTCTGAGAGGCATTTTTTGCACACCATGGGCTAAATGACCAGGTCACTAGGACCCCGAAGGCTCAAAGAAGGTTGGGGGAGGAGATCCACTGGAACAGCTGTTAAGAGACAGATGATAGCTCCCGTCAAGGCCATTCAGCTGGTTCTTTAACGTGCACAGGGTATGGCTCTCCCGCACACGGAGCCACGGCTTAACGTCCCATCCGACGGACGGCGGCCTTTCCAAGCCCATCGGTGTCTCTTACTGACCGTGGGCAGGGCGCGGAGTTTTGCGGAGATAAATCTCAACGCTGACCCAGCTGGAACTCGAACCTGGGAACTGCAGATTACGAACCTGGTGCGCTACCGACTGAGCCACCCCCACCCCACTGACTAAGACTACAGCGCCCCATTGGATTACGAGTTACACCATAGTAAAAAAATAGGTTAGGAGGCTTCTTACACAAAACATCCTGGTTAATGGTTAAATGATACAAAATTTTCATAAATATTGGGATTAAAAATAAAGAGGAATGAACAGAGAAATTAAATCACTCCCTTGTAAGGTAACCCAAGAGGCAATTTTAAGTGGGTAAGATAATTTGCAAAAAACTGCAGTTCAAAAGTGAAACAATGGGCTAAATGGCCAGATCACCAGAACCGAAACGTTCAGAAATGGGTTCGGTTTACTTCTGGCGGCACCTTTTTGCACACAATAGGTTAAATGTCCTGGTCACAAGGACCCCGACATCTCAGACCCGATCTCAGAGATGGTTAGGAAGGGAACCCACTGGACAGCTGTCAGGAGACAGATGGTAGCCTCCTGTCAAGGCCATCCAACGTTTTCTTTAACGTGTAGAAAGGAAAGCTCTCCTGCACACGGACCACGGCTTAACGTCCCAACCGACGGGCGGCGGCCTTTCGAAGCTCTCGATGTCCCCTACTGATTGACCTAGGATGGGGAGTTTTGCGGTGATAAATCTCAACGGCTGCCCAACTAGGATTGGATTGTTGGAACTGCAGATAACGAACCTGGTGCATCGTAGAAAACCTAGACCCAAAACAATGACGACTCGAATCTAGGAAATCGGGTGTCGAGCCTGGCGCGCTACCAACTATGCCAACCCCTTCCACAAACTTAATGGTCTTATATTCAGACGTATACGACAATGGGGTTAAATTGTTAAAGATATTTTTTGAGAAAAATATTTCGAAATATTTTTGCAGAAAACTGAATTCCATTTATTGCTCTTCAAAATCCTTGCCCCAGCAATGAAATCACTTGCAAAGGAGTCCGACATTTCGCCGAGTCCTGTCATCGCATTTCTGCCGCCACTCAAGGTCTTCTTTAAAGATGACTGGATGCGACGGCAACTCGAGAATCTCAAGGAATACTTTATGTTAGAAACGCGAGTGCAGAGTGAATCAGCAACTGTCAACTGCTAGATAGACCTGTTTTCGTCCCTCCCTACGAATGCCCTTTACTGTGAGTAGCTGGCTGACAACTCGGTGGTATTTCAACGATGCTACATTTGAAAATGGACATTCCAACTCATGATGCGCGATTCACAGGTGAAATTAAAGAGTTCCCAGTTTTGGAGAATTTGATAGAGGTGATGAATTATTCAATAATATGTACAACGTAATTGCACGAAGTGCAAAGTGATGAAGAAAAAAAAATATTAAAAATA
Organism: Ryuthela nishihirai; assembly: GCA_038380435.1. NCBI lineage: Eukaryota > Metazoa > Arthropoda > Arachnida > Araneae > Heptathelidae > Ryuthela > Ryuthela nishihirai. The sequence continues at coordinate 87,348,560 of JAWZYU010000005.1, read as the reverse complement.
TTCCGCAATAAAAAGCATTATTGTAATTTTGATGTCTAATGGCTATATCTAAATAAATCTATAAAATGGCATTTAATTAATTTTTTGAAAGTGTTATAAATGCTAAACTGTTCAGTTGTTTTATCTCTGAGCAGCATTTTTCTTCACAAGATAGGGTAAATATCAAGGTCACAAAGACCCCTAAAGGCTGAGAAAAGGTTCAGGAAGAGGATTCACTCGATAGTCACTAGGCGACAGATGGTAGTCTCCCGTCAAGGCCATCCAGGATGCTCTTAAACGTGCACAGAATTTTGCTCATCTGTACACAAGGCCATCCAGGATGCTCTTTAACGTACACGGAATTTTGCTCATCTGTACACAAGGCCATCCAGGACGCTCTTTACAGTGCACAGAATTTTGCTCATCTGTACACAAGACCATCCAGGATGCTCTTTAGAGTGCACAGAATTTTGTTCATCTGTACACAAGGCCATCCAGGATGCTCTTTAAAGTGCACAGAATTTTGCTCATCTGTACACAAGGCCATCCAGGATGCTCTTTACAGTGCACAGAATTTTGCTCATCTGTACACAAGACCATCCAGGATGCTCTTTAGAGTGCACAGAATTTTGCTCATCTGTACACAAGGCCATCCAGGATGCTCTTTAACGTGCACAGAATTTTGCTCATCTGTACACAAGGCAATCCTTAAAGTCTCATCTGATGAAGGGCAAGTTTTCCAAGCCCATAAGTATCCCTTTTCTCATCGAGAGCAGATCGGGATTAGCAGAGATAAATCTTACCATCGATTTTGAAACCTGTCGGGCAAACGGCTGAGCCAATCCCAGCTGCAAGATCATATGTCAATGAGCTATCGATCACTTGTCAATCAACCAATGTTCAATGAGAATGTATATGGAGATGACTGAAGATCTATAGGATAATTTCCAGGTCACAAGAACCACAAACACTTAAGGCTCGATACATCAAGAGACTGATATCATCCGTCAATGACATCCATCATGCTCTCTAATGTACACACGGGGTAGGACTTAACGTACCATCCACGAACGACAGCGGAAATGCTCAGAAGTATAAATCAAAAATAGAGCATCTCTTTCCACCCTTAAATTTATTTTTAAGTTTCCCACCGGTGCAGACCTCTACAACTTGTAAATCTAAACGTATTTAATAGTAGTCTGCAGAGTCTACATAATGCTGAACATTAGTCAAACTTTAAATTTGTTGGTTGATGCGAGACCTAAGTCTACTGAACGGTAATCAGTTGTGTCTCACCATAAAATCCAAAATTGACCAATCAGTTGTAGTTAATCGGTAGCTCGTCATCTGATATTCCCAGTTCCATCCCCAACTTAGATTTATCTCCCCTAAATCCTCACCCTGCCCTCGGTGGGAAAGGTTGGGTTGTTTTACCTCTGAGCGGCACTTTTTTGCATACCATGGGCTAAATGATCAGGTCACATGGACCCCGAAGGCTCAGAGAAGGTTGGGGGAGGAGACCCACTGAAACAGTTGTAGGGAGACAGATGGTAGCCTCCCATCAAGACCATCCAGTGTGTTCTTTAACGTGCACAAGGTATGGCTCTCCGCACACGTGGCCACGGATTAACGTCCCATTCTACGGACGGTGTCCCCTACTGACCGTGGGCAGAGCGGGGAATTTTGCGGAGATAAATCTCAACGCTCACCAGCTGGGACTCGAACCTGGGAACTACAGATTACGAGTCTGGCGCGCTACCTACTGAGCCACGCCTGCCCAGATGGGAAAGGAGACCCCGATGGGTTTGGAAAGGCCTTCGTCGCATAAGAGTCTGACGCGGCCTTTGTGATTTTAAGTCGAGGCCCAGTGTCCAGGAGAGCCATACCCTGCGCATGTTAAGGAACACATTGGATGGCTTTAATGGGAAGTTTCCTTCTTTAATGGAAGGTTTCCTTCATGCTTCGACTTGCAGCAGTCGTAAGTGACAAAAACTATGAGCACATCGAAAACGACTCACCACTCGTGAATCGAGTACTCGTCCTGTGATTGACAAAATGCAATTATTCAGAAGTTTGGTTATTCAAAAATTTTGTACACGAAGGTTGACTCCGATACAGGAGAAAAACCAACATGCTGATCATCTTGAACATGATTAGAGTGGAAAAGATGTAACTGCATTGTGAGTGCTGATTAAGCAGGTGCGCCATTTGAGCCTGCAAAAAAGCGCCACTCAATGGAATGACGCCAAAACCTCAACCGGCAAAGAAAAAATTTAGGACAAATTTTCTGGAAAGGACACGTATTCGACAGATTCGGCCACTTACGAGTTGTTTGGGTTGTTTTACCTCTGAGCGGCACTTTTTTGCACACCATGGGCTAAATGGCCAGGTCACACGGACCCCGAAGGCTCAGAGAAGGTTGGGGGAGGGGACCCACTGGAACAGCTGTTGGGAGACAGATGGTAGCCGCCCGTCAAGGCCATCCAGCGTGTTCTTTAACGTGCACAGGGTATGGCTCTCACACACGGAGCCACGGCTTAACGTCCCATCCGACGGACGGCGGCCTTTCCAAGCCCATCGGTGTCCCCTACTGACCGTGGGCAGGGCGGGGAATTTTGCGGAGACAAATCTCAACGCTGACCCAGCTGGGACTCGAACCTGGGAACTACAGATTACGAGCCTGGCGTGCTACCGGCTGAGCCACCCCCGCCCACTTTCTGGAAAAGATACGTATTCGACGGATTCGGTCACGTACGAGTAGTGAAAAATGTTGCTCTGTAATAAGATAATGCAAGTTCATGCAAAAGCTGCAAAACAATAGAAAATTCACGAAGTTATGGCAATGATGTGGGGGGGGGGGGGTCAGTACTACCCAAACTTTCATATAGTCCGGACTTAGTACTCTGAGAATCATTCGTTTGATCTTTTAAAGAACACAATGCGTGGGCAGCATTTTAAAAAAAGGCCGAATATAAGCTATGAAGAAACGGTTGCATGAAAGACCAGAGAGCTTCTATCATGCGAAATACTATACTCTTACTCATCACTGTGGGGCGGAGGTGGCTCAGTCGGTAGCGCGCCAGGCTCGTAATCTGCAGTTCCCAGGTTCGAGTCCTAGCGGGGTCAGCGTTGAGATTTATCTCCGCAAAACTTCCCGCCCTACCCATGGTCAGTAGGGGACACCGATGGGCTTGGAAAGGCCGCCGTCCGTCGGATGGGACGTTAAGCGTGGCTCCGTGTGCGGGAGAGCCATACCCTGTGCACGTTAAAGAACACGCTGGATGGCCTTGACGGGAGGCTACCCTCTGTCTCTCAACAGCTGTTCCAGTGGGTCCCCTCCCCCAACCTTCGGGTCCTTGTGATCTGGCCATTTAGCCCATGATGTGCAAAAAAGTGTCGTCAGAGGTAAAAGAACCCAACCCATCTCTGAAACAAGTGCTTTGAAAGTGATTGTGATTACTCTTGGGTAAACAGAGAAAGACTAAATGTGTCAAAGCTCGTCAGCGCAAAATTGTAAATACAACCATTAACGAATTTCTTTAAAAAATTTAGAAGCTTAATATTCGGGCACATAGCATACTTCCTTATTTGTTAACAACTATGAACCTTATTCTACGAACATAATCAGTTAGTTGAATATTACTTTATATTAATATACTTTGTATAATATTAAGTATACTTTGAATAATACTTTATGTTAAAGCTGTAATAGAAACATTTTGGCTCACACAGAAAACTGTAAAATGGCGACTGCTTATACGCTCATCAAAACAGGGTTGGTTGGGGTTGTTTTACCTCTGAGCGGCACTTTTTTGCATACCATGGGCTAAATGGCCAGGTCACATGGACCCCGAAGGCTCAGAGAAGGTTGGGAGAGGGGACCCACTGGAACAGCTGTTGGGAGACAGATGGTAGCCTCCCGTCAAGGCCATCCAGTGTGTTCTTTAACCTGCCAAGGGTATGGCTCTCCCGCACACGGGGCCACGGCTTAACGTCCCATCCGACGGACGGCGGCCTTTCCAAGCCCATCAGTGTCCCCTACTGACCATGGGCAGAGCGGGGAAATTTTGCGGAGATAAATCTCAACGCTGACCCAGCTGGGACTCGAACCTGAGAACTACAGATTACGAGCCTGGCGCGCTACCGACTGAGCCACCCCCGCCCCCATCAAAACAGAGTTTGAAAGCTGTTTGGTTATATAACAGCAATAAACTTCCCTCAATTCCAACTGTCCATTCAGTTCAACTGAAACTATCTTAAATAAGCTTGGAATACCGATTAAATAGCATCGAATATCCAAAATACAACCAAAATACGAGTGGTGACTAAAGGTCCTTGTCCTCCTTTCTGTAGTCGGGCACGATATGTAAGCATCAGATTGGCCATCAATATAATTAATGGAATTAAGGAACTATTTTCAAAAAAAAAATTAGTGAAGCAAAAATAAAAGAATATTTATTGATTTTTCAAATTTCAGAATCGTTGATGGATTTAATGCAGTTTTTGATGGAATTTTAAAAGAGGACTAGGATAATTTCAAAGCCTTCACATTCAATTAGGAAACAGAAAAGCAGAAAACTAAAGATTATGGTAAAAAAATCCAGATATTACACTCCATTTTGTGATGTTCTATGTCTTTAAAAAATATCTTTCTTGATTCCCATTTAGAATTCTTCACTGACAATTTGGGTGTTAGGAGTGAGAAACACTGCGAGCACTTCACTAAGTGAACAGAGGCATGGGATACCTTATATCAGCTGGTGGATAATCCTAATCAGAGGCCATCGCAGGTACCTGAACCTTACTTAGCTAGTTGGGCATCGTCAAGCCTAAACTGGAGTAATGCGTCTCAGGCAGGCCATGTGGCTCTTGAAAAAGTCCACTTGAAAAGGTGGTGCCTGAAGTTCCTACCAGCATCGGTGACTTCAGCCTTTAGCGGAGGAGGAACGGGTCTTTGCCCCATGCCTGCGATTAGGGGGCTGTTTGATATTGTTGGCCCTACCAATCTCAATAAACCTAATTTCTTTAAAAATCCTACTAATCATTATCTCTGCAGGAACGTGAGGACATTACATAGAGATTATTCTCTTGATGTCCTCATGCAGGAATTCCAGCGCTATAACCTAGATATTCTAGGCTTGCAAGAGACCAGATGGACAGGTAAAGGTGAGATACTTAAAAATAACTTTAAATTTCTCTTTACAGGGAGGGAGGATGGAAAGCATCACCAAGGCGTGGGTCTGCTGCTCAGCAGACATGCTAGTGATGCTCTTCTAGGATATGAGTGCATTAATGAAAGGTTTCTTACAGCAAAATTTCAGACAATCATTAAAGACTTGAATGTTATCTGCTGTTATGCCCCCACTGAGGATGCCGATGAGGATGAGAAGGATAGGTTTTACGGACAACTTCAGGATATTTTGAATTCTGTCAAGAAAGGAGATATTACCCTTGTTCTTGGTGACTTCAATGCCAAAGTTGGTACTGACTCTGATCTTTGGGGAGGGGTGATAGGCCCTTTTGGTATTGGTAGCTGCAATGGCAATGGGCAACGTCTCCTACAGGTAAGTAAACTCAATGGTTTCAGAATAACTAACACATATTACAAACACCGCGACATACATAAATACACATGGGTTTCACCTGATGGGCTGCATAGGAATATGATTGATTATATATTAATTAACAGGAAATGGGCTAGTTCTGTTAGAAATACCAGGGCATATAGGGGAGCTGAAATTGGATCTGACCATTACCTAGTTAAAAGTGTCTTGCAACTTAAACTTAAAAAGTGTTGTGCTAGAGTTAAAAAATTTACGTTTAATACTGAAGCTCTGAATGACCCAGTTATAGCTAAAGCTTACCATGATAGGTTACTTAGTCATTATGACGGTCATGGTTTGCTTAATACTGAAGTTGAGGAACAATGGGGCCATTTTAAACAGGCTTTTTTGGAAACTAACAGTACTCTTTTAGGAAAAAAGGAGCAGAGGAGGCAGAATTATTTAAGTGATAAGGCAATTGAGCCTATTTCAGAAAGAAGAAACTGCAGGAATGTCCTTAATCAGTACCCTACTAGTCCTAATAGAAAAGATTACAGAGAGCTTAATAAACGTGTAAAGGATCAGTTAGCTACTGATAAAAATCTTTGGCTTGAAAGCTTGGCTGACAAAGCTGAGGAAGCAGTTACGCAGCACAACAGCAGAGAGCTGTACCAGATAGTTAATGTTTTATGTGGTAGAAAACGGACAGGCATACAGGGATTGAAGGATAAACAAGGTAAGGTTATAGAAGGGGAGGATTCTCTCATGGCTAGGTGGGCTGAGCATTTCAGTGATGTTCTAAACAATGTGGTTAGTTCTACTCCCATTGTTTGTAATGATGATAGATGCATTGGCAGCTTTAATGTTGGCCCTATAACACAATCTGAAGTTAGTTTGGCTATCTCTAAACTGAAACTTCATAAATCCCCAGGGGTAGATGAAATTACTACAGAAATGCTCAGAGCTGGGAATGTTTTGGTTACCACTTGGATGACTGAAATTTTGAATAACTTTTATGATAAAGGCATGGTTCCTAAAGATTTTACCAGAGCTATTATTATCCCTATTTTCAAAAAAGGTGATCGCAGTTCTTGTGATAACTATAGGGGTATCAGCCTACTCTCTGTTCCAGGTAAAGTTCTTTCCATGATTGTGCTTAATAAAATTAAGAATCTGGTTGACAGTCAATTGCGTGATGAGCAATGTGGATTCAGAAGTGGTAAGGGATGTGTAGATCAGATATTTTCACTTAGGCAGATTCTTGAGAAATGTTTAGAGTTTCAGAAACCTTTGGTTGCTAGCTTTGTTGATTTCAAAAAGGCTTTCGACTCTGTTGATCGTCATAATTTGTGGTTGATTGTGAAATCATATGGTATACCAGACAAGTTAGTTAACATAATGAAAGCTCTCTGTAATAACACTGAGTCGTGTGTGAGAGTTGGTAAGGCTTGTAGCAATTGGTTTAGCATTACGTCTGGTGTTCGACAAGGGTGCATTTTGTCTCCTTTTCTCTTTAGTTTGGTTGTTGATTATGTTATGCGAAATTCACTTCGAGGGAAAGATTTTGGCCTTAAATGGGCTGGAGGTACGAAAATTTCTGATTTAGATTATGCTGATGATTTAGCCCTTTTGGCAAATGATGTTGATGAGATGAACTCTTTCATTCGAGCTGTTGATGAGACTGGTAGTACAGTAGGTTTGGTTATAAACAGAGAGAAAACTAAAGTGATGAAAATTGGTCAGGCAGGTTGTGATTCAGTTAATCTGAATGGTTGCAGTCTTGAGCAGGTGTCACAGTTTAATTATCTTGGGAGCTATGTAACTGATACTGGTGATGTGCGGCATGAGATTAACAGAGAATAGGAATTGCTGCCGGGACTTTTAAGAATCTATGGAGATTGTGGAGAAATAGGCGTATACACCTAAAGACTAAAATTAGACTGTATAATAGTTTGGTTCTTTCTAGGGTTAGTTATGGTAGTGAAACTTGGACGCTGTGTAAGCAAGATAACAGGAAACTAGATGCTTTTGATTCTAGATGCTTACGCAGTATCTTGGGCATTAGGTGGTTTAACTTTGTAACTAATGATGAGGTTAGGCAAAGGAGTCTGCAACCTCCTTTAAGCAGCATATTGTGCAGAGAGAGACTCCGCTGGTTTGGTCATGTTGCCCGTATGGATAATTATAGATTGGCGAATAGGGTTATGAACAGTGTTCCTAGAGGCCTCAGAAGGAGGGGGAGACCTAGGAATGCGGTGGGCAGACAATGTCAAACAGGACCTTGTTAGAATTGGTGTGCAGTGGCCGGATGCAGCAGATGTAGCTCAGGACAGATATGCTTGGAGAATTAAACTGCGTGGTCTGGTTGGACCTCCGTAGCCCATGGCTGCTTGAGGGTGATGATGATGATTTCAACCTTTGATAAATTGAGAAACACTGCGAGCACTTCAATCAAGATATTTCAACCTTTGATAAATTGAGAAACACTGCGAGCACTTCAATCAAGATATTTCAACCCTTGATAAATGTTACCTAGAAAGATGGAATCGAAATATGTTAACTGATAATTGTTAGTCGTTACTAAGAGAAATTCCTTCAACATCACATAAGACAAAAAGGGTCACTAATTCATTTCAGTAACTAATTATGTACCTTTATAGAAATTGCATATTTAATACAAGTTATTTAAATCTGTAATGCTATAAAATCTCAAAATCTCATAGAAATACTCCGAAATCAGGTTTCAATTCAGCGTAAGAAATCTTTTAGAATCCCACATTGAAGAATTTGAAATCCACATGGAAGAAACAAAAAAAAGTTAAAAAAAACTTTTTTGATCAGTGAATTATTTATTAATGCTTTACATTAATATCAAAGTCTTCTACCGGTATTTTATTCATTATAAACTATTAATTTTCAGTATTCGTCTTTATCATTCCTAGAGTTGGGTTGGGTTGTTTTAGCTCTGAGTGGCACTTTTTTGCACACCATGGGTTAAATGGCCAGGTCACAAGGACCCCGAAGACTCAAAGAAGGTTGGGGGAGGGGATGCACTGGAACAGCTGTTGGGAGACAGATGGTAGCCTCCCGTCAAGGTCATCCAGCGTGTTCTTTAACGTGCACAGGGTATGGCTCTCCTGCACATGGGGCCACGGCTTAACGTCCCATCCGACGGACGGCGGCCCTTCCAAGCCCATAGGTGTCCCCTACTGTCCGTGGGCAGGGCCAACACCAGCGTTGGCAGGGCGGGGAATTTTGTGGAGATAAATCTCAACGCTGACCCAGCTGGGACTCGAACCTGGGAACTACAGATTATGAGCCTGGCGCGCTACCGACTGAGCCACCCCCGCCCCATCATTCCTAGAACCACCGCTATTGCGTCAACGTAGAGATGTTTTCAGTTGTCTCACTGGGAAAATAAACCTTATTGGGTCCAGAAAGGTCATCATTGTATCGGATGGCGTATTATCTTGTCCAAGGTGTGCGAAAATCTATTGCACGTAAATGCACATTAAAGAACGGGCTGGATGGTGTGGGAAAAAAAGCTGTCATCTACTCTATTAACAAATGTCCACTATTAACAAATGTCCACTGTTTAATGGGGCGGAGGTGGCTCAGTCGGTAACGCGCCAGGCTCGTAACCTGTAGTTTTCAGGTTCCAGTCCCAGTCGGGGCAGCGTTGAGATTTATCTCCGCAAAACTCCTCGCCCTGCCCACGGTCAGTAGGGGACACCGATGGGCTTGGAAAGGCCGTCGTCCGTCGGATGGGACATTAAGCCGTGGCCCCATGTGCGGGGAAAACCATACCCTGTGACCATTAAAGGACACACTGACGGGAGGCTACCATATGTCTCCCAACAGCTGTTCCAGTGGGTCTCCTCCCCCAACCTTCTCTGAGCCTTCGGGGTCCTTGTGACCTGGCCATTTAGCCCATGGTGTGCAAAAAAGTGCCGCTCAGAGGTAAAAGAACCCAACCCACTGTTTAATAGTATTAGACTCTGTTTTGAAATATTTTTTAGTCTACTTGACAGCAAAAAATAAGTGGGTGGGTGGACAAACTAGAAAAAAAAGTAAAAGAAGCATTCACAGGTGATATAGAAGGATTCTGATGTATTAAATAGTTCACGCTTTACAGATGTGAAGTCTTTGTGAACAATAGGGAAAAAAACTGTTTTATATAACATGCTGTTTTTTCCTCTTAAATGAAGTTTGTTTCTATGTGTTAACAAAACTTCATATTCCAATAGTGCACTTCGTTTCAAGAGAATAACACCACCGCAGGTAGTGAATCACGAAAGCCATGTTAATGCGTCAAGTGCTGTCGGGTTTAGTGCCCGTATGAAATGACGTCACGAAGCAGATAACAACGTGCTGGCATGAGCTTTTCAATTAATTGTTGCAGAGACGGCGTAGCTCGACGACACCGTCCACCCTCTGAGCGTTCTTCACATGAGGTGGATGCGAGCGCGAGGAGGAGGGAGGAGGAGAGCTGTTGTGACGTCATCCGTCGTCTTGGCAGCGGGCAGAGAGATGGAGGGATGCCGCGAGACAAAAATACCGAGGGTCCGGAAGATACTGTAAACATTTATACTGCGTTGGCAAGGAGAAGGATGTGCTAGCGGCGGTAGTCAGGAGGATGAAGAGAAACAGGTTGCTGGGATACGACAGAGCTTCTCTTTGCTCTTAGTTCTCTCTGGGGATTGTCACATCTTATGGTCTGTAGAGATACGTCAATAACTGTGGTTTCGAGGTGGAACCCGAACGAAAATCCTTCTCTCCAGTGTAGGATGAGACTTCTTGGGAAGGTGGACTTCACCATCGGTTCATTTTCTTGAGGCTTCGCTTTCCTGTTTGCAGTCGCCGTGATATCTGGTTGCGATGAAAGCATGCTCCGATCGATACAGTTGCAATGGTGTGGAAAAAAACACACGAAGGAACACAAATACGGTTACTTGAAAAGTAATGATTGGAAAGTTGCATTTTTGTGTGTGTTGAGAAAACATGCATGAAAAGGGGAATAAATATTAAAAAATCAAAAGCTCGTTTTGAATTTCTGTTGCTCTGAGGCAGAGGTTATCTAGCGATGAGCATTCTGTATCTGATTGTATATAAGCAAAAATCATTCCGAATTATTCGCCTCAAAGATTTGAAATTGGTTTAAGACGGAAGATCAAGCTAGCAGATGTATAAGATAGAAATCTTACTGTCTAGAACAGTGATTCCCAACAGAGGGGGGAAGGACTTGTAAAAATTTCATGATGGAGTGTTTTCTCGAGTTTTTCCGGTTGGGTTGTTTTACCTCTGAGCGGCACTTTTTTGCACACCATGGGCTAAATGTCCAGGTCACATGGACCCCGAAGGCTCAGAGAAGGTTGTGGGAGGGGACCCACTGGAACAATTGTTAGGAGACAGACGGTAGCCTCCCGTCAAGGCCATCCAGCGTGTTCTTTAACGTGCACAGGGTATGGCTCTCCCGTACACGGGGCCACGGCTTAACGTCCCATCCGACGGACGGCGACCTTTCCAAGCCCATCGGTGTCCCCTACTGACCGTGGGCAGGGCGGGGAATTTTGCAGATAAATCTCAACGCTGACCCAGCTGGGACTCGAACCTGGGAACTACAGATTACGAGCCTGGCGCGCTACCAACTGAGCCACCCCCGCCCCCGAGTTTTTCGGTAGAAATATATTAAATGAAATATCGAATAGCTGTTATATTAACATAGTTTATGCATGTTTTGTTTCGACAGAAAAACCTTGCAATTCATGGATACAAATATCAAAATAATCATAAATTTGTTTACAAAGTAATTATTATTTCAATACTTTTTACCCATAAAAAATACAGGGTGTCCGAACAATAATGGTGGATTTTGAAGAACCAATATGAAGGAAAATAATATGCGTATTCAATAAAGTATCTTATTAATTGAAAGCGTACTTTTGAAAATAATTAGTGGATTTGAAAGTGACCCTGAATATGTTCAATGATATTCCAATTCTTCTCACACACTCTGTAGCATCTCTTGTTGTTTACTTAATTGTTTAAGCATTATACTTAAGTATTGAGGAATACTGGATAACTAGGACGTTAATACAACTCATTCAATATTCTGGCTTTTAAATGATTTAGGTCTCAAATGTTTTTATATATAAACATAAATCTTTACAAAGCCCCACAAGAGAAAAAAACAAAAGGTGTCAAATCAGGGTTGGGTTGTTTTACCTCTGAGCGGCACTTTTGTGCACACAATGGGCTAAATGGCCAAGTCACATGGACCCCGAAGGCTCAGAGAAGGTTGGGGGAGGAAACCCACTGGAACAGCTGTTGGGAGACAGATGGTAGCCTCCCGTCAAAGCCATCCAGTGTGTTCTTTAACGTGCACAGGGTATGGCTCTCACACACGGAGCCACGGCTTAATGTCCCATTCGACGGACGGCGGCCTTTCCAAGCCCATCGGTGTCCCCTCCTGACCGTGGGCAGGGCGGGGAATTTTGCGGAGATAAATCTCAACGCCTACCGACCGAGCGCCTACCGACTGAGCCACCTCCGCCCCTAGTTAGGCGACAGACCATCAAGCGTGTTCCTTAATGTGCACAGATTATTGACTAATGCACACGTCCGGAATTTAACATCCCTGTCCTCGGTGAACTTCTACAACTCTTTAGTTTGGATAAATGTCTTACCTCTGTGTGGCAGTTTTTTTTTTCACATAATGTTCTAAATAGCCAAGTCATAAGGACCCCTATGTCTCAGAGAAAGTTGGGGAAAGGGGGTCCATTGAACAGCTATTAAGAGAAAGAAGGTGTCCCCTAATGTGTACAGGGTATGGATCCCCAGAACACAGCGCCGCAGCTTAAGGACAGAGAAATTTTCATGTCCATCGGTGTTTTCTTTCTCACCGAGGGCAGGTGAAGTGTTAGCGCAGACAAATTCCAATTCCGGCACAATTAGGACTCGAACCGGAACTGCTGACAAGAGCCTGGCCCGCTATCGACTGAGCTAATCAATCTCAGCCCCTACAATAACACGGGGATTCTCCAATTATGGTGGTGGTGGTGGGGGGGGGGGTTCATTCGGTAGCCCGCCAGGTTCATAATCTGCAGTTCACAGGTTCGAGTCCCAGCTGGGCCAGCGGTGATATTTATCTCGTCAAAACTCCCCGCCCTGCCCACGGTCAGTAAGGAACACCAATGGCTTGGAAAAGCCGCCGTCCGGCGGATGGGACGTTAAGCCGTGGCCCCGTGTGCGGGAGAGACATACCCTGTGCACGTTAAAGAACACGCTGGATGGCCTTGACTGGAGGCTGCCATCTGTCTCCCAAAAGCTATCTAGTGGGTCTCCCTTCAACCTTTTCTGTGCCTTCAGGGTCCTTGTGACCTTGCCATTTAGTTCACAATGTGCAAAAAAGTGCCGCTCAGAGGTAAAACAACCCAACCCCAATTATGGTAGCAAGCCCATGCAAGTCTAATTTCTTTTTCATTAACTACAAGACACAAGCCTTTTTTATTCCCGGACTGTAAATGGTGGTTTATTCACCATTTAAGTAATCTTAAGTGTAGATAAAAAAAAAATTTTTAGTTTTAACAAACCTTGAGAAAACAAATTAACGCTTCTCCTATTCATGTGTTAAAAAAAAGTCTTAAAATCTTTCACGCCATCTGTCGCAAAAAAGGGAAAGAAAGCAGAAAAAAAACAAGACTATTTGTGGTGGTTGTGGTTCTTATCAAGAGAGCTCAGCGCCACAAAGCACAAATGACAACTCTCAGATATCTCATTTCAGTCTATTACTTACTGCGGGGACAGATAACTAAGTTCTTGAGTCAGAGCAGCTGATAACGCTGTGTGAGGTGAGAAAGAGAGCGAACCGAGGTCGTGAACTTGTACGACTCGTTAGTTTAGATAAATGTTAAGACATCTTCCACAGTTCCCCTCCGCTCTTGCTGGCGGTGTTTGCAACACATGTTTCGTAGTTCGGGTTTCACATTCGGAGAGGGGGAAAAAAAGGCCCACGTAACTGATCCTGCAACGTACAATTAAGTTCCCCAGTTGGTGGAATTTATCTTCCTGTGAAGTGAAAGAGGCCATGTTCTGAGTTAATAAATCTGTGAAGTAGACCATGGGGCAGGGTTAGATTCTTCTATCCTTGAGCAGTGTTCGTTTTTGTAGTATAATGGTCTAAATCCGTAGTTGGGTTGGGTTGTTTTACCTCTGAGCGGCACTTTTTTCCACACCATGGGCTAAATGGCCAGGTCACATGGACCCCGAAGGCTCAGAGAAGGTTGGGGGAGGAGACCCACTGGAACAGCTGTTGAGAGACAGATGGTAGCCTCCCGTCAAGGCCATCCAGCGTATTCTTTAACGTGCACAGGGTATGGCTCTCCCGCACACGGACCACGGCTTAACGTCCCATCCGACGGACGGCGGCCTTTCCAAGCCCATCGGTGTCCCCTACTGACCGTGGGCAGGGCGGGGAATTTTTGCGGAGATAAATCTCAACGCTGACCCAGCTGGGACTCGAACCTGGGAACTACAGAATACGAGCCTGGCGCGCTACCGACTGAGCCACCCCCGCCCATTAATTTAAACAGCAACCGCGATTTGGGGCGGCTATAAGAGAATTACAGGATGAACTATAATTGCTTGGTGAAATGGCTGAATCTTAATATATATAAATAACGACAAAACTAAATGGATGACCTTCCACCTACCAAGTACTTTGAACACATCCAACTATGCAATTAAGATTCACAATATTAATTGTATATATAAATCTGAAACATATGAAAATGTTTGCGATTTTCATAGCGTTGAATTATTAGATAATTTTAATTACCTGGGTTTATATTTGGATTCAATCTTTCGATGGAATACTCGTGTTATGAAACTATGTAAAAGTTTAAGATATCGCGCCACTAAAATTTACGAATTGCAATTCTTAGTCGATACCGATGTTTGTCTTATGGTCTACAAGACAATTTGTGAATCTTGAATTAAATATGAAATTACAATATATGGGTCCATCGGCATCACTAAACTCAAAACAATTAAAAAATTGCCAATATTTATTGAAAAAAATATATTTTCTTACAAGTTTATAGATACTCTTTCAAATGTAAGTGAAAGATTTACATTCTTAAATATCCTTTCGGTCCAAAATCTCCAAAATCTTTTTAGGGGGCAGGGTGGCTCAATCGATAGAGCGCCAGGCTCGTAATCTGCAGTTCCCAGGTTCGAGTCCCAGCTGGTTCAGTGTTGAGATTTATCTCCGCAAGACTCCCCGCCCTGCCCACGGTCAGTAGGGGACACCGATGGTCTTGAGAGGCCGCCGTCCGTCGGATCGGACGTTAAGCCGTGGGCCCGTTTGCGGGAGAGCCATATCCTGTGTACGTTAAAGAACACGCTGGATAGCCTTGACGGGAGGCTACCATCTGTCTCAGAAAAAACAGCCGTTCCAGTGATTCCCCTCCCCCAACCTTCTCTGAGCCTTTGGGGTCCTTGTGACCTGGCCATTTAGCCCATGGTGTACAAAAAAGTATTCCGAATGCTCAGAGAAGGTTGGGGGAGGGGACCCACTGGAACAGCTGTTGGGAGACAGATGGTAGCCTCCCGTCAAGGCCATCCAGCGTGTTCTTTAACGTGCACAGGGTATGGCTCTCCCGCACACGGGACCACGGCTTAACGTCCCATCCGACGGAGGGCGGCCTTTCCAAGCCCATCGGTGTCCCCTACTGACCGTGGGCAGTGTGGAGAGTTTTGCGGAGATGTCTCAACACTGACGCAGCTGGGACTCGAACCTGGAAACTACAGATTACGAGCCTGGCCACAAGAACAGTGAATGTAATGCCTCACCCACTAGAAAAAGTGGGGCGGTGGTAGCTCATTCGGTAGCGCGCCAGGCTCGTAATCTGTAGTTCCCAGGTTCGAGTCCCAGCTGGGTCAGCGTTGAGATTTATCTCCACAAAACTCCCCGCCCTGCCCACGGTCAGTAGGGGACACCGATGGGCTTGGAAAGGCCGCGTCCGTCGGATGGGACGTTAAGCCGTGGCCCCGTGTGCGGGAGAGCCATACCCTGTGTACGTTAAAGAACACGCTGGATGGTCTTGACGGGAGGTTACCCTCTGTCTCCCAACAGCTGTTCCAGTGGGTCTCCTCCCCCAACCTTCTCTGAGCCTTCGAAGTCTTTGTGACCTGGCCAATTAGCCCATGGTGTGCAAAAAAATGCCGCTCAGAGGTAAAACAACCCAACCCTAACTAGCTTTATAATTGATGTACCATGAGATATGTTAAATACTACTGAAAGAAAAATTATAAGCATTTTTATATTTTTTGTTAAAAATTAATACTTGGTATATATTGATTTCTTATTAACAATTTTTAATATTATTTTTGTCTCTTTATTCTTTTTCATTTTATTTAACTACACACCTAAATAATGCAGCCAGCATGGTTTCATAGATATCTTTATGTACGTAACATATTGCTGTTCACATTATTCAGCATTCAAAAAATTTTCACCTCTTCGCTCGATTGGTTTATTAACTCATCAGATTTTTGGAAAGGCTAAATTATAATAGTATGCCGTGAAATATTTGCCGAAGAGTTGCATTTTTAACTAATTTTTTCTGTTAAATTCTGAACTCTACTTTCTGGGATGACAAAAGATTAACTTTTGATGATGTAAAATATTTTCATTGATATAAATAATTTAATAATACACATATATAAATATAAATAATAATTTAATAAGATATGTAAATAAAATTAAATAAACTTTGATTTAAAAAACGCATATGCAGCAAGTTACGAACTTGGATCACATTTAAACATTGTTAAAATCGAACACTGTAAAGTAAGCAGAAATAGTGCTTCCGTGCATTTCATATTTTCGATGATACATATCAAAATATAAAATAAAATTTATATATAAATAAGAATAACAGTGAAGCAAGCCAACGACTGGGGAGGGATCCAGAAGGAGGATGCCCCCCCCCCTGGCGGGGTTTTCGGTCTAGGTCGCAGGAGCAGAGCCCTAAGTTTCCCCATAAAATAAAGTGAACTTTACGGAGCATAGAACTTGCTATTTGTTGTTTAGCCGTAAGTTAAATAAAGTGAACTGTATGGGTTGGGTTGTTTTACCTCTGAGCGGCACTTTTTTGCACACCATGGGCTAAATGGCCAGGTCACATGGACCCGAAGGCTCAGAGAAGGTTGGGGGAGGGGACCCACTGGAACAGCTGTTAGGAAACAGATGATAGCCTCCCGTCAAGGCCATCCAGCGTGTTCTTTAACGTGCACAGGGTATAGCTCCCTCGCACACAGGGGTACGGCTTAACGTCCCATCCGACGGACGGCGGCCTTTCCAAGCCCATCGGTGTCGTCTACTGACTGTGGGCAGGGCGGGGAATTTTGCGGAGATAAATCTCAACGCTGACCCAGCTGGGACTCGAACCTGGGAAC
Organism: Ryuthela nishihirai; assembly: GCA_038380435.1. Classification (NCBI taxonomy): domain Eukaryota; kingdom Metazoa; phylum Arthropoda; class Arachnida; order Araneae; family Heptathelidae; genus Ryuthela; species Ryuthela nishihirai. Next base: position 87,331,578 of record JAWZYU010000005.1, on the reverse strand, counting down.
TACAGATTACGAGCCTGGCACGATAGAGCCACCCCCGCCCCAAAGTGAACTGTATGTGAATAAAATTTTCTTATGTAAAGGAAACACGATAGGCTCTATTTCTATTGAGCTCTGTCTCATGCTAACCAACATCAGCTCTAATTTTTTTCAGTTCATTCGCTAAATTATAATGGCAGATATTTTTGTAATACTGAACTTTATAAACTGTATTTTTTCAAATCAATGAGTACAAACTTCAGTTAAATTTTCGGAAAATACACCTTGGTTCCAATATCCCATCATTCAAACTATTAATTTTCATTCCTGCTGTATATAATATTTCAGCCAGAGGGAAGGGACGACCGTCGCCAGTGAGGCAATCCGCAGACTTCCTTTTGCATCCTCCTACAGAACATGACTGCCATCTCGCAGCAACGAAACCATAGCAACCACACGGAACAGTCGTTCGATTTAAGCAGCAGCGGAACTCACTTGCATCCTGCTTGCCGTTGGGCTCCTACGGAATTGGAGGCGTAAGCAGCAAAGCAGACAGACTTAAATGGTTTATTGCTTGCCAAATTGTAGGAGGAAGAAACGAGATCCTTAGTAAGTTTAAAAATTCGCACAATCTTGACCTGACTTTGCAGTGTCGCTATGGTACGGAGAAATCACAGTTTTTCACGGATTCTTTCTACGTGAGGTTCGTTTACTTTTAAGTGGCCCTTTTTATGCACACAATGGGATAAATGGCCATGTGCACAACTGTTAGAAGACAGATGGTTGTCCACCCAGCGTGTTCTATAATGTGCACGGTTGGGTTGGGTTGTTTTACCTCTGAGCGGCACTTTTTTGCACACCATGGGCTAAATGGCCAGGTCACATGGACCCCGAAGGCTCAGAAGGTTGGGGGAGGAGACCCACTGGAACAGCTGTTGGGAGACAGATGGTAGCCTCCCGTCAAGGCCATCCAGCGTGTTCTTTAACGTGCACAGGGTATGGCTCTCCCGCACACGGGGCCACGGCTTAACGTCCCATCCGACGGACGGCGGCCTTTCCAAGCCCATCGGTGTCCCCTACTGACCGTGGTCAGGGCGGGGAATTTTGCGGAGATAAATCTCAACGCTGACCCAGCTGGGACTCGAACCTGGGAACTACAGATTACGAGCCTGGCGCGCTGCCGACTGAGCCACCCCCGCCCCCAATGTGCACGGTGTACAGCTTTAAGTTCCATCTGACGGCACCTTTTCCAAACCCATCGGTGTCCCTTTTCTGACCGAGGTCAAGGTGGAGGTTTAGTGGAGATAAATCTCAAAGCTGCCACAGATGGGACTCGAATCTGGGAACTGTAAATTACGAGCTTGGGGCCCTACCGACTGAGTCAACCCCTTTCCCCCCATGGACAGGATAGCCCCACACTGTGCACATTAAAGGACACGCTAGATGGCCTTGAAGGGAACATTTTGGAAATGATGAAAGTGTGAATAAGCTCTGAAGAAACGGTTGTATGAAAGATCTATCATGCGAATAATATGCTCTTATTCACAACTAGAATAAGTGCGCTGAAGGAGATGATGATTATGTGGGAAAATAGAGAAAGACTGTAAATGTGTCAAAGTTCATCAGTTCAAAATTGTAAATAAATACAATTAACGAATTTCATTAAAATGTAACACTTGGGGAGCATTATTTGTTGCTATTGTTTAATCTATGGGCGGCATTTTTCTCATACAATGAGCTAAATGACCAGGTCACAAGGACCCCAAAGGCTGAGTTGAGGGAACGAGACTTATTTAACAGCTGTTAGAAAACAGATGATAATCTCGGTCAAAGTCATCAAGCGTGTTCTTTAACGTGAACAGTTTATGACTCTCTCTTGCACACGAGCCATGGCTTTAGGTCCCATCCAATGGACGGCAGCCTTTCCAAGCCCATCGGTGTCCCCTTCTGACCAATGGCAGGGTGGGACTTTTACAGAGAGAGAGGTAAATCTCAACAATAGAACAGGTTGGGTTGTTTTACCTCTGAGCGGCACTTTTTTGCCCACCATGGGCTAAATGGCCAGGTCACATGGACCCCAAAGGCACAGAGATGGTTGGGGGAGGGGACCCACTGGAACGGCTGTTGGGAGACAGATGGTAGCCTCCTGTCAAGGCCATCCAGCGTGTTCTCTAAAGTGCACAGGGTATAGCTCTGCCGCACACGAGGCCACGGCTTAACGTCCCATCCGAAGGACGGCGGCCTTTCCAAGCCCATCGGTGTCCCCTACAGACAGTGGGCAAGGCGGGAAATTTTTGTAGAGATAAATCTCAACGCTGACCCAGCTGGGGCTCGAACATGGGAACTACATTTTACGAGCCTGGCGCGCTACCGACTGAGCCACTCCGCCTCTACTAGAACAGGTGGGACTCGAACCTGGACACTGCAGATTACGAGCTTAGTTCGCTATAGAATGAGCCAAATCCCGCATATTATTATTATTAAAAGTTAATAATTAACTAATAATCATTATTACTTATTTATATCATTTCCTGTTTCGCTTTAACAAATTCAAATTGAAACGACAAGCAAAGTATTATTTTTTATTAAGGAAGAGTGGACATGCTTTTCAAACTAATCAAAAAAAAAATCTCGACTTCTCGCTCAATTTTGTCTTTCATTTAAATGTGGCCGAAAGAAAATGATATTCAACATTGTTCCATTGCAATAAAGTACTACAAAATAATATAATCCTAAGCTCGAAAAGAGTTCACCGAAAAAGTCGTCATCTCCTCTAACTCTGGATTTTATCTTCCGGAATTTCTGAAAAATTAGGAGGTTGGAAGTCATTTTTTTTTTCAACTTCCCTTTGAAACACTGTTAGAAACTAAAGTGATGCCGAAGTGCCTTTGGCAGACAAGTTCGTTAACTTCCTTCCTCCATCAACCCTGCAGCCAGAATCTCGTTATCAATCCTGAAGCTTCTAACATCTCCTCCAGAACATTTCCCCATATTAAAGTGTCTAGCGACACGCAGCATTCCCTAAGTGCCCGAGGAAAAGGTCTGGAGTAACGAACGTTATACAATCGCCAATTCCTGGTCCTTTGAAGGAAAATAACATCTGCGCATTTAAACTCTGACTCTCTCCTCTAAAGTCGGATGTACCCGTGTTTATTGTAAATAGAGAGTTAGCCGAGTCGTGTGCCCAATATCATAATACACTGGCAGTCATGCCTTTATGCTGTCCATGCCCTTTCAGAGAGAGATTCTGAAAATTGGGTAAGTAAGAAAAGATAATGACATCCACTTGGATGAAACTAACAAACAAATAACGTTACTTAGATTTCAGAATGCTTCAGGTTGGCATTTCGTAATACAAAGAGCTTTTCGGAGTTTAATATAAATACGTACTTCTAGATATCTCAACGTTAGAGGGGGTGGGGTGGAGGGGGCTCAGTCGCTAGTGCGCCAGGCTCGTAATCTGTAGTTCCCATGTTCGAGTCCCAGCTGAGTCAGCGTTCAGATTTATCTCCGCAAAATTCCCCGCCCTGCCCACAGTCAGTAGGGGACACCGATTGGCTTTGAAAGGCCGCCGTCCGTCGGATGGGACGTTAAGCCGTGGCCCCTTGTGCGGGAGAGCCATACCCTGTGCACGTTAAAGAACACGCTGGATGGCCTTGACGGGAGGCTACCATCTGCCTCCCAACAGCTGTTCCAGTGGGTCCCCTCCCCCAACCTTCTCTGAGCCTTCCGGGGTCCATGTGACCTGGCCATTTAGCCCATGGTGTGCAAAAAAGTGCCGCTCAGAGGTAAAACAACCCAACCCATAAAGGTATTGTCCCAGCTGCTCTCAGCCTTAAGAAGCAATGACAAGCATGTCATGAAGATGGTAAGTACATTCTGAGTAATGATTAAATTGAAAAATTTTGAAGAGATTGTTTTCGACATATTTCGACGTATCGTTCATTCGACGTATCATAATAAACGTTAAATATTCCAGTTTCCATAGGGGGCCGAGGGAACTCAGTCGGTAGCACGCAGGCTCGTAGTCTGCAGTTTCCATGTTCGAGCCCCAGCTGGGTCAGCGTTGAAATTTATCTTCGCAAAATTCCCCGCCCTGCCCACGGTCAGTAGGGGACACCGATGGGCTTGGAAAGGCCGCCGTCCGTCGGGTGGGACGTTAAGCCGTGGCCCCGTGTGCGGGAGAGCCATACCCTGTGCACGTTAAAGAACACGCTGGATGGCCTTGACGGGAGGCTACCATCTGTCTCCCAACAGCTGTTCCAGTGGGTTCCCTCCCCCAACCATCTCTGAGCCTTCGGGGTCCGTGTGACCTGGCCATTTGAGATAAATCTCAAAGCTGGCACATATAGGACTCCTGGGAAGGATGACGAGCCAGCAACGCTAGACAGAGACAACTCAACCCCTTAAGGGTATCGATCAAAGGAAATAATTCACATAGGTAAGAAATGCAATACTTACTAAAAGTAAGGCAATTTCAACTTACCAATCAATATAGAGGATGCAAAGACATAAATAAGCAACGTTAAATGAAACGTTAAATAACATTTGCAAAATATCTTAAGTTACATGACGGAAGGCGGGTCAGCAGTGAGGACACGTAGCAATGTGATTTAATTGTTAATACTTGTTAATATTTTTATTTATTAATTAAAGTAATGTGATTTAAGAGTTAATAATTGTTAAAAGTAGGGACACTTAAAAAATGGGTCAAAAATGAGGATACTTAAGTGTCCACCTCACTTTTAATTCCCCTTAAGAGAAGGTTCAAAAGTGACGACACTTGAGCGGCCTAAAAGCGAGGACACCTAACAAGGCGGGACAAAAGCGAGGACACCTAACAAGGCGGGACAAATGCGAGGACACCTAACAAGGCGGGACAAAAGCGATGGCACCTAACAAGGCGGGACAAAAACGAGGACACCTAACAAGGCGGAACAAAAGCGAGGGCACCTAACAAGGCGGGATAAAAGCGAGGACACCTAACAAGGCGGGACAAAAGCGAGGACACCTAACAAGGCGGGACAAAAGCGAGGACACCTAACAAGGCGGGACAAAAGCGAGTATTCTTAAAGCGTGACTATTGTAAAAATATGGAACATCCCCCAAAATTCGACACAGTTGATACCCCTAGAATATAAAATAAGTCAAAAACAGATAAAGCAAACCAAAATTATTTTAAAGATACAAAGTAAACACAGCTAGATTCAATCAAAATCGGAATGATGACGAAATGATTAAATCTGTCCATGAAGAGAAAAAGTCTCAACCCGAAGACAAGCATTTTTTGCATAGGAAACTGCACCGAAGAAGCGATCTCATTTTTTTTCAAGCAACATGGAGAACAGGTTCTCTGATTCCCGGAGCACTGCCTATCTCTGGCAAAAAAATGACAGGCACATCAGTTGGCCTTCCCCGGAGCATTGGCACGTATCGGCAGACTGCCGGGAAAGCTACGGAGCAGAATTCGATCTTAACAGAACTAGATGTCGTCGTACGGTGCTTCCATTGGAACAAGTTATATTATCTCTACTGTCGCCTCGACTCTGACCTTGTCCGTGAGAATAAAGGTCTTAGAGGAGCGCGCCTTGGTCGTAGCAACTCTATCTCCTCCTGTTCTCTGAGCAAGGTGTCGTGTTTCTATTAGACTGCACTTGTTCCTTATACGCTTCATGCATGCCTCCGGAAAATATACTTTTTCCCTCGTCTCCCTTATAAATCTTCTTTCCTTATAGCAGCCGTCGTGTGGAGAAAATATTACGAAGAACTTTTATTACGATATGCCAGACACCTTTAGATATCGGCTTTAAAAGAAATGGATTTAATGTTTCGCAGTGTCCAGTTTCTTGACGTCAATAGCATTTTTTTTAGTTTTAGTTCACGTGTATTCTCGGATATATCAGAGCAGGTAAATTAAGGAAACGCTTTTTTAAAAAACGTCTTAAGGTTTAATCTGCGAAGAAAGTTTCATTTTTAAATTACTTTCGAAAGTTAATTTAGCGGTAGTTTTTTTTTCTTTAAAACTTGGAAACGCAGATCCCTTGGTGTAAGCATCATCTGTAGTCGCCTAATTTAGTAGCTTTCTAATCATCGCTATTAGTATTAACCTGGCAGAATGATGATTACTGGGCGGGGGTGGCTCAGTCGATAGAGCGCCAGGCTCGTAATCTGTAGTTCACAGGTTCGAGTCCCAGCTGGGTCAACGTTGAGATTTATCTCCGAAAATTTCTCCGCCCTGACCACGGTCAGTAGGGGACACCGATGAGCTTGGAAAGACCGCCGTCCGTCGGATGGGACGTTAAGCCATGGGCTCGTATATGAGAGAGCCATGTCTGGACCATCTGTCCCCCAACAGCTGTTCCAGTGAGTCTCCTCCCCAAAACTTCTCTGAGCCTTCGGGGTCCATGTGACCTGACCATTTAGCCCATGGTGTGCAAAAAAGTCAACAACCCAATTGATGATTACTAATCAGTGCTCACTTTGTGGGTGAGTTGTTAAAAAAGCGGCACTTTTTTGCACACCATGGGCTAAATGGCCAGGTCACATGGACCCCGAAGGTTCAGAGAAGTTTGCGGGAGGGGACCCACTGGAACAGCTGTTGGGAGACAGATCCGGAGGCCTCCCGTCAAGGCCATCCAGCGTGTTCTTTAACGTGCACAGGGTATGGCTCTCCCGCACACGGGGCCACGGCTTAACGTCCCATCCGACGGACGGCGGCCTTTCCAAGCCCATCCGTGTCCCCTACTGACCGTGGGCAGGGCGGGGAATTTTGCGGAGATAAATCTCAACGCTGACCCAGTTGGGACTCGAACCTGAGAACTACAGATTACGAGCCTGGCGCGCTACCGACTGAGCCACCCCCGCCCCCACTTTGTGGTGTTCAGACAACAAATTCAAAGACGTTATTTTATGCTGATGATACAAACATAATTGAATTCCACGAAAATTCTATAAGCAGTATTAATCGCTCTTTAAATAATATTCCCAAATCTTACATACATAACAATTAATTAATAAATCTAAACTAATCCAAATGAATTAATTAATATCATCGCAGTATATACATCTCCCAGTAAAAATATTAACTGGTTCCTAAAAGAAATTTCTGACTATTTATTAAAAAGGGCTGGAATTAAAAATTTAATTATTGTTGGTGATATTAATATTGATGTGGCAAATACTAATAAATATGGTTGTGATATGTATTTAAATACTTTGATTGAATTTGGTTTAGAACAAATCGTTAAGGGTTTTACTAGAGAGGACGAAACATTAACTAAATTTACAAGGACGTTAATTGATCATGTTTTGGTTAAAACAAGTAGTTTTGATGTTAAAAGTAAAACATATAGAAATAAATTTGCAGATCATTATGGTATCTTAATTAAGATTTTCAAAAAGAATATTAGCTCTAATGATGTTACATTTTTGAAAGAGGATTCAAACCTAGGTTTTAAAATTTTTTATAATGATACTCTTATTATTCAAAAATTGCAAATGACACAATGGAATGATATAGTTGATGAAGACATGAGTACAGAATTAGTATATCAGAAAATATTAAGTAAAATTGATGAAATTCGGGAAAATTCTTGTTGTAGTAAACAAATTAATAATTGTAAAACTAAGAGAATAAGGAAAGAATGGATTACAGATGACATTATTTTAGCAATTAAAAATAGCGATAAATTATGGAAAAGATATAAAGATAATGTAAATAATAAACAAAATTATGACTTATATAAAATGGAAAGAAATAGGGTAAACATCATTATAAGGAATCAAAAACGCATATTTTATTCAAATAAATTAGCAATTAATAAAGGAAATAATACTAGAATGTGGGAATTAATTAATGATATTATTGATGATAAAAAAGGATGTCAATCAACGAAAACATTGAAAGACACCTGATTAGAGATAACAAAACTGTTTAGAATTTCTTTTGGAGTGTTAAGTTTTTCGTAACAATTATTAGTGAGATGTAAACAGAATTTGCGACGATGAATACTAGGTCAGATAAGGTTTACGAATTATGTTAAATAAATAAGAATTCTATCCATTTTCCACTAGCTAGTAACTTCGATGTTGCCAATATTATAGATCACTTAAAATATAACACATCTCCTGGATTTGACAATATTAAACCAAAATACATAAAGGAAAGTAAATGCAATTTTGTTCATGTAATAACAATTCTTATAAATAAAATTTTTGAAAATTCGCAAATCCCAATAGCTATGAAAATTGGAATTATTCGTCCGCTGTATAAAAGTGGATCAAAAAAGAATTTTAATAATTATAGACCAATCACTCTATTAACAATTTTTGATAAGATAATGGAAAAATACGTTGGAGATCGCTTGCAAAATTTTTTGAGTAAATTAATTTTCTGTCAAGTCAGCAATTTGGGTTCCGTAAAGGTATGGGAACACAAACTCTTTTGGAAGATCTTATTAATAATATAAATATTAATTTAAATATAGGAAAGAAATGCGTTGCAGTATTTATGGACCTAAATAAAGCATTTGATTCAGTTGACATTGATATCTTGCTACAGAAATTATATTTACTTGGTATAAGAGGAAATATTTTTCAATAGTTTAAAAGTTACTTATTATATAGAGAAATAGTTATGAAAATAAATGATAATTTTAGCGATAAATTTCAGATCAATTTTGGAGTTCCACAAGGATCTATTCTCGGCCCTATGCTATTTCAAATATACATAAATGATTTGGCTAATATTAATTTCGATAGTAAATTATTTATGTATGCTGATGGTACAGTGCTAATCAACTTCCACTCTGATTTAGAATACGCTATTTGCAATCGACAAAGTGATTTCAATAAAGCAGTTAAATGGTTTGCTCTTAACAAACTGAGTGTAAACGAGAAAAAAACTAAATTTATGTGTATTGGTTCTCAACAACCTACACTTAATAGAAGAATTTCTAAGCATCGAATAAGTTGTACTAGGCTGGATGGTTTATCACCTGGTACATGCAATTGTCCCAAAATAGAAAAAGTAAATGAAATAATTTACCTAGGCTTGAAAATGAATTCGAAAATGAAATGGAATAAACATATTGATTGGATGTGTTCATGACTACGATTTGTAGCATTTAAAATTAGGGAACTTAACATGTTTGTTGATACACAGATAACTATTTTAGTATATAAAGCACTTTTTGAATCTATAATTAGGTATGGGATAACAGTTTATGGGACAGCCTATAAGACAGAATTAAATAAAATTAAAAGAATACAAATTAGTCTGCTAAAAGGATTGTGTAATACAGAAGTTAAAAATTCCCTTACAACGAAAGATGATATATTCAGTTTGTTCAAAATTTTACCTATTGAAAGTTTATATGTGTTTGTTTCTGTTATCAATAACTTCTTTGATGATACCTATAAACAAAATATTTGCCACAATAAGTTTACTAGAAAAAAGGCTATGGGTTTTTTGAAACAACCAAAATTTTATAATAATTACGGACGAAATTCCAAAGAATATCAAATTCCCTACCTATTTAACTTGCTTCCTAGAGAAATAGTTAACTGAAAAAAATTTGTGATGTTAAAGATAAATTATTTCAGTGGTTGATGAAAAAATGATGTTTTTATTTGTAAACTTTCATCATTTTGTCGGTTTTCTTTCTCATTTATTACTTTTTTTTTCTCCTTCATTTTTTGTACTACTGAGGTAATCTAGATCATATCTGTAAAAAACAATTTGCATTCCCGCTGATAAGCTTCGGCTTAGTGGGATTTTTTTATGTAATATAAAAAAAAATAAATACCCCTTCAAGCAGCTGCTTGCCACAGAGGTCTGACAGGAGCCTATCAGTTTATATGCCACAGTAGAAGGTCTGAGAGGATGGCAGGCCCTCAGCAGAAAAACGACACAAACAGCCATGCCTTACCCGGGGCTCGAACCCAGGTCCCGTAGATCAGTAGTCAAGCGCGCTAACCACTCGGCCACGGGCAAATATATAATTATAGATAATACTTATCGAAAATAAATTTGAATTTGAAAAATAATTTACAAATACGTACAAATAAAACCAAAAATATCAGTGAGGAATGTTTTGATGTGAAGATTAATGAAGCTAAAGAGATGTGTTGAATATAAATTCTTAGGAGTCTGGGTGCATGAAAATTTTAACTAGTCATCATGTAATGTAATGCAGCTGAGAACCACTCTGTTAGGGGCTGCAATTGGCTCAGTCGGTAGCGCTCCAAGCTCGTCATTTCCAGTTCCAAGGTTCCAGTTCCAGTGTTTTCCGATGGGATAGGCAGCCGTCCGTTGGTTGCGACGTTAAACCCCCGTCCCCAACCGTGTGCAGAGATTCATACCCTGTGCACGTTAAAAAGCACGCTGAATGGACTTCACAGATTTGTTGTCGTTTGGGGTTTTATGTCGAAAGGATAGCCACCGGTTTTTTAACAGCGTTCATTTGGTACAGTCGCTCAAAAAAAGCATCCGAACACTATGGTTGATTACAGAATTCAGAAAAAATATCTGGCAACGATTTTTCTTTCAGAATCAGTGATCTGGCAACCTTCATGTCACGTGACACGAAGATCGCCAGGTCACTAATTTCTAAAAAAATCGTTGCCAGATATTTTTTCTGAATTCTGTAATCAACCATAATGTTCGGATGCTTTTTGAGCGACTGTACCCTTCCCCAACCTTCTCTTAGCAATTTGGGTCGTTAAAATCTGGTCATTCAGCCCATTTCGTGTAAAAAAAGAAGGTCCCTCAGAGATAAAACGTCCCAACCCATTGTTGTACTAAACATAACTTTGAAATATTACTGGTATCGTATTGACAACATCTGTTCAATGGGTATGGCTACTGTGAGGTTAGAAATCACTCCTGCATATGCATATTTATTATGTATAACATGTTTAAATATAAATATTTCACAGTAGAGTACTCAAATGTTTATAAAACACTGAATGTTTGCTTGCATAGCATGCCATATTAGTTCCGTGTTATCGTCTATAGTCATAACCTTTGTTTTAGTTTGGATTCTCAAGAATTTTTCGTCATCGCAACGGATATGTGAGGCATCGGACGAGGAAAAACGAGATTTAAGTACATCAGCAATAATAATAATTTCTTTATTTCCTTTGCATTTAGGGGCGGGGGTGGCTCAGTCGGTAGCGCGCCAGGCTCGTAATCTGTAGTTCCCAGGTTCGAGTCCCAGCTGGGTCAGCGTTGAGATTTATCTCCGCAAAATTCCCCGCCCTGCAGACGGTCAGTAGTGGGACACCGACGGGCTTGGAAAGGCCGCCGTCCGTCGGATGGGACGTTAAGCCGTGGCCCCGTGTGCGGGAGAGCCATACCCTGTGCACGTTAAAGAACTCGCTGGATGGCGTTGACGGGAGGCTACCATCTGTCTCCCAACAGCTGTTCCAGTGGGTCCCCTCCCCCAACCTTCTCTGAGCCTTTGGGGTCCATGTGCACTGGCCATTTAGCCCATGGTGTGCAAAAAAGTGCCGCTCAGAGGTAAAACAACCCAACCCAACTTTTGCATTTATATGCACAGAGTTGATCATAGCAAGCCCTGAGAGTTTGACTATAAGAAAAAATGCTACATATTCCATGCAAATATCACACACAATTAATAGATAAAATGATTATGAACTAAACTCGATTTTCTGTCTTTTTATTTGCTGATTATGGGGGCTAAGAAGTTGGGGATTCTATATATCAAATAAGTAGGAATGTAAAATTGAGTAAATAATCATTAACTTATACGTATAGGTAAATATGTTCTGTAAATGAACGAAATAGCATAAGTTTGTATGGACAGGATTATGTGTCGTCAGTCAGTTACGAAATAGTATCTATTAATGGGGTTGTGTTGTTTTACCTCTGAGCGGCACTTTTTTTGCACACAATTGGCTAAATGGCCAGGTCACAAGGACACCCAAGGCTCAGAGAAGGTTGGAGGAGGAGACCCACTGGAACAGCTGCTGGGAGACAGATGGTAGCCTCCCGTCAAAGCCATCCAGCGTGTTCTTCAACTTGCACAGGGTATGGCTCTCCCATACACGGACAACAGGTTAACATCCCATCCGACGGGCGGAGGCCTTTCCAAGTCCATCGGTTTCACTTACTAATAATAATACTTACCCATAATAGTCTATACTTACTAATAATAATACTTACCCATAATAGTCTATACTTACTAATAATAATACTTACCCATAATAGTCCCCGCCCTGCCCACGGCGGGGCGGGGCGGGGACTGTTATGGGTAAGTATGCAGGGCAGGGCGTGGGCAGGGCGGGGACTATTAATGGGGGATGTGCTTAGTACTGTCATACAAATACAAGGAAATGTTAAGAACCACTTTGCAAATTTGGGGAAGTATTTGATACTTGGCACAAAAGAATCCTCCGTATGAAGTAAAATAATTTAGGAACCAAATAAGACGAAGTGCGAGTTTTAAAAATAGGATAATTGAAAAGACAGCCAATATTATTTTGTTACTATTTTACGAAAAAAAAAATTATTTGCCGAGGTTTACTGTTTTCCTCGGAACTGCACTTTTTTGCACACAATGGGCTAAATGGTAGGCCCCAAGAATCCCGAGGGCTCAGAAAAAATTTAGGTTGGGTTGTTTTACCTTTGAGCGGTAATTTTTTGCACACCATGGGCTAAATGGCCAGGTCACAAGGACCCCGAAGGCTCAGAGAAGGTTGGGGGAGGGGACCCACTGGAACAGCTGTTGGGAGACAGATGGTAGCCTCCCGTCAAGGCCATCCAGTGTATTCTTTAACGTGCACAGGGTATGGCTCTCCCGCACATGGGGCCACGGCTTAACGTCCCATCCGACGGACGGCGGCCTTTTCAAGCCCATCGGTGTCCCCTACTGACCGTGGGCAGGGCGGGGAATTTTGCGGAGATAAATCTCAACGCTGACCCAGCTGGGACTCGAACCTGGGAACTACAGATTACGAGCCTGGCGCGCTACCGACTGAGCCACCCCCGCCCCGAAAAATTTAGGTAGGGGATCCACTGAATAACTGTTAGGAGGTAGATGGTAGCCTTCCATCAAATCCATCCAGCGTGGTTATGACTCCTTTTGGGTTGTGTTGTTTTACGTCTGAGAGGCACTGTTTTGCACACATGGGCTAAATGGCCAGGTCACATGGACCCCGAAGGCTCAGAGAAGATTGGGGGAGGGAACCCACTGGAATAGCTGTTGGGAGACAGATGATAGCCTCCCGTCAAGGCCATCCAGCGTGTGCTTTAACGTGTACAGGGTATGGCTCTCCCGCACACGGACCACGGCTTAACGTCCCACCCGACGGACGACGACCTTTCCAAGCCCATCGGTGTCCCCTACTGACCGTGGGCAGGGCGGGGAATTTTGCGGAGATAAATCTCAACGCTGACCTAGCTGGGACTCGAACCTGGGAACTGCAGATTACGAGCCTGACGCGCTACCGACTGAGCCACCCCCGCCCCAGGGGTTCCTTGTGACCTGGTCATTTAAGTCAATATGCGCAAAAGTACACCTAGTAGTAAAACAACCCATATTTTTAAATTAAATCCTAGAGTTTATTCGTAATTTACCCAGAAATAACGTTGATTAATTATTTCCTAAAATGGTAAAATGACTTTTTCTTCTTCATAACGTCTAATTTTATTCCAGTGACAGTAACTAGCGCCAAAGAAAACTTAAGCTGAGTATTTTTTCGTCTAACGACACAGCAGTGGGATCAAAAGCTTTACAGCACAGCTTAAGTATAAAGCATGAAGGCAGAGGCGAAAGTTCAGAGCGCAGGGTTCTGCATTTAATGGAAGCATGACGGTTCTGCCACCATGTTACGGCAATAAGCGAGAAAGATTGAGATTGCGTCGCTCCCTCTGTGTAGGCGTTTACAGCAACGCCAAGGCGATGCGTTGTGGTCAGCGAGATACACTATCTCAACACCACACAAGCGCTATGCGATGCTCCACTGCAGCCAAGTTGCTTGCTATACGTATTCATTATCAAGATCGCGTATGATAGAAGCAAGCGAGAACAACACAGTCTCCGAGCATGCTGTAATTGAGCGGCGGTGACCATGACGACTAAAAATGATAAAGGCCAGATGGGCTCAGCGAAGGAGCTTTTGGATCGACCGAAAGAAAGTTGGCGCAGAAACACAGGGGGTATTTTAACGTTCAGATTTTAAAAAAGTTAAAAAGGAAGGAAATTTGTTTAAACCCTATATACTACTGTATTAGGTCGCAGTTTAAAGGGCGCCGATGAATAGGTCTCAGGTTAAAGGGCGCCGATGAATAGGTCTCAGGTTAAAGGGCGCCGATGAATAGGTCTCAGGTTAAAGGGCGCCGATGAATAGGTCTCAGGTTAAAGGGCGCCGATGAATAGGTCTCAGGTTAAAGGGCGCCGATGAATAGGTCTCAGGTTAAAGGGGCGCCGATGAATAGGTCTCAGGTTAAAGGGGCTCCGATGAATAGGTCTCAGGTTAAAGGGTGCCGATGAATAGGTCTCAGGTTAAAGGACGCCGATGAATAGGTCTCAGGTTAAAGGGCGCCGATGAATAGGTCTCAGGTTAAAGGGCGCCGATGAATAGGTCTCAGGTTAAAGGGCGCCGATGAATAGGTCTCAGGTTAAAGGGGCTCCGATGAATAGGTCTCAGGTTAAAGGGTGCCGATGAATAGGTCTCAGGTTAAAGGACGCCGATGAATAGGTCTCAGGTTAAAGGGCGCCGATGAATAGGTCTCAGGTTAAAGGGCGCCGATGAATAGGTCTCAGGTTAAAGGACGCCGATGAATAGGTCTCAGGTTAAAGGGCGCCGATGAATAGGTCTCAGGTTAAAGGGGCTCCGATGAATAGGTCTCAGGTTAAAGGGCGCCGATGAATAGGTCTCAGGTTAAAGGACGCCGATGAATAGGTCTCAGGTTAAAGGGCGCCGATGAATAGGTCTCAGGTTAAAGGGCGCCGATGAATAGGTCTCAGGTTAAAGGGCGCCGATGAATAGGTCTCAGGTTAAAGGGGCTCCGATGAATAGGTCTCAGGTTAAAGGGTGCCGATGAATAGGTCTCAGGTTAAAGGACGCCGATGAATAGGTCTCAGGTTAAAGGGCGCCGATGAATAGGTCTCAGGTTAAAGGGCGCCGATGAATAGGTCTCAGGTTAAAGGGTGCCGATGAATAGGTCTCAGGTTAAAGGACGCCGATGAATAGGTCTCAGGTTAAAGGGCGCCGATGAATAGGTCTCAGGTTAAAGGGGCTCCGATGAATAGGTCTCAGGTTAAAGGGCGCCGATGAATAGGTCTCAGGTTAAAGGGGCTCCGATGAATAGGTCTCAGGTTAAAGGGCGCCGATGAATAGGTCTCAGGTTAAAGGGCGCCGATGAATAGGTCTCAGGTTAAAGGACGCCGATGAATAGGTCTCAGGTTAAAGGGCGCCGATGAATAGGTCTCAGGTTAAAGGGTGCCGATGAATAGGTCTCAGGTTAAAGGACGCCGATGAATAGGTCTCAGGTTAAAGGGCGCCGATGAATAGGTCTCAGGTTAAAGGGCGCCGATGAATAGGTCTCAGGTTAAAGGGCGCCGATGAATAGGTCTCAGGTTAAAGGGCGCCGATGAATAGGTCTCAGGTTAAAGGGCGCCGATGAATAGGTCTCAGGTTAAAGGGGCGCCGATGAATAGGTCTCAGGTTAAAGGGGCTCCGATGAATAGGTCTCAGGTTAAAGGGTGCCGATGAATAGGTCTCAGGTTAAAGGACGCCGATGAATAGGTCTCAGGTTAAAGGGCGCCGATGAATAGGTCTCAGGTTAAAGGGCGCCGATGAATAGGTCTCAGGTTAAAGGGCGCCGATGAATAGGTCTCAGGTTAAAGGGGCTCCGATGAATAGGTCTCAGGTTAAAGGGTGCCGATGAATAGGTCTCAGGTTAAAGGGTGCCGATGAATAGGTCTCAGGTTAAAGGACGCCGATGAATAGGTCTCAGGTTAAAGGGCGCCGATGAATAGGTCTCAGGTTAAAGGGCGCCGATGAATAGGTCTCAGGTTAAAGGACGCCGATGAATAGGTCTCAGGTTAAAGGGCGCCGATGAATAGGTCTCAGGTTAAAGGGGCTCCGATGAATAGGTCTCAGGTTAAAGGGCGCCGATGAATAGGTCTCAGGTTAAAGGACGCCGATGAATAGGTCTCAGGTTAAAGGGCGCCGATGAATAGGTCTCAGGTTAAAGGGCGCCGATGAATAGGTCTCAGGTTAAAGGGCGCCGATGAATAGGTCTCAGGTTAAAGGGGCTCCGATGAATAGGTCTCAGGTTAAAGGGTGCCGATGAATAGGTCTCAGGTTAAAGGACGCCGATGAATAGGTCTCAGGTTAAAGGGCGCCGATGAATAGGTCTCAGGTTAAAGGGCGCCGATGAATAGGTCTCAGGTTAAAGGGTGCCGATGAATAGGTCTCAGGTTAAAGGACGCCGATGAATAGGTCTCAGGTTAAAGGGCGCCGATGAATAGGTCTCAGGTTAAAGGGGCTCCGATGAATAGGTCTCAGGTTAAAGGGCGCCGATGAATAGGTCTCAGGTTAAAGGGGCTCCGATGAATAGGTCTCAGGTTAAAGGGCGCCGATGAATAGGTCTCAGGTTAAAGGGCGCCGATGAATAGGTCTCAGGTTAAAGGGCGCCGATGAATAGATGTCAGGTTAAAGGGCGCCGATGAATTGGTCTCAGGTTAAAGGGGCTCCGATGAATAGGTCTCAGGTTAAAGGGCGCCGATGAATAGGTCTCAGGTTAAAGGGCGCCGATGAATAGGTCTCAGGTTAAAGGACGCCGATGAATAGGTCTCAGGTTAAAGGATGACTGATTAATGGGAGATAAATAGATTTTTTCAGATTAATGGGCCCGATAAATAGGTCGCAGGTTAAAAGGCGTTCGTTGGTCGCAGGTTAAATGGCGTTGATAAATTGGTTGCAACTGGGAGGTATTTTTTTTACACCAATGGGCAAAATGGCCAGATCAGAAGGATCCCAAGGGTTCAAAGAGGGAATGGGATCCACTGGGCAGCTGTCAGGAGCCAGATGGAAGCCTTCCTTCAAGGCCATCCGGAATGTTCTTTAACGAGCACAAGATATGGCTCTCTTCCATACGGAACCACGGCTTAACGTTTTATCCTACAGACGACAACATTTCCAAGCCCATCCAGTGCCCCCCTTTCTGACCTACGGTAGGATTAGGGTTTAGCGCAGATAAATCTCAACGCTGGCACAAGTGGAACTCGAACTTGGGAACTGAAGATTACGGGCCTGGCGCGCTACCGACTGAGTCATCCCCCCCGCCCCATTCTACTCGGATTTTGGGTTGGGTTGTTTTTCCTCTGAGCGGCACTTTTTTGCACATCATAGGCTAAATGGCCAGGTCACATGGACCCCGAAGGCTCAGAGAAGGTTGGGGGAGGGGACCCACTGGAACAGCTGTTGGGAGACAAATGGTAACTTACGGTCAACACCATCCAGGCTGTTCTTTAACGTGCACAAAGTATGACTCTCCCGCACACGGGTCCACGGCTTAACGTCTCTTCCGACTGACGACGGCCTTTCCAAGTCCATCGGTGTCTCCTACTGACCGTAAGCAGGGCGTGAGTTTTGAGGAGATAAATCTCAATGCTGACCCAGCTGGGTCCCGAACCTGGGAACTACATATTACTATCCTGGTGTGCTAACGACTGAGCCAGCCCCGCCTCGTTTGAAAGGGTTAATTGTATATACAGTATGTATACATTATGAAAATAACTTTGAATTCGACTTACCTTCGAATGTCATTTCCTCACCATACGTCTTAATACACGTGAATTGGTTTGAACTGACAGAGATGGATTATCCTAATTACACTTCCTGAAACGTTTCTTGCTGAAGAAGTGAAATAAGCTTTCGACGATTCGTTTTCCTTTGGTTTTCGGAGTTAAAAAGTAGGATTATAAAACACCAGCTAGCTCTTCTGGCTTCTTGCCTTCCTAATAGACAACAAATGCAAAGTGGCCTGCCTCGCTCAGGTAATGGAAAATTTATAGCCTTAGGAACAATGGGTTTGTTGCGTCATACATCAGAGTGTGCTAAGTCTTATTTCGAAGAGCTTGAATGAAATTTCTGGCTTCGTTCCAAAGTGTCACGTTTCCCGTTTCTCTTTTTTTGTGGCTCATGAACCTAATACCAAATTGCAACTTCGGAATAAAATAATTTTTTTCTGCACTTACAAGGGCAATTAAAAAGGTTTGTATTTAAATCTTTCAGGTGTAAGGATGATTTGCGGCTGCCTCAGCTTTTAAGCAATGAAAAAAGTATGTACTTATTTCTAGTTGTGTAAGTAGATCTTACCTTTAAAACAATGGTTTGAAAACAATGGGGAGCGCATTCAAATGGAATCCTTCTCATCCACTTGTTCCGCATTCAAAAGTATGGAATCCTTCTCATCCACTTGTTCCGCATTCAAAAGTATGGAATCCTTCTCATCCACTTGTTCCGCATTCAAAAGTATGGAATCCTTCTCATCCACTTGTTCCGCATTCAAAAGTATGGAATCCTTCTCATCACTTGTTCCGCATTCAAAAGTATGGAATCCTTCTCATCCCGCATTCAAAGGTATGGAATCCTTCTCATCACTTGTTCCGCATTCAAAAGTATGGAATCCTTCTCATCCCGCATTCAAAAGTATGGAATCCTTCTCATCCCGCATTCAAAAGTATGGAATCCTTCTCATCACTTGTTCCGCATTCAAAAGTATGGAATCCTTCTCATCCACTTGTTCCGCATTCAAAAGTATGGAATCCTTCTCATCCACTTGTTCCGCATTCAAAAGTATGGAATCCTTCTCATCCACTTGTTCCGCATTCAAAAGTATGGAATCCTTCTCATCCACTTGTTCCGCATTCAAAAGTATGGAATCCTTCTCATCACTTGTTCCGCATTCAAAAGTATGGAATCCTTCTCATCCCGCATTCAAAGGTATGGAATCCTTCTCATCCCGCATTCAAAAGTATGGAATCCTTCTCCTCCCGCATTCAAAAGTATGGAATCCTTCTCAACACTTGTTCCGCATTCAAAAGTATGGAATCCTTCTCATCCACTTGTTCCGCATTCAAAAGTATGGAATCCTTCTCATCCACTTGTTCCGCATTCAAAGTATGGAATCCTTCTCATCCACTTGTTCCACATTCAAAAGTATGGAATTCTTCTCATCCACTTGTTCCGCATTCAAAAGTATGGAATCCTTCTCATCCACTTGTTCCGCATTCAAAGTATGGAATCCTTCTCATCCACTTGTTCCACATTCAAAAGTATGGAATTCTTCTCATCCACTTGTTCCGCATTCAAAAGTATGGAATTCTTCTCATCCACTTGTTCCGCATTCAAAAGTATGAAATTCTTCTCTTCCACTTGTTCCGCATTTGAAAGTATGGAATCCTTCTCATCCACTTGTTCCGTATTCAAAAGTATGAAATTCTTCTCATCTACTTGTTCTGCATTTGAAAGTATGGAATTCTTCTCATCTACTTGTTCTGCATTTGAAAGTATGGAATCCTTCTCATCCACTTGTTCCGTATTCAGAAGTATGGAATCCTTTCTCACCCACTTGCTCCGCAAAGTATAGAATCCTTTCTCTCCTCTCATTCACTTACTCCGTATTCAAAAGTACGGCATCCTTTTCGTTTTTCCTTCCATTTGCTCCACATTCAGAAACGTTGGATCCCCACCTTTTCTGCTTCTTGCTTTCTAAATCTTTCTTGTTTTCTTGTCTACCTCTCCATTTTACCTAATGCGAGAACTACCGCATATAAAAACAAAACAAGCTGCGGCCTTACTCTTTACGAACCGTGCTTTCAGTAAGCAAGATAAGCAAAACGACAAAGTGTAATGATGCAGAGGATGCGAAAACGCCACACACTTGTGTCTCTGCTCATTGGTAGCATACACAGCGACACACACAGACACTTTTGAAGTCCCAGCTGCAGAATGATCATTCCATGTCAAGTGCTGCAGACCTCGTACGCAGCTGCGCTAAAAAACACAGGCAGACAAGTGGTTTAAAACTGGGTTCTCTCATAAACGTTGCGATTGCCATTTTGCCAATTGAAGAGAACATGAAAGAAAAATACGCGGTTAATAACTTAACGGCTTTTTCAAAATGAACGAACTGTGGACAAATATATCTCATGCAATTTCATTCTTTTAAGAAAACGGCCTATTTTTTGTGGACCTACCTGTCTGTTGCAGTAATCAATAAAGCTTAGGATTCAACATAAACGTTTTTAACAGATTTTTAACACGTTTGAAAAATTAAAAAGACGAAAAAGTAAAAACAATTGCTGTCTGTTCTCTTAACGCTTTTCGATTTAATAGATAATTGAATTCTTTTTGGGTAAATAAATTTTAGTATAAAATATTACTATTCACATGTCGATATTTCTAATCATGCATTAATTTGAATTTCTATGCCACTTCTTCAAGTAGGAAAATACCAAACTAAATAGGTTGGTTTATTTTTTTATCTCTGAGCTGCACTTTTTTTTTTGCACAAAATAGGTACGTGATCGGATTACAAGAGCATTAAGAGCCTAGAGGAGGTTGGGAAGCTGTTAGAAGAGAGATGGAAGTTTCCCGTCAAGACAATCCAGCGTGTTCTTTAATTTGCGTCGGACATGGTTCTCGTGCACACGATTTAACATCCCATCCGACGGACGGCGGCCTTTCCAAGCCCATCGGTGTCTCCTACTGACCGTGGGCATGGCGCGGAGTTTTGCGGAGATAAATCTCAACGCTGACTCAACTGGGAAACGAATACGGTAAAAGATATGTTCACCCTACAGATTTTAAAATTGGGTGTAGAGTGTGGTGATCAAGGAATATGCATTGAGGCATATTCGCCCCCTGGGGAGTGGGAAAATTCAGTCTATTTAATCGGTTACGGCTGAGTGTAATTTCAAGATCTCAATCAAATCTACCTAAATGTCTCTAGTAAGGGTAAAAGGAGGCCAAAACTGTTAAACGTGTGCATATTTCAAACATTTCTCAAGGAATTTTGAAATATTTTTGCAACAACGAAGGTAAAAATGCTACACTGCAGTGGAAATTCAGAGCAGTATTTTTCTGCTAGATCCGGGACAGTACTGTGACAATCTTACAAATAATTGACAGTTGTGTTTTGAAAGTGTCTAAAATTGATCCACCAGAATTGTTAAGGGTTAAATACTTTGGTCAGGTATTGGATTGGTACATCAGGCTCATCGTTTGATGCACAAAGGGCTTAGTGCAAATCACGGTGATCCAAAAGTGGAATGTTAAGAAAGGAGAATTCGCGGGAACTCTGTTAGAAGCAGAAGGATATGAAGTTGTTTTTTTTGATATGCTGCAGACTCTTCCTTGTCTTGAGTTACCATCTCAAATGTTCCATCCGCCGCCATCGACGACGATGAGTGGGGGTGGGAGAAGTTCACTCTTTAGCACACTAGATCTTTCTTTTTAGGATTACGTTTTTTTTTAGTTTTTTTGTAAAAGCAAAGCTTTTTTTTGTGTGTGTGTGTTTATAAAACAGTTTTTATTTGAGTTCGTAAAGAGTAAGTCCGCAGCTTGTTTTCTTTTTATTTGCACTAGTCTGTAATTTTTGAAATCTGTAATTTTTGTGGTTTGTATTTTTTAATCTGTAATTTTTTAAATCTGTAATTTTTGTGGTCTGTACTTTTGTAATCTGTAATTTTTGTAGCATGTCTTTTTGTAATCTGTAATTTCTGAAATCTTTAGGGTGAAGATACTATTTACCGTGTTCATTTGGGGCTGGAGGGATGGCTCAATCAATCAATCTGCCAGGTTCGAGTCCCAACTGCGTGAGAGTTGACACTAGCCACTAAACCTTAACCCAGCCCTCGGTCAAAAAAGGGGCACGGAAGGGCTTGAAAATGTAGCCCTCCGTCGGATGCGACGTTAAAACCGTGTGCATGAGAGGCCATATCATGTGCACATTAAAAACACGTCGAATGGCCTTGACGGGAGGCTTCCATCTGTCTCTTAACAGCTGTTCACGGGGGTTCCCTTCCCCCAACCTTCTCTGAATCCTTGTGACCTGGCCATTCAAGCCCAATGTCTGCAAAAAAAAGCTGCGCTCAGAGGAAAAATAACCCAATCGACGACGGGTTGGGTGTTTTACCACTGAGCGGAATATTTTGCGCACAATGGGTTAAATTACCAGCCCACAAGGACACCGAGGGCTCAGAGAATGGTGGGAGAGTGCACCCACTGGACAGATGTTGGGAGACAGTAATTTCCTGTGAAGGCTTTTCATACTGTTCTTTAACATACACAAGATAGAGCTCTCTGCAAATGGGTCCACGGCTTAACGTCCCATCCAACAGACGGCGGTCTTTCCAAACCCATTGGTTACCCTACTGACCGAGAACAGGAGAGGGAAGTTTTGCAGATATAAATCTCAACACTAGTTCAGGCGGGACTCGAACCTGGGAACTTAGATTACGAGCCTAGTGCGCTACCGACTGAGAAATCCCTGCCTCTAACAGACGACGAGCGGAGGTCTTTCTAATCCCAGCAGGGTTGGGTTGTTTTACCTCTGAGCGGCACTTTTTTGCACACCATGGGTTAAATGGCCAGGTCACATGGACCCCGAAGGCTCAGAGAAGGTTGTGGGAGGGGACCCACTGGAACAGCTGTTGGGAGACAGATGGTAGCCTCCCGTCAAGGCCATCCAGCATGTTCTTTAACGTGCACAGGGTATGGCTCTCCCGCACAAGGGGCCACGGCTTAACGTCCCATCCGACGGACGGCGGCCTTTCCAAGCCCATTGGTGTCCCCTACTGACCGTGGGCAGGGCGGGGAATTTTGCGGAGATAAATCTCAACGCTGACCCAGCTGGGACTCGAACCTGGGAACTACAGATTACGAGCCTGGCGCGCTACCGACTAAGCCATCCCCGCCCCTAATCCCAGCAGCGACGTCTTTCCTACAGAGAGCAAAACACGAACGAGTGCAGAAAACAAACATCGGCACAGTTACGACAGAAACTTCCGAATCTCAGATTTACGAACATCCTCCTATTGCTGTTTAAATTATCCAGGACACAGCGAATTGGAATGCAATTCAGGATACATTCTGATGTTTTGCATTGTTATCAGAGAAGCTGGAAAGATAAAAGTAATTCTCCGCCACGGAACAAGGGATTTACGGGATGCTGAAATCAGTGTGAAAACAAATGCGGCTGTTACCGCCAAGAAATGGAGGATTCACGTTGTGATAAGGTTTCACTGGTGTATTCTCAATCGGCTGCTTCTTCGAAAAGGAACACAGTTACGGTTAATGGTCCATGATGTCGCTCAATACCAAAGAATTGTGAAACTGCAGACGGACCAACTTTCAGTACCCATGACGGGATTTTAATCTTTGGTCACTTTTCAACGAAATTGCAGTAATGTGAGTCATAAGCAATACTATAGATAGGAGAGGAAGAAAAATTGCATTTAATGCAGGCTGTTTGGGTTGTTTTACGTCTGAGCGGCACTTTTTTGCACACCATGGGCTAAATGGCCAGGTCACAAGGACACCGAAGGCTCAGAGAAGGTTGGGGGAGGGGACCCACTGGAACAGCTGTTGGGAGACAGATGGTAGCCTCCCGTCAAGGCCATCCAGCGTGTTCTTTAACGTGCACAGGGTATGGCTCTCCCGCACAGGGGGCCACGGCTTAACGTCCCATCCGACGGACGGCGGTCTTTTCAAGCCCATCGGTGTCCCCTACTGACCGTGGGCAGGGCGGGGAATCTTTGCGGAGATAAATCTCAACGCTGACCCAGCTGGGACTCGAACCTGGGAACTACAGATTACGAGCCTGGCGGCATTTAATGCGGGATACATTCAAACAAACAATAGTTCAAAAGACTCTTAGAGGCATCATTGAATTATGACTACCACATCACACGTTAGCTCAATGAGACGACAATTTGAAAAAAATCTATAACTGGCCTGAAGGCCATAGAATAGAGGAGGAGACCTAAGATGCTAGGAGCAGACAATATCAAATAGAACCTTGTTAGAATTGATCTTTTCTTGCCAAATGCAGCAACTGTATCTCAGAACAGATGTTTGAAGGACTAAATTGCACAGTCTGGTTGGATTTCATAGCCAGTGCTGCTTTAGGGCTATGTACGTATGTGTGGCTTCCAAAATAAGCATTTTATAAAAAATAAAAAAAAAATTAACTTTCAGAACTTTAAAATAAATTTATTGGAGTCAAAGACGTTGCTCTCAAATGGTTTTCGAGTTATCAAATAGAATGCAAACTATGAGGATTAATGGAACTTTCAGTTCTGAGTTGGGAATAAGACATGGAGTCCCTCAAGGCTCCGTCTTAAGGCCAATTCTCTTTTTAATTTTTATCAATGATATGCATTAATTTTTTATCAATGATTTGGAACCATATCTGGTTCCAAATGCAATATAATTTTTATCATTCAAACAAGAAGCCTTTATCTCGCAATACCACAGTTATATCAACATTACTGGTTGAAACACAATAAGACTGGGTCGTTTCAAATTGTTTTGCCTCTGCGTGCACTTTTGTGTGTATAATAGCCTGATCACAAGACCTCAAGGGGTCAGAGAAGGTTGGGAGGAGATTTGCTGGAGAAAGAGCAAAGGCTCCCGTCACGGCCATCCAGCGTGTTCTTTAAACTGCAGAGGGTATGACTGTCATGCACCAGGATGTTCCAAACTATGCTCTCACCGAGGGCAGAACGGAGATTAGAGGGAAAAATTCCAACTCAGGCACAATTGGGAACAGAACCCGGGTTGCGTTGTTTTACCTCTGAGCGGCACTTTTTTACACACCATGGGCTAAATGACCAGGTCACATGGACCCCGAAGCCTCAGAGAATGTTGGGGGAGGGGACCCACTGGAACAGCTGTTGGGAGACAAATGGTAACTTCCGGTCAAGACCATCCAGGCTGTTGTTTAACATGCACAGTGTATGGTTTAACGTCCCATCCGATGGCCTGCGGCCTTTCCAAGCCCATCGGTGTCCCCTACTGACCGTGAGCAGGGAATTTTCCGGAGATAAATCTCAACGCTGACCCACCTGGGAATCGAACCTGGGAACTACAGCCTGGCGCGCTACCGACTGAGTCACCCCACCGAACCCGGGAATATCAGATTTGTAGAGAAATTGTTGAGCTTGGTGCTCTACCGACTAAGACAACCTCCGCCCTAATCCAACAAGAAATCGCAAATGCAGTTGCATACTTATTCATCACTATATATCATCCATAGCACAAAAAAGCTCATCCCCAATAATACGAACGCAATTCCTCCACAGAATCAATTTCCATATCTATCTCACCCACTCCACAGAATGAATTCGTCTGTATACCCGTCCTAGATAATTTACCAATTAAGCAGACAGGGTCGTTACACCGATATTTAACATTTATTCCGCACTAATGCATTCTGTTCCTCTTCCTCAGCGGTAATTTCGTTCAATGATTCATCCCCTTACTTCTCTGTCCGGTAGGCTAAGAGGGAAACAACCCCGCGGGAGTAATTATCATAATTAAGTTGTGCATTTCTTGTCATAATTCTATGCATTGCAACCATCTACTTGCTAGTTTTATGACACATAAGCAGCTACCTATTGTGCAGCACCTAACTTGTGTTGGATGCACCGAATAATAAATGAAGGGCCCCTTGATAAAATTCGTCATAAATGCATTAGTTTTAATTAATATCTTGGAGCAGTGTTTAATAAACTATTATTAGCTCCGGGCAAAGTTAGTTGCTAAATTCGGGTAGAAACATAATTCTTTTGAGCATTAGGTAAGTATAGAATGATACTTCACTTATTTATAGATTCCTATTATCTGTCAGAACTTTGTTAATAATTTTACCATTACAGTAACATTTGGTGTTCCTTTCACCAATCAATGTTAAAGTGTTCCGAATTTAACATGAGCTAAAAATGGCTTCCACCGGAATAATGATGATGCATATATTGGTGAATGCTTTCTGTACCACATCCGTATCGATGGCATCTACTGCCTGGATAATGTCTTCTTCTAGGGCAATAGTTCTCAATATGTGGTCCAGGGGGTTCCTAGGGATCAGCGAGCTATTAGGTCAGAAAGAAGGGGACTTCACAGGAGGTCCGCAGAAAGAGCTAGACTTCACAAGGATCCGCAGAAAGCAGTCGACTTCACAGGATGTTGGGTTGGTTTACCTCTGAGCGACATTTTTTTTTACAAAATGGGCTAAATGGCCAGGTCAAAAAGACCCCAAGGGCTCAGAGAAGGTAGGGGGGAAGGGGACCCACTGGAGAACTATTGGGAGACAGATGGAAGCCTCCCGTTAAGGCATCCAGGGTCCTTAAGGTACATAGGGTATGACTCTATCGCACACGGGGCCAAGGCTCATCCGACAGACAACGGCCTTTCCAAGGTCATCGGTGTCCCCTACTGACCGAGGGGGGTTTGCAGAAATAAATCTCAAAGTTGGTCCAGATGGGACTCGAATCTGGGAACTGCACATTACGAGCCTGGGCCTCACAGGAGGTTCGCAGAAAGTGGTAGTCTTCACAGAAGGTCATCAGAAGAACTTAGAAGGGGTCACAGCGTCACGGACCCCTTCGTAGGTAGTCCGTGGCGCTAAAAAATTTAGTAACTACTATTTTAGAGCATTTATGGATATCATTATTGTTCTTAAGGAGACTCTCCTTAAGTAATATCCACAAGAAAAAAATGGTGGACTAAACTCAGAAGATCTGGACTGGCACAGGCTTCTGGAGTCTTCAAAAATGTTTTGTATTCTTTCCACGTTCTCATTTGACGAGAGAAAAATTGCTGCATATTTCTGGATGTAGACTAGACATGCAGCGGCCACTCGTCAAGTTGGAGAATTGCAGAAATCGAAAGCTCCTTTAAAGACAAGATAATATCCAAATGCCTGTGGCTTTCTGTTAAAACGATAGATATATTCTTGTGGGTTCTACTTAAGTATCTTCAAGAACGACTCTTGCCCCACAAATCCCTATTTGTAATGTCCTCCTCTCTCCACATAAATTGATGCTTCCTGGTTGAGTCCCAATTGCATCGAAGTTCAGAATTTCTACACTGATCCGCAGAATGCAGGTTAACGGAGAAACTTTTCACTGTAAAAGGCACTTCCATCTCGTGGGATGTTTAGCCGTGTTCCTCGCGTGACGCTTGTGTTGGCTAAAGAATGCTCCGGATGGTGCTTGACCGGAAGTTTCTACGTTTCCTAATAAGTGTACAATGGTCCCCTTGGGAGTCCTTGTTACCTGGCCATTTAGCTCATTGTGTTCGAAAAAAAAATGTGCCGTTCAGAATAAAATAACACAACAAATCAGGACTTGTAATGGAAAAGTAGGAAGCATCTATTATACTTTATAAGAAGTCAAATTGATGCCGTAAATGATTAAACTAAGAACAGTGCATATCACTAATTGACCATTAGAAGTACAAAGCACATACAGGGAGTGACACAAAGGGAGTGCAGAATTCCTATCCAAGATAAAAGCAATAGGACAAATTTTCTTTCTAAGGCTCACTATTTTAACGAAAAATAATTTGAAATATTTAAAAAAATTATTTTTCCATCATATATTTTGTACTAAAAAATGCATTTTCCATCTGGGAGGTTATATAATAATTTATTATTATATATAAAATATAATAATCTATTTGGGTTGGGTTGTTTTACCTCTGAGAGGCACTTTTTTGCACACCATGGGCTAAATGGCCAGGTCACATGGACCCCGAAGGCTCAGAGAAGGTTGGGGGAGGGAACCCACTGGAACAGCTGTTGGGAGACAGATGGTAGCCTCCCATCAAGGCCATCCAGCGTGTTCTTTAACGTGCACAGGGTACGGCTCTCCCGCACACGGGGCCACGGCTTAACGTCCCATCCGACGGACGGCGACCTTTCCAAGCCCATCGGTGTCCCCTACTGACCGTGGGCAGGGCGGGGAATTTTGCGGAGATAAATCTCAACGCTGACCCAGCTGGGACTCGAACCTGGGAACTACAGATTACGAGCCTGGCGCGCTATCGACTGAGCCACCCCCGCCCCTAATAATCTATTATTATTATTTTTATTATAATTATTATTACATATTATAATTATACATTAATCCAATGAGATATAGACTGTCCTACCAAAATATTAATTTTCATGTTATGTCAGTAGGAATCTAAATTCGAGCCCTATAACTCCCGAAATATGACTTTAACTGAAGAATGGGAATGAAGCTAAACCAAAGATAATAATCAAATCGTCTTAGATCTCGAATTTAAACAACATTCGTTCAATATTTAGAATTACGGAAGCTAGAATATTTCACAAAATGCCTCATGAGACAAACTCAGAAATTGAAGAATTAAATAATAAACTTTTTTTCAAACCGTGAAAAGCAAAAATATACGTATTTAGAAGTTTTCGTAATATTTATTTCAATATTAGATCATTATGAAATTTTTTATAAAACAAAATTTATTATTAAATATTCCAGCTTCTATAACTCTAATACTGAACGAACCTTGTTGAAATTCAAGATTTAAATATATTTGATTATAATCTTCATCTTTAGTCACATTTTTAAATTAAATGTATATTTTAGAAGTTAAATTGCCGTTGGCATAACATGAAAATTCTCCAATATTTTGAATAGGGCAGTTTATATTTATATATTTCGTTAAGAATTATTTTTAATATCTTTATTTTTTTTTTCATTTTTAACAACCGGTTCTGAAATCAATGAATTTTTTAAACAACCGATTCAACTGCACAGGTGCGAATCGGTTGGATGACAAATATTGCTTAAATTAAAGAACTATTTCAACAGCACCTCTCAGTATTCAGATTATTTGAAATAATTTTCGTAACTTCTCAAACACAGTGGGGGCGGGGGTGGCACAGTCGGTAGCGCGCCAGGCTCGTGATCTGTTCCCAGGTTCGAGTCCCAGCTGGGTCTGCGTTGAGATTTATCTCCGCAAAAATTCCCCGCCCTGCCCACGGTCAGTAGGGAACACCGATGGGCTTGGAAAGGTCGCCGTCCGTCGGATGGGACGTTAAGCCGTGGCCCCGTGTGCGGGAGAGCCAGTGCACGTTAAAGAACACGCTGGATGGCCTTGACGGGAGGCTACCATCTGTCTCCCAACAGCTGTTCCAGTGGGTCCCCTCCCCCAACCTTCTCTGAGCCTTCGGGGTCCATATGACCTGGTCATTTAGTCCATGGTGTGCAAAAAAAGTGCCGCTCAGAGGTAAAAACTCTAACAAGCTGCTAGAGAATCATGTTGGGGAACGTTCAAATGAGAGAAGATCATAGGGACTGCGTCATAGGGAACGTTCAAATGAGAGAAGATCATAGGGACTGCGTCATAGGGAACGTTCAAATGAGAGAAGATCATAGGGACTGCGATGCATATATATATAACTTTATATATTGTAAAGACATATATAAGCATAATCCCAATTCAACAACTTCTTACAAGGAGATATAGAAAGACCCAACCCAACTCAAACACAGTGTTTTGCCTACCTCTAATTTTAATTTTTTTTACTAATTTCTCAAATGAATACACTGAACATTTAGTAAATGTACGAACACTTATTACACTTCAAATGGGCGATAAATTATGGTATCACAAAACAAAATATCCCTGTAACTAAAACATCATTATAAAACTTTCAAATGTGTTGATTTCCTTATCGTGTTTTTTTTTGTCGTCATCAATCGACGTGTTTTTTTCTCTCCTGCAGAACCTCGCGGAAATGTTCCCTATGACCTTTTCGCAGGAAGTAACTTTGAAAAGGTCAGCCGTCAGTCAGGAGCAACGATTGGCAGCCCATCCCCACTTCACAGATGGCCGACGCCCGCCCAGATCACTCTGCAATGAAAGGAAGGAGCCGCGCTAACTTCTCTTTCACTTTGCCCTTTTCACAGAATCTCTCTCTGCAAGTAGAACTTTCACGGACGAATGCAGCGATCACTTTCCGCGCCAAAAAAACGAACTTAATAAAGAGTCTTTTGAGCCTTCGTCGATTTTTACAACAAACGTAATTTTGTGGTTTGGTATTTCATTTTATTGGCAATAAGTCGTAAAAAAAAATAGGAATATTTAACTTTCTGCAATGAATGACATTTCTCCTGCCTTGGATTAGGCGGGGGTGGCTTAGTCGGTAGCGCGCCAGGCTCGTAATCTGTAGTTCTCAGGTTCGAGTCCCAGCTAGGTTAGCGTTGAGATTTATCTCCGCAAAATTCCCCGCCCTGCCCACGGTCAGTAGGGGACACCGATGGGCTTGGAAAGGCCGCCGTCCGTCGGGTGGAACGTTAAGCCGTGGTCCCGTGTGCGGGAGAGCCATATCCTGTGCACGTTAAAGAACACGCTGGATGGCCTTGACGGGAGGCTACCATCTGTCTCCCAACAGCTGTTCCAGTGGGTCCCCTCCCCCAACCTTCTCTGAACCTTCGGGGTCCATGTGACCTGGCCATTTAGCCCATGGTGTGCAAAAAAGTGCCGCTTTTTTAACAACACACCCACAAAGTGAGCACTGATTAGTAATCATGAATTGGGTTGTTGACTTTTTTGCACACCATGGGCTAAATGGTCAGGTCACATGGACCCCGAAGGCTCAGAGAAGTTTTGGGGAGGAGACTCACTGGAACAGCTGTTGGGGGACAGATGGTCCAGACATGGCCACATTCTGATTCCACCCCCGCCCCAAAGGTATCATTCTGAATGTTGTTCGTTTACATTCTCCCACTTAAACAATTTCACGGGTTTCTATTGAGATAACATGTGAAACTGTTTCCATTTTTCTATCCAGTATCTGTATATAATACGCTTGATTTTTATCTAGAGTGATATCGTCTTCCTTGGACATCGGTTATTCTTATCTGAACCATCTATTACTTGAATGGACTAGAAATTTCTTCCCTAAGATATATAGATATCGCTAAATTATATTTTAGAAGCGAGACATAAATAGATTCAGTGAGCCTAAATGTTTATTCTCCATTTCATATCGAGAAAAGAAGCATTATAAATGTTAAGAGCCAAAGTTTTTTACGTCTTTTGGAAGACAGCTGCTCACGACTGTCGTCAAAATACATGGAGCTCAAAAGAGATCTCTTTTCGAGGGCACTCTAAGAATCAATCGTAAGGAAGTCTTAGAGTGCACGATAGAGCTCTTTAGAGTGCACCATAGAGCTCTTTACATAGCGATCAGAAATCCAAACAGCTGTCTGCGTATGCATCCTTTTCACAATATGCTTCTCCCAGCTGGGTCAGCGTTGAGATTTATCTCCGCAAAATTCCCCGCCCTGCCCACGGTTAGTAGGGGACACCGATGTGCTTTGAAAGGCCGCCGTCCGTCGGATGGGATGTTAAGCCGTGGCCCCGTGTGCGGGAGAGCCATACCCTGTGCACGTTAAAGAACACGCTGGATGGCCTTGACGGGAGGCTACCATCTGTCTCCCAACAGCTGTTCCAGTGGGTCCCCTCCCCCAACCTTCTCTGAGCCTTCGGGGTCCATGTGACCTGGCCATTTAGCCCATGGTGTGCAAAAAATGTTCCGCTCAGAGGTAAAACAACCCAACAAAGCCTTGGATTATATATAAAAAATTTCCCCATGACACTCATTTTATCGGGGAAAAACTAAGAATGTGGGTAGGCAGGCAGAGGTTGGACTGTTTTACCTCTGAGCGGAACTTTTTTGCACACAGTGGGCTAAATGGCCAGGTCACAAGGATCCCGAAGGCTCAGAGACGGTTGGGGGAGGGGCCCCACTGGAACACCTGTTGGGAGACAGATGGTAGCCTCCTGTGAATGTCACACAGCGTGTTCATTAACACAGGGTATGGCTCTCCTGCATACAGGGCACGGCTTAATGTGGACATCTCACAGACGGCGGCCATTCCAAGCTCATCGGTATCCCCTACTGACCGAGGGCAAGGCGGTGAGCATTGTGGAGATAAATCTCAACGCTGACCAAGCTGAGAAATTCAGTGTCTGGATAATGTCGTACTCTTTAATTACGCTTCTCTTCCTTAAAACTTTGACTTCTGCAGGAAAGTGATTTCGCAGCACATCTAAGATCTCTACCCTCTATGACCAACATTCTTGAGTGATCGGGTTTTTTGTCAGAAAGCGAGTTGGGTTGGGTTGTTTTACCTCTGAGCGGAACTTTTTTGCACACCATGGGCTAAATAGCCAGGTCACATGGACCCCGAAGGCTCAGAGAAGGTTGGGGGAGGGGGCCCACTGGAACAGCTGTTGGGAGACAGATTGCAGCCTCCCGTCAAGGCCATCCAGCGTGTTCTTTAACGTGCATACTGTATGACACTCCCCCAAAAGGGGCCACAGTTTAACGCACTATCCGAAGGACGGTGGCGTTTCCAAGCCCATCGGTGTCTCCTACTGACCGTGGGCAGAGCGGAGAGTTTTGAGGAGATAAATCTCAACGCTGACCCAGCTGGGACTCGAACCTGGAAACTG
Source organism: Ryuthela nishihirai (assembly GCA_038380435.1). Lineage (NCBI taxonomy): Eukaryota > Metazoa > Arthropoda > Arachnida > Araneae > Heptathelidae > Ryuthela > Ryuthela nishihirai. Next base: position 87,299,064 of record JAWZYU010000005.1, on the reverse strand, counting down.
CAACTTACGAGCCTGCGTGCTGCCGACTGAGCCAACCCCGCCCCCAGAAAGTGAGAAATTCGGTTTTTAAATAACATCCATCGACCACACTATCTCAGACTTAATATTAAAATTTCGTAGATTTGAGGTTTAATCACATTCTTTGTGCATCAACAACAGTTCTTCAGAGGCATTTTCTTATTTAAATTAATAATAACCAGAGATGGATAATACTGGAGCAGGTCATCATAATCACCCGAAATTGCACCTTATACCTTAAACATTCTACAATAATATTCCATTTTTATACAGTGCCTGTCTAAAAATTTTAAAATGAGCTATTCAACTTAAGTACAGAGCAAATATATGCAAAGAAAAATATCGTATGTCATGGTCATATGATTCCTGAGCTGTCTTAAATACAAATAGCCCAATCAAGTGCTCGCTGAGCTGTCTTAAATGCACACAGCCCAATCACGTGATCTCTGGGCTGTGTTAAATAAAAAACAGCACAGACGTGCTATCCCTGAGCAGTCTTAAATACACATACAGCATAGTCACGTAATTCCTGAGCTGTCTTAAACACACATATAGTAGTCACGTGATCCCTGAGCCGTCTTAAATCCACATATAGCAGTCACGTGATCCCTGAGCCGTGTGAAATACAAATACAGCATAGTCACGTGATCCCTGAGCTGTGTTAAATACACATGTAGCATAGTCACGTGATCCCTGAGGTGTCTTAAATGTACACACAGTAGAGTCGCGTGATTCCCGAGCTGTTTTAAATGCGAAAGTCATAGTCACTGGCCAACACTCGACCACCAGATGGGAAAGTCGTGCGATAGAAATCGACTTCCAAAAAAAGGTTATTACTGATGTTCGATGTAATAGTGCAACCATAATCAAAAACTATAAAAATATCATAATATGAATGTTCAAGGCAACCATCTCTTTAAATAGAATACGTTAGCAGATGGAGTCTCGAAGTCTGGCTAAGGTAATTCCTGCTGACGTCCTACATACAGTACACGAGAGGGCAGGGGTTTGGGAGTCAAATAGACTGCAACAGTGAACCAAATGACAACCGCTTTCAATGTAGGCAGACATTAACCCGTACGAACTCGAACAATGCTCGGGAAACTCAGATATTTATGGCTCGGCAGTGGGAACCTTATTCGGAAAATTTAAGCGTCTCCCAAAAATCGAAAAGCGGGACTTCATTTGTGGTGGGAGAGGGTGGGGAGGGAAAAACACGAAAAGGAACTAAAAAAAAGATATGTGGTCAGATGAATCTTGAAATACACTCTTTTGTACAGATGTCAAAGCTCGAGTGTGGCTCCAACCGCACGAGATGATGAATCATCGTCACGTATATCATAGAGTGGATATGTCACATTCCCTAACAAGTCCGCAAAACTTCCCGCCCTGCCCACGGTCAGTAGGGGACACCGATGGGCTTGGAAAGGCCGCCGTCTGTCGAATGGGACGTTAAACCGTGGCCACGGGTGCGGGAGAGCCAGTGCACGTTAAAAAACACGCTGGATGGCCTTGACGGGAGGCTACCATCTGTCTCCCAACAGCTGCTCCAGTGGGTCCCCTCCCCAACCTTCTCTGAGCCTTCGGGGTCCTTGTGACCTGGTCATTTAGCCCATGGTGTGCAAAAAAGTGCCGCTCAGAGGTAAAACAACTCTAACAAGCTGCTAGAGAATCATGTTGGGGAACGTTCAAATGAGAGAAGATCATAGGGACTGCGATGCATATATATACATAACTTTATATCTTGTAAAGACATATATAAGCATAATCCCAATTCAAAAACTTCTTACAAGGAGATATATAGAAAGCCTTGATATGGCATTAGGACGGCTTCTTTGAAGGGGGGCATACGAAAAGTTCTTACGACATATAGGAAGTTTTACTGAAGAATTTTTCCACACGAAAGCGAATTTGAATGAGCAATTGACAAGGTTCGTATCTTGCATAGAATGAGTCACTGTAGTGGTTTAAATAAGATTATCGACTCACAAAAGCTTGTGGAGAGCGAATGATCGTAAGGCATCTCCACACACTAACCAGGTTTCAACTAGATAACGAATAATTAGCATTGAATTACTCGTTTATATGACATGTTGTCAATTCCAAAGCTTTACAAGAAGAAAATTTCTTCGTAGCAAATTCGTACGAAGGATTTTCGCCAGTTTATTTCAGTCTATCCGCTTAAAGAATGCGAGCGTGTTCGTTTTAATTTCGTGCAAAGGTTTTTCCTCACAAGGGGCCGATAATGAGAGACTTTACCGAGAACTAATTAAATTTCACGTTGCAAATTAAATTCAGTTCTGCTGCAAAACAAGAAGCTACTATAATTAGTTTCTTATTACATCACTCAAACACGTCAGAAAGAACGAAAATTCATTACTCTCTCCCCCTCCCCGCCCCCTCAAACCTCTTCAACATCTTTCTGTGGGCATCGCGAATCATTTTGAAATAAGATGCAGCTTTTGAAGAAAAGAAAATCATTCCAAAAGAGAAGTCGCCTTAAACAGACTCGTGAAGAGAGCTCGCTTCAGTTTTTCACAGTTTACATCTTCGGCTTCCGGAAAGCCAGGTTTCCACGACTATGAGGATAGATGAAGTGCAGAAAACGACGACATCAAAACTCCGCCACAAATCAAATGGTGAAAAACTAACGATTATTGTTTGGTGTGATCTCCAGTGAATCATTTTACAATTCAAGGAGGCATTTAATGGGTTGGAGTCATATACTTTTGGGATTTCCTTCCACATCCTGGAATATTTTCAATTGAATAAATTAATCAATTTCAACTTACTATTGAGCGTAAGATCTATAAATTATTTTTCGTCTGCCAATGACAGGTTGTTTTATCTTTAAGTGGCACTTTTTTGTACACAATGGGCTAAATGACCAAGTCACAAGGACCTCAAAAGCTTACAGAAGGGGTAAGCAGTCTTAAATACACATACAGCATAGTAAGACTGGACAGATGTCCTGGACTGGACAGATGTCCAAGTTCGAAGCTCTCGTAATTTTGTGGATGGTTGGGTGAGGGAACCCACTGGACAGCTGTTGGGAAAAGGGTGTCAGCTCCTTAACAGCACGACAGCTGTTAAGGGCAGATGATAGCCTCCGGTCAAGGCCACCCAGTGTGTTCTTTAACGTGCATAGACTAAGGTTGTCCTGTACACTGGGCCACGGCTTAACATCCCATCTGACGAATGGCCTTTTCAAGCCCATCGATGTTCCCATTCTCAGCGGGGGCAGGGTGGGGGTTTTTCGGAGTTAAATCTCAAGGTACTGTGGAAAAGATAACTGTAAAAAGGTACTGTAAAAAAATAGGTGTTACTTTACATCGGTTTTTGGCATTTTATGTTGAAAAGTAACACTATACCTCCGCATAACGAATTGCCTACACTATACTCCCAGTGACCCACATAGTGAATTTTTCCCTCATATCGAATTGCTTATGAAGACACGCTGTCGCCAATTTCGGCCAATCAGAGTGCTCTTAAATGGACTGAGCTTGCCTCAGCATCAATAATGGACTGCCAGTTATAAGGGCCTGGAGCTGAATTGTCTTTCTTTACGTATTTTGTTGGATTTTGGTTAAAGGAAGAACACTCATGGATCCAGAAAATCCCTCTTCCTGCCAGCTCTGTCTCCCAGTGGTTATAACAGAATTATTTCTCCTACCCCAACTTCTCCATCAATCCCCTAAAACAATGGTTCTCAAACTTTTTGATACTTCGACCCTCCCCTGAATTGCAATAAATTTATGCGATCTCCAAGAATCGTAGATAAAATTTTGCGACCCTTCCCCACAGTGTAGGACCTATGTATTTGCAAAAACATTTCCTCTAAAAATACTAACAAATATAAAACTATTCAGAGCTTTGCGACCTCCTTCCCAAGCTGCTAGCGACCCACAGTTTGAGAACCACCTGGTCTAAGCCGATCATCTCGTATCTCTTAGAAGTTCCTGTCAGACCTCTGTGGCAAGCAGCAGCTTGAAGGATAAACATTATCGTTTCCTGTAAGATTTTTATGTTTCTTTATAGATTCTTTCACTGTTTTTCAATTAATTTTAGACATTAGACTAAAATGTAGTGCCAAGGTTAGAAATCCCTTAAATTTGGGTTTCCTGCTATCCCAATAATAAATTTTATATTTTACCATATATTTGATTATTCTTCCAAAAAAATGAGCGGTTTAATTTTGTAAACTACGTTTTATTAAATTCAAAAAGATGAACTTACGACGGTCTTAGAACGAATCGAGTATTTAACGATGATTTCCCAAATTTGCATAACGAAGGTTTTCCTGGAAGGAATAATATTCGCTATGCGCTGGTCCAACTACAGTATTGTAAAATGTTATGCCCTAAAAGGAAAATCTAACACTGGATAAAAGCGTAAGGTAACGACATATTCTGTAGAAAGGATATACATGAAAAGCGAAATGTACTACAAAAAACAGTAAAATAACATTATGTACTATTTAATAGCAAAATGGATGAAAAGTAGCATCATATTCGGATGATAGTTTACGACTAAAAAGAGAAACTTAATGCCAACAGGTATCAAAGCTGATAAAATTTTCCTTATTAATGTTTCAAAACATTGGTTTTACATACAATAATTTAGGTTGATAGATATAAATTATCAGAAAACAAAAACAAATACTTTATTTCAGTATTTGAAAATAAAATCGAAAAATTCTGATCATTCTTACGTTTTTAATATTTTTTAATTATTTCAGAATAATGAAATAGAGTTAGATACCGAATTCAAGAATAAATTAAATATCAATTTCAAGAATAGAATTTTACATCCAGGTTGGCGTTATTTTCCACCATAAAATGGGGTTAAATATGAAATCAGCGTAAAGTCCATTTTGTGTTTTAAGGTCATATCTAAACACGGGTAGCATTATATGCTTACTTTTTTTTTACAATGTTGAGACTCCAACCTAAAAACATCAGATTACGAGATTACTCAGATTATAATGAGACCAAACCCTATCTCATGCATTTGGTGCTTCCACTTCATGAAAATGCCGCTGACAAGCTTACAAACACTGTGTCTCAAGCCACGAGATCACTTCAGTTTAACCCTTTGAAGCATAGTGGTTCCACACAGAAACCACTTACTTAAATTTTTATTTCTATACGCAGACTGGTTTTACAGCGAAACCACACTTCCTACATGGGTATTAGTACAAAAGTTAAAATAAATTTTTTTTTGCAAGAAGGAAGTATACTCCATCATTTTTCTACACATAAAGACGGCCCATATCAAATGTCATTAAAATCGGAAATAAAATCGAAATTCGTGCTTGAAAGGCTTAAAATCATCTCGATCCAGGAGATCACTTCAGCTTCAGTCTAGGGTCCACGAGATCACTTCAGCTTCAGTCTAGTGCCCACGAGATCATGACTTGGTCACCAAAAGCAAAAAGTTTAGAGAATTTTATCAAAAAATGCTTTTATTTTATAAACTGTGTATTAAATACTAAAAACATTTTCCTATTCTATTTTCAGCGATACAAGATAACCCTCAAAATTTTGCCTTAAACATGTTGAAGATATTTTATTTTCTTCTTCTGCCGAAAGTTTAAAACATTTCCGAACTAACTTTAAAATCTTGTAAACTTCTTAAAACAATATTTTAAGATTGGTTAATTTACATTTCATCCCTTGCGTTATTAATTAATTTTTGGATCTATATCTTCCGAATAAAATCGAATAAAAAAGACTTAGGGAAAAGGAACGTACAATTAAGTAGTCGGGACTAAAGCACAGTGCTTTTTTCAACGAAACTTCTTCTCAAGAATTAATCGAAATAAATCCTACAAGACCAGCAGTCCCACGCAAGCGCACACGCACATTTAATTTGCTAGAGTCAATCTTCTCTGTTGCTTTGGGTAATGAGAAAGTCATGCAAGGGCAAACTACAGGAGATGGACTCTCTCCTGGAAAAGCCTTCTTTTCCCACCGAAGATCGATTTTCAATCTTTTTGCCTGACAGCCAGAGGCATTTCTTTTTTTCACGCAAACACACCTTGATTGCCTGTTGCACTGGAGAAACCTTTCTTTCTGTCTGCGGGTATTTGTGTACGAGGCTATGCTTCTACAAACGGAATGGACTCTTCACCTGGGGCATGGGATGGCTTTGTTCTTGCCTCTTCAACTGCGAACTCAAAACCGCATTCACACACCCGATTAAAAGATTCTCGCGATTTTGATTCAACTTCGATTTAGATAGGATGGTTCATTCATTACCATTTCAGAAAGAATCGTTTTTAAACCGAATATAGACCAATCTGTAAAGAAATATTCACTGAATTTGCTGGGTTGGGTTGTTTTACATCTGAGCGGCGCTTTTTTGCACACCATGGGATAAATGGCCAGGTCACAATGGACCCCGAAGGCTCAGAGAAGGTTGAGGGAGGAGATCCACTGGAATAGCTGTTCGGAGACAGATGGTAGCCTCCCATCAAGGCCATCAAGCGTGTTCTTTAACGTGCACAGGGTATGGCTCTCCCACACACAGGGCCACGGCTTAATGTCCCATCCGACGGACGGCGGCCTTTCCAAGCCCATCGGTGTCCCCTACTGACCGAGAGCAGGGAATTTTGCGGAGATAAATCTCAACGCTGACCCAGCTGGGACTCGAACATGGGAACTACACATTAGGAGCCTGGCGCGCTACCGACTGAGCCACCCCCGCCCCGACTGAATTTGCTGTTAAAAAAGCATCGTCGCTTATAAGAACTTCCTAACTACAACCACATTTTTCACATTTAAGGTCAGATTAATTTGTGTAGATATTCCGCTTATTTCTTAAACACTAATTTTCAGGAGATCGGTATTTCTTGAAATACCCTAAGTTTCAAGAACTTGGATTTTTATAAATATCTTAACTCGGGGGAGCTTGTATTTTTTTCTAAATATCATAAAAGATGATAGTGGAAAGAAATATTTACAAAGCACAAAACAATATCGTTGAAAAAATAGGATAAAAAAATAGGATTAAAAATTGACATCCGCTGCCATTTTTGCTCTAACGAGCAGGGTTGGGTTGTTTTACCTCTGAGCGGCACTTTTTTGCACACCATGGGCTAAATGGCCAGGTCACATGGACCCCGAAGGCTCACAGAAGGTTGGAGGAGGGGACCCACTGGAACAGCTGTTGGGAGACAGATGGTAGCCTCCCGTCAAGGCCATCCAGCGTGTTCTTTAACGTGCACAGGGTATGGCTCTCCCGCACACGGGGCCACGGCTTAACGTCCCATCCGACGGACGGCGGCCTTTCCAAGCCCATCGGTGTCCCCTACTGACCGTGGGCAGGGCGGGGAATTTTGCGGAGATAAATCTCAACGCTGACCCAGCTGGGACTCGAACCTGGGAACTACAGATTACGAGCCTGGCGCGCTACCGACTGAGCCACCCCCGCCCCTCTAACGAGCAGAATTGATCTTGAGACGAACTCACATAACGAACTCGAGAGTTATCTCAAAAGTAACAACCGAAGAACCAGAAATTTCAAAACGCCGAGAAGACCACGCGATCTTCCCCAAGACTCTTCATGCCACATCTGTCCTGGTCAACCATCGAAAAAAAGGAGGGAAAATATATATGTGTTAATTTTTAAGTGAGTTAATTGATTTAAAATTTAATTATAAGCTATTTATTTTAGAATAGTGTAAAAGAAGATAATAATATCTTAATGAACTCATAGTAAGTAAATTGACTTCTAAAATTAATCGCTAATTTTTTAAAAATAGCTTGTAGAAAAATCAAGAAATAAAATTTTAATTAAGACACATATTTCAATATTACTTCTTCTATTAGTGCACTGTCAAGGCTTTATGTATCTAGGTGGCCTAAATTGCCGCCATAAAAAAGGGGTTTGAGCAATTGAAGTTATTAACTGGAGTTTCTGCAGCAACTGCAGATGCTCCATTTTGCTGTGAGGCCAACTCCGTTATTCGTAATGGTTCGTTTTAAAAGTTCACACCATTTGCTAATGTAACAACTCCTGATCGCTCAAAAACATTTTCTGTTTTGTATCGTTACTTGCTAGTACTCCACAAAATTCTTCTTCAAGCCAAGCTTTCTCACTTTTCGTGATTTTGTAATCTGATTAAAACCCTTTTCTCACCTGATAATGCTTCACAGTTCTAAGATGTAGCATAGTACATTTATATTTCAGCAGGTTAGGTTGATTTCCAGTATGGTTGACTGACAGAGGGCAGGGAGAAATTTTGTGGAGATAAATATCAACGTTGGTCCAGCTAGGACTCGAACCTGGGAACTGCAGATAACGAACCTGGGTTGATACCGCCTATGTCACCCCCCCCCCCCCCAAAAAAAAAATATATTTTCGTGTTCTTCTAAAGTTTTATATATTTCTTAATGCTTGTGCATCCAATCAATCTCTGTAAAAACTCTTATTTAGGGTCGGGTTGGGTTGTTTTACCTCTGAGCGGCACTTTTTTGCACACCATGGGCTAAATGGCCAGATCACATGGACCCCGAAGGCTCAGAGAAGGTTGGGGGAGGGGAACCACTGGAACAGCTGTTGGGAGACAGATAGTAGCCTCCCGTCAAACCATCCAGCGTGTTCTTTAACGTGCACAGGGTATGGCTCTCCCGACGGGACCACGGCTTAACGTCCCATCCGACGGACGGCGGCCTTTCCAAGCCCCTCGGTGTCCCCTACTGACCGTGAGCAGGGCGGGGTTGGGTTGGGTTGTTTTACCTCTGAGCGGCACTTTTTCGCACACCATGGGCTAAATGGCCAGGTCACATGGACCCCGAAGGCTCAGAGAAGGTTGGGGGAGGGGACCCACTGGAACAAGCTGTTGGGAGACAGATGGTAGCCTCCCGTCAAGGCCATCCAGCGTGTTCTTTAACGTGCACAGGGTATGACTCTCCCGCACACGGGGGCCACGGCTTAACGTCCCATCCGACGGACGGCGGCCTTTCCAAGCCCATCGGTGTCCCCTACTGACCGTGGGCAGGGCGGGGAATTTTGCGGAGATAAATCTCAACGCTGACCCAGCTGGAACTCGAACCTGGGAACTACAGATTACGAGCCTGGCGCGCTACCGACTGAGCCCCCCCCCCCCCCTTCACTGAGAGGAAATCGCTGCACCATAATACACTCCCTGCTGCTACAGTTCCCGTTGTAGACTAATAATTGTTCATTTAATAGTATCCTATAATTCTGCGGTAGGCGTTATTCGACGCTATTCCCTCACGCTTAGTTGACGAGTTTCAAACCGGGTAACAATAAACAGACAGAATCCGATCCGTCGTCATGTTTAGTCTGCCACACTTCAATGTAATATGTCTGAGAAGAGTTTGTGGAGGAACCACATGCTTCTGGAGAGATAAATTGGATCGCCGTTATGAATAACAAGAGGCTGAAGAGTGCGCTTTGTCATCATCGGCTATGAGCAGTTTTCTCCGCTAATGACGCTGCAGGAACAAAGCAATTAATGCTCTTGCATCAGCCATCTCTTATGGAATGCGAAGGCTATCAACAGAAGGTTTTTCAGGCTGCATTTTTATACCTCTGCCGATTATTGGAAAAACGCAGATAATTTATTTTAGTGTTTCGATCCATTTTTTTACATTTCGTAAAAAAAAATGTATAATGATCAACGGTAACAATATTTTGGAACCGGGACAGTGAATTAAAAAACCTCATTGAGAAATGTATTTTTTTTGGTTCATAATATCATTTTACAATGCCTTGTTAAGTGTGAAAACTAAAATTCACCCTTGATGTGGAATCGATAGCTGTGGGTTGGGTTGTTTTACCTCTGATGGCACTTTTTTTGCACACAATGGGCTAAATGGCCAGGTCACAAGGACCCCAGAAGCACAGAAAAGGTTGGGAGAAGGGGACCCCACAGGAGAGTTTTTAGGTGACTGATGAATGCCTCCCGTCGAGGCCATCTGGCGTGTTTTTTTAACGTGTACAGGGTATGGCCCTCCTGTACAGAGAACCACGGCTTGACGGACGGCGCCCTTTCTAAGTCCACTACTGACCGAGCGAAGTTTAGCGGAGATAAATATCAGCGCTGGTCCGGGTGGGATTCTAACTTGGAAACTTCAGATTACACTCCTGGCGCACCTATCGAGTGAGCCACCCAACCTCAGCTGTGGGTTGTACGAGAAAATTGGGAAGACTGAGACTGCGCAGTTGATGCTTCGAAATTTCTCATAGAATGCTTTTTGAGAAGTGAACGATGGGTCATTGATCTATGAGAACTATCTAGCCTCAACTGCGCAGTCTCATAGTCACCAAGTCTGCCCAGATGCTACTCACGCTATGTCGCTGATCAACAGTAGACGTTAAACTAACTCCTCCTATAACAGAAAGCCAATGTTCCAAATTTTTGGACGTCACTTAGTAGTCCTGCTATACAAATATTACTTATAGTTTCGATTTTAATATTATTACTGGTGTACTCTTGTGCTAATCCTTATATTAATGTTTATCTACAAATATATTTTATTTAGAAAGAAAATTATTCGTATTTATTATCAAATATAATAATGCTAATTAATACAAATAAATTTTCTCCTAAATAAAATATTTTTATAGACAAACATTGGTATAAAGATTAGCATAGAATCTACTAGTAATGATATTAGAATCAAAAATATAAGAAATGTCCATATGGTAGGACTACTTAGGCTGACGTCATAAATTTGGCTCCCTGGCTTTCTGTTATAAAGTGTTGGGTAAGCCGTGGTACCGTGAGCAGAAAAGCCCCTGTGCACGTTAAAGAACACTCTGAATGGTCTTGATGGGAGCCAAATGGATACTTTTCCCCAGTCTTCTCTGAACCCATGGGGTTTTTGTGACCTGACCATTTAGATATTGTGTGCAAAATAGTGACGCTCAGAGATAAAGAAACAAACGCAACAACTGATCGCCAGTTTGCCGGATTCATGAACTGAAATTTACCGTTTGACTGGTTACCTGAAGCAGCGTTGTTTCTTCTCCGAGAATCTCCAATTACGTTTTCGAGATTGGATTGTTTTACCTCTGAGCGGCACTTTTTTGCACTCCATGGGCTAAATGGCCAGGCCACAAGGACCCCGAAGGCTCAGAGAAGGTTGGGGGAGGGGACCCGCTGGAACAGCTGTTGGGAGACAGATGGTAGCCTCCCGTCAAGGCCATCCAGCGTGTTCTTTAACGTGCACAGGGTACGGCTCTTCCGTACACGGGGCCACGGCTTAACGTCCCATCCGATGCACGGCGGCCTTTTCAAGCCCATCGGTGTCCCCTACTGACCGTGGGCAGGGCGGGGAAATTTTGCGGAGATAAATCTCAACGCTGACCCAGCTGGGACTCGAACCTGGGAACTACAGATTACGAGCCTGGCGCGCTACCGACTGAGCCACCCCCGTCCCACGTTTTCGAGAAGACAGATTTTTTTCTTCAAGTGTTATTACAACCTGGAGATCAGAATTTAAAAAATATTACTTTTACGTCGGGCGTTTAATATTTTGCTTACTGTTATTTTATTTTTCATATTTCTCTCGCGTCTATAAATTCGCTTGTTTTTTTTTCCATTCACTTTCCTCACATTCACCTCCGGACGAAAACTTTGTTTCACGGGTCGTATGTACAGTCGCTCAAAACAGTATCCGAACACTATGGTTGATTACAGAATTCAGAAAAAATATCTGGCAACGCTTTCTTTTAGAAATTAGTGATCTGGCAACCTTCGTGTCACGTGATTACATAATACAGGAAAAATATCTGGAGCGTGTACAGCACCTGTACACGCTCCAGTTACCGTTCACAGCAAACTGGAGCGTGTGCAGTTACTGCACAGGCTCCAGTTTTGCTGTGAACGGTAACTGCACACGCTCAATATTTCCGTGAGTGAGCCCACACGATCTAGTATCAAAATAATATGACCACCTACAGTCGCTCAAAAAAGTATCCGAACACTATGGTTGATTACAGAATTCAGAAAAAATATCTGGCAACGATTTCTTTTAGAAATTAGTGATCTGGCAACCATCGTGTACGTACACCGAAGGTTGCCAGATCACTAATTTCCAAAAAATTAGTTTTTTTTTTATTTTTTTTGGATTTTTTTTTTGAACGACTGTATTTCTCGACTGCGGCACGAAATCCAGATTCCCCATGCAAGAATGCACGAGATCTTGAGTTTGAAAAACATGCTTTGGCACGAAATTCTTATACGTCACTAACAACTACGTTGGCGTTCATCTGTTAAAAATTTATATATATATTGTGTTAGAAACATTTTTTATGTATTTTTTTTGTGTAGAAAAGAATTTTTATAACAGTGAATATAAGAAATATATTTCATATAATAAATTAACAAGGAATAAAACTTGGAGTATGCTAAGAAAACCAGAAGTTATTATTAATTATGGAAGCAGTGCTAAATATTTTCAATCTCGCGTGTTCAACCAAGTACCTAGAGAAATTTTGAAGCTAAATAAAATTTCCGAAGTTAAAAGATAATTTATTACGTAGTTAAATGCATATATAAAAATTGGTTTGTCAACAAGTCAGCATGTACCTATTATGTAACAAAATTGAGCCAATGAACTTTGACTAAAACAACCTCCCACCAGCAGGGAAGACATTAGCCTCCATTCCGTGAATCCCAAAATCCTTAGAATAATCATTCAGGAAATAAACTGCCATCAGAAATCTCGTTAGATATTACCAACCAAGGACACAGGTGGAAAAAGGCAGAAACCTGGAGGCTATCAAAGACATCAGAGGTTTGAAAAATTTTTCACGAAAACCCCAAGAGACATTTAGATGCAAGAACGATAATAACCCTCCTCACCACCATCAAAAAGCAAAGCTATCGTGTAAACTCAGCTCTGAATGCAAAGAATCAATATTTCTTCCTCCGTGGCTATAAAGGATAAAATTGTTATGGTAATTCAAAAATTCATTAATTTTATAATTATCTAAAAATCCCCAAACTTCACTGATCCAGTCAAGATACAAATTTAATGCCTTGCACAAAGCGCAGCGAAGGATTTAGAACGATTAGAAGACATTTATGTCAAATAAGTGTTTCATAAGCAATCTAATATCGCACAAAAAGTTTCTCTGCGGAAAAACCTGTGGTAGTACTGGGAGAATGAGAGATTGCTGTGCAAAGGATTGCTCAGTACACATTGTAAATGGGAAGTTGTTTGCATGGGAATCTAATTTATCAGTTTATTAAATAACTTGTCTAGTTAGCGGACAATATGTTCTTTCGGAGAAAGAACCAAAATTATTAATAACAGAGAATAACACTTGTTTTGCTCGCGACAGTTTCACATTGTTCTTTCGCTCCACGGGAGTCCTTTTGCATTTAGATGATGGATTTCAGTAATCGTTAGAAGGCAATACGTTCGCATAAAGAAAGCGCAAATTCGACAAAGTATCACTTCCTTTGTGTGACGAACTAATCCCACCAAATCCTACCCCACTCCTATTTATAACTTAAATGTTTAAACACACCTAGGACGCTGAAAGGTTACGCTGCTTCCTTTAGAATTCCTTTTGCTCTCGGTGGTACTCGACACTATTTAATGGATTTGCACATCACTCATCCTAAACTCTCATTCGCTAAATTAAGACTTTGAATTGCTTCAGAGCAAATACAAGAGAAGAATGGGAGCTCTGTGAAATATTTTATGGGGGGAAGGGGAAAGCAAGAATACTATTTTGCTCTTTCTATTCGGGAGGGCAAAGGATGCTATTTCACGAGTTTTCAAGCAAGGAATTATGGGAAAATAAGAGTAAGCATTTTAAAAGTTATTGTGTGTTAATGAGAGGGGAGTGGCGTGCAAGTCCCCCCCCCCCTATTGATGACATCATAGGCGAAGAAACTTTTCTCAAAGCACGATTTTCAACGTTGAATATGGATAAATCGCGACAGAAAAATTTTCATAAATTATTGGACATTGACAGATAGAAATCATTTACCTTCTGCCTTTCCCATAAAATATGGATTGGGCTGTTTAATCTCTTAGTGACACTTTTTTGCACACAGCAGGCTAAATGGCCACGTCACAAGGACCCCAAGAGTTCGGGGAAGGTTGTGGAGAAGGGGTCCCACTGAACAGCTGTCAGCAGACAGATAGAAGCCTCGCTCAAGGCCATTGACGTAGACGTCCAGCGTGTTCTTCAAACTGCATAGTGTTGAGTTGCTTTACCACTGAGGGGTTGTTTTACCTCTGAGCGACACTTTTCTGCACACCATGGGCTAAATGGCCAGGTCAATGGACCCCGAAGGCTCAGAGAAGGTTGGGGGAGGGGGCCCACTAGAACAGCTGTTGGGAGACAGATGATAGTCTCCCGTTAAGGCCATCCAGTGTGTTCTTTAATGTGCACAGGGTATGGGCTCTCCCGCACGCGGGGCCACGGCTTAACGTCCCATCCGACGGACGATTCCCTTTCCAAGCCAATCGGTGTCCCTTACTGACCGTATTCAGGGTGGGGAATTTTGCGGAGATAAATCTAAACGCTGATCCATCTGGGACTCGAACATGGGAACTACAGATTAGGAGTCTGGCGCGCTACCGACTGAGCCCCCTCCCCGCCCCCCACTGAGTGGCATTTTTTGCTTGGCTCACAAGGGGCTAAATGGTCAGATCCAAGGGCTCAGAGAAGGATGGGTGGAGGGGACCCACTGGACAACTGTTGGGAGACAGATGGAATCCTTCCGTCAAAGCCATCCAGCGTGTTCTTTAGCGTTCACAGAGTACTGCTCTCCTACACATGTCCACTGCTCAACATCCCATCCGATGGAAGGAGGACTTTCCAAGCCCACAGGTGCCTTCTTTCTCACCTAGGGGTATCCCAACGCTGACACCGTTGGGACTCGATCCTGGGAACAGCAGATTACGAGCCTGGCGCAGTACCTACTGAGAAACACCAACCCCACACTTTTGTCAAGTTTTGCGACTAAACAACCATTATCTTAAACTTTACATATGAATTAAATTGATATCTCAAAGCTGAGAATGATTTACGCTCATTATAACCTTTGGGAACCTTTTAATCCTTTTTGCAAATTTAATATAATCACATTCTTTTTTTTTTCCAGCTTTATTTGGAAACTGAATTGCTCAGAGAAAAAGAGAACAAAATTTAGTTAATCAAATATTCGTAGTCTTACAAGCCCAATCTCATCCATTCCATGTTATTACATTAGTTAATTAATGGATGAAGTTCCTTGCGCTTATTAGCCAACTTAAATTGCTTTATAGATGACCTTTACAACTACCAAGGAATTGGAACAAAGGCGATACAACAGTCACAGATTTGAATGCATTGCTTACTCCAACAGTATTAATGAATACATACAAGCAATTTCGAGAACGGTAATAAGCCTAGCCAGCTATTGAAACAGCTGGCTCTTCTGCCCAAATATTTGAATAGTGGGATGTTACACTTGGCACAAAGCAAATTTCTAACAGAGATAAATGTATATGGATTGTTGTTTGGGTTGTTTTCCCTCTGAGCGGCACTTTTTTGCACACCATGGGCTAAATGGCCAGGTCACATGGACCCCGAAGGCTCAGAGAAGGTTGGGGGAGGGAACCCACTGGAATAGCTGTTGGGAGACAGATGGTAGCCTCCCGTCAAGGCCATCCAGCGTGTTCTTTAACGTGCACAGGGTATAGCTCTCCCGCACACGGGGCCACGGCTTAACGTCCCATCCGACGGACGGCGGCCTTTCCAAGCCCATCGGTGTCCCCTACTGACCGTGGGCAGGGCGAGGAATTTTGCGGAGATAAATCTCAACGCTGACCCAGCTGGGACTCGAACCTGGGAACTACAGATTACGAGCCTGGCGCGCTACCGACTGAGCCACCCCCGCCCCAAGAGATAAATGTATAAGGAAACGTTGTTGGACAATTGCGGATCAACGAAATGCTTAAAAATAATCGAAGGAGTGAACATGTAATGGCAGAATAAGAAATAAATCAAAATAAATTTCCCCTCAAGTAGATGCTTGACAGAGAAATCTAACAGGAACAAGTCAGTACAATACGCCATAAAGAAAATCTTTGAGGAAGGAGAGATCTTAGAATTAGATCTTAGAAGACAACACAAGATTAAAAATTTTAAAAATTACTTATCTTCCTATATGGAAGGTCCTAAAAAGTAGAAAATAAACCTAAAACATATCGATGGTACAGTCGCTCAAAAAAGTATCCGAACACTACGGTTGATTACAGAATTCAGAAAAAATATCTGGCAACGATTTTTTTTAAATTAGTGATCTGGCAACCTTGGTGTCACGTGACACGAAGGTTGCCAGATCACTTCACGCTCCAGTTTGCTGTGAACGGTAACTGGAGCGTGTACAGTTGCTGTACACGCTCCAGATATTTTTTCTGAATTCTGTAATCAACCATAGTGTTCGGATACTTTTTTGAGCGACTGTAGGTGGTCATATTATTTTGATACTAGATCGTGTGGGCTCACTCACGGAAATATTGAGCGTGTGCAGTTACCGTTCACAGCAAACTGGAGCGTGTGCAGTTACTGCACACGCTCCAGTTTGCTGTGAACGGTAACTGGAGCGTGTACAGTTGCTGTACACGCTCCAGATATTTTTCCTGAATTCTGTAATCACGTGACACGAAGGTTGCCAGATCACTAATTTCTAAAAGAAATCGTTGCCAGATATTTTTTCTGAATTCTGTAATCAACCATAGGGTTCGGATACTTTTTTGAGCGACTGTACCATCACTCACTGAATTCGTATTCGCTTCACAGAAAGATAGGTTGTTGGGTTGTTTTACCTCTGAGCGGCACTTTTTTGCACACCATGGGCTAAATGGCCAGGTCACATGGACCCCGAAGGCTCAGAGAAGGTTGGGGGAGGGGACCCACTGGAACAGCTGTTGGGAGACAGATGGTAGCCTCCCGTCAAGGCCATTCAGTGTGTTCTTTAACGTGCACAGGGTATGGCTCTCCCGACACGGGGCCACGGCTTAACGTCCCATCCGACGGACGGCGGCCTTTCCAAGCCTCAAAGAAAGATAGGACGCCGGCAATCTTCTTGAGTAGGTAAATCGGCTCCCTACCTTTCTTTGAAGTGAATATGAATTCAGTGACATTGCAACATCTATATACTTTAAGTTTATTTTCTACTTTTTAAGTCCCTTTGGGAAGGTAGGTGTTTTTAGTGACAAAAAATATCAAGAAATTAAAAGAAACCCAGTTGGTCACATGACTTCAGCAAACTCTGAGCGCGCCGCGGCCTGTCTCTCTCGCTGGCCACGCTTAAAATTGATATACGACTCGTTAAAGTAGAATCCCGCGAAAATCCTCCCCCCCCCCTTTATCAGGGGGAAATAGTGGGGGCAAAATTCGAAATAATTTACGACCATTATTATACGAGCATTCATTTGACACATAACTCGTAATTGTAAGCCTTCACGTTTGGAAGACATAGTAGAAAATTTCCCATTTTTAGGAGGAAGAAAGAAAGCGTGGGGGGGATCAATTTTTTTTATAGCCTACGACACTCTCCGCATCACAAGCTTTCATTAGATGCATCGTTACGTTCGGCATTCGTGTTCAGGAGATGTAGGAGAACAACCATTTTCATAACCCCCCTCCCTTTTTTTAGGGGTGAAGAAAGCATGGGCGGTCAATTTTTTTTAGCCTATGACACTCCCGCGTCACAAGCTTTAAATTTGGCACCTAAATGATTAAGTTTCTCCATCGCGTTCGAAATCTATGGATGGAACAACGTTTTGCCAAATCCACAAACCGACAACTGTCAAAGGCAAAAGCAATAGTATGATAGGTAAAAATAAACGTCGGTGCCTTATCCTGTGCTGAAACCAGGATTCCTTTGATCCGCAGATAGTCAAGCTAGCCAGCTGCCGCAATGGAAAATTTTCGAAGTAAAAAAAGGCAGATTTCAGGACTAAGAGCGAAATTTTCAGATCAGAGGATTAACCACTTTAGGAAGGAGTAACGAGGGTTCTTTACCCAACCACTAGAATGGGCAGGTCACAAAGACTCCAACGGCTCAGAGAAAGATGTGGGGTGACCCAGTGAAGAGCTGTTAGGAGTATGGTAGTCTCTCGTCAAGGCCATCCACTGTGTTCTTTAACGTCCACAGGGTATGGCTCTCCCGCACACGGAGCGACGGCAGCTTTCCCAAGCTATCGGGTTCCCCTATTGACCGAGGACAGGGTAAACGATCTAATGAGATAAATTTCAACGCTGGCTTAAGGTGGGACTCGAACCTGGGTGAGTGTTTTACCTCTGAGCACTCAGTGGGCTAAATGTCCAAGTCACAAGGACCACGAAGGCTCAGAGAAGGTTGGGGGAGGGACCCACATGGTAGCTTCAAACCATCAAGTGTGTTCTTTAACGCGCACAGGACATGGCTCTTCCGCACACGGGGCCACGGCTTAACGTCCCATCCGACGGACGGCGACCTTTCCAAGTCCATCGATGTCCCCTACTGACCGTGGAGATAAATCTCAAGTCTCAAGCAAAATCTCAGTTTTGTGGAGATAAATCAACATTGACCCAGCTGGGAACTGCAGATTACGGGCCAGGTGCGCTACCGATTGAGCCACCCCACCCCTCTGTCCAGTTGGGTTGTTTTACCTCTGAGCGGCACTTTTTTGCACACCGTGGGCTAAATGGCCAGGTCACATGGACCCCGAAGGCTCAGAGAAGGTTGGGGGAGGGGACCCACTGGAACAGCTGTTGGGAGACAGATGGTAGCCTCCCGTCAAGGCCATCCAGCGTGTTCTTTAACGTGCACAGGGTATGGCTCTCCCGCACACGGGGCCACGGCTTAACGTCCCATCCGACGGACGGTGGCCTTTCCAAGCCCATCGGTGTCCCCTACTGACAGTGGGCAGAGCGGGGAATTTTGCGGAGATAAACTTCAACGCTTACCCAGCTGGGACTCGAACCTGGGAACTACAGATTACGAGCCTGGCGCGCTACCGACTGAGCCACCCCCACCCCTCTGTCGAGTGGATCCATTACCCCACCCTGAGCCTTTGGAGTCCTGGTAATCCGCCCATTTAGCTATCAATGGGAATTTGTAACAGAGAAAGGAGATGCAACAGTCACAACTTGCAAAGAACCCTAACGATAGAACAACTAAACCCAATCATTCTTCTCAATACGGTAGAAAAATATTTTGGCAGGCAAATCTAAAAGTTGAAAAGAAACGTTTCCAAACCCACTCTTACATTCAGAAAATTCAATGAATCAATTGTTAACGATGCTTATTTAGTTTTAGGTTGACTGAAACGTAAGACGCTGCGAACAAGCAACGGTATTCTTCGAGCACAAGGACTTCTTAAAAGAAACAAGAATGGTTTAAGTTATGCCAGCCAAGGGTTGGGTTGTTTTACCTCTGAGCGGCACTTTTTTGCACACCATGGGCTAAATGGCCAGGTCACTTGAACCCCGAAGACTCAGAGAAGGTTGGGGGAGGGGACCCACTGGAACAGCTGTTGGGAGACAGATGGTAGCCTCCCGTCAAGACCGCGTTCTTTAACGTGCACAGGGTATGTCTCTTCCGCACACGGCGCCACGGCTTAACGTCCCATCCGACGGACGACGGCATTTCCAAGCCATCGGTATCCCCTACTGACTGTGGGCAGGGCGCGAAATTTTGCGGAGATAAATCTCAACGCAAACCAGTTGGAACTCGAACCTGGGAACTACAGATTACGAGCCTGGCGCGCTACCGACTGAACCACCCCCGCCCCAAAGGTATCATTCTGAATGTTGTTCGTTTACATTCTCCCACTTAAACAATTTCACGGGTTTCTATTGAGATAACATGTGAAACTATTTCCATTTTTCTATCCAGTATCTGTATATAATACGCTTGATTTTTATCTAGAGTGATATCGTCTTCCTTGGTCATCGGTTATTCTTATCTGAACCATCTATTACTTGAATGGACTAGAAATTTCTTCCCTAAGATATATAGATATCGCTAAATTATATTTTAGAAGCAAGACATAAATAGATTCAGTGAGCCTAAATGTTTATTCTCCATTTCATATCGAGAAAAGAAGCATTATAAATGTTAAGAGCCAAAGTTTTTTACGTCTTTTGGAAGATTGAGCTGCTCACGACTGTCGTCAAAATACATGGAGCTCAAAAGAGATCTCTTTTCCGAGGACACTCTAAGAATCAATCGTAAGGAAGTCTTAGAGTGCACGATAGAGCTCTTTAGAGTGCACCATAGAGCTCTTTACATAGCAATCAGAAATCCAAACAGCTGTCTGCGTATGCATCCTTTTCACAATATGCTTCTCCCAGCTGGGTCAGCGTTGAGATTTATCTCCGCAAAATTCCCCGCCCTGCCCACGGTTAGTAGGGGACACCGATGTGCTTGGAAAGGCCGCCGTCCGTCGGATGGGACGTTAAGCCGTGACTCCGTGTGCGGGAGAGCCATACCCTGTGCACGTTAAAGAACACGCTGGATGGCCTTGACGGGAGGCTTTCATCTGTCTCCCAACAGCTGTTCCAGTGGGTCCCCTCCCCCAACCTTCTCTGAGCTTTCGGGGTCCATGTGATCTGGCCATTTAGCCCATGGTGTGCAAAAAAGTGCCGCTCAGAGGTAAAACAACCCAACCCACCGAGACAATTTATCGAGAGGAAATTCTGTGATATCAAAAGGCGTTTTGTTTTTTTAGATACGCGTTTAACATTTTTAGGTTGAAGAGATAACAACAAAATAAAACCCCGTTCAAACTATAGAAATTAAGCTTGATACCATCTAAAAAACAACATAACTATAGTTTTTTAAATTTCCTGTTAAACTTGTTTTTCTTGCATTATTTAAGCGTTAAAGTCGACATTTTTTTTTTAAGTAAATTTCTCTTTCGGCTATCGACGTGTTTCCGAAACTTGATAAGATCCTGACAGTTTAATAAAGTGGTTGTTAATCAGGGTTGATCGAAGGGTTAAGAGTTAATTGAGGGGTTAAATGAGTCGAAGGGTTAATTGAGGATGGTTGGGATATTTTGGTGATTTAATTTTGTTATTAAAACATTAGAAATTTAATTGAATTTATCAAACCATCTAAACTGTCCCTTATTTCCAGATTTTAATTGATTAAAAACAAGAACGTTTTCATTGGTAGGTTTGATACTTTTTTTTCGTTAACAATATGAGGTTTCTTCTTCTTTTGGTTTAGTATTATTAATTAATTTTTTTTATTTAACTAATGGTATTTTTGCTTTGTGCTTATGTCTAATGGGGCGGAGGTGGCTCAGCCGATAGCGCGCCAGGCTCACAATCTTCAGTTCCCAGGTTCGAGCCTCGCCTGGGCCAGCGTTGATATTTATCTCCGCGAAACTTCGGTCAGTAAGGGGACACAGATAGGCTCAGAAAGGCCACCTCCGTCGGATGGGACATTAAGCCGTGGCTCCGTGTGCACGAGAGCCATACCCTATGTGTTAAAGAACACGCTGGATGGTCTTGACGGGAAACTACCATCTGTCTGCCAACAGCTGCCCAGTGGGTCCCCTCCCCCAACTTTCTGCAAGCCTTCGGGGTCCTTGTGACCTGGCCATTTAGTCTATTGTGTGCAAAAATATGCCTCGCAGAATCAAAATATTGAAATGGTACCGGTCGTCATTTATAAAATTATTGACATCGGGTGATTAAGGTCATTATTGAACACTTAAAGGTAATATTAAAGTACACAAAAATTAAGAACTCCTGATTGAAAACTTGATAATGAAGAAATTACGTGAGAGAGTTGTTGTTGTTGGGTTGTTTTACCTATGAGCGGCACTTTTTTGCACACTATGGGCTAAATGGCCAGGTCACATGGACCCCGAAGGCTCAGCGAAGGTTGGGGGAGGGGACCCACTAGAACAGCTGTTGGGAGACAGATGGTAGCCTCCCGTCAAGGCCATCCAGCGTGTTCTTTAACGTGCACAGGGTATGGCTCCCCGCACACGGGGCCACGGCTTAACGTCCCATCCGACGAACGTCCATCGGTGTCCCCTACTGACCGTGGGCAGGGCGGGGAATTTTGCGGAGAACGAGAGAGAGTCAAGACGTGAGCAAAAGGACTATGAAAACACACCCATGCCTTATCCAAGATCTAAACCAAGATCTCTTCTCTCCGCTGTCAAACGCTGTAGCCACTCAGCCCTCTATGCTTTCATCCTCCACCCCGCAAAATGGTTGGGTTGTTTTACCTCTGAGCGGCACTTTTTTTGCACACAATGGGCTAAATGTCCAGGTCACAAGGACCCCGAACGGACCCACTGCAACAGCTGTTGGGAGACAGATGGTAGCCTCCCGTCAAGGCCATCCAGTGTGTTTTTTAACGTGCACAGGGTATGGCTCTCCCGCACACGGGGGCCACGGATTAACGTGCCATCCGACGGACGGTGGCCTTTCGAAGCCCATCGGTGTCCCCTACTAACCATGGGCAGTGCGGGGAGTGTTGCGGAGATAAGTCTCAACGCTGACCCAGCTGGGACTCGAACCTGGAAAATACAGATTACGAGCCTGGCGCGCTACCGACTGAGTACCCCCCCCCCCCCAAAAAAAAGGTGAAATATTTAAACTCTTATACAATGGGTTGGTAAAGAAAATTATTTGTGTTCGCCCAGTTGATTACAACCTGGAAAAATTACATTGCGATCATGGCACGCTGCTGACACAATCGAATCTTTAATCCCCACCCCAACTCATAGCGACCTAACCATTTAGTCTAATATACAACAGAAATTCCGCCTGGAGTAACACAAAAATACTGGTTCTCTTTTATTTTTTTCCTCCTCCTACAAAAAGAGAAATCATCTCGTTTGATATTCGGAAAAGAGTACATTTGAGTCTGTAATCATATAAATATATATTGGACAAGGTTTCCGTCACCGATATTAAATATTTTTTACCCTTCACTTATTGTTAGATTTCATCACATAGCAATCTGGTCTTCACAATCAAGTTGGTATCATAAATTGGCTCAAACTCTCCTAATTGTCCACCAATTGTCTGCTCAGTCTGCAACGAACCCGTGACTCAGGGCTTCATATTTCCATCTTTATTTAACCGATTAACTTTTACGTTAATATCAAACGAACTTTCATTCTTCACCAATACAGATGCTTCACTAGTTGCACCATTTTTTAAACAGCATAAAATCATCTTTTATCCGGAATCCCCCTCTTCTCAACGCAATTGCTACAACTATGCAAAAACCTTTTGTCAAGTCCTTTCAAGAAGAAATGAATTCCCTTTTCCCACCGCTTAAACCTTCACTTTAACATCAAACCCCTCCCCCTCCCATTTCTGCCGCCAGCAGTGGAGATATCCTCATCTAACCACAGTCATCATCTGGATTCATCTCCGTTGCTCGTCGCGGTTGTCACCTTGGGCTAAATATCCGCCGCTCCGTAGTGCAACTTGCAACGCCTCTAGGAGGCATTGCAGCTTCAATCACGTCAGAACGCCGACATGTCCACGGAGCTGAGCCCGAAGTTAAAGAAGGTCCCGACCGCTAGAAAATTACGATGCCAATCGATAACAGTTTGAAAAATCAACGGCCAACTTTAATATAGAGTTTCGTGGTCGGTTGATTACATGTTTAAAATGTTCTCTGAACAGCGGTACTGAGGTTTGGGAAAACACGGCAAACAAAATATGGCTCCAGTGTGATTCTTTGATCAATATGGCGAGACTCGGCGTGAACACTGATAAATAGACCGCAGGGTGGATGTTATTTATCACTTGCTCTCTCTCGCTTCGCTTATCAAATGACCTCTGAACTTTTCAAGCATTTATAGCTAAACATCTTTTACGGTATAGGTTAACTTTCTATCGCCGCAGTAGATAATTGTAATCAATCTGGCTTCACTGCTCATTAAATTTAAGATTCATTTTTATTCTGAATACAGAGTAGAAAAAAATTGTTTCAGCCGAACGGGGCGAGTCACATTCTTTTAGAAGTGTGAATTGTACGAAGATTTGTTTTTCAAAAAGAGGGTTAATGAAATCAACACTTCTCTATTTATCAGATTTGCCTGCGACTAAACTCTTTTCCTTTCCGTACAAAAATGACTCTGAAAGACAAATGACCTCATTCCATCCAAATAATATGACCGACCATCTGGAGAAGATAACTATCGGTGCACAGGGTATTGTTTTCCTGCATACGGAGCCAGCTGTACGTTCCATCCGACGGACGACGGCTTTTCCAAACCCATTGTATCCCTTTTTTGACTCCAGGAGTTGTGCTAAATCTCAACGCTGGTATAGATGGGACTCGAACCTGGGAACTGCAGATTACGAGTATGGTGCGCTACCGACTGAGCCAACACTCTTTCCACTTCGTCCAAGGGAAGAATTTCAGGAATGTTGTATATTCTTATTCAAAGTCTGTACATGTGGAGTTCGTAGTAACTGAACAAAGTTTGTTTATAATATTAATTTCTAATTAAGTATTTTTTCGTTCTCTCTAAAGCTTTAGGACTCCTTAAACATGGTATTTGCAACGACAGAAGTGTCGGTATTACAGAATCTGGTTCTGAAGCTATCTATTTCTCTCTCAAAAAAAAAACAGAAGACATATTCTGTGTGTAAAGTTTATTTACGAGAATCTCTCTTTAAGATATCATTGACTGGATCACCATTATTTACATGCACACGGGGCCAAAGATTGGATGTTTCCTCAGATGAAAGACGCTTTGTTTTACGTCAATATTTATCTCTTTTTCCTAAACTATATATCTTTATTAAATCCGTATTCTTTGTAAGCATATATTTGTTTTCCTTCAAAGCATATTTTTACCACCTTTCGACGTATTTTCTATCCACCGGAAAAGCCGAAGATTCGAACCTCTGGGCAATGGGCTAATTTCTGGGAAACCTGTGAGCCAACCATCTATATCATTTCCATCCCAACTAGTCTTTCAAGATGAATTTCGCCAATTTCAGTTTTAAGTATTCGATTACATAGAAGCGTAGAAATTTGTCTTTCGTGGAAATTTTGGAGTTGTTCAAAATATACACAGCATGTAAACAGTAATCACGTTTCGCGTTTCAAGAAATTTTAATAATTTAGAATAACAGTGAAGCCTTTTTTTTGAAGCACCTGACTAATGCGAGTCTAAACAAGCTCATTCCATCCTCTGTGAATTTTTAATAAAAACATGATCTCGATTACGTTTTGCCTTCACATGTTTTACTAATCTCTTCTTCGATGTTCCTGCTTCTCTTTTAATCCAGAACTTTTGTGTCAACTTTTTGTTTTGCAAATTTTCGCCGAAATGATTGATAAGAATCCCTAACCTAAATGAAATAAATGCATTATAAATAAAAATAAATACCCCCTCAAGCAGCTGCTTGCCACAGAGGTCTGACAGGAGCCTGTCAGTTTATATGCCACAGTAGGAGATCTGAGAGGATGGCAGGACCTCAGCAGACCCTTAAAACTCTGTATCCATTGAATGTACATTACTTTTCAGAATATTTTTTTTAAAACACAGGAATAGTCGCCTGTGGTCTTGCAATGTTTGAAGGTGTAGACCGTTCTTTAATCTACAGAAATGGACAGGAATTCGATGCCTTCTAGGATTATAATGGGAACTACATACAATAATTTTGAAGATAATTGTGTCTGACCCCACAAGAACTGTATGCTGCATTTCATTGGTGTGCAAAATGCTATAAAATGCATATAAATTATAATTCCTTTCATTTTCCTTTTATTGTTTCTGAGATTTCAGAACTTTTCAACTCTTGAGACTACATCATAATGTACATGCTTAATTTCAGTGAAATGATGTTAAAAAATATTTTCTGCATTCTTATTCCTTTGGGTGCAAATAAAACACATTTAAATGAAAACTTTTTTCGTATCTTTTATAAACAAACTATTGGTCTGATAGGGTTAATATAGAAAAGTTCAAGATTCCGAAACAAATTCAATAACTATAATCTTCGCCAAATAAAACTGTAAGAAAATAGTCCATACCTTTCTAATAGTCTACGAGGATGATATCCAATGATGATAAATGGCAGACACACTTCGTCTATAGCATAAAAACACTAGAAACTTAAAGGAAAACTCCAATGCTGGGCTCTTTGTTTTTTAGGTTTACAAAGGTTATGACCCAGCAAATGATCAGCGTTCTCCAGGTGATGCACATTGCATTCGCCACTGTTTCACAGGTGTGAGCAGGTAACTGTTTGCCTTCTCCAGTTCGGCCAATCTCTGGCAACGACGTCAACCAGCCAATGCGTTATCTTGCGTCCTATCAATGACACATGTTACATAACGCTTGGCGAGATGTGTGATGAGGCGTAGAGACATTATTTGTGTCGTACGTGTACAACTGTGTACCTGAAACCCAAGACCGTCACGAAAGAAGAAATATAACGACTTTGGGAGACACACATTAACTATCGCACAATGTCTATATTTGGATCCATTTCATAAACAGCCAGATCAATTTACAATGGGAATGCTTTGTTTTGTTGACTAACCTACTTACAATAACTGGTCGAATCAAAAACATAATTCAGATATTTGTCTCGAATTAATATTAGAGGTCTCCTTCAAAACTGTTAAGATTTTGAGTGGGCCTTTGTGCATTTCCTGGAGCCATATATAAACATATGGATATAATAAATTTTGACTTGTATATTACTGTAGATTTTCAAAGGAAGTGCAATTTCTTCGGTGGAGGGCTCTGTAGTTAGCGGGAAAGGATTTTAATCTGCAGTTCCAAGATTCGATGGGGGGGGATTACGAGCTACAGATTACGAGCCTGGCGCGCTACCGACTGAGCCACCCCCACCCCTCGAGTCCCAGCTGTCAGCGTTGAGATTTATCTCCGCAAAATTCCCCGCCCTGCCCACGGTCAGCAGGGGACACCGATGGGCTTGGAAAGGCCGCCGTCCGTCGGATGGGACGTTAAGCCGTAGCACCGTATGCGGGAGAGCCATACCCTGTGCACGTTAAAGAACACGCTGGATGGCCTTGACGGGAGGCTACCATCTGTCTCCCAACAGCTGTTCCAGTGGGTCCCCTCCCCCAACCTTCTCTGAGCCTTCGGGGTCCATGTGACCTGGCCATTTAGCCCATGGTGTGCAAAAAAGTGCCGCTCAGAGGTAAAACAACCCAACCCAAGATTCGAGGCCGAACTGTGCACAGCATTGAGATTTATCTTCGTTAATCCCCACCCTACTTTATGTGAAAAAGAGGCCACCAATGGGATTGGAAAACGGCCGTTCGAATGATACGTGTTGGAGGAGCCGTGTGAAGGAGAGCCATGTACTCAGAATGGCTTCTTCTCCGAACCCTTATGTCTCAGCCATTTAACCCATGGTTAACTAAGAGTATTGCTCAGAGGTAAAAAAAACAACCAATTTTTAAGTGTTTCGTCGCTCACGTTGTTCTATTTTCTTGTTTTTCTTCACGAAACCAATCAATGCCAATCTTAAGAAACTCATACAAAACTGAAGAATAGTGAAAGAATTCTTTACACAAAGTTCTAAAATACAAACTTATTTTATTACACACTTTGATACAATACTTATTACTAAATTTTAATACTTATTACTAAATTTTAATTAACTTCTGAAGTCAATTTTTGTGGCTGCCATTGTTATCGCTAAATATTCAAACTTCCATAACTCATTAAATACTGAACGAATATTGTTGAAAATCGAAATATTGATTTATTTGATTGAGATCTTCATCTGTAATCACATTTTTAAAAACAAAAAACTCATTTTAGAAGTTATAGAGCTTTGACGTTAGCTTCCCATTGACTTAACATAGGGATTTTCCTTAATTTATCAGAAACCAGTATATTTTCCATCCTTTACTTCAAAATATACTCTGAAATATGAATTATTACCAATAATTAATATCCATTTTTTTAGCTGAGAGAAGAGGGTATTTTTAAGCTGGAGAAGTGACTAGTATGTGAACTATTACATTATTAGAAATTTAATTTTATCAGCTATTGCAAGGTTTCTTTGTGTTGTTTCCTTGTTTACCCTTAGTTTCTTTTATAAAAAAAAACCCCTATGCAATGAATCGTGAAACGGTTGATTCCTTTCCAACCATCCGTGTTTTGATTTATTGAAAAAACCCTTCGCAATATTAAAGGGAAACTAAACGCACCCCTAGCGCGTTACTTAACTCAGAAAGTTTTAAGAAAATTTAAAAAATTAAAAACTATTTACCTTCCTGTTTGGGCTCTAAAAAGTAGAAAATAAACCTAAATCGATCACTGAGTTCGTATTCACTTCAAAGGAAGATAGGGGTCCGATTAACCTATGTAACAAGATTGCCGGAACCCTATCTTCCTTTGAAGGGAATACGAACTCAGTGACTGATTTTACCATCGGTATGCTTTAGGTTTATTTTCTACTTTTTAGTCCCATATAGGAGGAAGAGAGGTATTTTTAAAAACTTTTATTTATCTTTTTTTTGTCACTTAAATCAGGTTCGAGTCCCAGCTGGGTCAGCGTTGAGATTTATCTCCGCAAAACTCTCCGCCCTGCCCACGGTCAGTAGGGGACACCGATGGGCTTGGAAAGCCGCCGTCCATCGGATGGAACGTTAAGCCTGGCTCCGTGTGTGGGAGAGCCATACCCTGTGCACGTTAAAGAACACGCTGGATGGCCTTGACGAGAGGCTACCATCTGTCTCCCAACAGCTGTTCCAGTGGGTCCCCTCCCCCAACCTTCTCTGAGCCTTCGGGGTCCATGTGACTTGGCCATTTAGCCCATGGTGTGCAAAAAAGTGCCGCTCAGAGGTAAAACAACCCAACCCTTGTCACGTAAAACACCTAACTTCAAATACATTCATTTGATATTTGACTCAAACATCGCTCGTATTTTCCTCCCTTTTGGAGTCGTGTTTGAGGAAGCACATGACATTGGAGACATAAGCTTTGATTTGAGATATAACATGTTAAGTTAGACCCCCCATAGTGAGGGCAAAAATCGAAATAGTTTACGACGGTCTTTACATGAGCTTTCATTTGATACATAAATCGTAACTGCATGCCCTCGTGTTCGGAAGAGACAGTAAAACGACTTTCACATTTCCCTATTTTTAGAGGGGGGTAGAAAGCATGGAGGGTTGGGTTGTTTTACCTCTGAACGGCACTTTTTTGCACACCATGGGCTAAATGGCCAGGTCACATGGGCCCCGAAGGCTCAGAGAAGGTTGGGGCAGGGGACCCACTGGAACAGCTATTGGGAGACAGATGGTAGTCTCCCGTCAAGGCCATCCAGCGTGTTCTTTAACGTGCACAGGGTATAGCTCTCCCGCACACGGCGCCACGGCTTAACGTCCCATCCGACGGACGGCGGTCTTTCCAAGCCCATCGGTGTCCCCTAATGACCGTGGGCAGGGCGGGGAATTTTGCGGAGATAAATCTAACGCTGACTCAGCTGGGACTCGAACCTGGGAACTACAGATTACGAGCCTGGCGCGCTACCGACTGAGCCACCCCCTCCCCAGCATGGAGGGTAAATCTTTCATAGCCTACAACATTCCCCGCGTCAGAAGCTTTCATTTGACGTATAGCTTACTACTTTCGGCATTTGCGTTCTGGAGATAATAGCGGAACAATAGTTTTCACATTTTCCCTTTTTAGGGAGCAAATAGAATGGAGGGGTCAATTTTTTTTTATAGTCTGTGGCACTTCCCGCGTCACAAGCTTTCATTTGACACAAAAATCATTAAGGTTCTCCATCGCGTTCGAAAGATAAGGTGGAACAACTGTTTTAACAAACCGACAAAGTAACAAAAACCTACAAACCAACAAATGTCAGGCGAAAAGCAATAGGAAGATAGGTAACAAAAAATCTCTGAATCAGCAAGTTCAACTTTAACGCATCAAAATCTTTGCACTGATTTCGACTTCTGATAGAATGATGAAAGATCATTCTACTAGATACTGGTAACCTCGAAAGGGGAAAAAAAATAAAACATTCACTTCTCTCAATATTTAAAAAAAAAATTACTCACGTCTCTCAGCTATGCTGGAAACAAACAATTCCATCAAGGTAAAATTCATCTGAGGGGAGATAAGAGTTCCGAAGAGGGAGTAATAATGAGACTCAGTCACCAGAAAGAAAAAATTAGCATGAAATGATCGAGCATTAGAAGCTTCCTTTCAACTATATATGGAGAAATTTCCAAAGATAGCGCAAGGCGCAAATGGAAAAAAAAAATCGTGAGCGATACTGCGAATGGAATTATGCTAAGGGCGATCCCAACGCAGAGAAATTATCTGAATTCGATGATATTTCCATTCTGTTCTTATTGCAAATGAGGCGGAGCTCCTAGAAGGGGGAAAAAATGCTTAATCCACCACAAGGTGGTGAGAATAAAAAAAATACGCTCATATTTCACAGACTTCGTGTATCCGAAAGAAGGAAAGCGACCAGAGCGAGCGAGATGCATTCTCTCTATCAGGTGAATTTGAAAACGTTCGATTCTCCTCGAGGAATTTCTTATCAACCGATGTATGCAAATGGCGCTAACTTCGAGCCTGGCGATATGAAATACGCGTCAGTGAGCGCGGGATAGTGTTCGATAGCCCTCGCCATGAGCTGACGTTGCAATACCCAAGTGACAGGACTTGCAGCACTAAATTATTGCGTGACGTCGGTAGCGGTACGACGCAAACGTCGAGGAGCAGCAGCAGCGTGGCATGATGGGAAGAAAGATACAAGCCAGTGTTAAGTGACTTCTCTTCTTTATTACTCTTACGGACTGGGATAAATTTGTTACGGAGCCTTATCGTCCACCTCGGTGGTGCACAACAGACTGCTGAACACGTGCTAGAATAACGACAACAACGAAACTCTACGGAGATGTTGTTGGTATTGCTGTGTTTGCCAGAGCAATGAATAATACCCTTGATTTCAGAGTTTTATGAGGGATTATTTAAGTTTATTTATTAGGTTGGGTTGTTTTACCTCTGAGCGACACTTTTTTGCACACCATGGGCTAAATAGCCAGGTCACATGGACCCCGAAGGCTCAGAGAAGTTTGGGGGAGAGGACCCACTGGAACAGCTGTTGGGAGATAGGTGGTAGCCTCTCGTCAAGGCTATTCAGCGTGTTATTTAACGTGCACA
This sequence comes from Ryuthela nishihirai, assembly GCA_038380435.1. Lineage (NCBI taxonomy): Eukaryota > Metazoa > Arthropoda > Arachnida > Araneae > Heptathelidae > Ryuthela > Ryuthela nishihirai. Next base: position 87,267,901 of record JAWZYU010000005.1, on the reverse strand, counting down.
GGGTATGGCTCTCCTGCACATGAAGCCACGGCTTAACGTCCCATCCGACGGACGGCTGCCTTTCCAAGCCTATCGGTGTCCCCTACTGATCGTGGGCAGGGCGAAGAATTTTGCGGAGATAAATCTCAACGCTGACCCAGATGTAACTCGAACCTGGGAACTAGAGATTACGAGCCTGGCGCGCTACCGACCGAGCCACCCCTGTCCCATTATTTATGGAGATGAAGGTACAAAAATATATACGCCAACATCGCTCAAGACATCAGAATATTCACAATATGGTTAACACTTGTTGTAGTTTACACTATGGTACACACATTGAGAACATATAATTACATGCATAACGAAAGTTAAAATTTAAAACATTTTAGACACTTGACTAAGTTGACTGTATTTAGGCGATCTTTTGAAAATTCGCAAAGTTGGGAACATCAGGAGGTAGAGAGTTTCAAACAACAACCAACTCGACATATGAAGGAATGATATTTACAGTTTGTTCTAACATGAAGAATATGCATACATATAGGATGCCTCCTTGTTCTGCTAGAGTCCAAGATATGAATTAATGGCTCGACTGGATTTGAATAGAGAAGGCTGTTGATGATTTTATAACAGATGTTTAGATCTTGAACCATTTTTCTCCATTCCAATTAGTGAATATTGAGCACTTTCAGTAGCTCTTCATAGATTGAGTTGAACAATCCAGGCAGTCTCTTACTAAACTATCTGAGTGGACGTTCAACTAGACTGATGTCAGAGATCATGGGGGGGACCAGACAGGAGATACATATTCAAGAATAAGATTGGATTGTTTTACCTCTGAGCGGCACTTTTTTGCACACCATGGGCTAAATGGCCAGGCCACAAGGACCCCGAAGGCTCAGAGAAGGTTGAGGGAGGGGACCCACTGGAACAGCTGTTGGGAGACAGATGATAGCCTCCCGTCAAGGCCATCCAGCGTGTTTTTTAACGTGCACAGGGTATGGCTCTCCCGCACACGGGGCCACGGTTTAACGTCCCATCCGACGGACGGCGGTCTTTCCAAGCCCATCGATGTCCCCCACTGACCGTGGGCAAGGCGGGGAATTTTGCGGAGATAAATCTCAACGCTGACCCAACTGGGACTCGAACCTGGGAACTACAGATTACGAGCCTGGCGCGCTACCGACTAAGCCACCCCCGCCCCTACCAAATCACAAGGATCCTAGGAGCTCAGAGAAGGGTTGAGGGTAGCGGATCCACTAGTCAGCCATTAAGACAAAGATGAAAGCCTCCATTGAAGTCCATCCAGCATGTTTTTTAACGTATACAAGATATAGCTCTCCTGCACATGGCGAACCATCCAACAAACGACTGCTGTTCCAAACCTACTGGTGTTCCCCAGGACTTGAACCTGGAAACTGCAGATTACGAGCCTTGCACACTACAGACTGCCCCATGTATGAAAGAAATTAATCAAATCCCCCCATGTATAAAAGTGTAATGAAGGAGGGTTCAAATTAAACAGAGGGGAAATTCATTTAATATTCCAAGTGTAATGATCTGTGGCAAGCATGCATATAATAATTTATATTTCAAGAAAATCTCTGTTTCTCTCAAATACACTTTTAAATTGTGAAAATAGTGTCATTCCGAAATACCGACTTATTATGGTTGCTATCGACTTGATTTCTGAACAGTATAAAAACTATTTGTATTTAATGCTACGAAGAAACTAGTCTTATGAACACCTTCTGAATTTCAAATCAGTGGAACAGCATGAAAAACAATAGCAGATGTAGTTTTACGTAAGTTATAAAGCACAAGCACTGTTTAATTTGCGATGCATTACATTACGTTTAATGTTCTGTTTAATTGATCTTAATATTGAATAAACGATACTCCAGTTTTAAATCTGCGCAGTTCTCGTAGGTATTCGTTAACGATTCCAACTTTATTTCAGAGGCAAAATTTCAGTTTTGCTGTTTCATTTATTGAAATCTCACTAACTAAATATGGGTTGGGTTGTTTTACCTCTGAGCGGCACTTTTTTGCACACCATGGGCTAAATGGCCAGGTCACATGGACCCTGAAGGCTCAGAGAAGGTTGGGGGAGGGGACCCACTGGAATAGCTGTTGGGAGACAGATGGTAGCCTCCCGTCAAGGCCATCCAGCGTGTTCTTTAACGTGCACAGGGTATGGCTCTCCCACACACGGGGCCACGGCTTAACGTTCCATCCGACGGACGGCGGCTTTTCCAAGCCCATCGGTGTCCCCTACTGACCGTGGGCAGGGCGGAGAATTTTGCGGAGATAAATCTCAACGCTGACCCAGCTGGGACTCGAATCTGGGAACTATAGATTACGAGCCTGGCGCGCTACCGACTGAGCCACCCCCGCCCACTTCGAATAGAAAAGAGTGCTACTCTGAGGAATAAGATTCACATTGCCACCTCTACACAAAAAAAAAATTCCTGTGTCTTTTGCAGATACAAGAGTGCACTTAACAAGATATAGAAATGATAAGACAAATGGATAAATAATACATTGGATATGTACAGTCGCTCAAAAAAATATCCGAACGCTATGATTGATTGCAGAATTCAGAAAAAATATCTGGTAACGTTTTTTCTTAGAAATTAGTGATCTGGCAACCCTCGTGTTCAATATGGTTGACTACAGAATTCAAAATATATATATAAATCTGGCAAACGAGTTTTTTAGAAATTAGTAATCTGGCAACCTTCGTTGACACCAAGGTTGCCAGATCACTAATTTCTTAAAAAAAAACGTTGCCAGATATTTTTTTCTGGGTTCTGTAATCAACCATAGCGTTCGGATACTTTTTTGAGCGACTGTAGGTGGTCATATTATTTTGATACTAGATCGTGTGGGCTCACTCACGGAAATATTGAGCGTGTGCAGTTACCGTTCACAGCAAACTGGAGCATGTGCAGTCACTGCACACACTCCAGTTTGCTGTGAACGGTAACTGGAGCGTGTACCTGAATTCTGTAATCACGTGACACGAAGGTTGCCAGATCACTAATTTGTAAAAACAAATCGTTGTCAGATATTTTTTCTAAATTCTGTATTCAACCATAGCGTTCGGATATTTTTTGAGCGACTGTACATGATCACTGAGAGTCCATTCATGATTCGATTACAGATGATCTGTCTTCATAGTTGGTGACACACCATCACATTATAACCAACGTCTTGTAGTGAATACCTTCTCAATATTCGAGGGCGTTATACATCTCTTTACGAGCTAACGCAGGCGGAGCCATCGATCATTTCTGCACAAACAGAATCTTGGCTCGTTACTAAGCGCTACGGGACGTCGTCCTTGCTGTCAAGAGTAGTTTCTCTGTGCATCTCCCTCAGACGGCATGGGGCAGCCGAAATGAAAAAGAGGCGCTAATGGAGTCAAATCTCGAACAAATTCAGGTTTATCGGATCCGGCGATTTGACAAAGTGCTGTGAATGACCTAAAGATTTAATCTTCTAGTGGATAACATTTCAAATATGATAAGAAGCGCCTAAGAGTGGTTTTCACTAAATAGAAATTCAGCATGGGTTGGGTTGTTGGGTTGTTTTACCTCTGAACGGCACTGTTTTGCACACCATGGGCTAAATGGCCAGGTCACATGGACCCCGAAGGCTCAGAGAAGGTTGGGGGAGGGGACGCACTGGAACAGCTGTTGGGAGGTAGTTGGTAGCCTCCCGTCAAGGCCATCCAGCGTGTTCTTTAACGTGCACAGGGTATGGCTCTCCCGCACACAGGCCCACGGCTTAACGTCCCCATCCGACGGACTGTATCCCCTACTGACCGTGGGCAGAGGGGGGAATTTTTCGGAGATAAGTCTCAACGCTGACCCAGCTGGGACTCGAACTTGGGAACTACAGATTACGAGCCTGGCGCTCTACCGACTGAGCCACCCCCGCCCCAGAAATTCAGCATGTGAAAAATTTGTGTATTAAAACAAATTATTACTCAGTGACTTAGCAATCCTTCTAATTCCTGGAGAAAAATTTGGATATCCTCGAAGGTCAAAGTCACAAGTGCCCCTCCACATTATAAATTATTTGAGTGAAAATAATTAGACCACAGCATTCTGTTACAATAAGGGTTATCTAATGTGTTATCTATACTCTGTTTGGAAGCCTTAACTAGCATAGTGGTTATGGAGTTGCCTACTATTACACCAGAACAAATTTCGTATTAGCTCCGAGTGGGTTGGGATGTTTTACCTCTGAGAGGCACTTTTTTTGCACACCATGGGCTAAATGGCCAGGTCACATGGACCCCGATGGCTCAGAGAAGGTTGAGGGAGGGGATCCACTGGAACAGCTGTTGGGAGACAGATGATAACCTCCCGTCAAGGCCATCCAGCGTGTTCTTTAACGTGCACAGGGTATGGCTCTCCCACGTCTGATGAACGGCGGCTTTTCCAAGCCCATCGGTGTCCCCTACTGACCCTGGGCAGGGCGGGGAATTTTGTGGAGATAAATCTCAACGCTGACCCAGCTGGTACTCGAACCTGGGAACTACAGATTACGAGCCAGGCGCGCTACCGACTGAGCCACCCCCGCCCCGCTCTAAGTGATCAGCAGCGACTCCGATCTTAGTGTGGTACCTCCTTGAGTGAGAAAGCCTCTACAAACTAGGAAGACTTTCTAAGACTTTTCTCCATCTAATATGTTGCAAATCAAAATAATAATACTCTATGTGGAAAATTACAGGGCTTCGTCTAGATTTAATCAAGTTATTCTTTACCGAGAATCATCTGCAATATCCTAAGCTTTAATTATTTTTATCTCGCCTGGAGGTAAGCTAATGGCGAAACCTTCAGTGAGGAAACATTAGGAGACATTTAAAGTTGAAGTATTTCATATATTTACGGAAATTTGAGCTTGAGATTATAGTTATGAAATAAAAGAATATTAATTTCATAACTATTTCTCAAATTGACATTCCATGTTCAGAATAAAAAAAATATATTCTTGATTAAAATGATGATATTTTTTGATTCATTTGCGTCGGTCCATTCCCGCTCCTGACTCGTTTTTTATAGATCCGGATCTATATTATTGTTTGCACTTACTGCATTTTGCATAGACTTCGACCATATTTTGATCGATTAAAAAAAATACAGTGCAGTTTCCAAGTATAGTCATGTGCGCAGCAAAGTTAAAGTTATTTTATCTACATGAAATGATTAAATATTATGAATATGGCAAAACATGAATAAAAAATTGCTGGAAATAATGTAAAAAAGGAGATTTGAAAATTCAATGATGATATTCACTTCAAAAGAAAAAAATTTTGAATTGAGACACAATTTAGAAAAAAAATTATATCTAAGAAGCTATCTTTTTTGCTGCGAAAAAAGAATGTAAATTCAAAGTATAACTCTAGTGTTTCTCAGAAAATTGGAATATCCGAAAATTTCCAACTTGGGTTGGGTTGTTTTACCTCTGAGCGGTACTTTTTTGCACACCATGGGTTAAATGTCCAGATCACAAGGACCCCGAAGGCTCAGAGAAGGTTGGTGGAGGGGACTCACTGGAACAGCTGTTGGGAGACAGATGGTAGCCTCCCATCAAGACCATCCAGCGTGTTCTTTAACGTGCACAGGGTATGGCTCTCCCGCACACGGGGCACGGCTTAACGTCCCATCCGACGGACGGCGACCTTTCCAAGCTCATCGGTGTACCCTACTGCCCGTGGGCAGGGCGGGGGAGGTTTGCGAAGAGAAATCTGAAAGGTGGCCCAGACGGACCCTACCCTTGGACTGCAGATTACGAGCCTGGCTGTCTACCTGATGAGCTACCCAGCCTCACAGTACAGAACTAAAACAACCAACCTCATTTCATGTTATTTTCAGTCCGATTTTTGACTAGCTTCTCTTTCCTTACTGACCATCACTTTCTACTTTATCGATAACGACTCCATTAATTCTGTGTGTGTCTTAACACCCTAAGAAAAAATTATTTTATTTACGAGCCAGTAGGAAGAAGAATGGAAATCGAAAACTTCCGAGTGAAAATGATATTAGATTGAAACAATGCCTAATAAATTATTCAAGTGGGGATCAAAGTCAGAGATATCGTTTTACGAAACTGCTGCGTAATACGATAATTTTTTTTCGTATGTGCTAGAAGTAAATTAGCATAAAGAAATTAAATCCGCTTTTTGTTTCGTGGTCACAGTCGCATCATGTTTGCATTCCAGGTTTCCTTGGAAAAACAGTCTATATCATCTAGACCAGTAATGTTCGGTGGCGGTGAAAATACGAAGTGAGTTTATCTTGCACCATGCCTTCTGCTCTTGAGAATTTTAATAACGGAAATGGAGGAAAGAAATTAAGAAGCATATATTTCGCAAAAATATTTAAAAAAGACCATTGAGAAGGATAAAAATAAATCCCAGAATGGGTTGGGTTGTTTTACCTCTGAGCGGCATTTTTTTGCACACCATAAGCTAAATGGCCAGGTCACATGGACCCCGAAGGCTCAGAGAAGGTTGGGGGAGGGGACCCACTAGAACAGCTGTTGGGAGACAGATGGTAGCCTCCAGTCAAGGCCATCCAGCGTGTTTTTTTTATCGTGTGCAGGGTATGGTTCTCCCGCATATGGGACCACGGCTTAACGTCCCATCCGACGGACGGTGGCCTTTCCAAGTCCATCGGTGTCCATCCCATACTGACCATCCCATACTGAGCATATCCATCCCCCCCATTTCCAAGTCCATCCCATACTGACCGTGGGCAGGGCGGGGAATTTTGCGGAGATAAATCTCAACGCTGACCCAGCTGGGACTCGAACCTGGGAAATCTCGGAATGAACTTCTGGTTCAATTCAGTCATTGGCGTCAGCATCCACCCCCCGAGTCTCATTTTTTATAGATCCGGAACTACACTGCTCACAAAAATTAGGAGATATTTCAAAATGAATATGAAGCGATAAAAAAAAGAAGCATTTGATTTTTTTTTTATTAAACAAGAGCATCAGAAAAGCAAACAAGTCAAAGAAAGTTGTTCGATTATGCAAATGAGATGCAAAACTAACTTTTATTTCATTGGTGAAAATGCACTATACAAAAGGCTGAAAGTACTGGAGTATCTGCACGTTCCCTGATCTTGAAAGTGCACATCCTGCAATTTCCCAGCCCTTGCAATGCCCCTGGCAACACGATTTGCCCGAATGCAAAGCCTGGATAGCCATAGGACGTCTTGAAGCTGGTCAAACACAGACGACAGTGGCAACAGCACTTGGAACATCCCAAAGCGTGATTAGCAGACTGTGGAATCACTTTCAAGAGACTGGCACAGTACGAAGAAGACGTGGGCAGGGTCGCCCATCTGCCACAACAGCAAGAGATGACCGCTATTTGACCTTATTGGCAAGAAGGAACATGCGCAGCAATTCAACAGAGCTGCGGGGACAGTTTCCTGCTGCCACTAGACGACGGATATGCACCCAGACCATACGAAATCGGCTCCATCGTGTTGGACTGCATGCCCGGCGACCAATGGTATGCATTCTGTTATCTGCTGAACACCGTAGAACCCGTAGAAGGTGGGCTGATGAGCGTCGTCATTGGACCCGTGATGAGTGGTCAATTGTCCTCTTCTCTGATGAGTCACGGTTCAGTCTGCAGCCTGACAATCATCGTGTCCTGATCTGGCGTGAACGAGGAACACGGGAGAATCCCCGTTTCATGCGAGAAAGGGACTCCTTCGGTGGTGGTAGAATCATGGTGTGGACTGGCATCAGCATTGGTGGTCGTACCGACCTCCACGTCATCAGAAACGGATCGCTGACTGCTGTCAGATATCAAGATGAGGTCCTGCACCCTATAGTGGTACCCTATGCTGGAGCAGTTGGAAACAACTTTCTTTTCATGGACAATAATGCAAGGCCTCACCGTGCGCATCTCGTCAACAACATGCTTCAGGAGGCAGGAATCGAACGCACGGACTGGCCTTCACGTTCTCCAGACCTGAATCCCATTGAACATGCTTGGGATGCACTGGGAAGATGTATGGCAAACCGTCCAATGCCTCCCACAACACTTCTTGAGCTGGAAGTTGCCCTGGAGCAAGAGTGGCAGAGGATCCCACAAGAACTGCTGGACATTCTGATCCTGTCCATGCCCCATCGCTGTCAGTGTGTTTTGGCAGTCTTGGGTGACCATACACCCTACTGAACAGTCAATGTGTGGCACTCTCGTCCAGTTTGACATGCTTCTGTTCACCCCCACCAATATGTCACTTGCTACTCAATCACGAAAATTGAGTTTGCATCTCATTTGCATAATCGAACAACTTTCTTTGACTTGTCGTTTGCTTTTCTGATGTTCTTGTTTAATAAAAAAAATTCAATTTTTTTTATCGCTTCATATTAATTTCGAAATATCCCCTAATTTCTCTGAGCCAGTATATATTGCACTTATTGCGTTTTGCATAGATTTCAACCATAATTTGATCCCATTGTTCAGAATCCTACTATTTTTTCGGGGGGGGGGGAATAATTCACAATTATATCAAAAAGAGCTGAATATTGATAGGAACAGTATATTATAAGTTTAAGGTAGATACTCATTCCTAACTGATACGGAAGCATAAGAAGAAGTAATGTAATTTGCCACGAATTTATAGCTTATTTAAATAAAAACTAGACGTCTTTGAAAGATGGATTCGAAGTGGCTCAGTCGATAGTACGCCAGACTCGTAATTTGTAGTTCCCAGGTCGAATCCCAAAATGAAAGCCTCGAGACTTATCTCCTCTAACACCCCGTCTGCCTCGGTGATGAAAGGCACACCGATGGGCTTGTGAAGGCCACGCCGTCCATCAGATGGATTGGGTTGTTTTACCTCCGAGCGGCCAGGCCACAAGGACCCCGACTCTGATGGCCAGGTCACATGGACCCCGACTCTGATGGCCAGGTCACATGGACCCCGACTCTGGTGGCCAGGTCACATGGACCCCGACTCTGGTGGCCAGGTCACATGGACCCCGACTCTGGTGGCCAGGTCACATGGACCCCGACTCTGATGACCAGGCCACATGGACCCCGACTCTGATGACCAGGCCACATGGACCCCGAAGGCTCAGAGAAGGTTGGGGGAGGGGACCCACTGGAACAGCTGTTGGGAGACTAATGTTAATTTCTGGTCAAGACCATCCAGGCTGTTCTTCAACGTGCACAAAGTATGACTCTCCCGCACACGGATCCACGGCTTAACGTCTCTTCCGACTGACGACGGCCTTTCCAAGTCCATCGGTGTCTCCTACTGACCGTAGGTAGGGCGTGAGTTTTGATGAGATAAATCTCAACGCTGACTCAGCTGGGACTCGAATCTGGGAACAGTTTTTACTAATTACTAATACTAATTAAAAGCAATTAACCAACTTTTCATTACTTTACCAGTTTTTTTTCTCATTAATTAATCGTTCTTATCGTTTATGAAGATATTAGTGAAGAATCTTCAGTTTCTTTGAATTATTTGTAATATATTTTCTTCGAAACAACATTACGATTTTATTTGTCTTCAATAATTAAAATTATTTTAAAGCTTGTAATACGAAGAATTAAAAAAATCATTTGATGCATCAGAATATTTTGTTTCTCAAACCGTGCTGAGTAATTATAGAAATGGTTCGAACCCAGTCTAGCTCGGACTCGAAAATTTGGAGTGCGCCAGGCTCGTAATCTGTAGTTCCCAGGTTCGAGTCCCAGCTGGGTCAGCATTGAGATTTATCTCCGCAAAAATTCCCCGCCCTGCCCTCGGTCAGTAGGGGACACCGATGGGCTTGAAAAGGCCACCGTCCGTCGGATGGGACGTTAAATCGTATTCAGTGTGCGGGAGAGACATACCCTGTGCACGTTAAAGAACATGCTGGATGGCCTTGACGGGAAGATACACCGTGATTGGGTTGTTTTACCTCTGAGCGGCACTTTTTTGCACACCATGGGCTAAATAATGGCCAGGTCACATGGACCCCGAAGGCTCAGAGAAGGTTGGGGGAGGGGACCCACTGGAACAGCTGTTGGGAGACAGATGGTAGCCTCCCGTCAAGGCCATCCAGCGTGTTCTTTAACGTGCACAGGGTATGGCTCTCCCGCACACGGGGCCACGGCTTAAACTCCCATCCGACGGACGGCGGCCTTTCCAAGCCCATCGGTGTCCCCTACTGACCGTGGGCAGGGCGGGGAATTTTACGGAGACACACCGTGATCCGCCGCCTCCCTGTAAGAGAACATCCAGTAATGCAATTCTGTTGACTAGCGCAGTACTGAAAGTATGCCAAAACAACAACGTTGTTATAAACGCTCGGTATTAATATTTCAAATATTTTCCTCTGTTTTGCCCAAGAAATCAATACTCCGATAGGGACCATTTTAAAAACAAGGTAGACCTTCAATAGCTTTGCATCGGTTTGGTGAAGGAGAATAATGTGTTTATTCCATATTATTTCTCATGCAACTAGCTCTTTGTATCATTACTTCTATTTTTACTTTAAATGTTAAAATATTAACATTCTTGTTCCCGTAGAAGGTACAATTAACGGCAAAAGATACAGTTTATTCTTTCATCACATAGGTGGGATGAATTCTGCTCTTTGTTGCCTTATAAGGGAAAATCCGAACGTTCACAGTCAGACAACACAAATCGATTGGGAATGAAAAGAAAATATTGACTGAGTCTCTTATAAGTGGAACATCTTAACAGAGTGTAATCTATAAAACTAGGAACACATATCATCTCTTTCCATATGGAATGCTTGTTTTCAAATAGGATGTTGTTAGCAGTTTTCTGACTTTTGCGCCTCTAACTGCGAAGACTCGAACTAATAATCAATTAGTACCCGACTAGGGTGTCCAGAATGTCTCTTTTAAAGAGAACATGGTCTCTATTTTAATTTGGATCTTTTTTACTTTTCTTTTACAGAGAAATCTTTTTTTAACTACTAACAAAAATTGCCATTTCCAAAATATTTCACGATACAAATATTTTAGACATCGTTAGATGTAAAAAAAAATTAAAATTTCTGAACATTGGATTGTTTTACCTCTCAGCGGCACATTTTAGCACGAAATGGGCTAAATAAAGAACATCATAAGAACCCCAAGGGTTCAGAGAAGATAAGGGGAAGGTGACTCGCTTAACAGATGCAAGGAGACATATAGTATCCTCCCGTCAAAGCCATCCAGCGTGTTCTTTAACGTGCACATGGTATGGCTCTCCTGGATACGGACCACGGCTTAATGTCCCATCTAAGGACGGCGGCCTTTCCAAGCTCATCGGTATACCCTACTGACCGTGGGCATGGTCAAGTTTTGCAGTACTGGCCCAATACTCACTACTGGCCTAGATGCTTAGCAGACATTGTCACAGGCGACGAAATGTGGTTTTATTACTATACAACTCCCAGAAAGATCAGCAACTATGTTTGTGTTGCGGAAGATGAACTGTATCCCCAAATCTTCCGACAAGATTTTAGCTTAAAGAAGATTATGTTCACATTTTTTTCAGTTCCCAAGGAGTGGTAGCCGTGGCCAATACTATACCAACATTGTTTCACCCAAATTGGTTAAGGAGATGAAGGAGGAGCGTCCAACAACAGGCGTGTCAAGGGTTCTCCTTCATGACAATGCCATTGCTCACAAAACCCGGCAAATTACGGCCTTTCGGGAACAGGAAGAAATCAAACAGCTACCCATCCTTCATATTCAATCGATCCTGCACCGTGCGACTTTTGGTTGTTTAAAAAAATTAAAAAGGGTTGGGTTGTTTTACCTCTGAGCGGCACTTTTTTGCACACCATGGGCTAAATGGCCAGGTCACATGGACCCCGAAGGCTCAGAGAAGGTTGGGGGAGGGGACCCACTGGAACAGCTGTTGGGAGACAAATGGTAATTTCCGGTCAAGACCATCCAGGCTGTTCTTCAACGTGCACAAAGTATGACTCTCCCGCACACGGGTCCACGGCTTAACGCCTCTTCCGACTGACGACGGCCTTTCCAAGTCCATCGGTGTCTCCTACTGACCGTAGGCAGGGCGTGAGTTTTGAGGAGATAAATCTCAACGCTGACCCAGCTGGGTCCCGAACCTGGGAACTACAGATTACTATCCTGGCGCTCTACCGACTGAGCCACCCTCGCCTGAGGACGCGCTATATGTCCCAGCGGATAGAATATGCATGTGGAAAAATTGACATGGGAAAAGAACATGTGATCAAAGGTGTGCAAGACAGTAGAATTCGAATCCTATTTATTGAATTATAAATATGAATAAAAGAATACGTAAAAAGATGAAATGATTTCTTTCTGATTATTAACTTTTTAATCAGTTTTTACTAATTACTAATACTAATTAAAAGCAATTAACAAACTTTTCATTACTTTACCAGTTTTTTTTCTCATTAATTAATCGTTCTTATCGTTTATGAAGATATTAGTGAAGAATCTTCAGTTTCTTTGAATTATTTGTAATATATTTTCTTCGAAACAACATTAAGATTTTATTTGTCTTCAATAATTAAAATTATTTTAAAGCTTGTAATACGAAGAATTAAAAAAATCATTTGATGCATCAGAATATTTTTTTTTCTCAAACCGTGCTGAGTAATTATAGAAATGGTTCGAACCCAGTCTAGATCGGACTCGAAAATTTGGAGTGCGCCAGGCTCGTAATCTGTAGTTCCCAGGTTCGAGTCCCAGCTGGGTCAGCATTGAGATTTATCTCCGCAAAAATTCCCCGCCCTGCCCTCGGTCAGTAGGGGACACCGATGGGCTTGAAAAGGCCACCGTCCGTCGGATGGGACGTTAAATCGTATTCCGTGTGAGGGAGAGACATACCCTGTGCTCGTTAAAGAACATGCTGGATGGCCTTAACGGGAAGATACCATCTGTCTCCCTACAGCTATTCCAGTGGGTCCCCTCTCCCAACATTCTCTGAGCCTTCGGGGTCCATGTGACCTGGCCATTTAGCCCATGGTGTGCAAAAAATTGCCGCTCAGAGGTAAAACAACCCAACCCACTCGAAAATTTGAGGGCGAAATTATTGCAGTACAGACACACCGTGATTGGGTTGTTTTACCTCTGAGCGGCATTTTTTGCACACAATGGGCTAAATGGCCAGGTCACATGGACCCCGAAGGCTCAGAGAAGGTTGGGGGAGGGGACCCACTGGAACAGCTGTTGGGAGACAGATGGTAGCCTCCCGTCAAAGCCATTCAGCGTGTTCTTTAACGTGCACAGGGTATGGCTCTCCCGCACACGGGGCCACGGCTTAACGTCCCATCCGACGGACGGCGGCCTTTCCAAGCCCATCGGTGTCCCCTACTGACCGTGGGCAGGGCGGGGAATTTTGCGGAGACACACCGTGATCCGCCGCCTCCCTGTAAGAGAACATCCAGTAATGCAATTCTGTTGACTAGCGCAGTACTGAAAGTATGCCAAAACAACAACGTTGTTATAAACGCTCGGTATTAATATTTCAAATATTTTCCTCTGTTTTGCCCAAGAAATCAATACTCCGATACGGACCATTTTAAAAGCAAGGTAGAACTTCAATAGCTTTGCATCGGTTTGGTGAAGGAGAATAATGTGTTTATTCCATATTATTTCTCATGCAACTAGCTCTTTGTATCATTACTTCTATTTTTACTTTAAATGTTAAAATATTAACATTCTTGTTCCCGTAGAAGGTACAATTAACGGCAAAAGATACAGTTTATTCTTTCATCACATAGGTGGGATGAATTCTGCTCTTTGTTGCCTTATAAGGGAAAATCCGAACGTTCACAGTCAGACAACACAAATCGATTGGGAATGAAAAGAAAATATTGACTGAGTCTCTTATAAGTGGAACATCTTAACAGAGTGTAATCTATAAAACTAGGAACACATATCATCTCTTTCAATATGGAATGCTTGTTTTCAAATAGGATGTTGTTAGTAGTTTTCTGACTTTTGCGCCTCTAACTGCGAAGACTCGAACTAATAATCAATTAGTACCCGACTAGGGTGTCCAGAATGTCTCTTTTAAAGAGAACATGGTCTCTATTTTAATTTGGATCTTTTTTACTTTTCTTTTACAGAGAAATCTTTTTTTAACTACTAACAAAAATTGTCATTTCCAAAATATTTCACGATACAAATATTTTAGACATCGTTAGATGTAAAAAAAAATTAAAATTTCTGAACATTGGATTGTTTTACCTCTCAGCGGCACATTTTAGCACGAAATGGGCTAAATAAAGAACATCATAAGAACCCCAAGGGTTCAGAGAAGATAAGGGGAAGGTGACTCGCTTAACAGATGCAAGGAGACATATAGTATCCTCCCGTCAAAGCCATCCAGCGTGTTCTTTAACGTGCACATGGTATGGCTCTCCTGGATACGGACCACGGCTTAATGTCCCATCTAAGGACGGCGGCCTTTCCAAGCTCATCGGTATACCCTACTGACCGTGGGCATGGTCAAGTTTTGCAGTACTGGCCCAATACTCACTACTGGCCTAGATGCTTAGCAGACATTGTCACAGGCGACGAAATGTGGTTTTATTACTATACAACTCCCAGAAAGATCAGCAACTATGTTTGTGTTGCGGAAGATGAACTGTATCCCCAAATCTTCCGACAAGATTTTAGCTTAAAGAAGATTATGTTCACATTTTTTTCAGTTCCCAAGGAGTGGTAGCCGTGGCCAATACTATACCAACATTGTTTCACCCAAATTGGTTAAGGAGATGAAGGAGGAGCGTCCAACAACAGGCGTGTCAAGGGTTCTCCTTCATGACAATGCCATTGCTCACAAAACCCGGCAAATTACGGCCTTTCGGGAACAGGAAGAAATCAAACAGCTACCCATCCTTCATATTCAATCGATCTTGCACCGTGCGACTTTTGGTTGTTTAAAAAAATTAAAAAGGGTTGGGTTGTTTTACCTCTGAGCGGCACTTTTTTGCACACCATGGGCTAAATGGCCAGGTCACATGGACCCCGAAGGCTCAGAGAAGGTTGGGGGAGGGGACCCACTGGAACAGCTGTTGGGAGACAGATGGTAGCCTCCCGTCAGGGCCATTCAGCATGTTCTTTAACGTGCACAGGGTATGTCTCTCCCGCACACGGGGCCACGGCTTAACGTCCCATCCGACGGACGACGGCCTTTCCAAGCCATCGGTGTCCCCTACTGACTGTGGGCAGGGCGCGAAATTTTGCGGAGATAAATCTCAGCGCAAACCAGTTGGAACTCGAACCTGGGAACTACAGATTACGAGCCTGGCGCGTTACCGACAGAACCACCCCGCCCCTCCTCAAATTGGAGTAACCACCAAATAGAAATAACCATTCGCGACTTCGCATAGATGTTGAAGTAGAATAAAAATTTTGTTGAGGTAAGTGCAATGGTTTTTGTTCTACAGATGTATTTCAAGAACCTTTTGAACGCCCCTCGTATATTGTCAAACCATAAATTAATATAGATTCACGGATAGCTTTCTAAACCAAAACACATGTAGGGTGTGCTTGCAGCAAATTGAAATTGTAAAGTTTAGATTCACATAGTCAAAAACTAGCAGGGAAATTGCGTCTATCTGTATTTCATCGGAATTTTGTATCCATATAAAGTAGGGTGACCATACGACCCCGTTTTTCAGGGACGGTTCCTGGATTAAAGGCTCTGTCCCCGATAAATAAGTGTCCGTAAGTGTCCCCGGAATTCGGTTTTAGATTTGTTTTAAATATCAAACCGACTGTATAGCTTGTGGAGACTTTTACTAATAGAAATGATAACACTATTATAAAAAAAATTCTGTCACATTGCAGGTGACTGAAATATTGAGTCTAGAATCATTGTCATACTGAGAGTGATATCCTTGTCGACAGTTGGGTTGGGTTGTTTTACCTCCGAGCAGCAGTTTTTTGCACACCATGGGCTAAATGGCCGGGTCGCATGGACCCCGAAGGCTCAGAGAAGGTTGGGGAAGGGGATCCACTGGAACAGCTGTTGGGAGACAGATGGTAGCCTCCCGTCAAGACCATCCAGCGTGTTCTTTAACGTGCACAGGGTATGGCTCTCCCGCACACGGGGCCACGGCTTAACGTCCCATCCGATGGACGGCGTCCTTTTCAAGCCCATCGGTGTTCCCTACTGACCGTGGGCAGGGCGGGGAAATTTTGCGGAGATAAATCTCAACGCTGACCCAGCTGGGACTCGAACCTGGGAACTACAGATTACGAGCCTGGCGCGCTACCGACCGAGCCACCCCCGCCCCCCACCTTTGGAGTCGTGTTTAAAGTAGCCCATGACATTGGAGACGTCACATTCTTTGAGATATGAATCGTTAAATTCAAACCATGTGAAAATCCGTCCCCCCCCCTTTTAATCAAGGGGGAAGAATAGTGGGGGGGAATTCGAAATAGTTTATGAAGGTTTCATTTGAGACCTAACTCATAACTGTAGGCCCTTGAGTTCAGAAGATAGACTCACATTTCCCATTTTTTAGGAAGGGTTGGATTGTTTTACCTCTGAGTAGCACTTTTTTGTACACCATGAGCTAAATGGCCAGGTCACCAGGACCCTGAAGGCTCAGAAAAGGTTGGGGGAGGGGACCCACTGGAACAGCTGTTGGGAGACAGGTGGTAGTCTCCCGTCAATGCCATCCAATGTGTTCTTTAAAGTGCAGAGGGTTTTTGAGGTGGGAAGAAAGCATGAAGGGTTTAGTTTTTATAGCATAAGGACACTCTCTGCGTCACAAACTTTCATTTTACACATAAATCATTAATTTCTCCTTCGCATTCAATACCTATGGTGCAACAACTATTTTGGCAAATCCACAAACAGACAAATGTCAAGGAGAAAAGCAATAGAAAGATACGTAAAAATAAGTTACACATAGAAATATATAGCCTGTCCCGTGGCCGAGTGGTTAACGCGCTTGGCTACTGATCTAAGGGACCTCGGTTCGAGCCCCAGATAAGGCATGGACGTTTGTGTTGTTTTTTTGCTGAAGGTCCTCCCATCCTCACAGACCTACTATGGCATATAAACTGTCAGACCTCTGTGGCAAGCAGCTGCTTGAGGGCTGCCAACGGGGGAAATCTTATTTATTTTTATAGAAATATATATACAGGGTGTCTCAAAAATACAGGTACAAACTTTTAGCGGAGGTAGATAACATCTAAAGGAATGAGAATTGCATAGGAACCCATAACCGGAAACGTCCATGACTTATCTGGGTAAGTCAATAGGCGGCGCTGTGGAGGCCCCTTTGGCGCTTGAGGGCTGCCAAAGGGGGAAATCTTATTTATTTTTATAGAAATATATATACAGGGTGTCTCAAAAATACAGGTACAAACTTTTAGCGGAGGTAGATAACATCTAAAGGAATGAGAATTGCATAGGAACCCATAACCGGAAACGTCACCATAAGTCAATAGGCGGCGCTGTTCATCAGTGCGCTAGAGGGGAAATTTCGGATTCCTTCATTCGAGCGGTAGTCGGCTGACGAAGAGCATGCAAAGGGATTCGAACAGGGAGCTGGCAGACATGCACTTAGTGTATGAAATAGCTGAGGGCAACGGACGAGCCGCTCAACGAATGTGTCAAGAACGCTTTCCACACAGACATGTACCGGGCCACCGTTTGTTTGTGTGTGCGCATCAAAATTTGTGCGATTATGGGTCATTAAGAGGTAGCAGAAGTGAGGGCAGGACACGATCGACGAGTACTCCCGCCATGGAAGAAAGTGTGTTGGATGCCGTGGAGACTAATCTAGTACCAGCACACGTGCCGTTGCCTCTGCCTTAGGACTATCTCGTTGCAGTGTACAGCGTGTTTTGCACAGCGTGTCCTTACACCCCTTTCATCTCCAAAGGGTTCAGCTACTTCTCCGGCAGATCATCCTGCACGTGTGCGTTTGCGCAGTGGTATCTCCAAGAAAGTGTCCAAGATGTGAATTTCGCAGCTAATGTTTTGTTTACTGATGAGGCCAGTTTCACTCGGGATGGCGTATTCAATCAGCACAATGCGCATTTGTGGGCTCACGAGAACCCCCATGGTGTGCGCACCCATGCTGCACAACATCGTTTCGCAGTAAATGTGTGGGCAGGTTTGGTCGGCAACTGCTTAGTCAGGCCATATACTTTTTACCATCCCGCATGACCTCCGCGAAGTATCTGATCTTTCTGGAACAGGTTCTACCAGGCTTACTTGCCCATGTTACAGCAAATGTGAGACGCAACATGTGGTTTCAACATGATAGGGCGCCTCCCCATTATGGAAGGTGTGTTCGTGCGCATTTGAACATGTCTTTTGGGCAACGATGGATTGGGCGTGCTGGACAGTTGCCTGGCCCCCACGCTCACCTGATTTAACGAGCGTTAAATTCTTTCTGTGGGGAGCCCTCAAAGCTATCGTGTATGAATCGCCTGTGGAGTCTGACATGGATCTCGTGGCAAGGCTCGTCTGCGCTACTGCTACTATCAAAGAAACTCCAGGTGTGTTCGACCGTGTCCAGCAATCAATGCTCCGTCGGTGTCACTCATGCATCGCGTCTCATGGTGGAAACTTCGAGCATCTGCTGTAACATTATGAAATGTGTCATCTAGTACGCCATTTGTAATAATTATGTCCAATAAATGTTTTCCCATTAATCACTGTCTTGTGTCCTTTCAGATCTTGTACCTCTGCTACCACTTTCCCATGACGTTTCCGGTTATGGGTTCCTATGCAATTCTCATTCCTTTAGATGTTATCTACCTCCCCCCTAAAAGTGGGCGGGGGTGGCTCAGTCGGTAGCACGCCAGGCTCGTAATCTGTAGTTTCCAGGTTCGAGTCCCAGCTGGGTCAGCGTTGAGATTTATCTCCGCAAAATTCCTCGCCCTGCCCACGGTCAGTAGGGGACACCGATGGGCTTGGAAAGGCCGCCGTCCGTCGGATGGAACGTTACGCCGTGGCCCCGTGTGCTGGAGAGCTATACCCTGTGCACGTTAAAGAACACGCTGGCCTTGACGGGAGGCTACCATCTGTCTGCCAACGGCTGTTCTAGTGGGTCCCCTCCCCCAACCTTCTCTGAGCCTTCGGGGTCCTTGTGGCCTGGCCATTTAGCCCATGGTGTGCAAAAAAGTGCCGCTCAGAGGTAAAACAACCCAACCCAACCTCCCCTAAAAGTTTGTACCTATATTTTTGAGACACCCTGTATAAACGAACAAAAAACACAAAGCATTAGCCAAAGTATAGTCATAATAAGTCTCGTACATTATGATACACGTTAATCAAGGTGGTGTTATCAACGTAAATATAAGTTATATTTTATGACACTTTTTTCACACACAGTTTCCTAAATGGTCAGGTCACAAGGACCTCCGAGGGCTCAGAGAAGATTGGGAGTAGGGAGAAAGGGACCCACAGGACAGCTGTTAGGGCACGATGTTAGCCTCCCGATAGGGCTATGAAGCGTGATCATTAGCGTGCACAGGGCATGGCTCTACTCCACACCGAGGCACGGCTTCACGTTCTATCCGATGGACGGCGGCCTTTCCAAGACACTCGGTGCCCCTGCTGATAGAGGGCAGGGCGGAAAATTTGGCGGAGATAAATCTCAACGCTAGCCTAGATGGGACTCGGATTAGGGAACTGCAGGTTACGAGGCTGGCGCGCTACCAATTGAGCGTCTCCTCCCCCCACCTCCTTCACCAGAACTGCACATAAATCATGACTACATGCATGATTTCTCTATCAATATATATTCCCAATTTAATTTCAGCTGAAATCTACTTTGCATCTAAAGTGTTTTCTGCCAGGTAAACATTTTTTTTTGCCAATCTTACTTATTCCGAGAATACATAGTCTCCTTTGGAAGCTACAGGAAACGCTGCTGGAAAATAATTACCAGTAGCCATTTATGCCAACGGAATAATTGCCTTCTCCTTTTCCTCTGATCTTTGAAGTGAAGGGCTTCAGCAAATCAGTTTAGAGTGTCGAGAGAACCGTCTGAAACAATGGTACGATGCTCCACTTCCAAGAAGTATGAAGTTTCTCGTCAGTGCCCTTCCCAATGTGATGGATTCATCTAAATATACTTCTTTTTTACAATATGCACATATTAAGGACAAAATCGTGAATGGGTTGGGTTGTTTTACCTCTGAGCGGCACTTTTTTGCACACCATGGGCTAAATGGCCAGGTCACATGGACCCCGAAGGCTCAGAGAAGATTGGGGGAGGGGACGCACTGGAATAGCTGTTGGGAGACAGATGGTAGTCTCCCGTCAAGGCCATCCAGCGTGTTCTTTAACGTGCACAGGGTATGGCTCTCCCGTATACGGGGCCACGGCTTAACGTCCCATCCGACGGACGGCGGCCTTTCCAATCCCATCGGTGTCCCCTACTGACCGTGGGCAGGGCGGGGAATTTTGCGGAGATAAATCTCAACGCTGACCCAGCTGGGACTCGAACCTGGGAACTACAGATTACGAGCCTGGCGCGCTACCGACTGAGCCACCCCCGCCCCAAATCGTGAATGGAAGAAATAAATAATAACCTTTTTTTTCTCATAAGAGATTTAAATATTGCATTTATCTTAAGAATTGTAGATGATAATGTTGTGCTGTGTCGGGGGGAGACGGAGAAGTGATGGTTTTATAATTTTTTTCACTTCTCCAATTCCCCCCAAAATCACTTTGCTCTCTAAAAGAATTTTAGGTTGGATTTCTAAACCAGCGAAAGTAAAACAATTTCACGAAGTATTATACCCAGCATTATTTCAACATGTTTTATTAAACATTAATATTGTAAAAGAAAAATTCTGTCAAATTTCCCAATCGGTTAAAGCTTAAAGTGAACTTGCGTTCGAGACGTATAAGCAAGCAAAAAAATAAGAAATAAAAGAATCCCCCTCCCATTGAAAAACGCCCCTAAAGTGCAGGCATTGAGGGTTGGGTTGTTTTACCTCTGAGCGGCACTTTTTTGCACACCATGGGCTAAATGGCCAGGTCACAAGGACCCTGAAGGCTCAGAGAAGGTTGGGGGAGGGGACCCACTAGAACAGCTGTTGGGAGACAGATGGTAGCCTTCCGTCAAGGCCATCTACCGTGTTCTTTAACGTGCACAGGGTATGGCTCTCCCGCACACGGGGCCACGGCTTAACGTCCCATCCGACGGACGGCGGCCTTTCCAAGCCCATTGGTGTCTCCTACTGACCGTGGGTAGGGCGGGGGGAATTTTGCGGAGATAAATCTCAACGCTGACCCAGCTGGGACAGGCATTGAGGAGACGGGAATTAGTTGTTAGCACGCCATGCTCGAAATCTGACGTTCCAGACAACATATTACGTTATTACTTCTGAGAGCTTCAAGTTGAATTTGTTTGCATTGCATCATTCACTGACCCCCATTGTGCCCTCGTTGAGAAAGGATCCACCGATGGGTACGAATAGGTCGCCGCCCATCGGAAATAAAGTTAAGCCTTGGTCCCATGTTTAAGATAGCCATACAGTATGCACGTTAAAGAATACTCTGGATACCCTTGACTGGAGTCTTTTACAGCTAATCCATTGGATCGCCTTCCTAAACCTACTCTTAGTCGTTGTGGTCCTTATGATCGGCCATTTAGCCCATCGTGTGCAAAAAAATGAAGCTCAGGGATGTCTTATAGTGGAGGATTAAAAAAAGATTCGTTTTAACTAATATTTTCATCTTAAAACATCACTCTTCTAAATGTTTCTATTGTTGTACACAGGGCCACATAATTCTAGGTAAAACATTCAGGACTTGAGTTTTTCAAATCCTCCCCTGACAGAGTCCCCATCTGTCTCCGCGTGACCGAGGCACATGGGCGACTATTGTGGCTTTAATACGCCTAGTTAAAAATCACGCATCCTGTAGCAACTTGAAACGCACAGACAATTATACCAATGTTTTAAACTAAAAGCACGGACAGAGTGCAAGACCTCAGCCGTAATATCTTATATTCACTCTTTGATGTCTGTACATTTCACACGTGTACGAGTCAACTTACTCATCAGAGAGTGTATATTTATGTCGTTTTTGATTTTAATCATCAGAGAGTGAATATAGCGTGTGTATTCATGTCATTTTGATTTAAATCACCAGTCTGTGAATATCCCAATATGGACTTTGACAGCTTTTTTCAGTTCGCACTACCACCTAAGAATGCGGAAGCTGGTTTGTCCTCATATCGATGGCGCATCCTAGAAAAACGCGATGTGAATGGGTTTGATTCTTTAACCCATGGGGTAGTGGTTGATTGCTTTACCTCTGAGCGGCACTTTTTTGCACACCATTGGCTAAATGGCCAGGTCACATTGACCCCGAAGGCTCAGAGAAGGTTGGGGGAGGGGACCCACTGGAACAGCTGTTGAGAGACAGATGGTAGCCTCCCGTCAAGGCCATCCAGTGTGTTCTTTAACGTGCACAGGGTATGTCTCTCCCGCACACGGAATACGATTTAACGTCCCATCCGACGGACGGCGGCCTTTTCAAGCCCATCGGTGTGCCCTACTGACCGTGGGCAGGGCGGGGAATTTTGCGGAGATAAATCTCAACGCTGACCCAGCTGGAACTCGAACCTGGGAACTACAGATTACGAGCCTGGCGCGCTACCGACTGACCCACCCATGGGGTAGTGTATTGCAGGAAAGCGCGTCGTCAAAGTTACACATTTGGCATGTGTATATTTGATTTAAATCACCAGCCAAGTGAATATAACCTGTGTATATGGAAGCTGGTTTGACCTCATATCAATGGCGTATTCTAGAAAAACACGCTGTGAATGGGTTTGATTCTTTAGTCCATGGTGTATTGCGCCAAAGTAACACGGGTTTTTAGAAAGATCCTTTAACCCCTGGGGTGTTGTATTGCGTGGAAGCATCTTCGGTGTCTAAACTTTTGTGATTCTAAGGGTTTTCGAAAAATAGAGCATTCCCGTCGTGAAGGTACATTTCGATCTCAGCTTTGGTAACGGTTAAGTGTGTTTCTGCTTTGACGTGGACAGAATATTCAAGAGCTACATTTTGAAAATGGTTGACTTTGAAACTTTTTCGCATTAAACTACTAGATGTTGAATGTTTTACACTTCTGGATTACTAGGAATTTTTTTATATTCAATGTCCAGCCTGATGTTTTCAATTGTTTCCGTATGTAGATCTCGCGAACTCAAAAAGTTTTTTGTATGTTGTTAAACATTATCTTATTTTTATTCAGTGACTATTGTCGTGTAGAACCTAAATTATAATACGGGGACATATAACGTACGCTTATACGTTATATGTATTTCACTTACATATAAAATTTATTGAATCACCTTTATATATCGCCCTGCCCACGGTCAGTAGGGGACACCGATGGGCTTGGAAAGGCCGCCGTCCGTCGGATGGGACGTTAAGCCGTGGCCCCGTGTACGGGAGAGACATACCCTGTGCACGTTAAAGAACACACTGGATGGCCTTGACGGGAGGCTACCAT
Source organism: Ryuthela nishihirai (assembly GCA_038380435.1). NCBI lineage: Eukaryota > Metazoa > Arthropoda > Arachnida > Araneae > Heptathelidae > Ryuthela > Ryuthela nishihirai. The sequence continues at coordinate 87,244,421 of JAWZYU010000005.1, read as the reverse complement.
CTGTCTCCCAACAGCTGTTCCAGTGGGTACCCTCCCCCAACCTTCTCTGAGCCTTCGGGGTCCATGTGACCAGGCCGTTTAGCCCATGGTGTGCAAAAAAGTGCCGCTCAGAGGCAAAACAACCCAACAACAACAACCTTTATATCGCGACCCGTGACAAACATTGTGACTGTATTTTAAACGACTGATAAATTATGTATAAACGTAAAATATATTTGAATCACACCTTTATGTCATACAAACATCGTGAGTATATTTTAAAACGTACGGTAAATTACACTTAAACGTAATATTTAAAATGATAGTATTTGTGCGCTGCACGTATTATGTCCGGTAAATTATGTATATATTACTCCAAACAGTTTTTTATTCTAGGTACCGTGAAGGTAGCTTTCTGTTTTGCACGACACAACCCTCGTACAGGTTTATTAGAAATATATAATTCCAAACGCCTAAACTTTTAAATGGCGTACGCTTTTTAACGCAACTTTTTAACGGTGTACGCTTCAATTCAGCCGAACAGGTCTAACCACTCCTCGATTGAACCTAAAGAGTTCGGGGGCGGGGGTGGGTCAATCGGTAGCGCGCCAGGCTCGTAATCTGTAGTTCCCAGGTTCGAGTCCCAGCTGGGTCAGCGTTGAGATTTATCTCTGCAAAATTCCCCGCCTTGCCCACGGTCAGTAGGGGACACCGATGGGCTTGGAAAGGCCGCCGTCCGTCGGATGGGACGTTAAGCCGTGGCCCCGTGTGCGGGAGAGCCATACCCTGTGCACGTTAAAGAACACGCTGGATGGCCTTGACGGGAGGCTACCATCTGTCTCCCAACAGCTGTTCCAGTGGGTCCCCTCCCCCAACCTTCTCTGAGCCTTCGGGGTCCTTGTGGCTTGGCCATTTAGCCCATGGTGTGCAAAAAAGTGCCGCTCAGAGGTAAAACAATCCAATCCTAGAGCTTTCCTATGACGTCATGCTCCGCGTAACGGAAGACTCATCCTCCACACTCTACAATACTGCCATATGGAAAAGGTGCTTAGGGGGCCAGAAATGGGAGTTCAAAAATGATAGGAAGCCACTGCTCAACATTCGAGAAAAATCTGTGAAACAGGTCGGCTCAAATAGGAAATGGGAGAGCCAAAAATTAAGCCCTCCCTAGAACGACGTCAAAGTATGAGTACCCCAGACCGCCTCCCACATACAGGGGTCAATGTACGCCACGGTAGCGGCCTGGCTGTGCGGGAGTCTTTCAATGCTCATGCGCGAGTCCTCCCACCTCCCGCCAATGGCGACCATTTTTTAAAATTTAGATCCCTCCTCGTAACCGTTCTACCTACGTGGGCGAACTTGTTTCCGTCAACGGTCATTTTTCAGGATGTGAACACCATACTGCCGGGGGGGGGGGGGAGGTCTTTTCAAGGGTTAACGCCAGACAAGTGCGGGAGTCTCCCACAACGTAACGGTCAATGACCGGAGAAAAATCTCTGAACCCGGACCCAGCACACGTATGGAGGGTAAGAAATGGGGGAGGAAAACCGGTCAAAATATAAGCCCTCCCTATCACGGAGTTCAATGACCCTCTAACACAAGGAAAAGCATACGGGTGGGGGTAAGAAACGGGGTGGAAGCCCTCCCCATCAAAGCGCACAAGAAAGCCCATCACACCAGTGCGGGGGCCGTTTACCTCTAAGCGTGGGCGATGACGTCACTTCCGTCCCCAGATCTCCAGTGACACTACTCAGATGGCAGCCTCCCGCAATGGTCATCAAGCGTGTTCTTAACACGCTGGATGACCTTGACGTCCAGGGTATGGTTTTCCCGCACACGGGACCCCCGGCTTAACGTCTCATCCGACGGACGGCGGTTTTTCCAAATCCATCGGTGTCCCTACTGACCGTGGGTTGGGCAGGGAGTTTTGCGGAGATAAGTCAACGTTGACCCAGCTGGGACTCGAACCTGGGAACTGCAGATTACGAGCCTGGCGAGCTACTGAATGAGCCACCCTCGCCCACCTTGACGGGAGGCTATTATGTTTCTTAACAACTGTCGAGTTAGTCCACCTTCCCCCAACTTTGTCCAAGTCCTTGTGACCTTAATCATTTAGCTTATTGTGTGCAAAAAAAGTGCCGTTCAGCGGTAACCCAACAATCCTAACAGCTGTCCAGTGGGTGTCCTAAAACTTTCTGAAGCTTTTGGGGTTGTGTTGGGTTGTTTACCTCTGAGCGGCACTTTTTTGCACACCATGGGCTAAATGGCCAGGTCACATGGACCCCGAAGGCTCAGAGAAGGTTGGGGGAGGGGACCCACTGGAACAGCTGTTGGAAGACAGATGGTAGCCTCCCGTCAAGCCATCCAGCGTGTTCTTTAACGTGCACAGGGTATGGCTTTCCCGCACACGGGGCCATGGCTTAACGTCCCATCCAACGGACGGCGGCCTTTCCAAGCCCATCGGTGTCCCCTACTGACCGTGGGCAGGGCGGGGAATTTTGCGGAGAAAAATCTCAACGCTGACCCAGCTGGGACTCGAACCTGAGAACTACAGATTATGAGCCTGGCGCGCTACCGACTGAGCCACCCCCACCCCAGCTTTTGGAGTCCTTGTTACTTAGCCATGTACGTAGATAGCAAGGGTTGGATTGTTTTACCTATGAGCGGCATTTTTTTGCAGATAATGGGCTAAATGGCCTGGTCATAATGATCCCGAGGGCTCAGAGAAAGTTGTGGGAAAGGGGACCCCTGCATAGCTGTTGGGAGACAGATAGGAGCCTCGCATCAAGGCCATCCAGCGTGTTCTTCAACCAGCACAGGGCATCGCTCTCCCGCATTCGGAGCCAAGAGTTATCGTTTCATCCGATGGGCGGCGGCCTTTCCAAGCCCGTCGGTGTCCTCTACTGACCTAGGGTAGGGCGGGAAGTTTTACGGACATAAATCTCAATATTGGCCCAGCTGCGATTCGAACCTGGAAACTACAGATTAGGAGCCTAGCGCGCTACCGGCTAAGCCTCCGAGGCTCCCACATCTAGCGAGCAAAAAACGTACCGCTTGGAGGTAAAAAAACCCACTTCTCATTACCGGCGGATGTAGGGACAGCCACAAGATATATCTCATACCTCACTGGACACATAGTTCGAATAACCGGGAAAAATGATTAAATATTGTACATAGGTTTCAAGAACATATACTCTTTTCTATTAAAACAGAAGTAAAAAAACAATCATATTTCGTTATTTAGCAAGAATTATTTCCGAAAGAAAAACATACTGGAAACACGTTCTGGTTCAATCTTGCCACAAGCATTTCTCCCCCTCATGGGGGGGCCGGGGGTGGCTCAGTCGGTAGCGCGCCAGGCTCGTAATCTGTAGTTCCCAGGTTCGAGTCCCAGCTGCGTCAGCGTTGAGATTTTTCTCCGCAAAATTCCCCGCCCTGCCCACGGTCAGTAGGGGACACCGATGGGCTTGGAAAGGCCGCCGTCCGTCGGATGGGACGTTAAGCCGTGGCCTGTGTGCGAGAGAGCCATACCCTGTGCACGTTAAAGAACACGCTGGATGGCCTTGACGGGAGGCTACCATCTGTCTCCCAACAGCTGTTCCAGTGGGTCCCCTCCCCCAACCTTCTCTGAGCCTTCGGGGTCCATGTGACCTGGCCATTTAGCCCATGGTGTGCAAAAAAGTGCCTCTCAGAGGTAAAACAATCCAACAACCCAACCCAACCGATTTCTCAGCCCTTTCCATTCTTCTTTTACACTCTTTAAAAACGTAAAAATCCTTCTCCCCCATTAAAAATAGAATACTCCCCAATTTGGACACTTAGTGAAATGCTGATAACGATTTCGAGATTCGGGACAATATTGGGCATTCATGCCCATAAAAATTCTCACGAAATATCAAGAAAAGCACCATTGCAAGAGATTTTTATTAGTGTAGGCTGGTGAACGTAAATTCGATCTCACAAATTAACCTCATTTGCTTCGACAATTTTTCAAATTATTCGACAAAGTTTCAGCTCGTTAGTGAAGTCAGGTGCAACAGACTGAAGCTTGGCACTGAAGTAAATTAATATCGTATCGAACTTCGGTGCACAGCGAAAGCTATAAGTTGGGGTTTGGTAGCTGGGGTTGATTTTCTGCAAGAGTTGGGTTGTTTTACCTCTGAGCGGCACTTTTTTTGTACACCACGGGCTAAATGGCCAGGTCACATGGACCCCGAAGGCTAAGGTTGGGGGAGGGGACCCACTGGAACACTGTTGGGAGACATATGGTAGCCTCCCGTCAAAACCATCCAGCGTGTTCTTTAACGTGCACAGGGTACGGCTCTCTCGTACACGGGGTCACGGCTTAACGTCCCATCCGACGGACGGTGGCCTTTCCAAGCCCATCGGTGTCCCCTACTGACTGTGGCCAGGGCGGGGAATTTTTGCGGAGATAAATCTCAACGCTGACCCGGCTGGGACTCGAACCTGGGAACTACAGATTACGAGCCTGGCGCGCTACCGACTGAGTCACCCCCGCCCTTCTGCAAGAGAATAAAGGAGGTACCCAGGGGATAATTGGCAGGTTTTTTTTTTCAGGGATACTACTAAAGCAAGGGTGCTCAGCTACAATAAAAAAAACTCGATTTCGACTTTTTTTGTAATACAGTATTTCAATACTTACAGATCGTATTTACTGCTTTCAATAGTTTATTACCCCAATTCAGTGAAACTTGTATAAAATAATCAGATTTATTATTATTTTTAAAAAAAGTACTGTTCCTATGGACTCTACAGCGCTTGCCACTGCACCTTTTTCATAGAAATATGAGAGACTCCAATTCATAACCATTCGCCTTGTTCTTTAACCGGTACAGGTGCGACTATTCCCAAAATAAATCCTCTTCGCTCTTTAACCGCGGACATCCTGCAGCGGGGGTGGCTCCGCAAAACTCTCCTCCCTGCCCTTGGTCAGTAGGGAACACCGATGGGTTTGGAAAGGTCGCCGTCCATCGGGTGGAAAGGTAAATCATGGTTCCTTATGCGGGAGAGTCATACTCTGTGCACGTTAAAGAATACCTGGATGGCCTTGACTAGAGGCTACCATTTGTCTCCTTCACCCAACCTTCTCTGAGTCTCGGGGTCCCTGTGACCTGGGGGCGGGGGTGGCTCAGTCGGTAGCGCGCCAGGCTCGTAATCTGTAGTTCCCAGGTTCGAGTCCCAGCTGGGTCAGCGTTGAGATTTATCTCCGCAAAATTCCCCGCCCTGCCCACGGTCACTAGGGGACACCGATGGGTTTGGAAAGGCCACCGACCGTTGGATGGGACGTTAAGCCGTGGCGCAGTGTGCGGGAGAGCCATACCCTGTGCACGTTAAAGAACACGCTGGATGGCCTTGACGGGGGGCTACCATCTGTCTCCCAACAGCTGTTCCAGTGGGTCCCCTCCCCCAACATTCTCTGAGCCTTCGGGGTCCATGTGACCTAGCCATTTTGCCCATGGTGTGCAAAAAAGTGCGGCTCAGAGGTGAAACAACCCAACCCTGTGACCTGGTCGTTTAGCCCATTGTATGCAAAAAAGTGCCGCTCAGAGGAAACAACAGAACCATTGAAGTCCATTTTAGTGATGATAATTTAATAGCACCGATAAAGTACAGTCGCTCAAAAAAGTATCCGAACACTATGGTTGATTACAGAATTCAGAAAAAATATCTGGCAACGATTTTTTTAGAAATTAGTGATCTGGCAACCTTGGTGTCACGTGACACGAAGGTTGCCAGATCACTAATTTCTAAAAAAATGTTTGCCAGATATTTTTTCTGAATTCTGTAATCAACCATAGTGTTCGGATACTTTTTTGAGCGACGGTACAATCGAAGTATAGTATTTAGAAAAAAAAATATTTCTTACGAAACACCTCTTTTTTTAAATAAGCTTATTTTTCTTAACAAGGGAATACTGTAGTGTTTAAGTAACTCTTTACTTATGCTGTTATATGCGCATTATTCATGTCATTATGTAAATAGTCACTTAAATAAAAACAGACGCAATCTCTGAACTTTCCATGCATTTGAGCTAATGCAACTTCTGATACAAGCTTTTTCGAATACTGAGTAAAAAATACTTTTACATCAAATTTTGCTACACTTTAAATTTCAATTCGTTAAAAAAAAGCAAAATATTTATGGAAACCAATCAAAGTCTTCACGTGAAAACACATCATGCATTCAGTAAGAGTGTTTCATCATCATCACGTGAATACACTGCTGCATATGCATTTAATATTCCACCAGGGTTTCATCATCTGTTTTCCAGGTTTCGTGTCAAATGATCATTACCATTTTATTACTCTCCCATGTCACTATCTCCGAATGAATTTAATATGACACATTACTACAGGAACACGGGAAGTAATCGAAACATTCCGTAGAACTTGGCATCATTTTGACAGTTCGATATTTTCCAATTATTTTCTCGTTCCTATTACTGGAAGAGAGAAAAACATGACGTATGTTCACGATCCATTTCTATATGTAAACCCTTCAACTCTATAAAGGCGTCACAAACCAATTACTCCTGGGTTGGGTTGTTTTACCTCTGAGAAGCACTTTTTGTACACCATGGGATAAATGGCCAGGTCATAAGGACCCCCAAAGGCTCAGAGAAGGTTGGGGGAGGGGACCCACTGGAACAGCTGTTGGGAGACAGATGGTAGCCTCCCGTCAAGGCCATCCATCGTGTTCTTTAATGTGCACAGGGTATGGCTCTCCCGCACACGGGGCAACGGTTTAACGTCCCATCCGACGGACGGTGGCCTTTCCAAGCCCATCAGTGTCTCCTACTCAACCTCAGTAGCCATGCGTGCTAACTTCACAGGACGGCTAAAGGTTTACTAAAATATTCAAATGAATTTTTACTTGATATATTAAAATTGTATGCGACGTATTATTTCAATTTTCTCAAAT